>JAZARR010000247.1:0-1200000 GCA_037389465.1 Baylisascaris procyonis
AGCCTAAGCCTGGCCCTGGCCTGGCCTAAGCCTAAGCCTAAGCCTAAGCCTGAGCCTAAGCCTGAGCCTAAGCCTGGCCCTGGCCTAAGCCTAAGCCTAGCCTAAGCCTGAAGCCTAAGCCTAGCCTAAGCCTGAGCCTAGCCCTAAGCCTAAGCCTGAGCCTAAAGCCTGAGCCCTAGCCTGAGCAGCCTAAGCCTGAGCCTGAGCCTGAGCCTGAGCCTGAGCCTGAGCCTAAGCCTGAGCTGAAGCCTAAGCCCTAGCGGCCTGGCCTGAAGCCTGAGCCTAAGCCTAAGCCTAAGCCTAAGCCTAAGCCTAAGCCTGAGCCTAAGCCTGAGCCTGAGCCTGAAGCCTGAGCCTGAGCTGAGCCTGAGCCTAAGCCTAAGCCTGAGCCTGAGCCTGAGCTGAGCCTAAGCCTGGGCCTGAGCCTGAGCCTGAGCCTAAGCCTAAGCCTAAGCCTAGGCCTAAGCCTGAGCCTAAGCCTGAAGCCTGAGCCTAAGCCTGAGCCTAAGCCTGAGCCTGAGCCTGAAGCCTGAGCCTAGTGCCTAAGCCTAAGCCTGAGCCTAAGCCTAAGCCTAAGCCTAAGCCTAAGCCTAAGCCTAAGCCTAAGCCTGAGCCTAAGCCTAAGCCTAAGCCTAAGCCTAAGCCTAAGCCTAAGCCTAAGCCTAAGCCTAAGCCTAAGCCTAAGCCTAAGCCTAAGCCTAAGCCTAAGCCTAAGCCTAAGCCTAAGCCTAAGCCTAAGCCTAAGCCTAAGCCTAAGCCTAAGTAAGCCTAAGCCTAAGCCTAAGCCTAAGCCTAAGCCTAAGCCTAAGGCCTAAGCCTAAGCCTAAGCCTAAGCCTAAGCCTAAGCCTAAGCCTAAGCCTAAGCCTAAGCCTAAGCCTAAGCCTAAGCCTAAGCCTAAGCCTAAGCCTAAGCCTAAGCCTAAGCCTAAGCCTAAGCCTAAGCCTAAGCCTAAGCCTAAGCCTAAGCCTAAGCCTAAGCCTAAGCCTAAGCCTAAGCCTAAGCCTAAGCCTAAGCCTAAGCCTAAGCCTAAGCCTAAGCCTAAGCCTAAGCCTAAGCCTAAGCCTAAGCCTAAGCCTAAGCCTAAGCCTAAGCCTAAGCCTAAGCCTAAGCCTAAGCCTAAGCCTAAGCCTAAGCCTAAGCCTAAGCCTAAGCCTAAGCCTAAGCCTAAGCCTAAGCCTAAGCCTAAGCCTAAGCCTAAGCCTAAGCCTAAGCCTAAGCCTAAGCCTAAGCCTAAGCCTAAGCCTAAGCCTAAGCCTAAGCCTAAGCCTAAGCCTAAGCCTAAGCCTAAGCCTAAGCCTAAGCCTAAGCCTAAGCCTAAGCCTAAGCCTAAGCCTAAGCCTAAGCCTAAGCCTAAGCCTAAGCCTAAGCCTAAGCCTAAGCCTAAGCCTAAGCCTAAGCCTAAGCCTAAGCCTAAGCCTAAGCCTAAGCCTAAGCCTAAGCCTAAGCCTAAGCCTAAGCCTAAGCCTAAGCCTAAGCCTAAGCCTAAGCCTAAGCCTAAGCCTAAGCCTAAGCCTAAGCCTAAGCCTAAGCCTAAGCCTAAGCCTAAGCCTAAGCCTAAGCCTGAGCCTAAGCCTGAGCCTAAGCCCCTAAGCCTAAGCCTAAGCCTAAGCCTAAGCCTAAGCCTGGCCAAGCCTAAGCCTGAGCCTAAGCCTAAGCCTAAGCTAAGCCTGAGCCTAAGCCTAAGCCTAAGCCTAAGCCTAAGCCTGGCCCTGAGCCTAAGCCTAGGCCTGGCCTAAGCCTAAGCCTAAGCCTGGCCTAGGCCTAAGCCTAAGCCTGAAGCCTAAGCCTAAGCCTAAGCCTAAGCCTAAGCCTGAGCCTAAGCCTAAGCCTGAAAGCCTAAGCCCCTGGCCCTGAGCTAAGCCTAAGCCTGAGCCTGAGCCTAGCCTAAGCCTAAGCCTAAGCCTAAGCCTAAGCCTAAGCCTAGCCTAAGCCTAAGCCTGGCCTGAGCCTAAGCCTAAGCCTAAGCCTAAGCCTGAGCCTGGCCCTGAGCCCTGGCCTGAGCCTAAGCCTGGCCCTGGCGGCCTGAGCCTAAGCCTAAGCCCCTGAGCCTGAGCCTAAGCCTGAGCCTAAGCCTAGCCTAAGCCTAAGCCTGGCCTAAGCCTAAGCCTAGCCTGAGCCTGAGCCTAAGCCTAGCCTAAGCCTAAGCCTGAGCCTAGCCTGGCCCTGAGCCTGGCCCTGAGCCTGAGCCTAAGCCTGAGCCTAAGCCTAGGCTGGCCTGAGCCTGAGCCTGAGCCTAAGCCTAAGCCTAAGCCTGAGCCTAAGCCTAAGCCTAAGCCTGAGCCTAAGCCTAAGCCTAAGCCTAAGCCTAAGCCTAAGCCTAAGCCTAAGCCTAAGCCTAAGCCTAAGCCTAAGCCTGAGCCTGAGCCTAAGCCTAAGCCTAAGCCTAAGCCTAAGCCTAAGCCTAAGCCTAAGCCTAAGCCTAAGCCTAAGCCTAAGCCTAAGCTGAAGCCTAAGCCTAAGCCTAAGCCTAAGCCTAAGCCTAAGCCTAAGCCTGAGCCTGAGCCTAAGCCTAAGCCTAAGCCTAAGCCTAAGCCTAAGCCTAAGCCTGAGCCTGAAGCCTAAGCCTAAGCCTAAGCCTAAGCCTAAGCCTAAGCCTAAGCCTAAGCCTAAGAAGCCTAAGCCTAAGCCTGCCTAAGCCTAAGCCTAAGCCTAAGCCTAAGCCTAAGCCTAAGCCTAAGCCTAAGCCTAAGCCTAAGCCTAAGCCTAAGCCTAAGCCTAAGCCTAAGCCTAAGCCTAAGCCTAGCTAAGCCTAAGCCTAAGCCTAAGCCTAAGCCTAAGCCTAAGCCTAAGCCTAAGCCTAAGCCTAAGCCTAAGCCTAAGCCTAAGCCTAAGCCTAAGCCTAAGCCTAAGCCTAAGCCTAAGCCTAAGCCTAAGCCTAAGCCTAAGCCTAAGCCTAAGCCTAAGCCTAAGCCTAAGCCTAAGCCTAAGCCTAAGCCTAAGCCTAAGCCTAAGCCTAAGCCTAAGCCTAAGCCTAAGCCTAAGCCTAAGCCTAAGCCTAAGCCTAAGCCTAAGCCTAAGCCTAAGCCTAAGCCTAAGCCTAAGCCTAAGCCTAAGCCTAAGCCTAAGCCTAAGCCTAAGCCTAAGCCTAAGCCTAAGCCTAAGCCTAAGCCTAAGCCTAAGCCTAAGCCTAAGCCTAAGCCTAAGCCTAAGCCTAAGCCTAAGCCTAAGCCTAAGCCTAAGCCTAAGCCTAAGCCTAAGCCTAAGCCTAAGCCTAAGCCTAAGCCTAAGCCTAAGCCTAAGCCTAAGCCTAAGCCTAAGCCTAAGCCTGAGCCTAAGCCTAAGCCTAAGCCTAAGCCTAAGCCTAAGCCTAAGCCTAAGCCTAAGCCTAAGCCTAAGCCTAAGCCTAAGCCTAAGCCTAAGCCTAAGCTAAGCCTAAGCCTAAGCCTAAGCCTAAGCCTAAGCCTAAGCCTAAGCCTAAGCCTAAGCCTAAGCCTAAGCCTAAGCCTAAGCCTAAGCCTAAGCCTAAGCCTAAGCCTAAGCCTAAGCCTAAGCCTAAGCCTAAGCCTAAGCCTAAGCCTAAGCCTAAGCCTAAGCCTAAGCCTAAGCCTAAGCCTAAGCCTAAGCCTAAGCCTAAGCCTAAGCCTAAGCCTAAGCCTAAGCCTAAGCCTAAGCCTAAGCCTAAGCCTAAGCCTAAGCCTAAGCCTAAGCCTAAGCCTAAGCCTAAGCCTAAGCCTAAGCCTAAGCCTAAGCCTAAGCCTAAGCCTAAGCCTAAGCCTAAGCCTAAGCCTAAGCCTGAGCCTGAGCCTGAGCCTAAGCCTAAGCCTAAGCCTAAGCCTAAGCCTAAGCCTAAGCCTAAGCCTAAGCCTAAGCCTAAGCCTAAGCCTAAGCCTAAGCCTAAGCCTAAGCCTAAGCCTAAGCCTAAGCCTAAGCCTAAGCCTAAGCCTAAGCCTAAGCCTAAGCCTAAGCCTAAGCCTAAGCCTAAGCCTAAGCCTAAGCCTAAGCCTAAGCCTAAGCCTAAGCCTAAGCCTAAGCCTAAGCCTAAGCCTAAGCCTAAGCCTAAGCCTAAGCCTAAGCCTAAGCCTAAGCCTAAGCCTAAGCCTAAGCCTAAGCCTAAGCCTAAGCCTAAGCCTAAGCCTAAGCCTAAGCCTAAGCCTAAGCCTAAGCCTAAGCCTAAGCCTAAGCCTAAGCCTAAGCCTAAGCCTAAGCCTAAGCCTAAGCCTAAGCCTAAGCCTAAGCCTAAGCCTAAGCCTAAGCCTAAGCCTAAGCCTAAGCCTAAGCCTAAGCCTAAGCCTAAGCCTGAGCCTAAGCCTAAGCCTAAGCCTAAGCCTAAGCCTAAGCCTAAGCCTAAGCCTAAGCCTAAGCCTAAGCCTAAGCCTAAGCCTAAGCCTAAGCCTAAGCCTAAGCCTAAGCCTAAGCCTAAGCCTAAGCCTAAGCCTAAGCCTAAGCCTAAGCCTAAGCCTAAGCCTAAGCCTAAGCCTAAGCCTAAGCCTAAGCCTGGCCCTAAGCCTAAGCCTAAAGCCTAAGCCTAAGCCTAAGCCTAAGCCTAAGCCTAAGCCTGAGCCTAGGCCTAGGCCTAAGCCTAAGCCTAAGCCTAAGCCTAAGCCTAAGCCTAAGCCTAAGCCTAAGCCTAGCTAAGCCTAAGCCTAAGCCTAAGCCTAAGCCTAAGCCTAAGCCTAAGCCTAAGCCTAAGCCTAAGCCTAAGCCTAAGCCTGAGCCTAAGCCTAAGCCTAAGAGCCTAAGCCTAAGCCTAAGCCTAAGCCTAAGCCTAAGCCTAAGCCTGAGCCTAAGCCTAAGCCTAAGCCTAAGCCTAAGCCTAAGCCTGAGCCTAAGCCTAAGCCTAAGCCTAAGCCTAAGCCTAAGCCTAAGCCTAAGCCTAAGCCTAAGCCTAAGCCTAAGCCTAAGCCTAAGCCTAAGCCTAAGCCTAAGCCTAAGCCTAAGCCTAAGCCTAAGCCTAAGCCTAAGCCTAAGCCTAAGCCTGAGCCTAAGCCTAAGCCTAAGCCTAAGCCTAAGCCTAAGCCTAAGCCTAAGCCTAAGCCTAAGCCTAAGCCTAAGCCTAAGCCTAAGCCTAAGCCTAAGCCTAAGCCTAAGCCTAAGCCTAAGCCTAAGCCTAAGCCTAAGCCTAAGCCTAAGCCTAAGCCTAAGCCTAAGCCTAAGCCTAAGCCTAAGCCTAAGCCTAAGCCTAAGCCTAAGCCTAAGCCTAAGCCTAAGCCTAAGCCTAAGCCTAAGCCTAAGCCTAAGCCTAAGCCTAAGCCTAAGCCTAAGCCTAAGCCTAAGCCTAAGCCTAAGCCTAAGCCTAAGCCTAAGCCTAAGCCTAAGCCTAAGCCTAAGCCTAAGCCTAAGCCTAAGCCTAAGCCTAAGCCTAAGCCTAAGCCTAAGCCTAAGCCTAAGCCTAAGCCTAAGCCTAAGCCTAAGCCTAAGCCTAAGCCTAAGCCTAAGCCTAAGCCTAAGCCTAAGCCTAAGCCTAAGCCTAAGCCTAAGCCTAAGCCTAAGCCTAAGCCTAAGCCTAAGCCTAAGCCTAAGCCTAAGCCTAAGCCTAAGCCTAAGCCTAAGCCTAAGCCTAAGCCTAAGCCTAAGCCTAAGCCTAAGCCTAAGCCTAAGCCTAAGCCTAAGCCTAAGCCTAAGCCTAAGCCTAAGCCTAAGCCTAAGCCTAAGCCTAAGCCTAAGCCTAAGCCTAAGCCTAAGCCTAAGCCTAAGCCTAAGCCTAAGCCTAAGCCTAAGCCTAAGCCTAAGCCTAAGCCTAAGCCTAAGCCTAAGCCTAAGCCTAAGCCTAAGCCTAAGCCTAAGCCTAAGCCTAAGCCTAAGCCTAAGCCTAAGCCTAAGCCTAAGCCTAAGCCTAAGCCTAAGCCTAAGCCTAAGCCTAAGCCTAAGCCTAAGCCTAAGCCTAAGCCTAAGCCTAAGCCTAAGCCTAAGCCTAAGCCTAAGCCTAAGCCTAAGCCTAAGCCTAAGCCTAAGCCTAAGCCTAAGCCTAAGCCTAAGCCTAAGCCTAAGCCTAAGCCTAAGCCTAAGCCTAAGCCTAAGCCTAAGCCTAAGCCTAAGCCTAAGCCTAAGCCTAAGCCTAAGCCTAAGCCTAAGCCTAAGCCTAAGCCTAAGCCTAAGCCTAAGCCTAAGCCTAAGCCTAAGCCTAAGCCTAAGCCTAAGCCTAAGCCTAAGCCTAAGCCTAAGCCTAAGCCTAAGCCTAAGCCTAAGCCTAAGCCTAAGCCTAAGCCTAAGCCTAAGCCTAAGCCTAAGCCTAAGCCTAAGCCTAAGCCTAAGCCTAAGCCTAAGCCTAAGCCTAAGCCTAAGCCTAAGCCTAAGCCTAAGCCTAAGCCTAAGCCTAAGCCTAAGCCTAAGCCTAAGCCTAAGCCTAAGCCTAAGCCTAAGCCTAAGCCTAAGCCTAAGCCTAAGCCTAAGCCTAAGCCTAAGCCTAAGCCTAAGCCTAAGCCTAAGCCTAAGCCTAAGCCTAAGCCTAAGCCTAAGCCTAAGCCTAAGCCTAAGCCTAAGCCTAAGCCTAAGCCTAAGCCTAAGCCTAAGCCTAAGCCTAAGCCTAAGCCTAAGCCTAAGCCTAAGCCTAAGCCTAAGCCTAAGCCTAAGCCTAAGCCTAAGCCTAAGCCTAAGCCTAAGCCTAAGCCTAAGCCTAAGCCTAAGCCTAAGCCTAAGCCTAAGCCTAAGCCTAAGCCTAAGCCTAAGCCTAAGCCTAAGCCTAAGCCTAAGCCTAAGCCTAAGCCTAAGCCTAAGCCTAAGCCTAAGCCTAAGCCTAAGCCTAAGCCTAAGCCTAAGCCTAAGCCTAAGCCTAAGCCTAAGCCTAAGCCTAAGCCTAAGCCTAAGCCTAAGCCTAAGCCTAAGCCTAAGCCTAAGCCTAAGCCTAAGCCTAAGCCTAAGCCTAAGCCTAAGCCTAAGCCTAAGCCTAAGCCTAAGCCTAAGCCTAAGCCTAAGCCTAAGCCTAAGCCTAAGCCTAAGCCTAAGCCTAAGCCTAAGCCTAAGCCTAAGCCTAAGCCTAAGCCTAAGCCTAAGCCTAAGCCTAAGCCTAAGCCTAAGCCTAAGCCTAAGCCTAAGCCTAAGCCTAAGCCTAAGCCTAAGCCTAAGCCTAAGCCTAAGCCTAAGCCTAAGCCTAAGCCTAAGCCTAAGCCTAAGCCTAAGCCTAAGCCTAAGCCTAAGCCTAAGCCTAAGCCTAAGCCTAAGCCTAAGCCTAAGCCTAAGCCTAAGCCTAAGCCTAAGCCTAAGCCTAAGCCTAAGCCTAAGCCTAAGCCTAAGCCTAAGCCTAAGCCTAAGCCTAAGCCTAAGCCTAAGCCTAAGCCTAAGCCTAAGCCTAAGCCTAAGCCTAAGCCTAAGCCTAAGCCTAAGCCTAAGCCTAAGCCTAAGCCTAAGCCTAAGCCTAAGCCTAAGCCTAAGCCTAAGCCTAAGCCTAAGCCTAAGCCTAAGCCTAAGCCTAAGCCTAAGCCTAAGCCTAAGCCTAAGCCTAAGCCTAAGCCTAAGCCTAAGCCTAAGCCTAAGCCTAAGCCTAAGCCTAAGCCTAAGCCTAAGCCTAAGCCTAAGCCTAAGCCTAAGCCTAAGCCTAAGCCTAAGCCTAAGCCTAAGCCTAAGCCTAAGCCTAAGCCTAAGCCTAAGCCTAAGCCTAAGCCTAAGCCTAAGCCTAAGCCTAAGCCTAAGCCTAAGCCTAAGCCTAAGCCTAAGCCTAAGCCTAAGCCTAAGCCTAAGCCTAAGCCTAAGCCTAAGCCTAAGCCTAAGCCTAAGCCTAAGCCTAAGCCTAAGCCTAAGCCTAAGCCTAAGCCTAAGCCTAAGCCTAAGCCTAAGCCTAAGCCTAAGCCTAAGCCTAAGCCTAAGCCTAAGCCTAAGCCTAAGCCTAAGCCTAAGCCTAAGCCTAAGCCTAAGCCTAAGCCTAAGCCTAAGCCTAAGCCTAAGCCTAAGCCTAAGCCTAAGCCTAAGCCTAAGCCTAAGCCTAAGCCTAAGCCTAAGCCTAAGCCTAAGCCTAAGCCTAAGCCTAAGCCTAAGCCTAAGCCTAAGCCTAAGCCTAAGCCTAAGCCTAAGCCTAAGCCTAAGCCTAAGCCTAAGCCTAAGCCTAAGCCTAAGCCTAAGCCTAAGCCTAAGCCTAAGCCTAAGCCTAAGCCTAAGCCTAAGCCTAAGCCTAAGCCTAAGCCTAAGCCTAAGCCTAAGCCTAAGCCTAAGCCTAAGCCTAAGCCTAAGCCTAAGCCTAAGCCTAAGCCTAAGCCTAAGCCTAAGCCTAAGCCTAAGCCTAAGCCTAAGCCTAAGCCTAAGCCTAAGCCTAAGCCTAAGCCTAAGCCTAAGCCTAAGCCTAAGCCTAAGCCTAAGCCTAAGCCTAAGCCTAAGCCTAAGCCTAAGCCTAAGCCTAAGCCTAAGCCTAAGCCTAAGCCTAAGCCTAAGCCTAAGCCTAAGCCTAAGCCTAAGCCTAAGCCTAAGCCTAAGCCTAAGCCTAAGCCTAAGCCTAAGCCTAAGCCTAAGCCTAAGCCTAAGCCTAAGCCTAAGCCTAAGCCTAAGCCTAAGCCTAAGCCTAAGCCTAAGCCTAAGCCTAAGCCTAAGCCTAAGCCTAAGCCTAAGCCTAAGCCTAAGCCTAAGCCTAAGCCTAAGCCTAAGCCTAAGCCTAAGCCTAAGCCTAAGCCTAAGCCTAAGCCTAAGCCTAAGCCTAAGCCTAAGCCTAAGCCTAAGCCTAAGCCTAAGCCTAAGCCTAAGCCTAAGCCTAAGCCTAAGCCTAAGCCTAAGCCTAAGCCTAAGCCTAAGCCTAAGCCTAAGCCTAAGCCTAAGCCTAAGCCTAAGCCTAAGCCTAAGCCTAAGCCTAAGCCTAAGCCTAAGCCTAAGCCTAAGCCTAAGCCTAAGCCTAAGCCTAAGCCTAAGCCTAAGCCTAAGCCTAAGCCTAAGCCTAAGCCTAAGCCTAAGCCTAAGCCTAAGCCTAAGCCTAAGCCTAAGCCTAAGCCTAAGCCTAAGCCTAAGCCTAAGCCTAAGCCTAAGCCTAAGCCTAAGCCTAAGCCTAAGCCTAAGCCTAAGCCTAAGCCTAAGCCTAAGCCTAAGCCTAAGCCTAAGCCTAAGCCTAAGCCTAAGCCTAAGCCTAAGCCTAAGCCTAAGCCTAAGCCTAAGCCTAAGCCTAAGCCTAAGCCTAAGCCTAAGCCTAAGCCTAAGCCTAAGCCTAAGCCTAAGCCTAAGCCTAAGCCTAAGCCTAAGCCTAAGCCTAAGCCTAAGCCTAAGCCTAAGCCTAAGCCTAAGCCTAAGCCTAAGCCTAAGCCTAAGCCTAAGCCTAAGCCTAAGCCTAAGCCTAAGCCTAAGCCTAAGCCTAAGCCTAAGCCTAAGCCTAAGCCTAAGCCTAAGCCTAAGCCTAAGCCTAAGCCTAAGCCTAAGCCTAAGCCTAAGCCTAAGCCTAAGCCTAAGCCTAAGCCTAAGCCTAAGCCTAAGCCTAAGCCTAAGCCTAAGCCTAAGCCTAAGCCTAAGCCTAAGCCTAAGCCTAAGCCTAAGCCTAAGCCTAAGCCTAAGCCTAAGCCTAAGCCTAAGCCTAAGCCTAAGCCTAAGCCTAAGCCTAAGCCTAAGCCTAAGCCTAAGCCTAAGCCTAAGCCTAAGCCTAAGCCTAAGCCTAAGCCTAAGCCTAAGCCTAAGCCTAAGCCTAAGCCTAAGCCTAAGCCTAAGCCTAAGCCTAAGCCTAAGCCTAAGCCTAAGCCTAAGCCTAAGCCTAAGCCTAAGCCTAAGCCTAAGCCTAAGCCTAAGCCTAAGCCTAAGCCTAAGCCTAAGCCTAAGCCTAAGCCTAAGCCTAAGCCTAAGCCTAAGCCTAAGCCTAAGCCTAAGCCTAAGCCTAAGCCTAAGCCTAAGCCTAAGCCTAAGCCTAAGCCTAAGCCTAAGCCTAAGCCTAAGCCTAAGCCTAAGCCTAAGCCTAAGCCTAAGCCTAAGCCTAAGCCTAAGCCTAAGCCTAAGCCTAAGCCTAAGCCTAAGCCTAAGCCTAAGCCTAAGCCTAAGCCTAAGCCTAAGCCTAAGCCTAAGCCTAAGCCTAAGCCTAAGCCTAAGCCTAAGCCTAAGCCTAAGCCTAAGCCTAAGCCTAAGCCTAAGCCTAAGCCTAAGCCTAAGCCTAAGCCTAAGCCTAAGCCTAAGCCTAAGCCTAAGCCTAAGCCTAAGCCTAAGCCTAAGCCTAAGCCTAAGCCTAAGCCTAAGCCTAAGCCTAAGCCTAAGCCTAAGCCTAAGCCTAAGCCTAAGCCTAAGCCTAAGCCTAAGCCTAAGCCTAAGCCTAAGCCTAAGCCTAAGCCTAAGCCTAAGCCTAAGCCTAAGCCTAAGCCTAAGCCTAAGCCTAAGCCTAAGCCTAAGCCTAAGCCTAAGCCTAAGCCTAAGCCTAAGCCTAAGCCTAAGCCTAAGCCTAAGCCTAAGCCTAAGCCTAAGCCTAAGCCTAAGCCTAAGCCTAAGCCTAAGCCTAAGCCTAAGCCTAAGCCTAAGCCTAAGCCTAAGCCTAAGCCTAAGCCTAAGCCTAAGCCTAAGCCTAAGCCTAAGCCTAAGCCTAAGCCTAAGCCTAAGCCTAAGCCTAAGCCTAAGCCTAAGCCTAAGCCTAAGCCTAAGCCTAAGCCTAAGCCTAAGCCTAAGCCTAAGCCTAAGCCTAAGCCTAAGCCTAAGCCTAAGCCTAAGCCTAAGCCTAAGCCTAAGCCTAAGCCTAAGCCTAAGCCTAAGCCTAAGCCTAAGCCTAAGCCTAAGCCTAAGCCTAAGCCTAAGCCTAAGCCTAAGCCTAAGCCTAAGCCTAAGCCTAAGCCTAAGCCTAAGCCTAAGCCTAAGCCTAAGCCTAAGCCTAAGCCTAAGCCTAAGCCTAAGCCTAAGCCTAAGCCTAAGCCTAAGCCTAAGCCTAAGCCTAAGCCTAAGCCTAAGCCTAAGCCTAAGCCTAAGCCTAAGCCTAAGCCTAAGCCTAAGCCTAAGCCTAAGCCTAAGCCTAAGCCTAAGCCTAAGCCTAAGCCTAAGCCTAAGCCTAAGCCTAAGCCTAAGCCTAAGCCTAAGCCTAAGCCTAAGCCTAAGCCTAAGCCTAAGCCTAAGCCTAAGCCTAAGCCTAAGCCTAAGCCTAAGCCTAAGCCTAAGCCTAAGCCTAAGCCTAAGCCTAAGCCTAAGCCTAAGCCTAAGCCTAAGCCTAAGCCTAAGCCTAAGCCTAAGCCTAAGCCTAAGCCTAAGCCTAAGCCTAAGCCTAAGCCTAAGCCTAAGCCTAAGCCTAAGCCTAAGCCTAAGCCTAAGCCTAAGCCTAAGCCTAAGCCTAAGCCTAAGCCTAAGCCTAAGCCTAAGCCTAAGCCTAAGCCTAAGCCTAAGCCTAAGCCTAAGCCTAAGCCTAAGCCTAAGCCTAAGCCTAAGCCTAAGCCTAAGCCTAAGCCTAAGCCTAAGCCTAAGCCTAAGCCTAAGCCTAAGCCTAAGCCTAAGCCTAAGCCTAAGCCTAAGCCTAAGCCTAAGCCTAAGCCTAAGCCTAAGCCTAAGCCTAAGCCTAAGCCTAAGCCTAAGCCTAAGCCTAAGCCTAAGCCTAAGCCTAAGCCTAAGCCTAAGCCTAAGCCTAAGCCTAAGCCTAAGCCTAAGCCTAAGCCTAAGCCTAAGCCTAAGCCTAAGCCTAAGCCTAAGCCTAAGCCTAAGCCTAAGCCTAAGCCTAAGCCTAAGCCTAAGCCTAAGCCTAAGCCTAAGCCTAAGCCTAAGCCTAAGCCTAAGCCTAAGCCTAAGCCTAAGCCTAAGCCTAAGCCTAAGCCTAAGCCTAAGCCTAAGCCTAAGCCTAAGCCTAAGCCTAAGCCTAAGCCTAAGCCTAAGCCTAAGCCTAAGCCTAAGCCTAAGCCTAAGCCTAAGCCTAAGCCTAAGCCTAAGCCTAAGCCTAAGCCTAAGCCTAAGCCTAAGCCTAAGCCTAAGCCTAAGCCTAAGCCTAAGCCTAAGCCTAAGCCTAAGCCTAAGCCTAAGCCTAAGCCTAAGCCTAAGCCTAAGCCTAAGCCTAAGCCTAAGCCTAAGCCTAAGCCTAAGCCTAAGCCTAAGCCTAAGCCTAAGCCTAAGCCTAAGCCTAAGCCTAAGCCTAAGCCTAAGCCTAAGCCTAAGCCTAAGCCTAAGCCTAAGCCTAAGCCTAAGCCTAAGCCTAAGCCTAAGCCTAAGCCTAAGCCTAAGCCTAAGCCTAAGCCTAAGCCTAAGCCTAAGCCTAAGCCTAAGCCTAAGCCTAAGCCTAAGCCTAAGCCTAAGCCTAAGCCTAAGCCTAAGCCTAAGCCTAAGCCTAAGCCTAAGCCTAAGCCTAAGCCTAAGCCTAAGCCTAAGCCTAAGCCTAAGCCTAAGCCTAAGCCTAAGCCTAAGCCTAAGCCTAAGCCTAAGCCTAAGCCTAAGCCTAAGCCTAAGCCTAAGCCTAAGCCTAAGCCTAAGCCTAAGCCTAAGCCTAAGCCTAAGCCTAAGCCTAAGCCTAAGCCTAAGCCTAAGCCTAAGCCTAAGCCTAAGCCTAAGCCTAAGCCTAAGCCTAAGCCTAAGCCTAAGCCTAAGCCTAAGCCTAAGCCTAAGCCTAAGCCTAAGCCTAAGCCTAAGCCTAAGCCTAAGCCTAAGCCTAAGCCTAAGCCTAAGCCTAAGCCTAAGCCTAAGCCTAAGCCTAAGCCTAAGCCTAAGCCTAAGCCTAAGCCTAAGCCTAAGCCTAAGCCTAAGCCTAAGCCTAAGCCTAAGCCTAAGCCTAAGCCTAAGCCTAAGCCTAAGCCTAAGCCTAAGCCTAAGCCTAAGCCTAAGCCTAAGCCTAAGCCTAAGCCTAAGCCTAAGCCTAAGCCTAAGCCTAAGCCTAAGCCTAAGCCTAAGCCTAAGCCTAAGCCTAAGCCTAAGCCTAAGCCTAAGCCTAAGCCTAAGCCTAAGCCTAAGCCTAAGCCTAAGCCTAAGCCTAAGCCTAAGCCTAAGCCTAAGCCTAAGCCTAAGCCTAAGCCTAAGCCTAAGCCTAAGCCTAAGCCTAAGCCTAAGCCTAAGCCTAAGCCTAAGCCTAAGCCTAAGCCTAAGCCTAAGCCTAAGCCTAAGCCTAAGCCTAAGCCTAAGCCTAAGCCTAAGCCTAAGCCTAAGCCTAAGCCTAAGCCTAAGCCTAAGCCTAAGCCTAAGCCTAAGCCTAAGCCTAAGCCTAAGCCTAAGCCTAAGCCTAAGCCTAAGCCTAAGCCTAAGCCTAAGCCTAAGCCTAAGCCTAAGCCTAAGCCTAAGCCTAAGCCTAAGCCTAAGCCTAAGCCTAAGCCTAAGCCTAAGCCTAAGCCTAAGCCTAAGCCTAAGCCTAAGCCTAAGCCTAAGCCTAAGCCTAAGCCTAAGCCTAAGCCTAAGCCTAAGCCTAAGCCTAAGCCTAAGCCTAAGCCTAAGCCTAAGCCTAAGCCTAAGCCTAAGCCTAAGCCTAAGCCTAAGCCTAAGCCTAAGCCTAAGCCTAAGCCTAAGCCTAAGCCTAAGCCTAAGCCTAAGCCTAAGCCTAAGCCTAAGCCTAAGCCTAAGCCTAAGCCTAAGCCTAAGCCTAAGCCTAAGCCTAAGCCTAAGCCTAAGCCTAAGCCTAAGCCTAAGCCTAAGCCTAAGCCTAAGCCTAAGCCTAAGCCTAAGCCTAAGCCTAAGCCTAAGCCTAAGCCTAAGCCTAAGCCTAAGCCTAAGCCTAAGCCTAAGCCTAAGCCTAAGCCTAAGCCTAAGCCTAAGCCTAAGCCTAAGCCTAAGCCTAAGCCTAAGCCTAAGCCTAAGCCTAAGCCTAAGCCTAAGCCTAAGCCTAAGCCTAAGCCTAAGCCTAAGCCTAAGCCTAAGCCTAAGCCTAAGCCTAAGCCTAAGCCTAAGCCTAAGCCTAAGCCTAAGCCTAAGCCTAAGCCTAAGCCTAAGCCTAAGCCTAAGCCTAAGCCTAAGCCTAAGCCTAAGCCTAAGCCTAAGCCTAAGCCTAAGCCTAAGCCTAAGCCTAAGCCTAAGCCTAAGCCTAAGCCTAAGCCTAAGCCTAAGCCTAAGCCTAAGCCTAAGCCTAAGCCTAAGCCTAAGCCTAAGCCTAAGCCTAAGCCTAAGCCTAAGCCTAAGCCTAAGCCTAAGCCTAAGCCTAAGCCTAAGCCTAAGCCTAAGCCTAAGCCTAAGCCTAAGCCTAAGCCTAAGCCTAAGCCTAAGCCTAAGCCTAAGCCTAAGCCTAAGCCTAAGCCTAAGCCTAAGCCTAAGCCTAAGCCTAAGCCTAAGCCTAAGCCTAAGCCTAAGCCTAAGCCTAAGCCTAAGCCTAAGCCTAAGCCTAAGCCTAAGCCTAAGCCTAAGCCTAAGCCTAAGCCTAAGCCTAAGCCTAAGCCTAAGCCTAAGCCTAAGCCTAAGCCTAAGCCTAAGCCTAAGCCTAAGCCTAAGCCTAAGCCTAAGCCTAAGCCTAAGCCTAAGCCTAAGCCTAAGCCTAAGCCTAAGCCTAAGCCTAAGCCTAAGCCTAAGCCTAAGCCTAAGCCTAAGCCTAAGCCTAAGCCTAAGCCTAAGCCTAAGCCTAAGCCTAAGCCTAAGCCTAAGCCTAAGCCTAAGCCTAAGCCTAAGCCTAAGCCTAAGCCTAAGCCTAAGCCTAAGCCTAAGCCTAAGCCTAAGCCTAAGCCTAAGCCTAAGCCTAAGCCTAAGCCTAAGCCTAAGCCTAAGCCTAAGCCTAAGCCTAAGCCTAAGCCTAAGCCTAAGCCTAAGCCTAAGCCTAAGCCTAAGCCTAAGCCTAAGCCTAAGCCTAAGCCTAAGCCTAAGCCTAAGCCTAAGCCTAAGCCTAAGCCTAAGCCTAAGCCTAAGCCTAAGCCTAAGCCTAAGCCTAAGCCTAAGCCTAAGCCTAAGCCTAAGCCTAAGCCTAAGCCTAAGCCTAAGCCTAAGCCTAAGCCTAAGCCTAAGCCTAAGCCTAAGCCTAAGCCTAAGCCTAAGCCTAAGCCTAAGCCTAAGCCTAAGCCTAAGCCTAAGCCTAAGCCTAAGCCTAAGCCTAAGCCTAAGCCTAAGCCTAAGCCTAAGCCTAAGCCTAAGCCTAAGCCTAAGCCTAAGCCTAAGCCTAAGCCTAAGCCTAAGCCTAAGCCTAAGCCTAAGCCTAAGCCTAAGCCTAAGCCTAAGCCTAAGCCTAAGCCTAAGCCTAAGCCTAAGCCTAAGCCTAAGCCTAAGCCTAAGCCTAAGCCTAAGCCTAAGCCTAAGCCTAAGCCTAAGCCTAAGCCTAAGCCTAAGCCTAAGCCTAAGCCTAAGCCTAAGCCTAAGCCTAAGCCTAAGCCTAAGCCTAAGCCTAAGCCTAAGCCTAAGCCTAAGCCTAAGCCTAAGCCTAAGCCTAAGCCTAAGCCTAAGCCTAAGCCTAAGCCTAAGCCTAAGCCTAAGCCTAAGCCTAAGCCTAAGCCTAAGCCTAAGCCTAAGCCTAAGCCTAAGCCTAAGCCTAAGCCTAAGCCTAAGCCTAAGCCTAAGCCTAAGCCTAAGCCTAAGCCTAAGCCTAAGCCTAAGCCTAAGCCTAAGCCTAAGCCTAAGCCTAAGCCTAAGCCTAAGCCTAAGCCTAAGCCTAAGCCTAAGCCTAAGCCTAAGCCTAAGCCTAAGCCTAAGCCTAAGCCTAAGCCTAAGCCTAAGCCTAAGCCTAAGCCTAAGCCTAAGCCTAAGCCTAAGCCTAAGCCTAAGCCTAAGCCTAAGCCTAAGCCTAAGCCTAAGCCTAAGCCTAAGCCTAAGCCTAAGCCTAAGCCTAAGCCTAAGCCTAAGCCTAAGCCTAAGCCTAAGCCTAAGCCTAAGCCTAAGCCTAAGCCTAAGCCTAAGCCTAAGCCTAAGCCTAAGCCTAAGCCTAAGCCTAAGCCTAAGCCTAAGCCTAAGCCTAAGCCTAAGCCTAAGCCTAAGCCTAAGCCTAAGCCTAAGCCTAAGCCTAAGCCTAAGCCTAAGCCTAAGCCTAAGCCTAAGCCTAAGCCTAAGCCTAAGCCTAAGCCTAAGCCTAAGCCTAAGCCTAAGCCTAAGCCTAAGCCTAAGCCTAAGCCTAAGCCTAAGCCTAAGCCTAAGCCTAAGCCTAAGCCTAAGCCTAAGCCTAAGCCTAAGCCTAAGCCTAAGCCTAAGCCTAAGCCTAAGCCTAAGCCTAAGCCTAAGCCTAAGCCTAAGCCTAAGCCTAAGCCTAAGCCTAAGCCTAAGCCTAAGCCTAAGCCTAAGCCTAAGCCTAAGCCTAAGCCTAAGCCTAAGCCTAAGCCTAAGCCTAAGCCTAAGCCTAAGCCTAAGCCTAAGCCTAAGCCTAAGCCTAAGCCTAAGCCTAAGCCTAAGCCTAAGCCTAAGCCTAAGCCTAAGCCTAAGCCTAAGCCTAAGCCTAAGCCTAAGCCTAAGCCTAAGCCTAAGCCTAAGCCTAAGCCTAAGCCTAAGCCTAAGCCTAAGCCTAAGCCTAAGCCTAAGCCTAAGCCTAAGCCTAAGCCTAAGCCTAAGCCTAAGCCTAAGCCTAAGCCTAAGCCTAAGCCTAAGCCTAAGCCTAAGCCTAAGCCTAAGCCTAAGCCTAAGCCTAAGCCTAAGCCTAAGCCTAAGCCTAAGCCTAAGCCTAAGCCTAAGCCTAAGCCTAAGCCTAAGCCTAAGCCTAAGCCTAAGCCTAAGCCTAAGCCTAAGCCTAAGCCTAAGCCTAAGCCTAAGCCTAAGCCTAAGCCTAAGCCTAAGCCTAAGCCTAAGCCTAAGCCTAAGCCTAAGCCTAAGCCTAAGCCTAAGCCTAAGCCTAAGCCTAAGCCTAAGCCTAAGCCTAAGCCTAAGCCTAAGCCTAAGCCTAAGCCTAAGCCTAAGCCTAAGCCTAAGCCTAAGCCTAAGCCTAAGCCTAAGCCTAAGCCTAAGCCTAAGCCTAAGCCTAAGCCTAAGCCTAAGCCTAAGCCTAAGCCTAAGCCTAAGCCTAAGCCTAAGCCTAAGCCTAAGCCTAAGCCTAAGCCTAAGCCTAAGCCTAAGCCTAAGCCTAAGCCTAAGCCTAAGCCTAAGCCTAAGCCTAAGCCTAAGCCTAAGCCTAAGCCTAAGCCTAAGCCTAAGCCTAAGCCTAAGCCTAAGCCTAAGCCTAAGCCTAAGCCTAAGCCTAAGCCTAAGCCTAAGCCTAAGCCTAAGCCTAAGCCTAAGCCTAAGCCTAAGCCTAAGCCTAAGCCTAAGCCTAAGCCTAAGCCTAAGCCTAAGCCTAAGCCTAAGCCTAAGCCTAAGCCTAAGCCTAAGCCTAAGCCTAAGCCTAAGCCTAAGCCTAAGCCTAAGCCTAAGCCTAAGCCTAAGCCTAAGCCTAAGCCTAAGCCTAAGCCTAAGCCTAAGCCTAAGCCTAAGCCTAAGCCTAAGCCTAAGCCTAAGCCTAAGCCTAAGCCTAAGCCTAAGCCTAAGCCTAAGCCTAAGCCTAAGCCTAAGCCTAAGCCTAAGCCTAAGCCTAAGCCTAAGCCTAAGCCTAAGCCTAAGCCTAAGCCTAAGCCTAAGCCTAAGCCTAAGCCTAAGCCTAAGCCTAAGCCTAAGCCTAAGCCTAAGCCTAAGCCTAAGCCTAAGCCTAAGCCTAAGCCTAAGCCTAAGCCTAAGCCTAAGCCTAAGCCTAAGCCTAAGCCTAAGCCTAAGCCTAAGCCTAAGCCTAAGCCTAAGCCTAAGCCTAAGCCTAAGCCTAAGCCTAAGCCTAAGCCTAAGCCTAAGCCTAAGCCTAAGCCTAAGCCTAAGCCTAAGCCTAAGCCTAAGCCTAAGCCTAAGCCTAAGCCTAAGCCTAAGCCTAAGCCTAAGCCTAAGCCTAAGCCTAAGCCTAAGCCTAAGCCTAAGCCTAAGCCTAAGCCTAAGCCTAAGCCTAAGCCTAAGCCTAAGCCTAAGCCTAAGCCTAAGCCTAAGCCTAAGCCTAAGCCTAAGCCTAAGCCTAAGCCTAAGCCTAAGCCTAAGCCTAAGCCTAAGCCTAAGCCTAAGCCTAAGCCTAAGCCTAAGCCTAAGCCTAAGCCTAAGCCTAAGCCTAAGCCTAAGCCTAAGCCTAAGCCTAAGCCTAAGCCTAAGCCTAAGCCTAAGCCTAAGCCTAAGCCTAAGCCTAAGCCTAAGCCTAAGCCTAAGCCTAAGCCTAAGCCTAAGCCTAAGCCTAAGCCTAAGCCTAAGCCTAAGCCTAAGCCTAAGCCTAAGCCTAAGCCTAAGCCTAAGCCTAAGCCTAAGCCTAAGCCTAAGCCTAAGCCTAAGCCTAAGCCTAAGCCTAAGCCTAAGCCTAAGCCTAAGCCTAAGCCTAAGCCTAAGCCTAAGCCTAAGCCTAAGCCTAAGCCTAAGCCTAAGCCTAAGCCTAAGCCTAAGCCTAAGCCTAAGCCTAAGCCTAAGCCTAAGCCTAAGCCTAAGCCTAAGCCTAAGCCTAAGCCTAAGCCTAAGCCTAAGCCTAAGCCTAAGCCTAAGCCTAAGCCTAAGCCTAAGCCTAAGCCTAAGCCTAAGCCTAAGCCTAAGCCTAAGCCTAAGCCTAAGCCTAAGCCTAAGCCTAAGCCTAAGCCTAAGCCTAAGCCTAAGCCTAAGCCTAAGCCTAAGCCTAAGCCTAAGCCTAAGCCTAAGCCTAAGCCTAAGCCTAAGCCTAAGCCTAAGCCTAAGCCTAAGCCTAAGCCTAAGCCTAAGCCTAAGCCTAAGCCTAAGCCTAAGCCTAAGCCTAAGCCTAAGCCTAAGCCTAAGCCTAAGCCTAAGCCTAAGCCTAAGCCTAAGCCTAAGCCTAAGCCTAAGCCTAAGCCTAAGCCTAAGCCTAAGCCTAAGCCTAAGCCTAAGCCTAAGCCTAAGCCTAAGCCTAAGCCTAAGCCTAAGCCTAAGCCTAAGCCTAAGCCTAAGCCTAAGCCTAAGCCTAAGCCTAAGCCTAAGCCTAAGCCTAAGCCTAAGCCTAAGCCTAAGCCTAAGCCTAAGCCTAAGCCTAAGCCTAAGCCTAAGCCTAAGCCTAAGCCTAAGCCTAAGCCTAAGCCTAAGCCTAAGCCTAAGCCTAAGCCTAAGCCTAAGCCTAAGCCTAAGCCTAAGCCTAAGCCTAAGCCTAAGCCTAAGCCTAAGCCTAAGCCTAAGCCTAAGCCTAAGCCTAAGCCTAAGCCTAAGCCTAAGCCTAAGCCTAAGCCTAAGCCTAAGCCTAAGCCTAAGCCTAAGCCTAAGCCTAAGCCTAAGCCTAAGCCTAAGCCTAAGCCTAAGCCTAAGCCTAAGCCTAAGCCTAAGCCTAAGCCTAAGCCTAAGCCTAAGCCTAAGCCTAAGCCTAAGCCTAAGCCTAAGCCTAAGCCTAAGCCTAAGCCTAAGCCTAAGCCTAAGCCTAAGCCTAAGCCTAAGCCTAAGCCTAAGCCTAAGCCTAAGCCTAAGCCTAAGCCTAAGCCTAAGCCTAAGCCTAAGCCTAAGCCTAAGCCTAAGCCTAAGCCTAAGCCTAAGCCTAAGCCTAAGCCTAAGCCTAAGCCTAAGCCTAAGCCTAAGCCTAAGCCTAAGCCTAAGCCTAAGCCTAAGCCTAAGCCTAAGCCTAAGCCTAAGCCTAAGCCTAAGCCTAAGCCTAAGCCTAAGCCTAAGCCTAAGCCTAAGCCTAAGCCTAAGCCTAAGCCTAAGCCTAAGCCTAAGCCTAAGCCTAAGCCTAAGCCTAAGCCTAAGCCTAAGCCTAAGCCTAAGCCTAAGCCTAAGCCTAAGCCTAAGCCTAAGCCTAAGCCTAAGCCTAAGCCTAAGCCTAAGCCTAAGCCTAAGCCTAAGCCTAAGCCTAAGCCTAAGCCTAAGCCTAAGCCTAAGCCTAAGCCTAAGCCTAAGCCTAAGCCTAAGCCTAAGCCTAAGCCTAAGCCTAAGCCTAAGCCTAAGCCTAAGCCTAAGCCTAAGCCTAAGCCTAAGCCTAAGCCTAAGCCTAAGCCTAAGCCTAAGCCTAAGCCTAAGCCTAAGCCTAAGCCTAAGCCTAAGCCTAAGCCTAAGCCTAAGCCTAAGCCTAAGCCTAAGCCTAAGCCTAAGCCTAAGCCTAAGCCTAAGCCTAAGCCTAAGCCTAAGCCTAAGCCTAAGCCTAAGCCTAAGCCTAAGCCTAAGCCTAAGCCTAAGCCTAAGCCTAAGCCTAAGCCTAAGCCTAAGCCTAAGCCTAAGCCTAAGCCTAAGCCTAAGCCTAAGCCTAAGCCTAAGCCTAAGCCTAAGCCTAAGCCTAAGCCTAAGCCTAAGCCTAAGCCTAAGCCTAAGCCTAAGCCTAAGCCTAAGCCTAAGCCTAAGCCTAAGCCTAAGCCTAAGCCTAAGCCTAAGCCTAAGCCTAAGCCTAAGCCTAAGCCTAAGCCTAAGCCTAAGCCTAAGCCTAAGCCTAAGCCTAAGCCTAAGCCTAAGCCTAAGCCTAAGCCTAAGCCTAAGCCTAAGCCTAAGCCTAAGCCTAAGCCTAAGCCTAAGCCTAAGCCTAAGCCTAAGCCTAAGCCTAAGCCTAAGCCTAAGCCTAAGCCTAAGCCTAAGCCTAAGCCTAAGCCTAAGCCTAAGCCTAAGCCTAAGCCTAAGCCTAAGCCTAAGCCTAAGCCTAAGCCTAAGCCTAAGCCTAAGCCTAAGCCTAAGCCTAAGCCTAAGCCTAAGCCTAAGCCTAAGCCTAAGCCTAAGCCTAAGCCTAAGCCTAAGCCTAAGCCTAAGCCTAAGCCTAAGCCTAAGCCTAAGCCTAAGCCTAAGCCTAAGCCTAAGCCTAAGCCTAAGCCTAAGCCTAAGCCTAAGCCTAAGCCTAAGCCTAAGCCTAAGCCTAAGCCTAAGCCTAAGCCTAAGCCTAAGCCTAAGCCTAAGCCTAAGCCTAAGCCTAAGCCTAAGCCTAAGCCTAAGCCTAAGCCTAAGCCTAAGCCTAAGCCTAAGCCTAAGCCTAAGCCTAAGCCTAAGCCTAAGCCTAAGCCTAAGCCTAAGCCTAAGCCTAAGCCTAAGCCTAAGCCTAAGCCTAAGCCTAAGCCTAAGCCTAAGCCTAAGCCTAAGCCTAAGCCTAAGCCTAAGCCTAAGCCTAAGCCTAAGCCTAAGCCTAAGCCTAAGCCTAAGCCTAAGCCTAAGCCTAAGCCTAAGCCTAAGCCTAAGCCTAAGCCTAAGCCTAAGCCTAAGCCTAAGCCTAAGCCTAAGCCTAAGCCTAAGCCTAAGCCTAAGCCTAAGCCTAAGCCTAAGCCTAAGCCTAAGCCTAAGCCTAAGCCTAAGCCTAAGCCTAAGCCTAAGCCTAAGCCTAAGCCTAAGCCTAAGCCTAAGCCTAAGCCTAAGCCTAAGCCTAAGCCTAAGCCTAAGCCTAAGCCTAAGCCTAAGCCTAAGCCTAAGCCTAAGCCTAAGCCTAAGCCTAAGCCTAAGCCTAAGCCTAAGCCTAAGCCTAAGCCTAAGCCTAAGCCTAAGCCTAAGCCTAAGCCTAAGCCTAAGCCTAAGCCTAAGCCTAAGCCTAAGCCTAAGCCTAAGCCTAAGCCTAAGCCTAAGCCTAAGCCTAAGCCTAAGCCTAAGCCTAAGCCTAAGCCTAAGCCTAAGCCTAAGCCTAAGCCTAAGCCTAAGCCTAAGCCTAAGCCTAAGCCTAAGCCTAAGCCTAAGCCTAAGCCTAAGCCTAAGCCTAAGCCTAAGCCTAAGCCTAAGCCTAAGCCTAAGCCTAAGCCTAAGCCTAAGCCTAAGCCTAAGCCTAAGCCTAAGCCTAAGCCTAAGCCTAAGCCTAAGCCTAAGCCTAAGCCTAAGCCTAAGCCTAAGCCTAAGCCTAAGCCTAAGCCTAAGCCTAAGCCTAAGCCTAAGCCTAAGCCTAAGCCTAAGCCTAAGCCTAAGCCTAAGCCTAAGCCTAAGCCTAAGCCTAAGCCTAAGCCTAAGCCTAAGCCTAAGCCTAAGCCTAAGCCTAAGCCTAAGCCTAAGCCTAAGCCTAAGCCTAAGCCTAAGCCTAAGCCTAAGCCTAAGCCTAAGCCTAAGCCTAAGCCTAAGCCTAAGCCTAAGCCTAAGCCTAAGCCTAAGCCTAAGCCTAAGCCTAAGCCTAAGCCTAAGCCTAAGCCTAAGCCTAAGCCTAAGCCTAAGCCTAAGCCTAAGCCTAAGCCTAAGCCTAAGCCTAAGCCTAAGCCTAAGCCTAAGCCTAAGCCTAAGCCTAAGCCTAAGCCTAAGCCTAAGCCTAAGCCTAAGCCTAAGCCTAAGCCTAAGCCTAAGCCTAAGCCTAAGCCTAAGCCTAAGCCTAAGCCTAAGCCTAAGCCTAAGCCTAAGCCTAAGCCTAAGCCTAAGCCTAAGCCTAAGCCTAAGCCTAAGCCTAAGCCTAAGCCTAAGCCTAAGCCTAAGCCTAAGCCTAAGCCTAAGCCTAAGCCTAAGCCTAAGCCTAAGCCTAAGCCTAAGCCTAAGCCTAAGCCTAAGCCTAAGCCTAAGCCTAAGCCTAAGCCTAAGCCTAAGCCTAAGCCTAAGCCTAAGCCTAAGCCTAAGCCTAAGCCTAAGCCTAAGCCTAAGCCTAAGCCTAAGCCTAAGCCTAAGCCTAAGCCTAAGCCTAAGCCTAAGCCTAAGCCTAAGCCTAAGCCTAAGCCTAAGCCTAAGCCTAAGCCTAAGCCTAAGCCTAAGCCTAAGCCTAAGCCTAAGCCTAAGCCTAAGCCTAAGCCTAAGCCTAAGCCTAAGCCTAAGCCTAAGCCTAAGCCTAAGCCTAAGCCTAAGCCTAAGCCTAAGCCTAAGCCTAAGCCTAAGCCTAAGCCTAAGCCTAAGCCTAAGCCTAAGCCTAAGCCTAAGCCTAAGCCTAAGCCTAAGCCTAAGCCTAAGCCTAAGCCTAAGCCTAAGCCTAAGCCTAAGCCTAAGCCTAAGCCTAAGCCTAAGCCTAAGCCTAAGCCTAAGCCTAAGCCTAAGCCTAAGCCTAAGCCTAAGCCTAAGCCTAAGCCTAAGCCTAAGCCTAAGCCTAAGCCTAAGCCTAAGCCTAAGCCTAAGCCTAAGCCTAAGCCTAAGCCTAAGCCTAAGCCTAAGCCTAAGCCTAAGCCTAAGCCTAAGCCTAAGCCTAAGCCTAAGCCTAAGCCTAAGCCTAAGCCTAAGCCTAAGCCTAAGCCTAAGCCTAAGCCTAAGCCTAAGCCTAAGCCTAAGCCTAAGCCTAAGCCTAAGCCTAAGCCTAAGCCTAAGCCTAAGCCTAAGCCTAAGCCTAAGCCTAAGCCTAAGCCTAAGCCTAAGCCTAAGCCTAAGCCTAAGCCTAAGCCTAAGCCTAAGCCTAAGCCTAAGCCTAAGCCTAAGCCTAAGCCTAAAATTTTTTAGTAAGTTTTTTGTAAATGCTTAAGTCCTCCGTACATGCTTAAAAGCGTAAGCCCCTAAGGTTAAGTACTCAGTCAGTGCATAAGTCCTCAGTCAATGCTTAAGTCCTCAGTTAATGCATAAGACCTCAGTCAACGCTTGAGTATTCAGTCAGTGCTTAAGTCCTCACTCAATGCTTAAGTCGTCAGTCATTGCTTAAGTGCTCAGTAAATGCTTAAAAGGCTAAGCAACTGAGGCAAAGTACTCAGTCAATGCTTCAGTCGTCAGGCAATGCTTAAGTCCTCAGTCAATGCTTACGATTTCAGTCAACGCTTAAAAGGCTAAGCAACTGAGGCAAAGTACTCAGTCAGTGCTTAATTCCTCAATCAATGCTTCAGTCGTCAGTCAATGCTTAAGTCCTCAGTCAATGCTTACCACCTCAGTCAACGCTTAAGTATTCAGTCAATGCTTGAGTCGTCAGTCAATGCTTCAGTCCTCAGTAAATGCTTAGAACCCTAAGCCTATGTCCTCAGTCAGTGCTTAAGTCCTCAATCAATGCATAAGTCCTCAGTCAATGCTTAAGACCTCAGTCAACGCTTAAGTCCTCAGGTAACGCCTAAGTCTTCAGCCAATCCCTAAGTCCTCAGCCAATGCCTTAAGTCCTCAGCTTTACGGCTAAGGGCCAACGGCTAACGGCTAGGGCCAACGGCTAAAGGCTAGGGCCAACTGCTATCGGCTAAATGCTTAAGTCCTCACCCAATGCCTAAGTCCTCAGCCAATGCCTAAGTCCTCAGCCAATGCCTTAAGTCCTCAGCCAATGGCTTAAGTCCTCAGCCTTACGGCTAAGGGCCAACGGCTAACGGCTAGGGCCAACGGCTAACGGCTAGGGCCAACGGCTAACGGCTAAATGCTTAAGTCCTCACCCAATGCCTAAGTACTGAGGTAACGCCTAAGTCTTCAGTCAATGCCTTAAGTCCTCAGCCTCACGGCTAAGGGCCTACGGCTAACGGCTAGAGCCAACGGCTAAAGGCTAGGGCCAGCGGCTAAATGCTTAAGTCCTCAGCCAATGCCTAAGTCCTCAGGTAACGCCTAAGTCTTCAGCCAATGCCTAAGTCCTCAGCCAATGCCTTAAGCCCTCAGCTTTACGGCTAAGGGCCAACGGCTAACGGCTAGGGCCAACGGCTAAAGGCTAGGGCCAACTGCTAAGGCTAAATGCTTAAGTCCTCACCCAATGCCTAAGTCCTCAGCCAATGCCTTAAGTCCTCAGCCAATGCCTTAAGTCCTCAGCCAATGCCTTAAGTCCTCAGCCTTACGGCTAAGGGCCAACGGCTAACGGCTAGGGCCAACTGCTATCGGCTAAATGCTTAAGTCCTCACCCAATGCCTAAGTCCTCAGCCAATGCCTAAGTCCTCAGCCAATGCCTTATGTCCTCAGCCAATGCCTTAAGTCCTCAGCCTTACGGCTAAGGGCCAACTGCTAACGGCTAGGGTCAACGGCTTACGGCTAGGGCCAACGGCTAACGGCTAAATGCTTAAGTCCTCACCCAATGCCTAAGTACTGAGGTAACGCCTAAGTCTTCAGTCAATGCCTCAAGTCCTCAGCCTTACGGCTAAGGGCCTACGGCTAACGGCTAGAGCCAACGGCTAAAGGCTAGGGCCAACGGCTAACGGCTAGGGCCAACGGCTAACGGCTAAATGCTTAAGTCCTCCTCACCCAATGCCTAAGTACTGAGGTAATGCCTAAGTCCTCAGCCAATGCCTTAAGTCCTCAGCTTTACGGCTAAGGGCCAACGGCTAACGGCTAGGGCCAACGGCTAAAGGCTAGGGCCAACTGCTAAGGCTAAATGCTTAAGTCCTCACCCAATGCCTAAGTCCTCAGCCAATGCCTTAAGTCCTCAGCCAATGCCTTAAGTCCTCAGCCTTACGGCTAAGCGCCAACGGCTAACGGCTAGGGCCAACGGCTAAAGGCTAGGGCCAACTGCTATCGGCTAAATGCTTAAGTCCTCACCCAATGCCTAAGTCCACAGCCAATGCCTAAGTCCTCAGCCAATGCCTTAAGTCCTCAGCCAATGCCTTAAGTCCTCAGCCAATGCCTTAAGTCCTCAGCCTTACGGCTAAGGGCCAACGGCTAACGGCTAGGGCCAACGGCTAACGGCTAGGGCCAACGGCTAACGGCTAGGGCCAACGGCTAACGGCTAAATGCTTAAGTCCTCACCCAATGCCTACGTACTGAGGTAACGCCTAAGTCTTCAGTCAATGCCTTAAGTCCTCAGCCTTATGGCTAAGGGCCTACGGCTAACGGCTAGGGCCAACGGCTAAAGGCTAGGGC
Organism: Baylisascaris procyonis; assembly: GCA_037389465.1. Lineage (NCBI taxonomy): Eukaryota > Metazoa > Nematoda > Chromadorea > Rhabditida > Ascarididae > Baylisascaris > Baylisascaris procyonis. Next base: position 25,175 of record JAZARR010000247.1, read on the forward strand.
CAACGGCTAACGGCTAAATGCTTAAGTCCTCACCCAATGCCTAAGTCCTCGAGTAACGAATAAGTCTTCAGCCAATGCCTAAGTCCTCAGCCAATGCCTTAAGTCCTCAGCCAATGCCTTAAGTCCTCAGCCAATGCCTTCAGTCCTCAGCCAATGCCTTAAGTCCTCAGTCAATGCTTCAGTCCTCAGCCAATGCCTTAGTCCTCAGCCAATGCCTAAGTCCTCAGGTAACGCCTAAGTCTTCAGCCAATGCCTAAGTCCTCAGCCAATGCCTAAGCCCTCAGCCAATGCCTTAAGTCCTCAGCTTTACGGCTAAGGGCCAACGGCTAACGGCTAGGGCCAACGGCTAAAGGCTAGGGCCAACTGCTAACGCCTAAATGCTTAAGTCCTCACCCAATTCCTAAGTCCTCACCCCATGCCTAATTCCTCGTGTAACGAATAAGTCTTCAGCCAATGCCTAAGTTCTCAGCCAATGCCTAAGTCCTCAGCCAATGACTAAGTCCTCAGCCAATGCCTAAGTCCTCAGTCAATGCCTAAGTCCTCAGGTAACGCCTAAGTCTTCAGCCAATGCCTTAGATTGGAACTAATTTCAAAGGGTTTCCTGTAAGTGAGAAAAGTTTAGGGGATTTGCTTTCAGAGGGCTTCTTGCACATGCAACGAATTTAATGGTAATTTCGTAGCAGCGAGATGTTGGCGAATGCTGACTGGATGTGCGAGTAACGGAGGTTTCATTTTGCTATATACGAAACCGTTTAAATAAATTCCTTGCAAACTTTTTCGAAACCTACATTTCCATACCCCGCACACTCCCTCCTAATTCTCCTTCCGAAGAAAACAACCCTACCCAAATCCTCTCATGATCCAGTATTTTATTACGCTCGCCCAAAAATGCCTATTTTATATTTCCTACGTACATAAAAAAACCTGCTTCGGAGCATCGAGTAGTTGGCGAATGCTGACTTCATGTGCGGGTGACGGAGGTCCGAGTGCATGCTAAGCACCACCACCACGCGATGGAGACGCATCACCCCGTCCTTCACGGTGCTCAGCAGTAGACGATCCTCTCCAACCTGAAACTCATTTCCGTCCAATGATACTCACCACACAGCCGTTCGCTCTTCACGATCAAACGATTATTACTTATTATTTCCATGGATTCAAAAAGTCCTATCGTGAGGTATAACTTTGGCATCATTAACTACGGTGTCTGCTACCTTTCTTAGCTCTTGAATTTTTCTCACTTATAAAGAAATCTATCAAAAATTTTTCATCTCCATAAACATTGCAAACAGGTGACATCAACTGGCGACAGGAATCTTCACACATCATTTCAGTACAACATGGAAGGAGGAAAGAAGACAAGAGTCAAGTTTCTTCTACAACGCACAACCGCTCTATACTCCTTATATAAAAAAGCACAATTCTTTACTCCTATCAAATTCACTAACCGCCCATTTTAGTGGGGCGGTTAGTGAATTTGTGTGTCAACCGCCCACGAAATATTACAATAGCGTGTCAAACACTAACCGATACCTGAAGAGCCGATTTCCCAGGACATTTGTCGTTCTTTCAAAAGGAACGGGAGAAGAAATCGTTTCCCAGATTTTATGCTGGCCATTCTCCAACTTCTACTTCAGCCTGAAAAACTCCAAACATCTAAGTGAGCAGTAAATGGAAATTAAAACGTAAGCGTTGTAACAGTAAACTATTACATGGAAAATAAATTAAGCAATAAGCAACGTTACACAGTGGGTCTGAGTAACGTTATCTCTAAGAAGTGAATAAAATAAAATGAATAAAACGAAATGAATAAGACAAACCAAAATAAAATAAATAAGATAAAACAAATAGAATAAAATTAAGCGGTTCAAGAAAATAAAATAACTAATTAAAATCATAAAATAACTATAACGAGATCCACACAACAAATTATTTAAAATAAATAAGACAGAATAAAATAAAAGGACTTTAATTACATTTAATAAATGAAGCAAGATAAGCAAGAGAAACTAAATAAGAATAAGTAAAATAACTATATAAAATAAATAAAATAATTGAGTGGAATAAATAAGATGAGCAAAATAAAAAAACAAAACAAATAAAATAAAATAAACAAAATAAATAACCAAAATAAAAATAAATGAACCTATTTAGATGAAATGAATAAATGCGAGTAAATCAGAATAAATAAATAAATGAAACAAAATATAAAAAATAAAATGAAGAAGATGAGGTAAGAAAAGTGAATTAAAAAGAACAAATAAAGTCAACAAAATAAAACAAATAAAGTAAATCAATCAAACTCAAACAAATTGAATTAATGAGAATAAATCAAGTAAGAAACAGGGTAAATGAAATAAAATAAACGAGATATACAAAGTAAAATAAATAAAATAGCACAAGTAATAAAAAACAGCAAAAAAAAAAAGGCCCGTGGCTTCACGCCTACTAAAGACGCCGTTAGTGGCTGCATCAAGCGCTGCGAACGCTTTTGGAAATGAGCCAAGCACGCGCCCACATTTCGAATTTCCCGCCGAACTTAACGCAAGACGCGCCGCACACGCGTGAAACAATCATCAAGCGCTGTGAGCGCTTTTGGAAATGCGCCAAGCACGCACCCCTAATTCGAATTAGCCGCCAACTTGAACGCGGCACGCGTCACGCACGCATCAAATGCGCTAATTAAAATCAAATAATTAAAACAAGAAACATAATAAATAAGCTAAATGAAATAAAACAAGTAAAATCAACGAAACAAAATAAATAAAACAAGCAAAGTGAACAAAATAAAATAAATAAAAGAAATAAATAAATAAGATAGAACAAAATAAGTAAGATAAAATAAATAGAATATAATATATGAGATCTATAAAATAAAGTAACTAAAAGAAAATTAACAAAATGAGTATAACACAATCAACACAACAAACAATTAAAATAATTAAACTAAAATAAATAAAATAATATACAATGAGCTAGAGTAAATTTAATAATTGAAGGAAGATAAACAAGAGAATTTACACAAAAATAAATAAAGTAAAATAAATGAGATGAGTTAAATCAAATAAAATTAAATAAAATAAACAATATGAAGTAAATGGAACAAATGGAACAAAATGAATAAAATAAATAAAATAAATAAAATAAAAGAAAGAAAATTAAATTAATTAATTAACTAAATAAAATGAATGAATCAAACTAAATCAAAACAGATAAATAAATGAATGAAATAAAATGAATCAAGTAAGATTTTAAAAAAAACTAAATAAACATAACAAATAAAGTTGATAAAATAAAATAAAATATTAATTAAGCCCAATTAAATCAATTAAATTAGGTGGAATAAAGAAAACAAAACAAATAAGATATATAAAAATAAAATAAATAGAATAGAACAGGGAAAAAAACCTAAAAAAATAAAGTCGGCGGCTACATTTGCAATAACATTACTGTTAGTGGAAAAGTAGGATACGTCTAGCGCCGTGGATGCTTTTGGAATCGCGCCACGCACGCGCATATATTTCGAATTTCCCGCCAAACTGAACATGGAACGAGACGCGTCCCGTGTTCGACTTGGCGGGAAATTCGAAACAAAATAAAAGCCGGAGCAAAACAAATACAACAAATTGTTTTCGGCGGAAACAAAATAAATACAACAAATTATTTGAAATAAATCAGATAAAATAAAATAACCTTAATTACATTTAATGAATAAAACAAGATAAATAAGAGAAATTAAATAAAATAAATGACGCCGAGTGAATGCGAGAGGTAGAATAAAAAAATTAAAAAAATAAAATGAAATAAACGAAATAAATAAAATAAAATAACTAACATAAAGTGAATAAAACAAATAAAACACGATGAATAAAATAAATAAAATGAAATAAATTAATTAATTAAATAAAATCAATAAGTTAAACTAAGTCAAAATAAATAAATGAAATAAAATAAATAATATAAAATGAAATAAAGTAAATAAAGGAAGACAAAAAAAATTAGTTAGAGAAAGCAAATCATATTAATAAAGTAAAATAAACAAAGTAAAATTAATAAAATAAAGTAATTAAACTCGATCAAGCAAATTAAGTTAAATTGAATAAATGGCGTAAAAAGTCAAATAAGCCAAATAAAATAAATGAGATATACAAAATAAAACAGCAGAAGTAAAAAAACAGTAAAAAATAAAGTCGACGCTACCCTTGCGATAAGAATACTGTTGGCGGGCGCGTGCAGCGCTGAGAGCGCTTTTGGAAATGAGCCAAGCACGCATATACATTTCGAATTTCCCGCCCAATTGAACACAGGACGCGCCGCACGCGCATGAAACAATCATCAAGCGCTGTTAACGCTTTTGGAAACGAGCACGCACGCGCATGTTTTTCGAATTTCCCGCCAAACTGAACACGGCACGTGTCGCACACGCGTGAAATAATTATAAATAAAATGAAACAGATACAACAAAATAAACAAGATAAGTTAAAGCAAACAAATAAAATCAACGGAATAAAATAAATAAAATGGACAAAACAGAATAAAGTATAAGATAAAACAAATAGAATAAAATAAAATAAAAGAAGATTAATGAAATAACTATAATGAAATCAACACAATAAACAGTTTAAAGTAAATAAGTTAAAACATACAAAATAACATAAGATATGTCAGTTTAAATTTAATTGAATAAAACAAGATAAATAAGAGAACCTAAATAAAACTAAATAAAATAAATGAAGTAAAATAAATGAAATAAGTAAAATAAAAAAACGAAAGGAACAAAAGAAAATAAACGAAATACATAAAGTAAAGTAAATAAAATAAAGTAAATAAAACAAGTAGAATACGAAAAATAAAATAAATAAAGTGAAATAATCAAACTGAACTAAATAAAATTAATGAATTAAACGAAATCAAACTAAATAAATAAAATAATGAAAGAAAATGGATACGGTAGAATAAATAAAATAAGATTCAAAAAAGTTTAATGGAATAGAAAAAATGAAGTTAATAAAATAAAATAAATAAAGCAAAATGAATGGAATAAATAAATTAAACTCAATTAAATGAATTAAATTTAATAGGACAAATGAAGCAAAAATGTGAAATAGAAAAATTAAGTAAATGAGATATATAAAACAAAGTAAACAAAACAGTATAAGTAACAAAAAACAAACTAAAAAAATAAAATGGCCGGTTAAATTCGTAGTAAGATTATAGTTAATGGATAATTCAGGCGTTGAGAACGCTTTTGGATACGAGCACGCACGCACACATATTTCGAATTTCCCGCCAAATTGGACACCGGACGCGTCGCACACGCGGGAAATGGTTGTGATAAACAAAATAAAATAGATACAAAATGGATGAAATTAAGAAGATCAGTTAAATAAAAAAATAAAATCAACGAAACAAAATAAATAAAACGAATAAAGTGAATAAAATAAAATGAATAAAACGAAATAAATAATATAAAACAAAATAAAATAAATAAGATAAAATAAATAGAATAGAATAAACGAGCTCTATAAAACAAAATAAATAAAAGAAAGTTAATAAAATAACTATAACAAAATCAACACAATAAATAATGTGAAATAAATTGGATAAAATAAATAAAATAAAATAAAATATGTTAACTTAAATTTAATGAATAAAACAAGATAAATAAGGGAAATTAAATAAAATGAATAAAATAAATGACACAGAATAAATGAGAGAAGTAAAATAAAAAGTTACTAAAATAAAATAAACAAAATAAGAAAGTGAAATAAATAACATAAGGCAAATAAAACAAATAAAACATGATGAATGAAATAAAAAAAATAAAATATATAAAACTTAATTAATTAATTAATTAAATAACTAGACAGAACAAATGACATTAATAAAATAAAATGAATGAAGTAAAGTTAATCAAATAAATTAATTAAAATCGATTAAATAAATTAAACTAAATTGAGTAAATGACGTAAAAAATAAAACAAATAAAATAAAATGAATGGGATATACAAAATAAAACAGAATAAGTAAAAAGCAGTAAAAAAATAAAGTCCGTGGCTCCACTTGCAATAAGAATATTGTGAGTGGATACATCAAGCTCTGCGAGCGCTTTTGGAAACGTGCCAAGCACGCATCTATAATTCCAATTTCCCGTCAACTAGAACACGGGACGCGTCACGCGCATCAAATAAATGTGACAATTAAGATCATATAATTAGAAAAAAATAAATCAAACAAGTGAGGTAAATGAAATAAAACAAATACAAATATATAAGACAAGCAAAGTGAATTAAATAAAATGAATAAAAAGAAATAGACAAGATAGAACAATATATAATATATAAATTAAAATAAATAGAATAAAATAAACTTGATCTATAAAATAAAATAAATAAAGGAAAATTAATAAAATAGTTGTAACGAGATCAATACAACAAATAATTTTGAAATAAATAAGATAAAATAAAAGAAAAAAACTTCGATTACGTTCAACAAATAAAACAACATAAATAAGAGAAACTAAATAAAAATAAATAAAATAAGTAGAGTAGAATAAGTGAGATAAGTAAAATAAAAAAAATAAAACAAATAGAATAAAAGAAGGAAAATAAATAAAGTAAAATAAACAAAATGAGGAAAATAAAATAAATAGATTGGACGAAATCAAGGTAAATAAGAAAAATGAAATAAATCGATACGTCAGGCGTTGTGAACGCTTTTGGAAATGAGCACGCACGCACATGTTTTTCGAATTTCCCGCCAAACCGAATACGGGACGCGTCGCACACGCGTGAAATAATTATGATAAATAAAATAAAATACATACAAAATGAATAAAATAAAGAAGATAAGTTAAATAAAAAAATAAAATCAACGAAACAAAATAAATAAAACGAATAAAGTGAATAAAATAGAATGAATAAAACAAAATAAATAAGATAAAGCAAAATAAAATAAATAAGATAAAATAAATAGAATAAAATAAACGGGCTCTATAAAACAAAATAAATAAAAGAAAGTTAATAAAGTAACTACAACAAAATCAATACAACAAATAATTTAAAATAAATAGGATAAAATACATGAAATAAAACAAAATACGATGATTTAAATTTAATAAATGAAACAAGATAAATAACAGAAATTGAATAAGAATAAATAAAATGAATAGAGTAGAACAAGTGAGGTGAGCAAACAAAGAAAAAATTGCTAAAATAAAATAAACAAAATGAACGAAGGAAAATAAATAACATAAAGCACATAAAACATCATGAATAAAATAAAATATATAAAAATGAGATTAATTAATTAATTTCATTAAATAAATAAATTAAGCTAAACCAAAATAAATAAACGAAATAAAATAAACAAAATAAAATAAAATAAAATAAATAAAAGAAGACAAAAAACTTGATTCGACAGAAAAAATATTATTAATAAAATAAAACGAATAAAATAAAATAAACAAAATAAATAAAGTAAATTGATTAAACTCGATTAAATAAATTAAATTAAATTGAATAAATGGCGTAGAAAATAAAATAAATCAGATATGCAAGATAAAGTAGAATTAGTAAAAAACAGTAAAAATTAAAGTCGGCGGCTTCACTTATATTAAGAATATTGCTAGTGGATACATCGAAATAAAAAATGACTAAAATAAAATAAAGAAAATAAATAAAGTAAAACAAAGATTACAACGTAAATAAAATGAATAAAACATGATGAATAAGACAAATAAAATAAAATACACGAAATGAAATGAATTGATTCATTAAATACAATAAATAAATTAAACTGGATCTAAATAAATATAAATGAAATAAAATTAATAAGATAAAATAAATGAAATAAAATAAATAAGATAAAACAAAATAAATAAATAAAAGAAGAGAAAAAAAACTTGATTGGACAGAACAAATAATATCAATAAAATAAAATAAAATAAAGTAAAATAAATAAAATGAATTAATCAAACTCAAACAGTAAATTAAATTAAATAGAATAAATCAAGTAAAAATAAAATAAATAAAATAAACGAGATATACTAAATAATATAGAACAAGCAACAAAAAACAGTAAAAAAATACAGTCGGCGGCTTCACTTTTAATAAGAAGGTTATTAGTGGACATATCAAGCGCTGTGAACGCTTTTGGAAACGTGCCAAGCACGCATATATGTTACGAATTTGCCGCCAACTTGAACAGGGGACGCGCCACACGCATCAAATAAATGTGATAATTAAAATGAAATAACTAGAAATAAATAAGTAAAATAAATAAGGTAAATGGAATAAAACAAGTAAAATCAACTAAATAAAACGAATAAAATAAGCAAAGTGAATAAAATAAAGTGAATAAAACGAAACGAATCAGATAAACCTAAATAAAACAAATAAGATAAAATAAATAGAATAAAATAAAGGAGTTCTACAAAATATAATAAGTAAATGGAAAGTAATAAAATAACTATAACGAAATCAATACAAGAAATTATTTTAAATAAATGAGAAAACTAATAACTTTAGATACATTTAATAAATAAAACAAGATAAATAAGAGAAACTAAATAAAGATAAAATAAATAAAGTAAAATAAATGAGATAAATAAAATAAAAAAATAAAATAATTCTCACTCTTGCATGCCTTACCGTTGCAAGCAAAATGATTTGATTAAATGAATTTTGATTCGCTTAGATGTCATATTAAAACAGAATCACTTCTCCGAACCTACGTAAGTCTGAAAGCTTCTTTGATCTCATATTTCAAGTATGGTTTAGCCTATAAATAATCAGCTATGAATATTTCACACCTTGTACTACTGAAATATAGATAACCTGCAAAAGTACCAACGCCTCCGGATGATATGAATAAAAGAACTCATTCTCACCCCAACCATTACAGCGCTCGCCTTTGCGTTAAGCATATAATGGGGAAAATTGTAAAGGAATCTCACTCATAATATGCTTAGAGTATATACGAATGCATACAGTGGTCGGCTTCGTTGGCGGTATCGCATCAACAACTGATGCGGCCCAACGACTATCGCACATATCGTTGCATTCGTTCGAACAGCCGTACTTCACACGACTTATTGGCATTTCACCATCGAATAATGCATCGGGAGCAATCCATTACTGTGCAGCCTTCAAGAATCTGTCAATTGCTCCACATAAATACCTTTGCGATCTATCAGCAGGCTCAACTTCTCCATGAATTAAGACGCCCTCTCAAACATTCAAAGAAATTCTTCGACCATCTTATAATTCAGAATTGGAAAGGATTCTACTGCAGATGTTTCCTATAAACCTTCAGAAATAAGTAATTCATGAGGAATTATAAATAACGATTCTTCGCATGAAACTGACGTTAAGAAGGTCATCACGTTCGATGAAAACGAGTTGCACCTAGAAAACATAAAACTGCTCAAATCACCTCTCAATATGTACTCAAATTCAGCTTTGCAGTAAGCGAGAGCGACGTTACAACTGATGCATTCATTATAAAGCGTTCTCCCTGGTTAGGAGAGTGTAAGCAACAAGCATAGCTGATATAAGGTTACCAGAGTACAGACTGCATATACGAGTATAAATCGATAAAGCTGTTTATAACGAAATACGAACAGAATCGCCCCAGCTGTGGCATTCCTATCTGTGAATACCTTCTTTCCATTTACAGCATGCCAGCTAGGCGATAATACCATAGATCTGGAGATTTCCAGGTTTCACACAATTCGACGATTCCAACCCATTAAGAATAACGGTAGATTTTGACAGCATAACATAAAACTAGTGCAGGAAACCTTAAATGAAGCTCGGAAAAACTACTCAAAATGATAAAGTGTCGCTATTTCAGTGATTAGCTCTCACAAATCTCAGCCAAAAGCTGGTATCAGGGAAGAAGTCAAAAATTGACTAAACACTGTTGCATGGATACCGAAAACTTATTATCGACCAGTCAAGAAATTCTTATTTTAGCACTGCTACCCCATCTTCTATGGAAGATGCAGCACAATAATAAAATCGATGTTCAATAGCGCCTGAGGTGGGGCGCCTAGGCGAACCTGCTGCTTGTTAACCTATAGACTAAAGGAAAACAAGTCGAGACGGGAAAACTTTCGTCATCAATACATTAGTGGTGACGACTGCGTGTCTCAACATTTGCTTTTTGCAAGAAATGCAGCGAGCTCATTAGACTATAGCGGTGCCTACTTAAGAGTCAATTCACAAAGAGATGGTCGTACCATGTCTTTTGCTCCTTCCAAGCGCAGAATTTGGCAAGAAGTCGGCCGGAGGAATGGCACCAGACAGCGACCGCATCACACTTCAACACTGCTTCCGCGTCGAATATCGACTCCCATATTCATCTTCCCCGCTCAACCCCATTACCTAAAAATTTTCGCGACCCAGTACATCTGCAAACCACAGTTTCAAACACCACAAAGAAATGCTTGTAGATGCAATTCACGTATTGTTTCTCAATCTAACTGCTAAATCGCCAGGGAATTTTTAAGTTGTTGCCGGAGAGCTGTACAGTCCAGCCACTCATTTACAATTTCCAATCTTTCTGCCCCGGATGTCTTGATTGCTGCAGAAGATTATGCAAACATTTGAAGACGACTTTATACCATCAGCGAAATAATAAAAACAGATGAACCATTCGGTTACAATTCAACATCGATAAATAATTCTTGTTCATCTCTGCTATAAGATCAGCGACAACAACTCGCGACAAAACAGAGAATTCCACACACGCATAACATAGAGATGGGAAACATACCGCACATTTTCGGCCGTGTAACATCATCGAACTGATACGTGCCACTGTTCTCCCTGTCCTCCGCGTTCTTGGCCACATGCTTTCACCCATTTCACCCAGACACTTTATGTACGACGTCATCACACTAACGAATATAAAGGTGGTTGTATGCCAGTGTCAAATTACACAGATCGCACGAAGACGAAGAAGCACATAACCGATTGCCTCAGGTGAGCAAGGGCTACGTCTATCCCCTACGGGGAACTGACGATTACCATCAGTTCCCCGTAGGGGATAGTTAACGATCGACAGTTGTCATACTGGGAATTATTCCTGGCCTTTAACAAATCCATTCCAATCGCCAGATTGCGCGTGATCCTATCATAGCTTTCCGAAGCCGAATAGAAAACCAGCCCTTCAAAGTTTTTCACATCTACAATTATCCAGCATCAACATGCGACACTACATTTAAAGCATAGGATTGCTGTCATCATCAAACAGCACAGGCTTTGCGTGGAAGCTATAAATGTTTCGCAAAAGCAGTAATGGATGCGTGAAGGTCGGCAAAGAGCAACTGTACGTGTTTTGAAGTACATTGCATTGGTGACGTTAACGACGAAGAATCAGTAAGGGATGTACTGAACGAGCTGGGCTAGTTGTGTTTGCATGGATTACAAAATACTCACGTTCAGTAGATCACGCTGAAGTGGAAGCAGGGTAGAACGGAAGCGAGACAATGGCAGGCGTACGAGGGCAAAACACTGTTGAAGATGATCGAAGGCGAAGCCCTGTTGAAGTTGAGGAGCTGTTGAAGGCGACGCACTGGTTGAAGGTGAGGCGCTGTTGTAGAAGAGGTACTGTTGAAGGCGACGGAGGCGAAGCGTTGATGGCCACTAGGTGGCCGATGGCTAGCAGGCGAATGGCGGAGCTGAGCTTGGGCTGCTTATATCCGTTTGCTCAACTCCCCCTTCCATTACGTTGACCCTTTCCGATACGGTCTCTCGCCTCTTTTTCTGGGCCATGATTCCTTTTAGCACTGTTTCGTTTCCGGTGCAGATGCATCGGCTGTCCATTTTAGCTGGCGCCGCTGAGGCGGCTGACCGTCTTTTGCTATTCAGCGGCGCCAGCGAGTCGCCATGACGGCATGAGCCTTCATGCATGCACTCGCTATTCGCGACAAGGGATGTGTGATCGAGACCGGAGTGTGCACATACAAATCAATTTCTACAGGTGTTTCCATGCATTATATGGGGACATAAATGAACGAAAGAGTAAATTAATTTTTAAATAATATACATATATACTTTGAGATCATTAACCACAAATAAAAATGAAACGGCTCGCTCTCCCCTCCCTCTTCTTTCTTTTCGCACAGCTATGCACATAAAATCTTGAATTATTTAACGAGAGGAGATGTTTGCTGAGAGGGGGAGAAATCATGGAGAGATTATCCTTCCAATAAAAACCCTAGAATGCTGTCATTTGTTGGGTGTAAGTGAAAAGTGGACAACTTGAAAGGACCAAAGGTGCTTTCGTAATGTGATAAATTTCACTCATTCAAAACTCAAGTTAGCATAGTGCAAAACGAAAACCCTAACCGCTATTTCGCTTCCAATAGTTGGTCGCTATGCGTCGCGAATTGACAGTGCAAGCAACAACATCAAAACATACATTAGCTAGGAATCCAGCTCTTCGAAAAGAATTCTATCCGCATGTACCTTTCCTTAATCAATCCTCCTGATTATGACAGTTCATGAAGACGGGCAAAGCTCATTCGAGAAAGGAAGGTAGGAAAGGAAACGCGAATACAAGCTAGACGTCGCAACCATGCATCCTTGCGCAAATAAGTTCCTTATTTCCAAACCTTTTATCGTGGAAATCCTCTCCGTATACCAGTTTAATAAAAACAGTTTCGAATCATCACTTACGTTCAAGCAAAGCGTCTACCAAACGAAAGAACTCATACTACTGTTCTTTCGTAAGCTGTAAGCCCTTTACTCATATATTTGAAAAAATATTTAATTCCACTTCCACTTCCACTCCACTATGACTAAGTGCATCAAGAATAGGAAAACGAGATCAAACTAGCAGGTATTATTTCACATAGAACAATTCTGATCTGTTACTCCTTACGAACTTACCTATGACATTTCTGGATAAGTCAAATGTGATAGACCGGTCCGTGATCAATATATGGGCAAATCAGAAATGCAAATACTGCGCACGAACAACTCTTTCAACAAAAAGCTATTTATTAGACATCAGCTATAGCTCGTCATGAAAGCCATTTAAGTGCACAATGCAATCGATCAAAGGATGCCCACAATGAAAATCACTTTACTAGCCACTAAAAAACCATGATCTTTCATCAGATTGGCCTAATATTCTACCACCGAGTCACTGCGGGTACTTTTGCCAGCCAACACAGTCTCCTTTGGCCCCATTAATTGTTTATCTGAATGTCGGCTTTGTTTATCTGAATGTCGGCTTTAATTCAAAACTTTGGCGACTACTCAAAAACAAAGAAAGAACCCAGCAACTAAAGGGCTAAATCCTGAGTTTCAATCGGAAGATTCGATATATACAATAACGCATTTCGCACAAAACTATTCCAGCATTCATTATTCAAGCAAACGTGAGACCAGTGATAGTATCGTACCAAAATGTTTTAAACTCTGCCTAGAACACAACAAATAGAGTGCAGCTCTCTATCAAACTCGAGCCTCCAGACTTTTGAAAAGCGGCGCAGGCAGAATATCGTACTAATAATTTTGGGAAACAGTATGCAAATACGTCGTGCCATTCCCCGACTGTACTTCTGTTTAAAACACTCCCTTTTTTCCCAATCCCCAGATGATGGTTTCATTGTGCTTCTCCAGTCGCAAATCTGAGCGTTGGGTCCCAGTGTACTGGACATTGCATTTTAAGTTTGCATCTTGTGTTGCGCGCTAACTTGACTTTGCATTGCATTTTAAGCAGAGGAATATTTGTTTGAAAATGTAAGGCTTTATTTTGCGTTTCAGACCTCCAGTAACAATAGTAAATGCGTCCAATTATCTTGCGCTCCCTCTTTATTTCCTTGTGATTTCTCTGCTTTAAAGCAATCGTTTTCTTGCTATCTCTTTTCAAATTCATATTCTTTTCTCCTCTATGTGAGTCAGCATACTAGAACAAAACTTCAGTGTGCAAAGTTCGTGGAAAATTTTGAAATATTGGTGGTTTTTCATATTTAAATGGCTATGCATAAAGCAACGACAATTCTCACACATTGCATATATTTCCTAGTACCGCCTGATTCATTCGTTTGGTGGCTTAATCTTTTTCCATTTTATGTTTTATGTAAATTTTGCTTTTGAATGGAGGCTTTTCAACCAATCATAGAAACTTAGACGTTTTTAAACTGCAGACATACGAAAAACGAACGGAAGCGACCATGTTTGATAAAGCATAACAAAATACAATTAAATCTAGCCCTCATTTCTCAGCGTATTTCCTTGTTTCTAGCGTTGTAGGTTTGATCTTGTCAGATCTCTTTTGATATAAGTGATCCTGAAGTCACCTGGCAAGAGGCAAGAGATCCAACTAGTTGTATCCGGTATGACAATTTTACCTTATTGATTGAGAGAAATTACAGGTGTTTGGGATATGAGGGGATGAAGTGGTAGGTTCGAAAACGATAAATGCCATCCAACACCGGAGGGGCACGATGAAGCTTGACATGAAGAACTGTCGAAAGCATCCACCCATCGGAAATTCTGATAAAGCAATGTGCACAGATAATCATCCTTCAAGTCGTAGCGAAGTCGAGTAGGGAACCCAGGATTGTCGGAGAAGAAACGCGCATAAAGGATGTTCAAAAGCTGCTAGCACAGTTGAGTATCTCCAAGCTTCTCGCCTAAGTACAATTTTCGAGAGCATTTGGATCCGTAATATTAGTCGTTCCTCCAGAGTTTTAAGACGACCTTTGCTCCTCGCAGAGGGCGACTGAAAAAAATCAGGGAGAAGTATTGGGTGGGGGTCATCATTGTCGACATCTGGAAGCGGAAGTGTGCCAAGGATTCGTTTATAGCGGCTATGATCCATTACGTTTGTGATGGGTCTCGAAAAATGCATCCTTGGTTTTGAATAAATTCTCCCGTAGACGACTGAACGAGGTTGTTTGAAAATATTGAGTAGCGTAGCCATCGATAAATAGTCGACACACAGAATGGAAGCTAACTCAAGCATAAACATGGTGCGCCCAGTGATGAAAACGACGGCAAATCTATCAGGCCAAACGCCGATAAACTGGAGACCGATGAAGATGAAATAAGGAGATTTCGAAGAGATCGATAAAAAACGAGGTCTGATCCGTGATCTTCAAAAAGATTGAGCCGCATGTGGGCCTGAAGGCAGCCTACTGCCGTAAAGAAGTCGATACACTGCTGAGGGTCATACGCAACTTCCGGGAAATACAGCCAAAAGCGGCACGTCCTTAAGCAAAGGCAGACATGAATTTAGTAATGCTCGGCGGTAAACGTTTTAACTCTCCATGCTACAACATGGAGTGCAACATTTGCGTTACAGACGACACTCCTGAAGTACCTTTCCTTGAAGGCTCCAAATGGAAAGAAACGTGAGATTTCCTTTGGAAGATTTTAATGCCAGTAAATTAGTGTACGCCGTCTTCTTCATATATGTAAAAAACCAAGATACGAGGAATACATCACTAGCACAAGTGTTGTGCCTTTTACGCCGAAATGCAACATGTTGTATTTTGTGAAGCTTCGTACCAAATCTAGGAAGAGATGGAGAGCAAAAGTAAAATACACTCGGCTTTTGAAGTGACGAAACTAATGTGTTTTACTATTTTTGGGTAAAACAATTAGAAGTAAAGTATTTGTTTGAAATATTTTGGTACGATAACATCATTACGTGAGACTAGAACAAAACGCCACTAAAACAACATTGGACGGATGAGGCAATGAAGATGGAACTGGAAAGCTTTGTGAATAAATCAACGGGTTTTCATATTTAGAAATTACTTGCAAGTGTTGCAGGGTGATTTGCGCGTGACACTGTCGATTTCATCTAAAACAGCTGTCGTGACCGTTAGGCACAAGAAATTTTCATCGAAGAAAAAGTTTCAGGAAGAGGCAGCATGCAAAATACTACACGCAATATCGCCCGCCCTACAGTGATGAAATAGTACAATTTATTGCCAAAAAGAGATTTTCATATTCGGTAGCAATGGGAAGGAAAGCGAGAAAGTCGAATAGAGATGATATTTTGAGGAAAAATTACAATAAAAAATGAGATCGTAACATGAAATAAAAACCATGCGACCGCTTACAATGCGAAAAATCGAGTAATACTTATAAATAAGGTGAACAAATAAAAATAAAGAACAAACAACTCAACTGTAAAATCTCTCAACAGTGACGCCTAGAAAAGAGGGCATAGTTAATGTAAGAGAATGACAATCGTTATGTATATAACTTCGATAGATACATTTTATCATATAGGGTGCTAAATGGGTGCGTAAGAATTTTATATTTAATATAATTCCTCAACGCAGAGCAATAACATTTTTGTTAAATTTTCGATTTTGGCTCATTGCTTCTTCGAGTTTTTGAAGTGAATGAGAAACCGTAGTTCAAAACGAAAGAGAAATTGTATTTCGAGCGCTTTCGCTGAAAACATTATAACAAATAGGCTCGTTTATGTGTCAGCCCCAAAGAGGTGGTTCGATAACGAGATGAGATAGCATTTTTCACAAACCGTAAAGATACAACATAAGCCAGTAGTTAAACTGAAGATAATGGTTGGTATTCGTATGCGCGATCCCCCCTCCCCCTTCTTTCTATAAAAGTATAAGAACTACAAATGACACAAAGAATCATAACAGTTCCCTATCAAAACCCGGTTTCTGATTGTCCTTTGACACAACTCAGCAATTCGTTTCCGATGGAGTCGTGCTTAAATGAAGTGATGTTAAAAACTGTTGGAACGTTACTGAGCTGCAGAAGCTGATCAAAGAATGTAGACTTTTGCCTCGGCAAACCGATGTAGCACTAGCTTACCATGCATTCTGCGATTTCGTCACACTGAAAGTATCCGTTCTTCCGTAAACATTACAAACCTAAGCCCATATTTTAAAGACATCGAAATATTTCCAAAGAACATTGCTAAAATTAGCCCTGAGTTTATTAAAGATATAATGAGCGCATAAGCGTCATACCTGGAAGGTCATCACATTAGGTTTCTCACCAGTGGCGCAAATTTTTCGAGTAGCTCTTTCAGCTTCCTGATCGTTCTCATTCCGTAAGTGTGAGGCTGATTGATTCTCAAATTGTTTCTTCTCTTTTCGTCGTTTACAGCATAATGTAATCAAATCGAACAACAGAACGGCACATTCGATTATTGTTATGACGCTGAAACCTAAAAACAACACATCACCAAGTGAAGTGAAAAGATTCCATCGCCCAATATTCTATCTCTCACTTCTTTTAAATGAGGGAAACCTTTGCCCTCATTTTTATGCCACTAATAGAAACTTCTTTTGGAAGCAATTAGGCTACTTCCTCTTCTCGCCACTAATTGAAGCGAAATAACTATGCAATATTCCAATCCTTATTATTTTACGCATACAATGGTTGCGAATATGGACAAAGTAAGAACTTTCACACAAAATCTTTAACTGACGACCGAAAATCGAAGGTTCGGTGCCATTAGTAAAGAAACGTTCTTCACTATTCTATGACCTTAGATGATGTGAAGAGAGTGAAGAGATGACAGTTGCAAAGCAACTTACCCATCCACAAACCAAGGTGACCACCAACGTCGGCGAGTAGGTTCACCAACTGCAAAAACATCGACATCAAGATCGCCTGCAGGGTAAGTAAGAAGTGATCCCATTAACAAACAATGACTACTTCGCTTTGCTACGTGCATCTTGCAATAAGATCTCAGTTGCCGATAGAGAACATTTCACTATGTGCAAGTGAAATTAAGTAACAAATTAAATCCAGTGACGAAAACCTCAAGCTTCATCTACCTTGCTCCTTCTCCTTTTTCGACATTCTTGATGTTTTCAAGTTGCTAATATAAAAATATGTTTAAAAAGATAACTGACTTTCCGGTCCAATACGAATTCAACTTATATTTGCTTGTTAAAAACACAAAAAAACTAGATCAAGACAGCGTAAATGTACGGATTTTTCTGAACACGCGGATAATATAAAAATCTACGGGCATATCGTTATGATTAAATGAATAAATGAATCGCGAATAATAAAACCTAATTAATAAAAGAACCCATTTCAAATAGCAATGTTAAGCCAAAATTGAGATAAATGCATGTAAAAAAAGTTAACTGGATGATAGAAAAAAACACAACGTTTCATTCTCTATGCTTGATTTCCTTCGAAGACATACCCCATAGGCTTCAGATTCCTTGAGAAGCTCATAGTTGAGCTGCTCGTAATAGACTTCCACCATTGCAGCGTTCCTGCTATAGTACGATTCACACTCTCTTTCAGTCATACCCTCACAATCATCAAGCTGCAAATTCCAATGAGAGCATTGGCCGATAATGATGGAAAAATCAGTTGAACAGAGCGATCAGCGTTCTCAGCGAACCGTCGAAATGAGTATCAAAACAGAACAAAACGAAAATCCAAATTTATCAAGCACTAAGGCCGATTGCAGCTGAATGATACTGCAAAAGTAGTGCACACACTTTGTTTATGATTCTGCCGACAATTCCATTACAGACCGCTAATATATAGACTTATAGATAGGACTTCAATCAACAAAGTTAATACAACGGAACTTACATCAATGGCACCCGAAGGCCATCTGGAAGCGGAGAACGTAACACTGAATGCCTCATGTTCACATGGCTGCTTACATACGCAATCATCTAAATCCGTTATGTGGTGGAAGTCACCGATCTCAAGTATAGCTCGTTCAAGGCACGCTCCTGTAATATCACTTTTTGGTGCTTTACTTTATATATTGACTGCATAAGCACAGGAATGCTCAAGCAGTGCTGAAAACTGTATACACCGGCAAGAATATATGTTCTGGTCACATAAGGCGCACTGCTTCATTTTCCCAAATATCACGCCACCTTGCTTGGCCCATCGCCGACTGCTCTAAGCAAAAGAAGTAGTGGGTTACGCAAATGTAACACGTTAATGTCAATGCGACAAATTCAAAAAATGGAGAAGCGCGCCATAGAGGCTGGGAAACGCATTCCTGCAATTCTCACCCCCCTCTCCCTCACCTTCCCTCCATTCTACCGCTTGTATTAACTGCCATAAACGATGATTTCTGGTCCAGCCGGTTATGAAATGCGGTCCGACTGGCACAAAAGGCATTACAAAAATGGGAATTTCCAGGTATTTCAAATGTCCGCGTTTCCTCTTAGATCCAACAGGCGTTTTTCCTCTTAAAGGCGACAGGCCAACTTCAAGAGTTACAATAGGCGCTCAAACAAAGAAGGCTATTCACACAAAATTTCTTAACAATGTTTCTTGTGGCATCCGAGTTTAAGCTTCTAAGGTAGTAGATATATACCTAAACACACGCAGAGGCACAACTTTGCCACAGTACACTCTGCGAATGCAAAAATGCAAAAGCACATTAAAATCAGGTGGCGACCGCCTATCCTTATCCTCCACCAAAAATATCTTTGACAATTTTTTTGTTTATTCCTGAAAATTTTAATGTGGAATTTTTGTCCTCGCATTCTAAAATCTCCAGAGTTTCGCTTTAAAGGAGTGAAAATGAGATGGCAGACAGACAGCTTGCCATTTTCGAGGTCACAAAATAGAAAGCAATCCTACAAAAAACTATACGTTAATACAAAAAGGTCGTTTGTGGACAGAAAATTAATGCACTACATGAAATAGGAAGAAAAAAGGACTTGCTGTTGCGTTGAATGCGGCACAATGTTTACGTCCTCGAGGTACTGGAAATCGTGGATCTCCACAACCACATTTGGCCAATAAGGCGTTTTGAAAACAACTCCGATGACATCCCTTAAATAAATAAACAAGATTTATCGACGTTTTTTAAATGCACGCTACTACCGGTGACACTCCATATTCTTCTTAATGTTGGATAGGAAAACTCTGATTCTAAACTGGAACCACCTTTATTTATAAAATACATATGATAACCATACGCAAGTAATGGAGTGGTTTAACCATACGCAAGTAATGAAGTGGTTTCCACTATGTGTAGCCATTACATCGTAACTGATGCCAAAATTAGCTCTTATAATAAATAACAACTCAGATGAAAATAGTCAACTGGCATCTGCTACTGAAGGTATACGATGTAAAGAGGAAAGAGGAAAGGGGAAGGCGGTGGCATCTGTTCCTTTATCCTCACAATGTTGAAGCAATACTTGCTAATATTTTTTCGTTCCTATTCTAAACTTTAAAGATATATTCCCAATATTTTGTGGTATAGTGATATTTTCTTGTCAACAACACTCCACGTTTAAAAGTAGTTCACTATGCAATCTCTCTCATTCTCGTCATCGTACATCTCAATCTGGCCTGCTGGCAACAGCTCTTTTCATCACTGAGAATGATGCTTATAGTACAACTTAATGCTAGTACCAGTTATTCCTACTTTATTAGAGATTACTGCCACTAGCGCTACTCTAAGATTACCGGTCCGCATGTACGCATAAACATATAAAACAAACACTACAGCAATTATTAACGAGTAGGCAAAGCGGGCACAAACCTCTGCATTGTAATCATAGTCACCATAAATGTACCATGAAGTGTTCATTTTCTTTCTCGTCTCACAATCGCCGTACGGTGCGGCTAACCTCTCGACGACTTGCTACAAACAACTATTCATTCTTTTATAACAAAAAATCACATCCGCTCCAACCTGTCATGGATTGTGTTGGAACATGAAAAAAACTGGAACTGGTTGGGGGCAAGATGGATCCCAAAGGCGGAATTCAAAGTAGGGAGACTGGCATTTCCTCCAATTTGCAGTTTGTCGCTGATTAAGCATGAAACTGTTGCATAAAATTTTACGCCGGAGAGCAGCCGAAGCTGCGAGATGGGCGGCGCTGTTTTTTCTAGGGACTAAAAAAGGAGGTACGGTGTATGCTAAAAAGAAGGTAAGAAGAAGGAAAGGTAAAAAGGAGGAGCAATCCTTAACTGCTGCAGGCGAGAGTGATACCGCTAAGCAGCGGAACTGTTACCAATCTCCACCCTCCTCTCGCAACTATAACCGTAGTAAAGCGCAAGGATTTACCCGTTTTGCAACATGTTCATCTGTGCTTAGTGAGAATGTCCGAAACCTTCTGCTTCCCTCCCTCAATTCGATAAAAACGACGATTCAAATGACGCATTTATCGAGCACTAATAAATGAATTGGAAATCATCTCGCTGAAGGGTATTAGCTTTATAAGGAAATAAAGAGAATACATATGGGTAACCTTCTTAAGGCCGAACGAAGAAGCGAATCCAACAGGTGCACTGTAGCCGAAAGTATCTGGGAAAGGAAAGTCGGTAGGTGAGTGTACTGCGATGCGGACACCAGATGACTCCGAGGTAACCATATAATCCGATGTATTTACGAATAACATTACGCGAATACCTTAAATATTCTCATATATTACCGCCCTTTTACTATTCATTTTCCCACTCCAAACATAACTCAACTATGAGTAACAATATCACCTATAACGCACTGGCAGCAATATATTACTATTTGGACAAGTTCTCGAAAAACTAAAGGCAAACATAGTTCGAAGATTGCGCAGTCGACTACTATTTCCATCAAAATAGCAATTTTTCCGCAACTTTTTAAATGGTCTTCGCAACCGAGTGCTTGAATGCTCAGCGGTGTAGACTGTATAACGGTTAATTAAAATGAAAACAACCCGTTCACACTCTGCGACATTAGCAATATTTTCCCATAAAGCCCCCCTACGAAGTTTTCGTATGCAGTAGTTTATGTTGATATTTTTCGAATGCCCGATTACTGAGAAAGAAAATAAAACCACCTTAGTGACCCAAACACCCGGTGTTATCGGGCGCCCTTTTATTCTGCACTTATCTTCATAAAGTAAACTCCATAAAAAAACTATCCTCACAATATGACATCATGTCGCGTCCCTTCGCAAGCAAAAAGTCTATGTTTTTTGTGGATCACTAAAAGTCTGGGTATTTAATAACTTGGGACATTTCATATGCCAACTGCACAGTCTTTAGCGAATTAAACTTGCATTGCATAGTCTTTAGCGAATTAAACGCGCATGTTTTCACTTAATTGTTCACTTATTGAATTAACCTCCTTTAGAAAAAGAATCTGTCAATTTAAAGCGGGCACCCAAGTTGTACAACCTGATTTCCAACTTTACCAAAGCTGAAGAGGCTTCAACCTTCAGTAAGAAAGACAAAACTTCAGGTGAAAAAGTCGAAACAAAAAAGGGATTCCCACTCTCAAACGATCCTACACAGCTTTTTCTCCCTTTTTTACTCCTCCGAAGCCAGATCTTTAGGGTCGCAGCGAGAAAGAACGCTTCCAGCCTTTAAATCTCCGATTCACCAACCGTAGCCTTGATGTCTGTTTGCAGATAAGTGATTGCACATAAGCAGTCCAATATGCCTCTTATGAGGAGTTTTGAGGGAGTAAAAATGAGACGAGAGAGCATCAGTAAACATTCAGAGCTGCTAACAGTCGACTGCTGGGGCGAGTGACTATATCGGTGAGGATAAGCAGGCAAAAAACAAACAAGAAAAAAATGGTCACTAACCATACATAGGTCCCGCCTTGCTACTCGTACGATTGTTGTCCTTGCCCCAGTTGAAAGTGAAGCAATTGCCAAACTCCGGATCAACGTGCAATTTGAAATCAACATCTGCAATATCTTCCAAAATGATGAGCGTGCATTCAGTCGAAACACATCGCTGATTTCGCCGTGAAAAGAAATGAAAAATATATATATATCTGATTACCATTCTTTGATGACCATTGAGAAAACTGTCCGCGGAAGGGTCGAACTCGTGACCTCTAGAGCATCCCTCGGCATGCAAAAGGTAGCGGATTCGTTCACATCTGCGCATAAAATTTTCATTGGTCATCAAACAGCTGCTATCACCTGACTCTGAGATAGAATGGAATAGTCTGTTCCAACATATGACATTAACTACGTGGCGTTAACCAGGTTTTTATAATCAAAATATTTAAGAAAAGAAAGAGAGAAGTGGTACAGCATACCTATATCACACTGCCTCCCATTGAATGAACACATTTCGATAAACTCTCTCTTCGAATGCGACAACGCGATTCGCTGCACCTCCGACAGCGCCGACATAGTGAAGATGAGGTTCTCCTTTGCACGAGTCAACATCGCCACACCGTCTGTCATACCCTTCAACATTCACTGTTATAATGCGCGACTTTAACACTAACACTAAAGTTGATGCAAGAGGGTAAGGAGAGCAATCGGTAGGAAATTCGAAATTAAGAGTGCGGAATTTGTGCGAACAAAAACTTGTTGATTCTTGCAAGAATAATAGGACAAAAATTATCAACATATTTCCGGAAAGAGAAGTGACGAATAATGGAAATGGAGAAGTCCCAGCGTGGATGAAAGAAAAGCAACGAAAGAGACTATAACCTCATGAATAAGGCAATGATTGTCGTAGATATCGAAACATTGAAATATTTCAAAATAAGTAACTAGCATCGTCTGGTTAAAGTAGAACTTAGGATCAGCGATGCACGATTACGGGCTGGAGGATAAAGAAGAAAGAGCAGTGAAAAAATCATTCGATGCTGGTCTATACAGATAGGAACTGCAACGATCTCACGTGATAGAGAGTGAACCGACTCATGTAAATCTTATCTTAAAGATCACCAAAGCAGCATCAGTCAAAAGACCAAGAAAACAGACTCCTAGAGGGGAAAAAATTGCTTGAGGGGAGAAGAAAGATGAAACCAAATGCAAATTTCCGGACGAATGTAAGATGATAAGAGAGTTCGCAGTAAAACTCTTCGATGAACGCATGATGTCAACATTCCTCAACGGCTCAGAGACGATGGTGACCACCAATAAAGTGCACAAGCTGCTAGAATTGGTTTACAGGAAGATGGGAATGATCATAACTAGAAGCAAATTAATCGACGGCAAGGTCGATGAATGGTCACGAGGAGTAATAGGAACGAGGGACTAAGAAAAGAATGAAGTTCAGAAGAGTTGCAAAAATATCCGCAAGGAAGAACAATGCAGTCACAGAATTGATGCCACGGATTACTGGAGAAATAAAGACGGTCTGCAATAATATCCCAATTGGTCCAATAAGAAAGACAGCAGCACACGACTGGTAGAAAGCAATAGGGAGTCGAGACAGGCGGGGATATACCATGACAAACTTATTCGCAATGAACGCTTTGCATTTTTTCCTAATGATTAGCGTAATTGGTTCTAACTATGACATATAAAAACAACAAAAAAAAAAACGTGGAAAGCATACAGTGCCCACAGCCAAAAAATTATAATAGTTTTGCTTCCCTTCCATTATTTGAACTTGTAATGCTTTATTCGTTGCTTGCCTAACCAGCGCCTCTGCCAGCCCACTGCCCCATGAAAATCTAACCACAAGAAATTTGAACTAGAATAAAACAGATATCATGGAAATAGGCGGAAAGATGGTGGAAAACGATGCAGATCTGAAAGTGAGAATACAATTGAAAATGCTCTATTTTACCGTAAATCCCATTGCCTTTACGGTTTCCGGGGCGGTGACGCGGGGTGACTGGCTCTTCTTGCGAGAAGGTGGTCGACTGGTCATAGTAGTGGTTGAGGGAGTTGTAGCTAAAGTTGTAATCGGCACATTGCTGGTGATACTCGAAGGCCATGTGATTTGTTGTAAATCTTCATCAGGGACACCTGTCCAGAGTTTCCGAACCTCCATCGGCGAACCAATACAGTAAGGTTTCTGAAATTTTAAGTACATGGTTAGATGGGAAATTAACTGAGCTGAAAACAAAATAAATAAACTAGTAGCTGAAAAATCGTGCTCAACGAAGCAATTTTTCATAAGTGAATCGACTGTCGCAACTATTACTTGCATTTCTCAGTAAAATACTCTCCAATAACAACGATTGAACTCAACCGTTTTCCGTCCCTTTTCAGCTTTTCTGGATTAATGAGCGAGCATCATCAGAATTTTGGAAGATCTCTCTCACCAACAAACTCCGCACGAGTAAATTTAGAGGTCTTTGCAACTTTCACAACTGAAGGTTTTAAAAAGCTATGAATTCTAGCTCCAATGGCTAACAAACATGATGATAGAATTTATGAGGCGGAATCGAATTTCAATTTTCCCGCAGTGATATTTTTGGAGTCTTCAAGCCTCAAACATATCGACTTTGGCCACCGAATTGGCGGCGATCTCATAATTTTGCAGAGTAGACACTCACCTACATAGGAGAAAATGTGGTTTGTTAGAGGGGAATTAGAGTTGTAAAGGTGCAAACAGCACAAATGCTTACGGAGGCAAAAAAAGCCCTCTGAAACCTAAAGGCGTTCAAAAAAATTACCATGATAATCAATTAAAAAGTGAAGATATTATTGTAATTATAAAGAAGAATAGTGCGATATTATTGTAAGCATGTCCCCAGGACGTCATATACTTTTACAAGACGAAGGCATGGATCTCAGTGTGCGATATTTTCATCTATAAAAACAGCAGTTGATTAGGTCTTTCACGGCGTGGGGAAGAAACCGTTGATCTTTTGCTGCGAGAAAAAAACAAGTTTGAGATTTGATGCATTTTTTTGGTGGAAGATTTCTGAAAAATAAGGAAATCAGCAGGATTTAATTAGCTAAGCTCTGGGATAAGCTATCCAACAAACCACAGCAATGAATTGAAAAAAACCAAGTGAAGCTATGATAAGGTTCTCAGACACAGCCTCTCAGTCGCATGACTAATTGATAAGACTGCCCGAGAAGCGCCAATCTGCGAAAATCCGGCGCTGACTTGCCACAAAGAAAGGTGACTGGAGTCCAATGTCGGTAATTCAACATCCTCAAAACCCATTGGCAAACAAGACAGTCATAAAAATGAGGAGCAAGGCTAACAACGACGAGAATCATCGTCTCACGACAAGAACAACAGAAAAACCTTTCACGGCGTGGGGAAGGAATCACTGATCTTTTGGGGCGAGAAAAAACCAAGGTTTTGAAATTTGATGCATTTTTGGCGGAAGATTTCTGAAAAATAAGGAAAACTTGTAATTTTCTCTCAAAACAAACCCAAGAACATGTAGATCTACGAGCCTTCTTTGAGAACGATATACACGCAGCAACAGACTCTCCTCGCTCACTTCACTTTCTGCTTCACTCAATCCGTTATTGCTAGTAAATCACCGTAACTAACAGAATAGGACTGCACAGATGAGATCGAACATGCACATCACAGTGAACGACGCGAGATTAGGCACATGGATGATCGGAAAAAAGAGGGTCCAGGTTAAACATGTTACGGAAGCGAACTTTACCCTCAACCATATGGTGATGAGTCAAACTCCGGCCTGGCCAGCCGATCGAACGATCTGAGGAGTCGCTTGAAAAGGGAACCTATTTATTAAGATCAAGTTCGTTCAGGATTTTGACATAAACTAAAATGGCAACACACCAAATCTGATCGTCGACTTCTGCACATGCATGGCCATTTAGCGCCAATCACATCGTCGGTACTCGGCTCGCAATGACCATCCTCGAAGCACGATGGGCATTCTTCGTTAGACCAAATGCTAAACAAGGACAAACATAGAATCATCTCGTTATCCAGGTTTTCATATCGGAACGTATATTGCACTGCTATTAATCAAAGGTATGGATTACTCAAAAGGCAAAAAACGATCGGTGGAAACGTTTTCGACAGAATCAGCAGGATTTAATTAGCTAAGCTCTGGGATAAGCTATCAAGAAAACACAGCAATGAATTGAAAAAGACTAAGTGAAACTATGATAAGGTTTTCAGATACGGCCTATCAGCCACATGACTAATTGATAAGGCATGAGTAAATGCCTTATCAGTTGATAACTTACGTCTTATCAACCGGCATCCGAGTTATTAAAAAAAGAATGACAAAACAGACAATCGTAATGAGGTAAAAGAATACTAAATTTGAAGAAAGTGGTAACGAACGATATATTAAAACAAGGCCAGGCGACGTTCATCTCGCGATCGTATGTGCATACACATTTTGCAGTATCGGATGTAGGTGGCGATTCGAAGCGGATACACTCCATATCCATAGTGCCAATACATTTGCAATGTGCCTCCACTGCTTCGTAACGTCGAGTTGGAATCTCAAATAGAAGCTAACTGCCTATGCAGCAGTAATTATTTTTGTGACCTTGACTCCATCGCTGGGCATAAAGGTTGTACAAACTCAGATCCTCTCATGAAAATCCAGGAATCTGAAAACTCCGACCACCAGAACAATAAGGCTTGCTAAGACCATTCAGTTTCTACGGGAAAATTGAGGTGAAGGATCGGTATTTAAGTCAACTATCTACGTCTCATCAGCTGGAAATTGCAGCAGCAAGAATATTCCAATACTTTCATACCAATTCCCCAGGAGCAGCACCATTTGCTACTATCTTCTAACGCCGTATCTACTTATTTACTACTTGCATTTCACACGACTTGCGCTATTACTATTTACTTGTAGTAATAGGTAATAATTTAGTACTTATTTCCATAAGAAAGTGACAGCAATAGTCAGTAATAGCACTGAGTATGCGTAGTAGTGAGGATGCTTGTAAGGCATAACAGCAGCAAAATAACATTGATAGCAGTTGTGACTGTTGTTGTTGCGCAATGTCTATTTCGCAAGCAAGATAAAGAATACCCAAAATATCAAATCAAACGAAAGAAGCATTAAACCATGCGATCACGACGTTCAAAAAGTCGGCACTAATTGAACACACACTCATAGATTTTCCCCGAGGTTTCTAGGTGCTGACACGATGACATTAATAGGAGGCTTATTCCATACTCTGACAACCCGTGAAAGAAAAATTATAAATTGAATTTCAGGCTGAAACTCGTGGAAATAATTGAAAACTATGAAATAGTGATCAATTACATCGATCGGAGTGAAAAAATATCGTATGAAATTCAGTATCGAAATATCCGCTAACAATTTTAAAACAAAATGCGAGGAGTACGTCAAGCCGAAAATATGCAAGCGATTTTAGATACGAAATGAGCACATGGGTTTCATAGTGCGAAATGTGTGGACCCGATAAAACCTCTTGAAAACGGCGCTCCGCAGAGAACGGTGACACGCTGGCTGCGAACCGCGAACGGAGCTGAGCTCGTGCTCCACATTGCGCACGCACCATTACCGTACTCTGCACTCTGCAAACGAATATCACAGAAACTCGAAAACTTATGATAAAAGCATGAAACCTTTTTACATTCACTCAACGCAGAATGTCAAGCTCTTACTACTGTTGTTATTCTTATCGTTGTTGTTATTGTTATTGTTAACCGCAACAAGCATGGCGTACATCCAGCGACCTCATTATATTCACTGCAAACAATACGAGCATTGTTATATGCGATCCCTCTGCTGACTCTCAAATGTGTTCGTAAGTCATCCGCATCTCTTCACTCCCTCAATCCATAATTTGACATTTCGCGCTGGGTAAGCGTAAAAAAGTTCCACCTTTCTACCACAAATTTTCGAGTCTCTGTGATATTCATTTGCAGAGTGCAGAGTACGGTAGTGACGCGTACGCAATGTGGGGCACGAGCTCAGCGCCGTTCGCGGTTCGCAACCAGGGTGATATTGTTCTCTGCAAGAGCGCCCCGCCCTTTCCAACATCTTTGTGATGTGGCAGTAAGTACCTAAAATAGCGCCATTGAGTGCTAATATACCAGCAATCGGGTGGTACTGATATTGCGAGGCAGTAGTGATAGCAACAAGTAGCAGTGATATAAAGCAGCAAGAATGGAAGGTAATACTGTTTGATTAGTAAAAGAAAAAATTGTGGCCGTAAGCACGGAGGTAAGTAGAAATGAAAACAATAGTGAGCAATATTAAATGTGATATTTGCACTGCTATTAGCATGTGTTACAGTAGTAGCAAGTGACGTTGGTAGCAGCAGTAAATACTACCGGATGTAGGGCAGAGCAGTAGTAGTAATAAGTACTAGCGATGAACGGAAATTGTGATGAATATGCTAGACGCAGTGTCGGGTATGCAGCAGTTCCTTCGGTTCAGGAGGAAGTTGCATCGGCTTGGCGACCGCTGAATCCTTGACCGGGTATTGCTTGGGCTGACGTGAGCATCAATCAACTCAGCAACAATGCTTCCAAGATAGCGATTTCGCAACTCTAAGTGCGCAATACGGAAAATTCTGATAGCCTAGCTTCAACTCACATCTGCTCATTACTATCCACTTAAACAGCTCGATGACGAGTGAGAATGTTTTTAATTTGTGCCTTCTTAGGTAATTATAAGCTTATGCCCAAATATTTTCATCTGGCGAAGTCTGTTTGAAAAACATACCAATAAAAAAATCATAATTTTTGTACCTTCATTTTAAGATTTACACATTCTTCCACTCAATGTAAACGAAGTGGAAGTGAATGGAGATGGAAGGTTATGAAGAGTGTGTTACAATAATACTTTTAGATTTACGAAACCCCCCCCCCCCCCACTAAAGAACAAAAGAGGACCGCTGAAATTCTTTGAAGCCACTCGCTGAATAGGTCTCTAATAGGAATTATGTGAAATCTCTAATTACTACTTTGTTACCGTCAAATCACCGCTTTGTGACTTTCATTTGATTGCACTTTGTGGGAGTGACTTTTCGCTCTTTCTGGATTTACCATCTTTGGAATGGAAAAGAAAGGATTGCGCGCTCAGCAGCATTCTTCGTTGCCGAATGGTGATGGAAGTTTTCTTCACTCACGACGGATATTGAAGATTGAGCTCACATTGTGATCATGCGGGGATACGGCTGGAACTGAGGCGCGAGTAGAGCACGTACCCTATTGTGCCATGCAGGCTGTCACGTATGGCCTGAACTGTCGATCACGATACCTCGGCGCTAGGTGGTCGGATTTCGATAAACTGACGTAAATAGAAGGGGTAGGGTTCGGGAAAAGGTTTGAAGTATGCATTTCCATAAAACAGAAAAGAAATAAATATTACTAGGAAAAGATGACGAATCTTTACTCAAACGAATACATAGAAAATTGCATACAAAATATTGAAGAAATCAGATGTAACTAGGTAAAAAAGCAATGTTAAACGAATCGATTGCGAACGAGCTCCATGTAGGGTATTCGAAATAGTCAAGAATTATGGCCGGTTAGATAAGAAAATCGCCATCATCGTGTCGATTCATTTTGAAAAAGTTTACCATCTTAGCTTTTACAAAAATGATTCTAAAATACAACAAGCTTCGAATGAAAACTGTGCAGAAGAACGCTTATTACGCAATGTTCATCAGCGAATATAATGATTTCGAGTAGGTGCCAAATGCAATCAACTTCCTAAAGTTAACACCTTCCTAATTTATCAAAAATTTCATAGGATTGCAGAGAGTATGCCTAAGAATGATATCAATAATTGAACTTATTAGGGTATGTAATGATCTCACAAGAGAGAGAAAAGATCTCACATACAATGAGAAAACGCGGCAAACAAATAGCGGATACACGCATACTAGAAACTTCGAGAGCAAAAATAGCGAATGTCAAGCTAAACAACTTAAGATGACAACAGCCAAAGTTTTTACCGTTTTTACGACTTCGCGTTAATCAAAATGCTCTAGGCGATATATTAATAATGTGAGATTATTTACTGGTTTTCCGACACACTCTTCGATAGTTTTCTCTGTGTTCGCTCCACAGCGCAGCAGCTGCAGTCATCGTTTTCAAATGACACAAAAAGTTCTACGTTTTAAGTTCATATTCCAAATACACCTCCCACAAAGCGTGATTGGAATATGACCGTACTATTTCACATATAGCATAATGCCAAACAGAAAATTACTCTTCTATGTTCTACACTCTCGGCTATCTCAAGGTAAGCAGTATCTTAAGGCTCGCAGGGATCTGGAAACATTTTATGGAAGGCTCTGCGATTAAAATATTTTGGACTATTTCAAAACTTTCGATTTCTGAACTGATCAACAATATTCAACAAATGCGCCGCAATGCATTGCGAAAACTTCATAGATGCATTCTTGTTGCAAGGACTGCAAAACATGATTCGTTCCAGTGCAGACTTCGACTAACGAATACGCTCAAATCAAACAACATTTTCCGTCGATGGCAGACATAATCAACTTGCGGAAGCATGCATTCCATCCAAACCACACTAGTAATTGTAAGTAAGCAGTAATTATATCATTTGTTTTACAGTATAAGAAGCACGATGCTTCTAGTAAACAAGCACTACAACACGCATCATCGATCTTCCCTTATATGACATAAACCAGCAATATCTACGCCCCCATATCATACTATCCGCCTAAGCTGGCATGACTACCTTGATGCGAAAAGGGCAGCCTCCACAAGAAGTCGACAAGGAATGAGTGCTGCTAATATTTTGGTTTTTATTTTTCTCTTAACGACATAAATGCGCGCATTTAGCTACGATAGGACGTTGATCGTCCGATGAACGGTACATGCTTCAATGGGCTGTATCAGTGACGATCAGCTCACTGCATAATTTGATGATATCAGTGACGAGTTTTTGGAAAAAGTATCATCCACCTAAGCGGCCATAACGAATTTACTGCGAAAACGGCGGATTCCACAAAAACCCAATCAAGACTGAGCGCCGTTGATCTTTTAATTTCTCTTTCTCTGCATGAGATTAGAGGTTGTCTTCGTTCTAAGAATGCAATTTTTGATTTTTTTTTTAATATTTTGGGTGAAGAAATACAAAATTTACCTCCCTTTTCCGCTTCTGTGCAATCGTATCGCTATTTGGCTTGCTCACATCTGACTCCGTCGGTTCCCTGATACCATCAATGTTGTTTTGCTCGTTGAGACGCTCACTACTTGCCTGGATGATCTCATCCTTGAAGAGTTCAAGAACCCTCAATTCGCTTAGCAATGAACTTTTCTTTCGCCATCCTGGTCGTTTAGTTCCATCTCGACTCGTCGTCTTACTAGCCCATTTGGCGTTCTCGTAAACATCTATCTACAACTAGCAATAAGAAAGCTTCATGTATCGACAGAAATAGAAAACTAACTAAATTCTTTGAGCATACAATGTGAACTACTGGTTATGCATCAAAATAACTCAATATTCGAATAAGTTTTTCATCGTAATACTTTTATTTTGCTGCCCCTTCCTCAAAACTGATGAACAAAAGCGCCACATCAATTCTTTTCTCATTTAATTAACCAAACTACTGCGCATAAAAGAGATCGATTAGTGGATAATTGCCATTAGCAGTGATTTATGCGGATAGATCTTTTCCCTTTCCATCGCATTTTTTATTTTCTTCCAATCGTGTATTCATCTATAATCCTAAATTTCTGAAAGGTTTATGGCTCATCAATTCAAAAAGTTTGTGGCACATTACTTCGGCTGAAATTTTCACGCGCAGAATTTGTATGACCACACAAATCAATTACTGCCGCATTAAAATTTAATCAGCAAAGTTTCTCGAAACAGAATCACCCTAAACGATGAGCTTTGTTTGACAAAAAATAGGGTTCAACCACCGCGGTTAGACGAAAGGACCCATAATGTGGAAATTGGACCTTTAGTGATAAGCTTTTCGTTGGGTCGGGGAAACATCTAATCGTCATACAAATCACTGTTGGTGGATATTTGTATAAAAAGTGCGCATTTTCTGACACTACAAATCCCTGCTCCTCTCATAACGGTGGCAGGAAAACGTAGCAAAAATGGTTGCCGTTTCTAGGTTTCTAATAACGGCCAAACCGGTTGCAGCGTATTTAGTATGTAAGCGTTCAGAGTGCGAAAATATTGCATGATTTTAAAAATTGCGCTCTATGTCCCTAGTATCAAAACGCATTTGTGAACTTGTTTTAGAGACTGCGATGAAACTCATTGCACTGCCGTCTATTTTCTAGAATCTTTTCGGGAAAAAAGTGCTTTTGACCAACGAATTACTGAAGTCATGTAAAATTAAAGTATCAGTGCTAACCGTATCTCTGACCGAAGGCACAAGTCGGACAAGGCTCTTCTTATAAGGATTCAAATTGCAAAATGTGACAGCTGGATACTTTACATTGTCAAACTTCAGCTGAAATTGATTCTCGTTAATGAGGCGTTCTGCACCAATAAATTTATTATATTTGTCAAAACATATTCTAGTCATTATTGGCTGGTAGTGAAAATCCGTATGTTCGACTGGTTTATTTTAACTGTATGAATGTAAACGAACAAAGGTCTTCGACGCAAATAGTAATATTCGGTAACTCCATAACGCTTAACCTAAAATGTTTTCTAACGTTTCCTTGCAATCTGTTCAGCATCAAAACCATATGTAGGGCCTCTACCCAGAAAGTTTATGGCATGAAACCGGCAGAAGCAACCATCAGGAATGGAGCTTTCGGTTCTCTATAAAAGTACTCGATATTATAGTGGAAACACTGATACGCATTTTGACTGAACAGTCTCTACTTGAAATTTATGAGAATAAAATGTCAGGTTTGATGCTATTTTTATAGACGAACAAAGTCAACGTTTAGAAGACTGAACCACTGACGCTTTAATACCTGAGCTGTGGCCAGCGCAAGTGGCCAGGAGGTAGAGATGTTGGCCTAGCAAATTAATAAGGATGCATCTTTGGGCGCAGTTTTTAATTCTTCAAGGAGCTCCTTCTCTTTCTTCTGAGGTCGTCAAGACGGTTTATGAATGACGAACTGGGGGAAAACTCCTTCACTATTGATGAGCAAAAAAAAAAATATTTGAGTAAAAAATTCTCAAAACTAAGCACCGCCTTTTCTTATCAGTACATCCAACATCTCATTCACCGGGCAAACTGACTCGAGTAAATTTTTCTCGACGCTTCCTATAGAATCGAATGAAAAGTGCTCCCATTGCTATGAAATACCCCACATTTTTAGCATCTTTATTTGCCAATAACTCTTTTTTGAAGTTGATGGATTGATGAATTGTGAAGAAGAAGGTCACACCACGGTCAATATTATATCCACCGAATTTCATAACTTTACCTTCAATGAACCTAGGCCGAAACAGCAGCCAGACACATAACATACACTCTCATACAAATATCGCAATCAACCTCTCACCATAAGGCGTTCTTTTAAAACAAATTTGGAAAATAGCCCATATAGTGCAAGCTCTCTGCACCTCATTCGCTCGCAGAGTCTATGTTTCACAAATCAACGCATGCTAGCAGAAGGCAAGTTTCGATATCGGTTTATCGCAAAATTTTCGCGAATTTGTTCTTAGATAAGACTTAAATAATGCGATAATTTATGATTAATTTATGAATTTACCCTTATAACCTGCTGCACCTTGGGCAGCAACTTCAGCTGCAACATGAACTATAGATAGGGCCATATATACGGAGTTTGTATTACTTTGCACGGTAATGGATGCGATGCATTTCTCTTAATTTTCGCTATAACCAATACATTTACGGCTGACGGTTTATCCTATGTCACACTCAAATATAAAAGAGGAAAAAGGAGGATATAATGTTGAGGTTGTTTGAAAAGCAGTAGTAATAACATGGTGCCAGACGTTGCTCGACTTTAAATGTATTACAAATGGAAATCATACCTCAATACTGGTGATTTTTTCGTAGCGACCGAATTTCTTCACTAGATGATGTGCTTGAATGATGAGAATTGTAAAGCAGAACAGCAGACCAAGTAACCATAATCGTGCTGTGTAGGCGTTACGTGCAATAAATATACGTCGTACACCATGCGCTGTTGTATTCTCCGAGAAGCTACGAATTTTATCAACGACGACGTGATCCACACTTTCTTTCTTTGTTTCTGTATTCATATATTTCGTCGGCACTGATGAGGCATCCAATAAACACGAATAACCTCTGAATATGAATAACCTTTAGGATTATGCAATTCACTCAAATGGGCTGATCCATTCTACATAAACAGGAATCGCATTCAGATGCCATTCATTATATACACGGTAGGCGTTTTGGCTATTATAAAGCCCACAACACCTACCTACATATAATAGCCTACTCAAAATTTTACAATAAGTTAGAGAGAGGAAAAGGTCCAGTGAGCCTTCTTAGGGAAAATGGATTCAATTTTTAAAGTTTGAAAATTGCCGAAAAATGAGAATTTCACACAGTCAAAACAATGCATTATCTTCAAGATGCAGTAAAAAGCCTCGGGGAAGATACGACATAAAAATCTAATAATCCTCTCAGTCGATTCAGATAGGCTGTTAAAACTCATTAAACTCCCCCTCCCCCCCCCCCACTTCGATACGGTATTATATAACACCTTTATGCGTTAGCATTTACACATAAAACTTATGCCTAGTGAATAACCTGCAAGTTTGTTTAATAGAAAAAATATAGTGTTAATTTCGAATGCCTTAAACTGTTATCGCTGATTTCGACACTGATTTGTTCTAAGAACTCATTTGCATATTAATTCCAGCTCTCTTGTCTGAAAGAGATATCTCAGAGTTCCTTAAACAGCATGCAAATGACCTCTTTAATATACTTATATATGAAAATCATTTCCTGGCTCAGTTTCAGCTGTAATCGCTGATCACTGCTAGCGGTTTATGCGAGCATAAATTCGGTTGGTAAAAGTTCAGAGAGTATTAGCTTTTTTTATCTGAAACTAAAACGACAGCTTAAGTAAGAGTGATTGCTTGAAGATTTGTGAGATTTTTATGTGACGTATACTGACATCTGCCAGAAAACATCGGTAAAAAAACTCGAAGTTTCCCTGAGGAAATACGAGCCACTTCTTATTTCTTCTAATCAACTGCACTGTTTCCTCATAAATTGCGAACTGCTGATGAATGCTAAAAGCATTCGGTGAAAGCAAAATTTTTTTTCGGGCAAAGAACTTAACGCATAGTTGTGGATAATTGATGAAATTGTTGCAAATGTAATGGCATTAGTTAATGCAATATAAAGGTTCACCAGATGATGTCAACTTTTCATATATGACTACATTAGAATTACAGCTCTATCTGAGGTTGTTTCATAAATTCCCCTCTTCAGCCTTCCTTCAGAACCTAATGGACTTATAACGATAGCTATATTTCTACAAGGCCTGATCTACATCAATGACGCCTACTGATTTAACGGCGGTTAAATTGTTCCTTGTTTCTTTGCCCCAAAAACGCCATAAAGGTGGTTTAATTTCGTTGACGCAGTTGAAATTTTCCATGAAGGAAATAATCTTTATGAATTGATTAGATTCCGCTAGAAAGAATCCATAAGGTTGAAAATATGAGTTCATTAATTTCAAGCAAGTCTAACTGTGCTTACAGTAGCAATTCTAGATATTCTATACTACAGCCATTGGTCGAGCTAATTTTGCAGCATTGTCAGCCACAATATGCACAATCGTGTATTCAGGTTCTGATCTAAGATTCAAGCCAAAAATATGTTTTCAACAAATGCTTTCAACATTTCTTTTCATTAACTCAACTTTTTTATTTTCTCTGAAAAATTCCATTCGAAACGATGAATATATCTATCAATATAATCAAGAAGAGATATCGAATAGCGACTCTTAGCACGCTTTATTATCGGATGAAATTGTGCTTAGAGAATATTATATTCCAAACCATGAAACAGCAAATAGAATAAATATTCGGATAAAATTGTTGAGAAATAATATCTACTAGTTGAATTGAAGTCGAAGCTTTTTTATGTAATTTGGATCGCCAAAACAAAAAGTCTTCATTGTACCATTATACTGTTTTCTTTCGGAAGCTTCCGCAGCAAAATTCATTTGACGTCTTTCAAGGAGGATAAATTAGGCATGTCAGCACATAATAAGGCCAGAATTTGGGGAAGAAAATGGGGAAATATCAGCTGCTTCCGCCTAAGTAGCCAGAATTCCATATTGTAACACCTCAGATGAAAGCTACAAAATCCTCCTCCCTTTAAATTAGCCCAAATAAATCCTTCCAAGATATCCGTCCGAACTTAAATATTCGTGCTCCGATTCTAATAATATGACTCTGATAAATTTTTGCGTCAGATAGTAGATGACTTGAGTGGGATCCTTCGGATCGGCTACACTATACATTGAAATGTGCAGCATTTTCTCTAGAGCAACATCTTTGGCATCCACGGGGAAACGGAAAACCAAATTCACCTTATCTTATAATTTTGAGGATAACAACTTTCACATATTCGAAGCTTCAAAAAAAGATTCAAATATCAACTGACGAATGCGCGGGAATGTTTGGTATTTAGTGAAACTAACCTACGATGTGGCTTCCAGATCATGGTAAAAGATCAACATTACATTCGCTAATTCGACAAAGGTTTAAGCTTCCACTTTCGTAGGACACATTTACGTAATGGATATATAGCTATGAAATCCAAGAAACAGCTATGGCTTGGATCATACGAAGCGAGTATAGACCTTTTCGATATATCATAGGTGCGCAAATAACCAACCATACTTATGTGACGTTTTACACTCAAAGTAATCGTCCAAAGTATAAAAAAAGACACTGACTTGGAAAGCGGAGGAGGAAGACTTCCACGCCTAACATTTCAATTCGAACGACAGATCAATAGAGTTTATGAAAGAAGCCTTCTCGAAGCATTCTTACAGCCTTACTTCGTAGGCTCATTTGCTTAAAAATAAGCAGGAGCGAAGTCCAGCCGCAATCTAAGGAGTCCCAGATCTAGCCGCTGGGCACAGTCTCCGTGCATGAGAACACAAATTTTTGAAATCTAATGGAGATCAGATTCACATCCCGCGACGAGTTGAAAAATCTGAACATTCCCTAACTAAGCCTAGCGGGCGAGGAAAAACACTCGTTATCCCCCTCACTCCTCCCAGTGGTCTGATTTCATAAAAACATCATAGTTCCCTTTTGGATACGTAATTAACTTTTAAAATTTAAGTAAGAAATCACGAGAATTTCGCACACTGTAACTATTCAAAGATACTCAGCGCATGAAACGACACATAAGGATAAACAATGTTTACTCCGAATTATTCCGAATCGATCCAACATTTCGCATTTATCCTTCTGCTAGCTTACTTAACTTATGCATAAAATAATTAATCCACAATCCATCCTAATGAATTCTTGAATATGTTGGTGCTCGAGCATCTTATACTCCATCTCCAGTTCTTCAGTAGCAATCTCGATAGCAATTGCGCTGACGCGTATTGAGATGTTTGCAGAAATGGACGTTCATGAAGGATGAATAAGTGATTACCAATCAGTTCATCAATGTCCTGTACATCATGTACCGGTAGGGTACTATTTTACCTTTTCAAGTCACTTTTCATCATCAATATAGAGAGTAAGACTCTCGCAACGTCATCAGTTAATTTTCATTGGCTTTACATCAACGCTCACTCATATAAACCAGGGCAAAAGCCTTTCTTTTTATGTGCATCCATATTCGCAGACCCCTGCTTGTGAAGTTTTCTGGCGATGAACGCTTCTGAGAGCAAGGCGCTGTGGGTAATAGATGTACAAGTGGAGTTTCATTTTGAAGTGAACGATTAAAAAATGATTTTGTGGTTTTGAGGGATCCGATTTCAAGAAGTACATTAGGAGAGGATAGAACAGAGTCGATCGGTGTCGCAACCACTTCTAGCCGGCCGAATCAACTGGTAAAATGAGATTAAGTATTTGTTTTCACCTAAGTTGAGAACTTTAAGATGGTGGAGGTCTACGCCTAGGAAATGCCTGCTGCCAGTAAGAAGTTGTGCCGAATGACACAAAAATGGCCGAGAAATTTCAATCCTCAGCCTAAAATCTAGTTCGCAGTTTAATACTCCTTTTCTATTTTAGTTCTCAAGCTAAGAAGAAACAGGGCGAGGAGAATTACCTCAATGAGCCTTTCTAAGATAAAAGGTCCGTAAGGACAAAATGCAAAAGAAGACAGTGAAGGCGCAACAATCGCGAAAAATGGGTAGGATCAGTCGAAAATTGCAACGCCTTCGTTTTAAAAATTGCCGCTCTACCGACTTATAATAGCCAAGAAAAAATTTCGACTTCGATTGCCGTCGAAAAAGAACAGGTAACACATCGGCACAAGTTTGTTACTTCTGAACTATCTCTGATGGTTTGTACTCTATTCGATTCTCTATGCAAGTTGCTTTCCAATAATCGATACCCCGGTCAAAAAACTCCGCAAAGTAGATTCCAAAGTATACGCACTCGGGGCTGATTTATTGGTGCCACGAAACCCATTTCCATCCCGATCTGGGTTGATAATTCGTTGCAAAAAAAGAACACCGCATCAATATTGGAAAGAAGTGAATGCATTAGTGAATCTTTCAACTCATAGTGTAAGAGTACGGCTTTTGACCGTATTTATGTTCTACCTTGTGATGGAAATCAACATCAAGCAATCACTAGTGAGAGGAAAAAGTCTGAAAAAGTAAGTTGGAGCGGAAAATATTGTTCAAGGAAAAGGAAGAAGCAGTCTCGGCGATTACTACTTCAAGAAAGCGCCGCACTCTTGCCGCGTGTTCCGATAGGCGAGAATTTCGCTTTATTATGACTGCAAACTATGAAGTGTACTTATGCGAAGGTAAAAATCGTTTAGTTTTAACATATTTAAAATTTCTATATGTAAGTCCACTTTACAATGGGACACTAACTCAACCTTACCAGGTAACTTTTATGGTTTTAAAAATTAAATGCTCTCGCATAGGTTTGCTCACTCCAATCTCGAGATGAATATCATAAATTAAACATCTGCATAATTTTACTCTCATTCATTGTATGCGCATTCCCACTCAGATGTGTTGAACGATATTTAAATGCCTTTATTTGATTGCAGCATTTGCTGCTGAAGCAATTTTCGTATTGGTCGTCTACTTTCATCTAACTACTTCCGTTCATCGCATTTTTAAATGCCACATACGCTCAAGTGCACAACAATTATTTGTATGCAGCAATGGACACAAACGTTTAACAATTTAATTAGATTATTTTTTTTTTTGCGAAAAAACAGAAATTTCCACTCGAATTTCATTCCAATTCGATTTTCGCAACCTTTACGTCACCTTCAAAGATATGAAAGCAAATCTGTTTATCGTAGGTGACCGCCAAGTGATGCCACCCACAGTCCTCTATATCTATATAGGTACGCAAGGCTATCGTTCTCTTCATCAACAATTTATGCCCCATATTATACGATTCCCTATTGCACTAAAGACGTAGTATAGTATAAATTGATTTTTCGAGTGCGAAACGCATTTTTTAAGTTACAGTACACAATTTTTAAGAAGTACAGCATAGCAGAAAATAGGTTGGAAAACTTTTTAAATTACAAGTAACTATAGTTAAAGAATGGCTGCAAATTATATTGAAGTTTACTTTAAACCGAATGCAAGGTAGCCGCTTGTTTCGTCACAACTTTGATTCACCTCTTCAACCGTCTCCCGAGTCACCTCACCGACTCTGCCAATAAACATTGTGCTCGAGCTTACGCGGATTCCTATGAAGCCTCGAAAGTGCTTCCTGGGTGCGTAGTTTATAAGTGACGGTGGCATAAGACGACAATTTTGTCGTGCCACTTCATAAAAATAAAGCGAATAAAAGACGATCCAAATGCAATTATTAAAAATTAAAATCTCAGTGATAAATGCGAAACTTAGCGACTGGAAACAGTCCCAATTAATGAAATGCCGATTTATCTTGTCAAAGAAGAATTAGCGATCATCAAGGAACCAGGAAATCATTACAGAAGTCTAAAATAGAAAAGATATCACTTAGCTGTGTATGAAACAGGAAAAAGAGTTGCCTTCATGTAATGAAGCAAGAAATATTCCTACCACGAATTATCTCCTCATAGATCAACAACTTTATCAACACTTTGGCTCTTCACACAACACTTTATGCAATACTGCTGCTATCTATATATGGTCTTGCGGTGAATATCCCTATTTTCCGCTAAACGCTTTGATGATGGCTTTGCTCTATCTCTTAAATCGCGCACAGAATTTCAACCTATCAGTTGGGATTAACATCAACAGAGGTGATATACGTCACATCTGTCTGATATGTAGATACGATTATATGTGCTTATGCAAATGTTTACTTCAAGGAAGGATGACAAGTTAACGTTAAGCGGCATAAGAATTTCTTATAATAATACTTCAGTGAGATAGTTATAATTGCAAATTGATATGGAAAATATCGTAGAACAGGTCAAAGACAATATACGATTAAACAACGCTGAACTACTTTAGATCTAAACATTTCAAGCTGTTCAATCGATAGGCTTAAATGACAATAACAAAGAATATAGCAATAATGAAGAATGTTGCAATATTGCACAAAAATAAAACAGATAATCACAAGAAATTCTCCTACTTTCAAGTGGAACTTCCACATCCAAAATATATTAATAGGAGGGAGGAGGGGGGACGCTGCGGCGAAACAGCAACTTTCCTCTTCAGAGCGGATAAAAACATCGATCATTACGCCATCCAATGCCGCCCATGTTATGACCTTAGTCATAAATTAAAGCAAACCTATTAAAGCTTTGTGCGAAGTAGAACTACATTACTACGGAAATTATTTAGTCAGGAACCTATTCCAATCGCATATTAACCCTCAAAATAACAGCAAATCATGTTCTACAAGAAGTGGGATTAAAATAAACTTTCGATAGGTTCAATACTCCGGCAAAAATCGTTAGGGTTTCAAGAATTACTAATCAACGAATACATAATGCCATTATTGTACAACTTAGCTCAAATAGTACTACTCATTGCTTTTGCATCGTTTACTTATCACTATTACCACATTGCTCATCATTACTACTACTTGTTGATACTAACAAAACGAATTCCACTAATTATTACTTTTAGTATTAGTGGTCGTCACAATGATATTGCTACATAACGGGAAACTGGCGAAATTTTATTGGTAAAAGTGGGAAAAATTTGCTTAGCGCACGCCAAGTGTTAAACAGCCTCCGAAAACGGGGCCTATGAATTTCGTGGGCGTCCGATTTTCGGAGCCACAAATTTTAACGCCATTGTCAGCACTCATCCTCTACATTGAATTTTTGGCCTTCTCGGGCATTGAAA
Organism: Baylisascaris procyonis; assembly: GCA_037389465.1. Taxonomy (NCBI): domain Eukaryota; kingdom Metazoa; phylum Nematoda; class Chromadorea; order Rhabditida; family Ascarididae; genus Baylisascaris; species Baylisascaris procyonis. Next base: position 67,204 of record JAZARR010000247.1, read on the forward strand.
TTGCTTCGTAATTTCGACGTCGAATTTTTTCGGGATGGGGGTGAGGGTGGGGTGCCTAACCACAAGGGCATTGAAAACCGAGAGCTGCAGATTCTCTGCAAATTAGGAGGACCTCAAATAATAGCAATGTCTCCATTATTTCCTACTATTACTAAAGTTCACTGCTACTGCCTCCGAAATGCAGCATAGTATTACAGCGGAAAACGTATTACAGTACTGGCACGGTTTATTATGGTATTAAAATGATAAACCATAGTATGGCACAGGTTTCGATTGAGATCACTACCAGTATAAATTTAAAAGTAAGAAGGCAGCACACCGCAAGCGTATACTAATCACTCAGCGACAACATAATTGTGCAAAGATCCTAAAACGTGCCGCGAACTGGCACTGGCGTATACATTTATAATCTCATCCAGAAACCTATTCAGCCTCACTAAGATAATCGAAAGGCTGCATTAAATACACAAAATCAAAGGAAGAGACAGGCGATTTGCATACCATGATAAAGCTCTAGAGCGCTCCAGGGTGTATTTTTCTACATAGAATAGCCCAGTGAATCCCTAATGGAAACGATATATTTCCAGGCAATTTTCTAGCGTTTTTTTTTCTGCAGAAACTTAGCGCGTTCACCTCAATAATCGCATACCTGAGTAAAATCCATCCGGCGTCAGCCTTTTAGTCTTACCATCCTCGTGAGCAAAAGTTTATTGGCCTTACAATCCTCTTTAGAGTGATGCACAATTGTTCGATTTTCTTTATTTAATAGCAGCAGAATGCAGCTGCTCGAGCTTATTTATAAACTAGAAGAAGGATAATGGGAAAACTTTTTTTCAGCAAAGTAATGAAAAATTTATCTCATTCTACTTACGAAAATTGATAACCTCATGATTACAAATGAAATGGAGGCGGAAACGCGCTCATATGGGATAGATTCATTTCCTGATATAGGCTTTCCTGGAGTTCCTCAAATACTGAAACAATATTAGCAGCGTGCAGGCAATCACAAAACATCGAATGATGATTGAGTGTGAGATAAAATTGCTGAAGCTTGTGCATCATCAAACGTATCTCGCCTCTTAGTAATCTTCGTCGAAATACCAAAAAAAGTAATGCCGAAAAATGCATCTGAAATTACAGCCGCTTACTTAGAATAATCTTGAATAAAATCTAAGCTTTTATCTTTTTTTTTTTCACTTTCTTCAGTCCCAAAAATGTTAATGAATTGAATGTAAAACTGGATGCATAAATTCACTTCAAAGAAGTACTTCCGACTGGGAAATTTGCTCTGGATAATTGTACATAAAGATATATTTTCCTCGTTTTCACTAATCATAACTTTTTGGAAAATTTAAAAGCTAATCTAGAAATATCCATTAGCGAGAATAACGCAAGAAAGAGAGAGGGAGGGAGAGAGAGGGAAACAGGGAGAGGGAGATAACAGGGAAGAAAGAAAGAAGTCGGAACTGTTCTACGTAGTTAGCTGTCCATTATGCATTACAGATGTGGATAAAGAAATAACGATGCTTTAGCTTGATAATTCGTCATAAAACTTTTCTTGTTGAGCTCTTCCTTTTCATCTTCATCGTCTCTTATACGCCTTTATAACTTGGCATTTATGAAGCAGAATATAACAAGGTTCTATATAGAACGTTGTTATAAAACCAGTAAAAAAAGAATTTCATAAGAATTTTGTACGATAGGCAGAACTAGTTGCGCAAGTTTCATTATTTATTGGTTTGAAGGTGGTTGGTCTAATGAAAGGAAACGGGAAGAACCTATCGTTTCGCAAGCTTCTTACATAGGCCTATTCGCGGCTTTGACGATTGCCTGAATAATTATAGGAGGAGCGCAGTTAGATAGCATATTGTAAATGTTACACCAAATGGCATGCCACCAGATAACATCGCTTTTAAGACGACAAGTTTAACGCAACATCCCTACGAACCATCGAGTTAAGGACATAGAAGGCGGCGGACAAACGTTACGTACAGGAAAATTATTGCCTTGTCATATTACTAGTACCAGTTATTTTCGAGTCCCTTCTGGATGCAAGATTGGCGACTATCAAACATGACTACACAACCCTACCACTACATCCTTGTCAGCTTTCAAATGAACCATTCGTGAGGTAAACCTCGCTGTTAGCACTAATCATCTCTTCTTTCCCATATGGCACTATGAAACAAAGAAGGTGAAAGCTGTACAAAACTGCAGTTACTCTAAAAGTTTATCCTTCTTGCTGCTATGATACGATCCTTGGTTCAATTGTCCACTGACATTGATGTTCATTGCTATCGATTGCCAAGCTTCAGCACCATAAATATTTCTTGACCAACCTGTTCACTGAGCTTGTGAAAGCAATGAAAACCTGGATGGAATGCTATTATAGACAAAATTATTGATGACGTACCTACTAAGCGGCATGATCTTTGATAGTGGGTTTGCGATTGCAAACAGCGGAATTCAGCACGAAAATCACTGTGTAAAATGCCAAGGAAGTTGAAAAAACTATGCGCATCTGCTCTGCGAAAGAAAATAACTTCGCCAAATAACATATGATGGGCTCTTTTCTTACGGAGATTTAAGGACACTAAATAGACTTAGTTGGATACTATCAATTCCAAAGAAGATGGAAGGTTTGCCGAGGAGTATGGCACGATATGCGCTTTTATAGTCTCCGATGATTGAACCAATCGGTATGGTGAACCGAGAAAAAATAATGAAACAAAAGTAACGGTGCGACGTTTACACCTTAGGCTATCATCACGAAAACTGCACACAATGTTCATGAAGAACATGGTAGAACGTTTATGCTATTTGATTATACAAATTTCGAACGTATAATGCAGTTATGCGAAGGAGAACGTCTACAGAAACCAGGAGGAAGAAGGGTTATGCAAATTAAAGGCAAGGTTATCTAGACGAACGTCTGGAAAGTGGAAGCGAGGAAAGGTGCAAGATGAGAGTGTGAAGCCAAATGGAAAGGAAAATGCAATATCATGCTGGATTAGCTGGTAAGATAGGTGCTTTCCCCCTTCATGCGCTATTAAAAAAAGAAATGCAAAATAGTAATTTTTGAATTTAATTGCCCTGGCCACTTTTAAAAATCTTCCGCAAAAGATCTGTTCTTTGTTACACGACTAATATAAAATAAAATACCTGCCGATGCAAAATACATTACTCTCCCTATCTTTAAACATCTATGAGTTTTGCAAAGCTGTTTGCTGAAATAGCTTTTAAAGAGAACGCTTAAATAGATCAAGTTGAAATCCGATATAGAACGACATGCTATAGCGAACACTGCACCTGGATTATTTCATCAAATTTCACAACTCCAGCTTCAATGATTCTCGTGTTTAAACTACCGTACTTGAAGATACACATCCGCACACAGACATACATAAACACGCAAACACAAGCGGACAAAAAGAAATTTGAGAGAGGAAGTGAAGATAAAGGAGAAATAATAACACTAATCTTTGAGTCTGCTCAAAAGTCCAAACGAGTTGAATTGAATTCAACGATTTATTTTCATTCATCTTATACTGACCTTATTCATCGACAAGTTGTTGACCTTCCAAATTAATTAAGCGACAAGTGCCTTAACTAATCCGTCTCTTCCATTAATGGAAAGTTTAGGTGTTTCGACCTGGGTTGCCTGCAGTGCACATCCCTTCACTGTTCATTAGGAATCTCACCCTTGTGGTATGATAAGGACGTTTTTGTTACGATGACGAGCCACCGTCACGTTGGCATTTTCTTCCTTGGTAGGACAAATGCGAGAAAGAATTCTGCTGAGGTGATTATACTGACACCGAGAAAACATTTACTTGAATGCTTCTAAGGAAATAATTTGGAGTTTTTGATTGAATAACTGTTATATAGAAAACAACTAGAAACGAATAACTTCTCTGTTTGAGTTATGTCAAGATCAAAGTCGCATTTTTGTTAGCACTTCAACCTTTACCATTCTCCTTAAAATATTCTTGCCTCTGGTATTAAAAGATGAAAGTAAGTAAAAAACCTTCAAAATTGCTGCAATCACAGCTATTTATTAAACGTGATTATGAAGAGCGAACAATTACTCGTTAACGACAGAAGTTCCGAGAACAAGAGAAGGAAGGAACAACTGCTTTTCTCGTGGAATAAGAGGCAACGTTCTTAAGGACAACCGAAGGCAGTAGAAACGATTCGGATATACAGACGGGAAGCTCCTCGCCCATCAGCTCATGGACATGTCTACTGCCGATTCACATAAGTGACGAGAAGAGGAACGGCAATAAACAGCATGAACCTCGATTCCCACCTCTATGGCCTCATCGGGCGCGTTAACATGTTTCCCTTACACTGCTCACTTCTACAGGATCTTGTAAAATGCCGATTTTCATAAAAAGCTTCCAGAATAGAGCACGATTTACGCCTGCGCATCCCACTCTTTATGCCAAACAGTTTCACAATTTATTACGAAAAATAAAATGTCTCCGTTAACGCATTAAAATATACAGTCGACTTCTCATTAAAATTTGTAAAAGACGTACCTTAGGGCTCAATCAAAAAAAAACAAAAAAAAAACGACTATAAAATGCAGAAGTAATCGACTGTGGAATTCCAATCTGATTGGTCATAAGAAGCGAACATCACAGGTGTGAGAAGCAATATGGCCGCCGCAAAACGCATCCAAATTTTTGTCATATTTGCACGTCTATTTCCACGTTGAAAGATCAATCATAAGGCAATATTGAAGTATCTTACAATGCAGGTTATATCTGCTGCACTTTATAATTCAAACCTCAATGGATTTCCAGATGGAATTAGCGGAAAGACGCCTATATGCATTCACATATGCGCACATACGCCTACATACATTCATATATGCGCACATATGTACGTAAAAAAGACCTCGTCTTTGCAAGTGCTTATCTTCAAAAAAGTATAAAAAATGAGTTGGAACCTCTACCTGCAACAAACAGACACCACAGTCACACTTCGGTCCTTTGGGTGTCAATGAAGCCGACGCGCCTTCCTATGAAATCTTTGAAGGTTATTCTGTAGGTTGTAGAATTGAATTTCGTGCCCTCTGCGCTATTATGAGATTTACTTTCTATTTTCTTTCTATCTTCTATCAAACAGAGATTGATTTTAGCAGGGTCTTAGAAATAATGGATTAATGTTTGGTTACGTAGCATTCTTTCTCCGGTCGGTTATATGGCAAAGAAGACATTTGTTTCTTAGTTGGAAGCATTTTGAAGAGTTCGTTATCCTCAATGCATTACCCCAAGGAATGAGGGTACATGAAAAAAGAAAAACTGCTTTTAAAGGTAGAATTGGAGGAAAGATGGGAAAGATGGGAGGGGAGGGAAAGGTATCGAGGTAAGAAGGTCTAAAGCACAGCTCTACTCCCTTGGAGTCGGTTATCCCTCTTGCCCTCACCATTGCCTCCTGCTACGACCAATTTGTCTACCACATTCCAAAGTTTACGAAAAAGTGATGGATAGAACCAAAGCTTCATTCCAAATCCATCAATTTTCATCGCAGCAGCTTTCTGAAAAATCGGACATGGAGATGCATACAAACTGCTTGCTATTGTAGGCTTGCGCCGTGCTTTTTAATGATTTTTCCAGGTCACAAATTATTAAAAAGTATTCACAATGGCTTTGGAAAGTAAGACATAATGATGGATGCTTTATGTAACGGCATCATTTTTTACGAACCTGAAAACATGGCAAAGTTTCTTACTGGAAATTCCAGTTACATGTACAAAAAACAGGGCATATCAATTTTAAAAAATGAACAAAAATACCTGACGAGTTTATAGTGTCGAACAATTTATGAATGCTAATATTTACATGTAGATTTGAATAAATAAAAGAATGTAGCACTTTCTTAGCAAAATTTTATTTCTAAAAGATATTCTAATATTATGATTATGTACAAACCCTCATAATCTGCTAAACATTTCACCAGTAAAAGTTGCATTATCAAGAACTGCAGAAGCTTCGAGCATAGCTACTGATAAATTCCCCTGTAGCAGTTTTATACTAAAACATGAGGTCTTCTGTGAACTAAACTAAGATGGAAGACGATCCAATGAGAACTTCAAGCAACGAGTAAGCACGACTAGCTGACTGAAGGCAAGAAAGCTCATGAAGGATATTTGATTTTGATTTAAATGGAACAACCTCTCCGAGGATTTTCAGGACTTTCACTAAATTCAGCAGGATATTACTGAATTTACTGATGGTCGCGGATTTACGTTCAGCGGTTCAGTGAATTATTGAAAAAGTATTGAAGCTAATTGTAGCGGCTGCACGGCTCGACGATCACGATCGGTGGGCCGCGAAATCGTCATTTAATCACAAATAATGAACAGCCGCTATTGCGCTAGCAGTCGACTCTATCGACCCAATTGAATGGAAAAATTTTTTACACTTTTCGCTCTGAATAGTCGTAAATAACTTCACGAAAACCGTAAAAAATAGCTTAACATGTGCGCAAATTGCATGTGGAGGCAGGAGGACTAGGCACGTTGAGTGTGTACTAAGAAAACGCCTTCCTTAGCTCTCATATGCTACTGGTTATACCACCTTACAAATGCTTACTGCACTTTTATTGTGAATGATGCATCGATCTCGTTAGCATGTTAAAACCGGTTGCCATTAAATAGCAACTCTTGCACCAACTCTTGGCACTCGAAAAAAGATCTAAAGTACATAAAAGACACCGAGATCGGATTGACATAGGAGTGCTATCAGCAGATAATTTGAAGACGTGAAAGTCAAGTGGGTACCACTAGAAAATATACAATAATATAAAGAAAAAATAAATACTTGATTTTGTGTATACAATAATATAAAGAAAAAATAAATATTTGATTTTGTGTACTCTTGTGAGACCACTGTGCGGTTCCCACAGGTTTATACTTATTTATTCATTTCATTTCACCTCAACGTCCCAAAATGGAACACATCCAACAGTATGCGAGCATGAATAGCATGGAGCAAAATGTTAGTAAAGCTATTATTAAGGCAAAGAGACATCTAATATGTAAGAGCAAAAATGTCTTGGATCGAAAAGACACTGCAGCAGTTTAAAAACTAAAGATGGGTGCATTAACGACATCGCTAGGAAGCAGATTCTAGGGTCGTGGAACGCGAAACTGGAAACTATACAGAACATTAATCTTTTGGTGAGCTAAGCTGATGTGCATGTCGATTACGGGGAAGGGGAAGCTGAAATATTTCTGATAGCGGGATGTCGGAGCAGCTGAATATAATTTTATAACAAAGAATCAAAGCAAAAATGAACCTGCGATATTCTAATGATTCGAGGCCGAAGATTTTTAGCCCGGCAGTGCGATTAGGCTGATAGGAAGCACGACAAATTTTCCGCAAAGCAATGTGGATGAAGCCTTTCTGGACATCCTTGAGCAATTTGATATCGGAAACCAAATTAGGAGACAATACCGGAGCGAAGTATTCCAAAATGAGTAGGAATGAGCGATGAACACATTTCGATAATGCTTAATGCAAGTACAATTTTCGACAATTTTTGTCAGCAGTGGAACACTGCAACCTCTAATGAAGACTTAGCGTCGATTATAATATTAGAGTCACGAACACCATCTGTGGTAGAAACAACATTTTGTCTTAATCCGAGAAAACATTTAACTGCCATAATTTCGAACATCTGGCGAATGCATCAAGATCCCTGTGCAGAATATGGAAGCCGTAGGCAGGATCATACAACGGACGATAGATTTTGAAACCGGCGTCAAAGAGCTTAATACTGTTCAGAACGTTATCGGAAACATCGTTAATATATCTGTGGAACGAAAAGGATCCAAAAAATCCTTGTGGCATACCATTATGATTCGGGTACAGAGTGGAGTAACTATCTCCGGTCCTTGCTCGAAAACTTGGTCCACATGAGAATGCTCTGAGCCACTCTAGAAAAGAGTCCATGAAGCCATATTTTTCCATTTTCAAGAGCAGCTTTTCATGACCACATCGAAGGCTTTCGCATAATCGATAAACACAATTTCGCTCTGAACTCTCATATTCAACGAGGAACCGGTCGCCTAAGCACGAAATAAATTGCAACATTGTGAATTGGCCAAATATGAGGCCAAACTGGGTAGGGTTGAGGATGCTGCATCGCGTAAAATGATCTATTAATGTATCTTTAGCGATTACTTCGAAAACCTTATAAACTGATTTGGAACCTTACATACAGACGATAGGGTTTTTGATATCAAACGACACCAAACCCGCTTCTTAGTCATGCTCTGAGGTTTCTAACCAAATGCTTCATCCGCTCATCCCTTGCCCCTCCCCTTCCTCTCATCTTTTCGACCTCATCGACGCCTGCGGCAATACTATAAGTTCTAAACGAAGTGGCAATACAACTAATGAAGAGTAGAAGACGATGCAACCTCTGTTATACCCTTCGGTAACAACAGGCTGGTTTCATTGAAACACGTGGAAGTTAAACAAAAAATCACCGAGAGGAAGTTTTCCCACAATGGAAAAGGAATAAGGTAAACAAAAACAGTGCTACGAAATGAAGAACACACAACACGATAAACCCTAAGACAGCACAATGCATCGCTTACGTGGCTGTTTAGACGTAGGTGCTAGCCACCTCAATGCACTAAACTAGCTTCACAGCAGCGATCAGAAACCCCGTCATTTGTGAACTCATCTGGTACGACTCACGTATATCGTGATGCGGATTATCCTTGGAAATATCATAGCATCTTCGGACTTTTGATATTATTAATCAGATATTTTAGCAACATATTGCAACCCACTTCCATCAAATTGAAGTAAGCTAGATAGCAGCAGCATTACGTCGTTATTGCTTCCACATCTTTGTTTGTACGATTCTTCAAAGATGCTTTCCACAACCAAATAATAGTTACCTTAGTTGATGAAGTACGAGTCGATGCTATTTTACCTTCTTCTCTAACACTAACAGCGGTGCCAACTCTTCTATTAAATTAGAAATAATAGTCTTTGTTATTCGTACATTGCAGTTGTCCGTCCCTTGAGCAATCGGATTCCGCACAACGCCTGTTCGAATCACAGCAAATAAACTAAACAGGAAGCTAAGTGCATAAGAGTGGCCATACTAAGCGTTAGCAAAATAAATAATGCTCACTCAACCATCTCGCCTATTAGTTCAACATATCGCACTTATACAAAGAAAAGAATGACAGCGGTTGATCCTATTAAAAAAGCAACCACCTATTTTTTTTTAAATTTTTTTCTTACTTCCATTAAAGGTGCTCAGTATGTGAGTTGGAAAGCTTAAGCTCGATAGAGAAAAAAGAATGATTACAAGGGTTTCCATAAGCTTTGAGGCATGCGATAAACAAACTGCCCCGAATGCATCTAATCATCATCGGCCAATGCGCTAATATCGAAAGAAGGAAAAAAATTTTTTTAATGAAAAATAGATATGCAATAACACTAAAGTTCTCCTTAAAATACGATAATGTGGTGGGTGAATAATATGAAACGCTGGAATGGAGAACAATATTACCGAAAATCGGTAGTGATAGGGTCTTTGAAAGAAATAAGAGAAGGCATCATGCAACAACGGAATAACGCATGTGAGATATTATCACTAAAAAACGTCGATAAAATATCCCACTGAACGAACTCTGTGTTGAATGGCCGTGCATAAAAATTAGTGGGATTAGTCTAGCTCAATCTGGCATAAGAGAGGGTAAATCCGGAGTAGGATATTGTATTTTAATGTCCAGGCGAAGCTTGATGAATCGGAAAAATTCAAGCTTTTACTCAACCAGGGTGGTCGAAATTCCATTTCAATTGCGGTTGGTTTAACAGCGCGCTACTACTGCATTGCCATAGCGCTTATTGATAACGAATTCGTTTATCAACATCATAAATATATATCTCATTATAAGCTGAAACAGAGGAATTTTTGTTAAAGACATCTTAAAAGCGAACAGAGACGACTTTTGCAATTGAATGATATCTTAATGTGTTGCCTTTTTTTGGAAAATGCACAAATTTTATGTTATTTTTCAATCGGAATTATATCTTCAAAAATAAATAGTATGTGGTTCTTTGCAGTTAACATTAACAGTAGAAAAAACAGCGAAATAAATATTTTAAAAAATAAATTAGAAATAATCTCGCTTAAATGAAGAAAAAATTTATTAGTCAACGGCGATTATATCCACGGAAGAGGCTACATTTGGCGTGGAATATTGCATTTCCTCTAATGCAAACATCTATTTCAAAATAACGTGGTGAAAAAAATTTCCTCAATTTTCCGTGCAAAATTTCCCACATTTTTTTCAAAGAAGTGTTGCACGAATTTAATTAATCAAATAGAAGGAAAAATATGACTACAGAGTAGTTATTGCTTTATTAAAATGAATGCAAAGGCAATATTGCGTTCTGATTATATATTCCTTCATATTGTCTTGTCTCACGTTAAATAACGCATCACTCTATCGAGCAAGCAAATGGATACTCTCAAAAGTAAGCAATACATCCATGAAAGTGTCTCATGTCGCCTAAAATATCGGTACATCCAGGATGCAGCGCCGGCCAAGACGAGTGGGCAGCTAACTAAAATCACTTAAACTGGAACTTCCTGTTCATTACAATGGGATTTTCTCACTTGAATTGCAGTTTCAACAACTCATTAAGTTGAATGTTAAAGCTGAAAGTTTATTGCAGTAAAATCAAGGAACAGAGCGAATGCTTCACTAGGCATTAAGCACGATACGCAATGCTCCTTTGCACTAAGTGTGGAATCATTAATAGCTAGAATGCTTCTTATAATTCCTCCGAGAAGATGTGATGATAGGTTTAAATAGTATTCGTAAAAACGAAATTATAAAAACTTCAACAGAGAGATAAAAACGTCGTTACTATTCCGCTCTGTTTTCAGTGATTTTTCCTTGATATTGACTGTATTAAAATACGATTTTATAGTATAAGAGAGGTTAAAAAGAATAAAAACAGCAACATCGATGATGATATAGTTATGCATTAAGTATCGGCTAAACGCGGCTATAAATTAAAGCAACTGTTCCATTAAAAGAGGCACAGACGATTTTTCTTTTCCCTAACATCTTTTAGAGTTTACTGGTAACATGAAAAAATTTGATATTTTTTTGGAGATTTTATTGTGTAATTATATGAACGACTAAAAAAAGAGAAAAAACCATGAACAATTAATTCACACTTATATTGAGTTATTGTGTCAACGGATGCTCAATAAGCATGAACTCAAAAATCGGCATAATTCCAAATGCATAACAATTTCATTCTGTGGAAAAGCATGCTTTGAGCAAGTCAATCAAACAGCAAATCCATATGAAGCTAAAGAAATAGATATTTATATCAAAGCTTAAATGCACTGAACTCATAGTTAACCCTTCATCTATACCAACAATGCATAGCTGATTTGATTTGTTTTCGTCCACCAGAGATGTCCTATCTCTTTTGTAAATGAATTCTGCAATATATGATGGCAGAAAAAAATGAAATTGAGAAAAAATAAGATACGATCACATTCATCAATCTTCATTGATCGGTTGTTGGAGCAAAATTCGATCGCTGAATTTGAACTTCCCCATCTAAGAACAGATTCAAGTTTACAAGTTTACAAACTTTCCGCTGCATTCGATTATTTTATGGTAAGTTCGTCAATTGCCGTTGAAAGCTACAAAACTTGAAAATTGAAGGAAAACTTATCACCGAACAAATATTTTATGATATGAGCGCTAATTGTTTGTTGAAAAACGCAAAAATTGGATGCGTTGTTCAAGCAATAAACCGATCATCCGATAAGAACTACACTACATAATTGGTGAAAATAGTAAGTATAGTAATACTATAACTGCTAAAATTTCTTGCAATAGACTATGCTTTAAATTATGAACTCATCCGTACAAGCTGCCTAAAAGATGAGAGGGTAAGGGCAAAGCATTATCCATTTACAATCAGACTTCCCTCTCCTTTACCCCAATGGGAAAACGAGAAGCTATTAAAAGTGCGTATGGGAGCGACAACAAATGCATGAAAGCGATTGAATTGCTGATTGGAATATTGCATAACAATAAGCGATTTCACATCATTATTTTTATTTTTTTAATTGAAAAAACTGCAAAAGTAAAGCATCAATTTTTTTTCTTTTTTTAATTTGTTTCAAGCACACTAACGATGAGACCGATGAAAAATAACTTAATGGTGCTATCATATGGGAAATGCTGATATTTTGATCAAGTTCACCTCTGCATAGGCTTAACTTTGCAAAGCGAGCTTAACGCCTATATAGGGAGTAAACGATACCTGTTCATCAAAATATCCTACTAAAGGTATTCTATTAAATGGTTCGCTTATAGTTTTTAAATAATCCACCTGTCTCTATATCATTATTGATTTTTTTACCACAGAATTGGAAAATTCTAAAACGAGTTACTACTAATTCATCAGCTTTTGACGACGGAGAGTAAAAGAGGCTTCAATTTATTTTTCAATCGGAACTGTCATGGCAGCTGTGGTAGGTGAAGCACTATACAATGGTAGGTGAAAACAGAGCTTGAGCTCAAGGTCCCACTATCTAAGAGCAAACGGATTCGTCATTCAGCATATAATAAAAACGTTATTGGCGGTATAGTACTTCATCTGCTGCCACAATGACTAATTATATTTCTTTGAAGAATATTCTCGATGATTCTCGATTGCGCATATGTCCGCGATGAACGGCATCTCAATAATAGCAATTCGGTGGGGATCGCTGGCGCAATAAACAAATAACGCTTGAAAACATATTTGATAAGGTGGCTGAAAAATGATGCCGCAACAGAAAGCACTTTTGATGTAATTTTTCGGAGAATAAAAGCCGAGGTGTTGAAAATTTTCACAGCGTTCTTAAACTAGTGATACTATTAACTCTTTGGACGGAAACATTTCCGGATTCATCCCTCAAGACGAGGTTTCATGATGGCGCTACTACAATACTACAAAAACTTCAGCTGCTAGAAATCTTGACATCGTATCGAAAGCATTGTGCTATCTATCTATGTTAAGATAAAGGAATTGGCGACTACGGGGTCGACTCATGGGGCTAAGGCCTATACGATGTGATAGATCTCATCTTCCCAAATCCGCTTGATTCACTGAAGTAAACATATTTCGCACAAGTGTTCTGACGTTAGAAATATTTCAATTAATGAGCTTCAATGAGGGAGAAATATTGGAGACTAACAGGACGGCGGGGTTAAGGATGGGAGGATGCTTCTTAGGAAAAGTGCCCAAAATAGATTTGGACACCTATCCAGTGAAATATCTTCAAGTCAAAAAAGTGGTTGACAAATTGAAATATGCGTAAACACAAACAGATAGAGTCTCCGTCATGTTACATCGAAGTTTTTGCAGAGAGATTTTACCTGAACAAATGTATTACTTATGAATCTCCTTTGCAATCTTGCCTTTGTGAGACGTTCAGTTGGATTTTGACTGTATTAAGAGAACACCTTTACTCAAATGAGTCTAGCAGCTGTCAGTGGTATGACTGGCTTATACTTGTTCACACTTTGCAAATGCATGCCTTTTAAAATTACTCTTCTCAAAGAGAGGGGAACAAGTAACGAGAGAAAGAGGAGAGAGGGAAGGGAAGAGTGGGGATGGAGAGAGGAGGGGGAGAGGAAAAAAGAAGAAAAAGAGAGGACGTGGAGAGATAGCTTATTTCAAGCACATGAAATGAGCACATTCATGATACGTAACGCGAGCTATATAAGTCAAAGCAGAGGCAAAAGCTGCACGCACAGAAAATTCAAAAAGATTGCAAAACCTAACGGTTTATATTTGATGACCTGAGGTTAGGATGTCAGGAGCTATTTGAAGCTTTTAGCAGAGGCTTGTACCTTTCACAACATCCTTCTGCTTTTCTTTTTTTCCGTTTAACAGACACTACGTGGACGTGTAGCATCTTCTTAAGTCATCTGTTTATAACTGTTCACTAATATTCGTAGATCATTGCCCTACGTTCTCGTCTTTTTGAAACATTTTTCTTTTTACAAACAGCAATATGAATATTCTAACCATATAGGCTACTTTATGACTGTCCATTTTAGTTTCGTAATAAATGAAGAGGAAGCAATGAGATCACATTATTTTTCAAAAAATGGACAATTTTACAAATTTTTATATTAGAAGGGTTTATAAAAATAGAATAGCACTCGTATGAGGTGTTTAAAAAATATTTTCGAGAACAGTAAATAAAGACGGCATAGAAAGCTTGGAATAGCACCTGTATGAGGTGTTTAAAAGACACTTTCGATGACAGCACATATAAAAGGTATAGAAAGTCGAGTCCAGTAATTACAGTATGACTAATAAGTTCAAAAAAAAATTGTTTTTATAAAGATGAATGGTTGATTGCAATGTTGCGACTAGAACGGAAAAGCAACGAACGTTCAACAGAAATCATAAAGAGGTGTGCTAACACACTGCTGTGAGGGCTGTCATTTTTGCTTTAAAACGTTTTTGTTCACACAGCAAACTATGAGGCATTGCTATCTGCTAGCGATTTTTTTTTTTTTTTTTTCTAAATGAGTGGAAAACAACAGAATTCTCTACTGCTTATTCACGCTTACGCATTCGGCTCTTTAGGTCGATATGTTTATAACATGTTTGGAAGTGTTGAGTATTTATGAATTTTCTGAAAATGGTGAAAAACAAATTTCTTTAATTTGAAAAATGGAAATTTGTTTTGCATTTGAAAAAATTCACGGAAAAACAAATTTCATTTCAGGAAGTTCAACACCTAGGGAAACTTCATTCGTATACATTTCAAAATCTCAGAAATTCGTCTTCTATTCGATATTATGATCTACGCTGACCATTTAAAAAAGTATTCACTACGGTGATCATCGATTTGGACTCAATGATCATGAAATCCATCCATATTCATAATACGCATTTGCACTTTGCATCACAAAAATAACCTTATTTTGCACCACGAGAATAAAACGAGAACGACGTTATGCAAGAAAAGTTGTTTAGTGACGACACTAATATCTGAGTGCACCTGAAGTCAGTCTTTTTTATGTGCTTGCGGAAATTTGCATTTCAAACGTGTAAAACGGCCGCATAGTGTCTGCTCCTTCCTAAGTGTATCTCTGTATACCTCGATGGCACTTTCCATTCGGAAATTGCTAGAGCTAATCCTATGAAACTTAGTGAGTATACTATATGCTGCACTATTACTCGTTACACCGCATTTCAGCTTGATCTATAAATTTCGAAAGAAGTTATAAACATTTAAAGCGCAAAAAATTTGCATATACTTTACACCTAGCGGTTTCCCCTCACCGCTTTTCAAGTAACAAAAGACTTGTTTTTTTCATAGAAGGTTTTATGAGCAGATTGTATCGCTTGACATTTTAATGCATTATTTTGCATAGTCGTACTTACTGACAGCTGACGAATCTAACTGATCAGGTGAGGGAAGACGAATACAAAATTAACATATCGTAGCAACTTTTTTCAATACGCTTTTACACTTGCCTTCTAAGCTTTCTTTTCTCCAGGCAATTAACCACACTGTCACTTGCCGACTGGATGAAAAACTGATTGATATGCTGCTATGTCGATCATTTGAGTTTCCGCTAACTGAAAGAGATGCTTTCAAGTGAAAAATTAAATCTTTTGTCTTTTTTAGGTTTGTGACAAATTGCTCCTACCTGTAACTTCGCAACGCATCGTTATACCTCGTATCTGAACCTTGCTTAGAAATATTCAAAATCCCCATCAAACCTCAGAAAGAGCAGTTTCGCAACATTCCGATCCCAAACGGAATATTTTAGTGGAACCAAGCCTTGTGATAGAAACTCTTTCTGACGTCGGCGTGCTTGGAATACTAACAGGTCATACGGACTTTGTACCTTTCTATATGCTCTCTCTTTCCGCATGAAAAGCAAACATAAATTATGGGTAACCCTGAGATTTCCGGACCAAAATAAAAGTGCGCCTAGCTTGTTGCATCCTAGAACAACCATATCAGGTTTCTTAATCGCCTCCATGATGGTAATAACATTCACCGAAATGAGATTTACTTATCAAAAAAATAAACTTCAAAAAACGTCTCATTTAAGCTAATATGCACCTGACGCGTATTCTTCAAAAATGAGGATTGAACCTATTTTAAATATTATTAGGCTCATTTTGTGTATTTCTTAGTTTTGGATCGGCTGTTCGTAAATTACAACGTTATTTGCTACTGTAACGCCAACGATGCATGGGAAACGCATTGGTAGATTTTGCATATTTTCACCCATTCATTAAGCGCAAACTTTCATCTTTGTTGCCCGCGATATCCCTTGCACATTTTTAGGCAATTCCTTAAACTGAAGCGCAAAATATAAGTACTGGCGTAGAGGGAAACACGGAGAGGCGCTAGCGCTTGGCAACTTAATCAACCCCTTTCCCTCCTCAGAGGAATGAAAGAAGCACTAAAAAAAGATTAAAATCGCTAAAGAATACCAAATTCTCACTTACTTACTTCAATCGCCTCACTTACTCCAAAACTTCTTGGTCTACTTCATTCGTATTGGCTTGGAATTCGAACATGTAAGTCATAAGAGTTAAAGCATAAAATGTTTCTTTGAATTATTTTTGACAAATTTGGCACACTTCACTCAACAAAAAACGCACACTTAATGGTCATGCTCAAAAATTTTTTTGGTGCGTCCATTTAAGTAGGGATTTCCTACACGACAAACGACATAAGGGAATTGCTTAGCACTGGTTCAACGCTGGCAACTAAAGCTTTGAAAATGCAGCAAACTTTTTGCAATTTCTTGCTTTTTATATTTAGCCCTCTAAATTTCCAGTCGCGAAAGCTCATAAAGCTAACGCTGCTTGTAACTTTTTCAACTGAATTACTTGAACTTCTTCGAGCTCTACGTGAAATTTACATATGTGGTTAGGATTTGAGATATGTAAATTAGCGGTTGATGTACTCATAATAAAGATCGGCAGTTATGTTCAAACGTCAACTCTGAGAGTATGGGGATGATTATACTATATCCATCGTTAGAGATTTGAATGTATCACACACAAAAGATATAGACGCAAAAATTTGCATAGTTCTTTGCCATATTTTATGAATAACTTGTTGAACACTGATATCAAGGGTTTAACCCTATTGTAGCGAAATGAAATTATAGCAATTAAAGAAGCTTCAAAGATTCGAATTTCAATAGTTTATATGAAATAAAAATGTAAGAGGAATATGTGCGATTGCTATGCTGAGCGTGGTCGACAAAATAAAATAATGAAGATAACGAGAACATGAACAAAGAAAAACTCTTCCATTAAACAAAAGAAAGCAGATGAACACTGAGGCAAATTCTTAATGAATCGTAAATTGCTTAGCAAGATATGTGATTTACATTCCCCAAGGAGTGGAACACCCCGAGATGGTACAAGAGGGGTTTTTGAGTACAACTTTTCCTCGACACAGTTCAGGAATCTAGCGAGCTCAGGATCTTCCCTATGCCTCATCCTTGGCTTGAGACTAAACTGTAGTAAATTGACAAATAGGTTATAATAAAATTAAATCATTTGAAAATTTAGGCATCCCTGATTGTGATAAGACGAGTAAATATGCCAGCATACTTGTGGAATGCATATATGCATAGATGCAGCTATGAGAAAGCGTTCAGGAAATTAAAGAAATGTGAGCTCTTTTTTATTCTTTTGCAACCTTTACGGCTGATTTTGACCATCTGCTATAAGCGCTTTCGGCCGCTTTTTCTTTTATACTTTAATGCCGAGCAGAGGCTAGTTTTAAAGTTTTAGCCGTTTCTACCTACTTAGCCTCTATTATTCTATTTGGTGGGACATTCGGCAAAGAAGGAGAATCACAAGACTAAAAATCTATTCTCATTTCATCGTTGCAAATCGCCCTACATGACGGCGTTATCCTGCCTGTCCAAATGTATGCTCATATGTCTGCCCATCCGTCTGCTTCGTGGTTGGTGATTTCAATTCGTGAAGTACTTGAACTTGTTCAATCAAGTTTGAATATAATTTCCATTGTATGATGACCCCCTATGCTAATCTTTAAGTGGCCATTATCATTGAAATGATTTATGTAAATTATGCAATAATAAAATTTTGTCTTGCTCTGAAGTGGTCGACTAGGATGTACGAAATGAGCATGTTTTGAAAGAAACAAGTTAGTCATTTTGTTATAAATTAGTAATTTCGTTAAGGATGAGTGACTGTGAAATTAAATACCGCATAGGAGGAAAACAACGAATGGAATACGCTCGACAATTATCGTTCAGCAATAACAAAACGAACGTTCGTGCCAGCCGGCTGCCTCAAATATTCACTTTTCCAATTTAGCAAAGAAGCATAAAAGATTAATGGTCGTTAGAATGAGGATGTTCAAAACAATGCCAGAAGCATATCTATTTAAGGACCATTTGTGCTGTTTACCCATGGGAATTGCTAGGAAATTACGGCAAACTTCTTGATGAAATCGAAACTATTCTGCAAAATTCACCCGGAAATCCATACATTTAAATCAGTACCCAAAAAATATGAAATATCATTTTGCTACATTGTTCCCACATCCACTTTGAGTTTGGCTCATCAATCCTCATGGCAGAAAGCGTTGCAAAAACTTTTGAAAACAGTGTGGCCTAGAAATGACTGAGAGGTCAATCGACCTAGAATTTGGCTGGAAGCTTTTTCATTGTCATCGCAAAATCCTTGGTTCATAAGGTGACATTGCCGAGCAATCAAACAATGCTTACATCTGCTGCTCTAATGTGCAAAAATATGCTCCTATAACACAATTTGGGCTACGTGAACCTATAAACGCAGATTAATAGAAACAACAAAAACAGATTTTTTAATCGAGTCTTTCCAAACAGCTACTCGCCTCGATGATTTCGTATTGTCTTTCAAACGCTTCGATAGCTCCTTCTAGCACTCAGTTCCTCATTCTGAACATTTGCCTATGATTTTTTTCACAGTCATCACATCACCTAATTGCCTTATTTTCATTTGAAGTTAACGAAGATGCAAGTTCATCTTTACTAGTAAGATTGAATGATTCTTGTAATAGTAAAAAGTCTACTCACACAGAACGAAGAAAACTACTGATGCAGCTAATAAGACAGGGAAAAAAGTACAATCCAAAAAATAGACGAGCACCTCAGTAAATAAAATAAGGTCATAACATATAATGATGCAACACAGAAGATCAATTGCTAATAAAAAGTTTGTCTAGATGAAGCGAACATAGGAAAAAGAAATAAGAATAAATGCAAGATGTTCGCATTTCCGACATTAACAATTCGAATATTTGATAAAAAAGGTTAGCACGTTACGCTTTAATACAATGCATTTTGTTGTTTGTTGTTGCTACGATGGTCTCTGGTAAATTGTTTCAAATCCTGACGACTCCTATACTCGAAACAATTCAAAACATTGTTCAAGGAATATACTTTACGAGCCAATTGAAAACTGTGATCACGACAGTTGCGATGTACGGTAAAATCGAAGAGCAATCGAATCGGAAATTAAGACAGCGCTGGTAATATTGCAATCGAGTAAAAACTCAAAAATAACCCCTCCTGAATTCTAGGCTATTCAGACAGAATATCTTCAATGAAGCTTTTTAATTAGGCCGGTAGTTCTGAAAAGACTTTTCGAAAAGCCGCAGAAATAAAAACATTTCCAAGTTTTTTCCACAGCTTTGATATCTCACCTAAAAATGAAATTAGTAAGTAAAAAATACTCCGAAATTATGTTATCAAAGTGTCTAAGCCGCACAGTGATGTTACTAGGCGCACAATATGTAAATTCACAACTTTGAAAACCTTTGCTAACATACCGCTAAAATTACCGATTAAGGTTCGGATACCTTGAAATCGCGAATTGCTTCATCAACAACTGAAACTCGCAATTCACCTAACCGAGAAAATAGACAAGTTCGAGCTTTAAATGAAATACTCAAAAGTTTCATCGCAAAATATCTAACTGCTAATCATTAGACCATCCAGAAAAAGCAACGCGGTATACTTTTTAACTCCTAGAAATTGACAGCAAGCTGATTAAAGGCCGATAAATCTTCAAATTGTCACCCAACAAGTTACATATATTCAACGGCTTTTTTGATGGATCATTTACATACAATATGTAAAGCGGCGGTTTGAAAAATTCCACCCAGGGATATGTTATTTTAAAATCTTTTGAGTGTGCGATAACGATATGCCAACTTTGGAGGCTCTGAAGGTTCTTTTTGATGAGGGATGATTTGGTCCATTCTAATGGAGAGCCGGAAATCCTATAACCGTAAAATTTTAGAAGGAAATTTTTTGGGTTATTTCAGCTGCCCCATAAAGAGTGCTTCTTAGTAGTCAAACTTATACAGATAAAATTAGATACGCAATTTCCGTTTTTTGAACCTTTCAACGACTTCACCTGTACTGATCAAATCAATGTCACCATCGGAAAGGATATCGGGTAAACCACTGCTACAGGTAACTTCATTGCTAGCTTACCTAGCCGCTTTCAACGTACGCGTGTGGGGGGCAGATTCTCCGAGTTCGTAAACGATTAGCAGAATAGAAACGAAAACTGACACCACCAATCACAGCAACAGTTTGATCTACCACACATATGGGATAGGTCCAATATGGGATGAGACCGTCGGGCTTATCAGTTGCATTCTAAATGATAAGGTAAGGAGCGAAAGTGGGAGCGATAGACTAAAAACGGGGAAAATTTCACTTTTGAGTGGAACAAATTCAATAAAACGTAATTCTAACCTCACCACCTATCACCTCTGCTTTTCTCAGTACGACTTCGAAAAATGTGAAACGATGAAACGACAGCATAAAATATGCGATCACGACCTAGTTTTTTGTAACATACGAAAACCTCCAAAATTTATACTGTACTATGAGCATTAAGATAAGCACAATTTAAGCAAGGATGAAAAACAACGACTTGAAGAGAACAAGAATAATCTGCGTCCGGGGCACCAGGAAATTTAGACAATCTCAACTCAAAGCGGCTACATCCCCTTGCTCGTAGTCGCACAATGCGGTAAAACCTGACGGTAACATTCCCCACTAGCAGATAATCAAGTATCAGATCACACGAAGGAGTCCGATCATAACGATTTCCTATGAAACGAACATCATTGCTTCATATTCGTTTCATAGCAAGCAGTCTGATCATAACGACTCGAGGCCCATGCCTCAGAAGGTCTGTACAACGCATCAATTGAACATCACCATGAACATCTATAAGCAATAATATTACAAGTTTAGGGTTGCTTTCAAGCCGAACGCTAATCCTGAACGTTTTAATGAGGACACGGTTAATGCTTATAGTTCTAAATCTAATTTAACGCATCAAAAACTGTACTGTTTCATAGAACAGCATGTCGCTACAATTTCTGGATGTCCTGGAATTGCCATCGAACGACAGCGCTTCTCCTCCTCTCGAGGACTATATTTTGAAATTGAGAGTCAAGGAAGTGGTGCAAACCGCAAGATTCATGTCTCTCATGGACGTGAGCTTGGCTTCATTAAATATGGGAAACATTGCACGGCAAATTCCTAAGCACGGCAGAAAATCAACAACCGACGGCATTCACTTACAAAATTGTTGAATACTGTTACCTGCATACCTAAAATACTTATGACGGTAAATGAATGAAATAACTCTCACTTCATAAATAAAATACCAATACATTAAGTAATATTCTGAATGAGGCAAACGCTAACAATATGAAGCAAATAAATAAACATAATGAGATTGATATCTGATGCCTTGATGGATATCTTCAACCCGCCTAGATATTAATAAGCTAAGCAACGCTTACCGCTCTAAGATTTCCGCAGAATGAATACAGTATGCAAATATCATCTTAAGAAGTTTAGCTATATTTTAAAACTTTAAACAAAAACCTACGCAAAGCTTTACCATATGCGGGCTGATGAAACAAGCTTGGTACCATTAAAAGTCTTAATGGGTTTATGGAGATACAGCCTTAGGGCAAGTCGTATTGTTGATTCAGTGGAATTGTTATTCGACCTCTAGATTTGCATTTGGCATATTGAACAAAGTTAAATTTTCAATTTTTCATTCCATTCTACGAAAATGCCGAACTCCGGATTTCAAGACTAAAACGTTGGAATCATTCCACCGAATACTTCAAATTTAACTGCTAAAAGCAATTACAGAATAAAAGATGCCTAAGAATAGTTGCAAAAAAAAAAAAAAAAACATTACAAAACGATGGGCATCCATTTGTAATAATGTGTCACAAGTAAGACTGTTAGCTACCATCAAGGATAACACTTGAATTTTACACTGCAAGCACCCTCCTCCCCCTCCCCAAGGAAAACAACAAGGGAAACTACATTATTAGCCAAGTACAACAATCAAAAGTTTCGTTCATCGTTTGCCGTAACGTCAAGGACGCCATAGGTTTTTGTACTCGAAAATCTCATTCCGAAGCGTGTAGCACATTCTTATTTTTTATGCCCATATATAACCAGCAGAACTTTACTCCCTTTCTCCCTCCTTCAATATAGATGTAGTCAAACCACTCCCCTTGCGACCTAAATTATCGGGATGGAAAGATAAGCAGCATAGCTTAGTACCAATTAGAGAAGTCAAAATGAGAGAACAATGTTTCAGTTGCACACTTTTTGAAGCAATTCAAATTTATATTCTTCGGCACTTCTATTCAATTAAATGCGTTGTTTTTCTTTGGCAGCGACTCAAATATTTTTTTCATGGAACTATGAAACAAATCTTCATAAATAATTGCTAAGAAAAGAAAAAGTTTTTTTACTTCGTAATTTTTTCACTTCAAAATGAATTCAACCGTAATTTTTCGATTAATATTGCTAACAAGCAGGCACCTGACACTTTTTTGCTCAAATATAACTAATATTAACACACGGCATATATTTCGCTACAGCTAAAAAAATTGAAGAGTGAGCTACTCTCACCCTCTCTCTCTCCGTTTCCACGTTCCCATTCGTTTCATTATATCAATGAGAAATGATTCACGGCTTACTTAGTTCATTTAAACATCTCCTGTGCCTACAGTCTTAACTATAAAGCTTTAATGGCTCAAAGCTAATAAATAATATGCAACTAAAAGCTGAAGTTAAGAAAAATGAGCATCATAAACTGAAAGCATATTCAAAGTGGAGCTGAAATTATTGTTCTACACAAAGTCCGATATTGGCTGGTTAGCAATATGTCAACAAACATGAAAAAATGAGTTGAGACGCGTAATGGCTAGTCTATCCCCGAACAGGTTTGTTTCCTGCCATCTCATACTCGTCACCCTGTGTATGGCATTATATTGCCTTCTTTATCAAAAATGGCCTATCCACTTTAACCTACCACTTCAAGTCACAATCCCACGGGAGAATGATTCATTTTGAAGCGGCTAAAAATTGGTGAACGAATATCTCTCACTAATTCCCCATTGGCACTGCACTTATTCTATGTAACTAATGCTGATAGGTTGCAAAAAAGGCGCTTGTTTTTGTTATGCTGCATCTTGATGCGAGAAGCAATATGGCAAAAGCTGATTTCCTGGACGTGATCTCTGACTTCAGAAAACTTCCACAATGAAACTTACCCTCACTAGCGTGTTAGCCTGCAAGTGGTATATCAATCACTAACAAACGAAAAATCGCAAACCAAAGGTAAGATTAGGTGTTTTAAATCCTTGCAACAATGACTTCTATATTATAAGGACTGCCCTGATATATATATATATATATATATATATATATATATATATATATATATATATATATATATATGTACATATATATATATTATATATATATATACATATATATATACATATATATATATACATATATATATATATATATATATATATATATATATATATACATATACATGTGAGTTACCCAAAAGTTACGTCAGCGAAGGAGTTACCTTTGGCTCTCTTGCCGGAAACGCGGTTCCTTATTGTAGAATAGGTGCGTAACTTTGCAGTCTCCAACATCTTTCTCGCTGCCCTTTCTTCTTCGATCGTTGCCACCTTCTTCACGAAATGCATAGCGGTTTCTAAAGTATTAGCCATAGACAGCCGTAAGTAACACATGACCGAAACGAAAAGAACGTATTTCTTTAAGCCAACAATTTGCCGTTTTAAACCTAATTCAGATGTGAGGATGTAGAAGTTGGTTTTTAACCGACGCCGGATCTGATCAAGACAATATTTCAACTATTGCGTTCATATAAATCCCATATTTACATGACAAGAATATTTAAATACCACACTAGTATGCTATCACCAAACAAATAAGCGGGGGGAATCAAAAGGATGGGAAATGCGTCAAGTTAGGTCATTGCATAACGATTTATCAAAACGGTCTGGTTGGCACCAAACTTTAGAATAGCACACTTCGAATAATTTTTATTTATATTTACAGAAAATTTTAAAGTTGAATTTTTATGAAACAAAAAGAAATTAAAATTACAAAATTTAACATGAATGCAAAATAAAAAGAGATAAAGAACACGATCAAAATCATCAAATAGCCTATGTTAATTAAGCATAATTGTACATGAACAATATAAACGTCTTTGTTGAGTGCAAATTACGGATTCAAGAAAATGAAAAAAACCGGAAGTTATAAGCTAGTAACAAATTACGTCAACCGGAGCAATAAAATCTGAATCAACAACAACATTAAGGTATTGAATAAATTTTATAAGCACAATAATAATATCTATAATTCATGCAACTGCAATTCCATTCATAAAACCGAATAGTTTCATAAATGACTAGCACATAATAAAAGGTACATTCTGGTGTTCACAAAATTTAACTGATTCGACCGCGCAAGCAAACCTATGAAATCTGGTTTCTTTCTTTCCTTTTTGCGATATAGCTGGAATGATACTGCGATATAGCTGGTACAATATGCACACAAACTCTCGAACACCTTTAAACTGACTACCCTCCTCATCCCCCAAAAAAAGTTGTTAGTGAAGGTAGTGATTTTATGGTTTACATTATATTAAATCATTCCGTAATTTCAGCATACACTGCTGCCCAGTTGAATCGGGAGAGGGAAGGAGAGGAGTACCCGACGGGGGTAATAAGGTGGAAGAAGTGTGGAAGATGATGGGCACATATTCGATGAAAAAAAGGAGGATTTTCACGTTTTTTCCATTTTATTTTTTTTTTGTTCCTCTTTTCCAAAACGTTTTATTTCCCAAGGATAAATTTAATGAATGAACAAGGTTGAGGAAGGCGGGCAAAATTGAGATACCCATGAGCAACGCTTTCTAAAAATATATAAATATATAAATGCATATATGCATATACATTATATATATATATATGTATATATATATATATATATATATATATATATATATATATATATATGTATATATGTATATATGATATATTATATATGTGTATATAACAACATATAGCAGACACCTCAAAGACCTAAAAGATGATGGCATCCCTACTCGATACAAACAGTAAATAAAAACCAAAGTTTGCGTCAAAGCATTCCAGCCATAAAACCTCACTATGACGTACGCTAACGTTCGCAATCCATTCCAATTTGATATGGAGACGATGACTAATGCATGACAAGTGTCACCATGCTACATTTTGTATACCGATAGTTTTAAAAATGAAATCCATTTAGTCTTTAGATGGCGCAAATGCCCGCCGTTACATGTTAATTAATTACCTATCACCTGCGAAGGATTCGTTGTATTCTTTAGCAGGTGAATATTCGTTTTCCCACAACTTATTTACTTAAACGCACCTTCAGATTGATATCGCTTAATGTGTCTCTTTAAAAGTGACAAGTTGTCGCCGCGTCTCTGCATGTACAGATGACAATGCCCGATCGAACAATTCATACGAACAAGTTACGAACCTAAAAGGGACAGAACAGGTGTACGACGAAACGGTGTGAGGAAGTAGAAGGTTGATGAGGATGAAGAAATGTTCAATCATAAAAGGCGGAAGGGAGATAGGGAAGAAGGGAAGAACAAATTGCCCAACCTTTCTAAAATCCGTTGCCCAGCCTTTCTAAAATTCGAGATCTAACGCTCCTTTCGAACAAAATTTCCGTTGAGGATACCAAGCTCATTTTAGGTGTTCATATTAAGTAAAAGCGCCGTAGTTCTCTTTTTTTGCCGAGCCTACCTTCTGCGATCTCCCACATTTTGCTTATTCATGCAGCTCTCAAGCTGGAGAAATTTTCTTGCAACATATAGGCATAATACTTCATTGCAAAATATGTATACTCTAGTGAATACAACAACTCTATGCGATGATGCCTTAGAAATCGGAATCTTGCGGCTTCAGAAGTGTAATGTAGAGGGAAACGGAAAGGATGAAGAGGGTGGAAGGAGGGATGCACACATCGGTTATCGGTACGCTATGTTTTCGTCCGAAAAACTCGGAACAGCAAAAAAATGCTTGAGATGTAATATTAAAATCTCTAATAATAAGACAACGAATATGTATAGAATGACGAAATTGCTTGTAGAAGACTCCTTGTTGGACGAATCTGATTCCCGATAGATGTATAAAATGTAATTCAGGTAGTGTGTGAAGTTTCTCATTGTACCGAATTTGTTTGAGCACCTTTCGAATGGCATCCTCTTTCGACCTAAACCCCGTGGTATATGACATATAGCCAACTGGACAAATTGTCCACGCAGCATCTTTGAATCGACAGGCGAAGTTTTTATTTTATTTGCTCACCTTTCAACGTTGTATTACGCCTTAACGTCCCTTTATTGCGCATTATTTTCATGCAAACGGAAATTAAGCGCACCCATTTTTCGGTTATATAATAGTTAGCAGAGGTGATAAGGTGTGAAAATTTAAAATCCACACTCTACAACAATCACAATTCCATTTGAAACATTCAACCATATTTTCAATAAATTTCACTATAAAAATAATAATAATAAGAGTGGGTGTCTACTTGTGCAAAACAGCTACCAAAATATTTAACAACTCGTTTGTTGATATGTAGCAAATTTATAACTTAATGCTTCATTAACTACGGCTCGATGTTACGGCATACAGTTTCGATCGCCTACCGAATCTAGTCAGTGGTCCTTTCTTCCTTCACGTAATTCATCATGATTTCACAGCTATTAAAATAAATCACATCATATAACTTTCCAGGAATTCCACTAAAAATAATTGAATCTTGGGGCTAATAGGACATAGTGCGCAGGAAAAATTCGAAGACTCTAAGAGAAAATTAGGTAGACTTTAACATAGGTGAAACTAGGTGGACTTTCGTAAAGGTTAATCATGGATACAACCATTTTTTGAAGAAAATATGAATGAATTTTCAGGAAATTTTATCGCTTCTTGCGAATTTTCTTGAAATTACTGCTGAAAGGTATGGAAGAGTTCTAACTCTGCAAAGCCCATCCTTCCACTTTTCCTTCACAGTTACCAAGAGCAACTAAAAGTGCTCGTTTCCGGATACTTGATGATCTGCACCTATAACCAGTAACTGTTGTGCTTATAAAATTGTCAAGGTAGGTGGTCCCAGGGGATCGTGCTGCTCAAAATGTTTTCCTTTCCAGGTGGCCCATGTTTGCTGGTGCAAAACTTAGAGCCGCTTGAATTCCTGGATTTTAGCAAACGGTTTATTAAGTCACTACGGTGTCCAAATGAAGTTTTGTGCTTCATCCTCTCTTCCCTCTCTCCCTCCTCCTCCTCCACCTCTCTCCTTTCATCCACGTTCTCATTAAGACATAGAAACAGCTGACAAATTACTACCTTTGGATAGGAACAGAAGAACATTTAGGAAAACGTTCGAAATAGACCCACTTTCCAGGTTATTCTAGATCTCACTAAGTGCTTTTAAAACGAAACATCTATTTCTACTAAAATCAACTAAAGAATAATCAAATCAAACCAACGTCTCCCTTCCAGAAGATAGGAAGCAATTTCAATGACTAAACATTGAATGCAAACAGATGGTGAACTATCGTCTTTTCGAAGCATCTTAGCTAAAATATGAGTTAAAGTTTAGCGCTTACATACCATTCAAATAATATAGCTTCTTTTAATCAATCGAACAACGGCTTTAATTTTTAATAAAATTTTTTCATTTATGAAACCCTAAACCGATCCGATATCATTGATGAGGTTTTTCTCACATCAACTATTCCGCTCATAACATAGTGGAACCCCATTTTTAACCTATAAGATTTCATAAATCACCGACCGGCTGATATAATACGATGCTGCTATATTGTGATGCACAATCAGAACACTGATCCTCATTTATCAATCATTATCTAATTGCTGCCATTTGTCAGGAACGCATCTGATAACTATGGGTCACGTACTATTGTACAGAAGGGAGACCCATGGACGCGGAAACCCTACGAGGAAAGGGTCGAGGATGGTGGAGAACTCCGAATACTAACACGTGCATCAGATGCAAAAACTGCGACTAGTAAGCACGAAAAGCCAGATCAAGAAAATATTTGCAACGTTTAAACGGCAGTTATGAGATATACGGCACAATCGCAGAGAATCATGTCACCCCGGCTGCGAACTACGAACGGAGCTGAGCTCGCGCCCCCCCCCCCCCCAATTGCATACGCACCACTACCGTACTCTGCACTCTGCAAGCAAGTACCAACGCCCATCACAGAAATTCAAAAACTGTTCACAGAAACATGCTATTTTTTCTATCATTCAACTCATAATGTCAAATAATTCCGCAAGCAGAATGTCAGCTCGATTGAAGGGGGAGAGGATTCCAACTCTGCAAAGATTGCAAAGAACGATGCCCCATCCAGCAAGTACACTTCCCCTCCTTTGATTGAACTGAAATTTTGCACGGGACATTACTTGACATTCTGGGTCGAATAATGGAAAAAAATTACATGTTTCTGCTACAAGTTTTTGAGTTTCTGTGATGGGCGTAAGTATTCGCTTGCAAAGCGCAGAGTACAGTAGTGGTGCGTACGCAATGTGGGGCACGAGCTCAGCTCCGTTCGCGGTTCGCCGTAATAATGACCTTGAAGCTTGGAAGACATTCCTCCATCAAGAAGGGGTCATGGTAGCTCAACGAATGAAGCCCCAGATTATGAAGCTTGAAGGACTTTAGAAATGAGACCTTACTAATGGCTCATTGAGGGAAGCGAGTTCATTTTCACGTAAAATTTCTGCAAAACTATAACGATGGCATATGATGTTCCAGATGTGCAAAAAAAGATCATTGTTCTGAAGTTTTCTGGTGGAAACGGAGTGGGATTGAGGTGTGAGAGCGTTGAGGGGAGCGGATTATTCCCTCCCAAAAATTTGACACGGATCTATCGAGGAAGGAGGGAATCATTCGAGGTGGCACATGATTTTAAAAGCTCCTTCATGGCATAATCCACGAATGATTTTTTAGGATATTGGTCCGCCACACGAACACTTTGAAGACCTAACTGCCTGTAAAAAGTCTTGTATTATAGATGACTCCATAACTCTTTGTGTACACGATTCTATATTCTTTATGCGAAAAATGTTTGCATATGATTATCCGATAAAAACACAATCATTGTGAATGTCTAAACAAATATATCTAAAAATACAATGGACTAGTTTCATGCATATATCTTCAATGCCAATAAAGAAACAAAATTATAAAAATAATGGCGATAAGCCGACGGTGTTTTATCCTTATTCCGTACCTTACAAAAGGCTCCAACATTTCCGCAATGACTCCGATGTTCACTTTCATCAAAAATTTGAATGAATTCTCCAAATTTAGGTGAAAATATTCGCCTCACTTTAATTTAGCATTCATCCATGAACATGGCACTCAATTATTCTTAATGTTGCCTTGTTCTCAAGATATGATCCGATTGCAAAATGCACAGCTCGCCAACCCCTCCCTCTCCTCTCCTCTCCTTCTTCTTCTATCCAGAAACGTTTCTTCCTCCCCGTCAATTCCATCGGCCGCTGATATATTACTCGAAAAAATGGCTATTTTTCCGATCTTCTTCATAAATATAATTCAATGTAACATACAGTGACCTAAGTGATACGTTCTGCTTGATATACACCGTATTTTCTCGTTTACAAGACTTACGACTTAAAGCTGAAGTATGCAGGCGACAGAGAAGAATATTCGAAGGAATAGAATTAAAAACTGTGACGTTCAAAACGCAGGGAAAACGGAGAGATTGGGGAGGGGGGTTATAAAAGTGAATTAACACAGTAAATAAAAATCGAAATTTCAATAAATATTTCATACTAGACCCACGATTCTTTAAAATCACTTGTTAGAGTGCTTGAAGAGCTTACCAACGGCAATTGTGGTTTGAGAATATGGAATGATTTCGGTCGCCTTCTACAAGTTTCCACATCAGATGCGAAGTACTCCGATTCATCTGAAAAAAGATCGAAGTTTTTTCTGGTCATTTTCAAAGGTGAATTTAAAGTGAAAACCTAATTGCTCACCTATAACAAGGTAATCAAGTACGACCACCTATAGTATATTGAGGAAGTGATATGCAAACTTGGCATGATTCATTCAACATCACTCAATAGATCAAAAAACGCCACTGAATTAGAAAAACTCATTCGTTCACATATGTCAGTCTACTAAGGAAATAAGGGGATAATCGTAAATCGGAAGTCACATAAATGAAATAATACGAAAAAGACATTTGCCATTGTTGGTTTACTAGTGCTGAAGAATGAGAGCATGAAATAAACTTAGCTCTTATTAAACTTACTCAATTAATATCAACGAGATATGAGCATGAAAGTCGAATAATTGAGGGTTGAAGGAAGTGGGGAATGAATGGCCATTCCTTCTTGATTCGAAGCTGAATCATCTTTCTAGTATAAACTCATCAAAAAATCTATAAGATATCCGCACTTGTGTCAAATATTTGTATATCAAATATCCAGGTGGAAAGAAATCCCACTTCAGCTATATCATTTAAATGAAACTCGTTTATTGTTGTAATAACAGAGCATTAAAGAAGCACATTCTAGATGCCTACAATGAGTTACGATGCAAATTAAGGTAAAACCTAATGTTTACAGCAAAGAAAAGTATGCTTTGCGATATATAATAAATAAACTCTGTTCACCGATGGGAATTTTCTATGAATAATAAAAGTGAGTATGGGACAAAGTCTGAAAGAAACCTGAGAATGTTTCAATTCGTTATCCTATAATAGCTAAACGCCAACCTGAATCAAGCTCCGATGATATATAAACACTCTTCTCGACATTCATTGCGTGACGCATCTTATCTGGTGACGTTTGAGTGCTTTCATTCTTGACTCTTCGCCTTCGGAACCGAATCACTTCATATTCGATGCCTGTTGGATGACGTTCCACATGTCGACTCCTACTAGGCGCTAATCGTCGTGCACCATTATGCAATGAGTTATACGATGCTAATGAACCATTACCGAACGAATCCTACAATATAAAGCATATTTCAAATGAAGTAAATTGTAACACCTTTATAACTCAGCGACTATAATTATTCGCTAAGCACGTACTTTTGGAATAGAATGGATATAGTGGTTGAATTCACTGGACGTTAGAAGACTTAAATACATCAACTAAAAACATTTTTTTGCGAAGAAATTATCATAGCAAGGAAGTTGAAAATGATATTAAGAGACTATTAGGAGTCTTTTTTTGCATTTGGAAATAGTTAGCCGTCCGGGTATATTAGTTTTTATGACTAGGCGAACGAAAATTTACTTAAAATTATAGGATTCTTTTTTGGTTTTTCCCAATATCTGAGGAATTATAAAATGGATTATATAAAAAATGCACAACGATGCTTAAAAACAAGCATTCCTCTTTTTCTTTTCATCATCGTTGATGAAGCAGTCGTCTGCCATCCTTAGACCTCCCTTGCCTCTCCTACCTCCATTTATCGTCCCACAATAGACTCTCGCAGGTATTCGTCCTAAGAATAGCTTTATAAGCCTAAACATAAGCATTAAAAGCATTTAAAATCGGTACGTATATGACACATTAATTATTCTTCATCTGGGTGGATTACCCCACAGTTAACCAACTAATTCGATTGCCATGGATGATCTATATGTCGAACCAGCAATAGAACCTTGTGCTCTTATGCTGATAAACTAGGAGATGTCATGCAGGAAGGTATAAAAGATAAGTTCTATCTATTCCTAGAAAGGTTATAGCGCCCAAAACTGCACATCCATGCCAAAATTGTTTTTTAAATAAAAAAATCAAAACCTGATTACGAACTCGTTCATTTGCATGCGGTTCATTAAAAGATGCATAATCGGACGAAATAAAATGTGAACGTCTATCATTACGCTGAGATGATGATATTCTTCGCTGTATTTCTATTATAGAATTATCGGTCCGTCGAGTAGCGTTATAGATCATTCGAGATTCCGTATCCGAGCTATCCAAATTGAATGTACTCCCACCAGCTGCACTTTTGCTAGTCGCTTTACTAAGCCGCCGCAATTGAGAATAAGTTGGACTCGAACTAGTGCCATAAGCATTCACCACTACACTTCCACCGATTGATCCCTCTTCGGCAGTTTGAATATCGACAGGACTTGTATGGATCGGTTTGAAACCGATAAGACGGATGCCGATTTCATTGAAATCAGCGTTTCTAGTAAGCTGCTTAGCGCCATCGGTTGTTGCATTTATGAATGAATCTGTACAGGTGGTATTCGTACTTGTAACCTGTGCATCATCCTCTTCATTTGTGTGATGATCGTCGTTGATGCGTGTTGTATCATTGTCGATCAGGTTGGCATCAATATTGGCATCGATATTAGCAGATTGAGTTAAAGTGCTATTCGAAAGGGCAGATGTTGAGAAAACATCAAGTGTTTCATTCGTTTTACGTCTATCTAGACGAAAACTTCCAGCCGCATAGAGACGTGTTCGGCTATCGTTCCCTCGATTCAGGTGTACTTGCATTATAGTTGTTACTGCTGAATCACTCACCACCCTAAAAGTAAAACTCATACTAATACACAGTCGTCTCGAGACTCGAGATTTCCAACTCATAGAACATAACGCGTGGTATAAGCACATCCCTGCCGGAAGTAACCGCTTTCAGAATTTTCCGCATCGGCTTTTTGTTTTGTCCAGAATATCCAGACAAATTGCGCATTATAGCATGGATAAGCCGGAAAACTCTACTTTTGCTGCTGCATTTTTATGGCATATTAATTCCTTAAAATCATTGGCAACATCAACCCTTTCGCGTCTATAGCGCCAAATCTATGCCATGAATATTGACCCCTTCTCAGTGTGGGAAATAATCCTTATGAGCAAGAAGGCAGAGTGGGAGAACACAAAAAAGACAACTATAGAATTCGACGAAAACTTTTCGAGAGCGACCAAAACAGTTCTACAGGGAGAACAATCCCTTCCCCTCTTTTCTCCGAATTCACACAATTTGAGTGAGAGCGACGAAAGCTTGCAAGTTTACGATTAGAGGAAGTAAAGAAAAAATCTCGAGCCAAATGAAGCAGTCACTTCCGTTTGATTCTTCCTGCTCATCTCGACCGGAAGAAAATGTAAAAAATTTCCAGTCAATTCAGTACTCAGTAAAAAGTCTCCACATTTGTTGGAGCAAGTGATGTTTTGCCAGCTCTTCTCAAAGTAAAATAGCTTAAAAAACAGCGAAACACCATCCTTTCCGGTTTTTTAAAAGTTCCCTTCTAAACGCAATAAAAAATGAATAGAAAAATTTTCAATGAAACCTTTTAAAAAAAATAAGGCAGCTTTATCACTACGTATTCTTTCTAATTTTTGTTGCAGCTTTTACATTTTATTTTACTACTCCCAAAAATCCTGCATAGAAATTATGAAGACAATTACAATTTATAATTATATCAATTCTAATCAATCAAATCATTTTTAAACTATTAGAGCAACTACTTATGTGTAATTTAGACCGAAACCATTAGAGTAATACTTACGTCATCCATTGAAATGGTTTTTGCATACTATATAATATTGAACAGATATGACTGTAATTATCAGCGAAGCTAAGACCATCGCAATCAAGTGTACTGCCATCTATGTTTAAAACCGATGCCGAGTTGAACGTATAGAAATTCTCGCCTTCCACCTGTAAATATATATATATATATATATATATATATATATATATATATATATATATATATATATATATATATATACTCATTGCTTAGTACACTCAAAATCATAGTCCCTATAGACGCTTACTGCAAACGCTAAACAGTGAACAGGCTTTTCCTAAATTCGGCTTCCAAGGAACTGTACCGCTCCATTCCTAAAAATACGGATCCTTAATGAAAGAGGAAATAGAACATGTAAATTAAATATAAGGAAAAATTCAAACATACAAAGCAGCAGAAAGATTCTGAGTCGATGAGTACCTCATATGTGAGGCATCAAGCAATTTGCCAGATGAGCACGCTTGTCAAGCGGCTTTGTATCAATTCCATTTTCTAGTAAAGCACCATAACCTTTTTTTGAAAATGCGAAGCGACGATTCCCAAAAAAAAAATTTTCGTGGCTTATATTTGTCACAATTTTTTATGCATAATTTCCAGATAGTTGAATCGGAGATTTTAAAATTTCGAAGATGAAAACTATTGCTCTTATAAGAAAAAAAGTGGCTTTTCGTTTATTTTCAAATGCAAAAACTTCTTTAGTTCTTTTCTACTATTTAAAGGTGATGATTTCGATGCTACACATTCCCTCTTTCATTTTCAATATAGAAATGAGTATTATTGAACAAACAACCACTGAGGTATGCAAAAATCTATAAATAAAATTCTGCCAACATAACAATGAATTTCACAATGAACGTTTTATCCTCCATCCTTTTGTTTGCTTCACTTTTCATTTTTGGGTAAATTATCCTCACAATTTAGATTTTAGTTGAAGAATCCAGCACTTTAATTTCATAAAATTTCATCGAGTTGAATATTGAAGCGATGCTACTACTCTTATCTATAGTTAATTATTGCGTATCACTTCTTCGATTCTATCATAGAAAAAAAATAATTTTCTATCATCTCGCTATCAAATGCACATATTCTTTTAATAAAAAATTCTCAAGAACTCTAAAATTTACACCAGAAAATAAAAAATGCCTAATCATTGCTTATGAAGTCAGAGCTGCTACCATCAACTATAATAAAACGTTCACGAGCAAACTATGAACAAAGAAAACTTGAAAAATTATATACTTCGGAAGTTTTTAAATTAGAAATTTCGAAAAGATACATCATGAAATCTGCGCTTCACTGTCCTTTGCAATTCCTATGCAATGGTGTTCAACCATCATTAAATTAATAAAAAATGAGTAAATTCCTTAAGCAGCTTACCAAACCGTCATATCCGGCTTGTGCGAGAGAACTGAGCGCCTGACGAGGCTCATCATTTCTCGCAAATGTTATCACCGGTATTACTCGTACCAACGGAGATTCAATCTCTCTCATAACTGAATTCACCACTTGCCACACACATTGACGTACTTGTGAATCGAACGACGGAATCGTTAACCATACCTACAAGACAACATTGTTTTGAGACGAGCATATTGGACATAGGCCTAGCGGTTAAAAAAATATAGATGCAAAGAAGCAGTACGAAGTTCTACCTCAAGATCCTCAATGGGACAATAGTAACCCTCCCGAAGCCAACGCCTGATCTGTTCGAAGGCGTCATTTTGTGGCCATGACCGTGATAATGGATCGCCTGAAAAATAACTCATTTACAGAATAAGCTTTGATGAAAAAATCCT
Source organism: Baylisascaris procyonis (assembly GCA_037389465.1). Taxonomy (NCBI): domain Eukaryota; kingdom Metazoa; phylum Nematoda; class Chromadorea; order Rhabditida; family Ascarididae; genus Baylisascaris; species Baylisascaris procyonis. Next base: position 103,079 of record JAZARR010000247.1, read on the forward strand.
ACTATTTTCAATTCTCAGGCTGCTGGATGAAATTAAAGCGAAGGCCTAATAAGCCTCAGTGCCAACCAGTGAACGAATTGCTTATCTTATCATTCGGCGTAAGAATTTCAGCCGAAAGTGATGAAAATTATCTTGCAGCTGCATTTTATTAAAAGCTACATAAAGAAACAAGCTGATGGGCCCATAAGGACGTAAACAAATAAGCATAGAAAAACACATGTTATCCACATCCAAATCCACCATAGAGATTTAGCGACACCGGAAAGATGAGCTCAAGCAGTTTAAAACATTTTTGAAAATGTAAAAACATTTTTTGATAATAAATGTGAGCTGCAAATATTATTCTAAAATATTTTTCATTATTCAACAAAGTTTAACCATCAATAGCTGGCGTATCGACAAATGCAAGCGGTCGCCTCAATATCGTATTATTGAACACGTAACATGTCAATTGTTTCGTTCGTGCATATATTCTACTGATCTTTGGTCCATCTCCTGATAAGCTGGATATTGCTGAAAATGGTTAATCCATCATTGACATTCGACACTTGTAATGATAGCATTTATGCGGCTTAATCACTATTTATATTTGAACATTCATTTACATCATATCGCTAAAATATCGTCAATAAGTAAGTGATAAGCAAAAATCTTGCCCAGCACCGAATCCCAACTCCGATCAGTCACTTCTTATATGACAGCATTTGTCCGGCATGTTGCCGATTCACGCACTCATTCCTATTGTCGATTAGATGCATCATTGTTGATTATGCAAGTCAGAGTCCAATATATAAAGAAGCCCTCACGATACAAGATCAGTGCTCATCGAGGAACTTGCCATTCAATTCAATTAATCTCTACTAGTAGAAAATGAGTATTTTCAAAGAGGAAGCATAACACACAGGTTATAGTTGCCATTCGTCGATGCATCGGCACAATTGTATAGCGAAAATCATCTTCCTCTTTCACATCGAAGAGATAGTTTGCAAATGCGCTTATAAGCGACGTTTTTCCGGATCGAGATCGACCCAGCAACAGCACTGTTCTTCGGTTCGCCAACACTCCATTTTTCGCTTTCTGAAAATATAATCAACTATTAAAGCAACTTTTGCCTCTCGTCCCCCCCCCCAGATACAAGAATGAATTCATGCCATCCACAAGAGCAAGTCACCTATCTAAGCATTTCGCTTCCTAAAAGAAAGGATCGGTAATAAAACAGAATGCAGAAATATGCACAACTATCCCTCAATCTGGTTTGCAGACTTGATTAATCAATTGGGATAATAAAATAATCCAAAATTTATTAGAGAACATTCCGAGCCAATCTGCATTTATGGATGAGTTGAAATATAAATTTCCTTACGATTTTTTTTCGTTGAAACTGAACATTCATGTGTGAGGTTAGCTTTTAGAATTGTACAGTTTTTTGACTTGGCCTACCACATATTCAACTCAGTTTCGTATAATACGTTGAAGTGTTGAGAATGATGCAAGCAACTGAAAATCTCCTCTTAATTTTAAAAATAAGACATCCTTCCTTTTGGTGTATATTTTAATTGGTTGATTTCAGGGAACAACAACACGCTGATCATGCCCTCACAATATTCCCCTGCTTAAAGCTACAACTTTTCTTGGCTCATCACCATGAAGACAACGAAGTGTGCAAAAGCAAGCTAATGGCGATCTGTAAAAAAAACGTTTTATTTACTTTTAACCAAAAATGAAAGAGAGGAGCAAATTGTTGGTGATAACGGATCGTTAAAATTTCACAGGCGGATATGACTAAATAACGACTAAGAACTTATAATGCCGCTTGTAGACTGAAGTATATTTTCTAGCTAAACGTGTGGAAGATATATCAATTAATAAAACAAAGGACACCTGTTCACCACCAATTATGACTTCCCTTGAAAATCGGTCGCCTTGTTCGCCCGATAAAACCCTTTCGTTTCTGGCCATATCATTAACAGTAGCACTGGAAATGATATCAGAATGAAACATCGAGAAAGCGGTCGCAACTTGTTATGCCCGCATCTTACAGTAAATATGACAGCGAAGCAAACTTATTAGAGTTTATAAAATCAACTCACTTGAGAATTTCATAACATTATACCGTCATTTAAAAGTACAACTATGCACATCAATGCTTCACGTTTCCATACCTGCGCCTATTCATATAGGATAATTAGCATATAAATCAACTCTTTTAAAAGAATCTTTTCTCTATGTGCCAATGGTGAAGATTTGCAATTTTGGTTTATTTGTGAACCGCTAAGGTCTGCATTGAACCGGTGCGAATTTTTTTTGTTTGTAAATATAAAAAGTGAAGAAGTTCAATGTTGATTTACAACTCGCGCTGACCAATATTGTTAGAAAGAAAGTGTGCAATGCTTAGACCACAATTCACTAAGGTAGTGCAACTGCCTAAGCCTTTTTAAATATGCTAAATAAAAAGTCCCCCCAACAAACACAGTCATTTAGACATTCAAATCCAGGAAGATCATACTTTCATTAATATCTTATTTGAGTTGACCTACGCTAAAAACTCACAGTAAATGATGAAAGATTTCAATATCAGTGACAAAGTGTTTGAACCTTTGCAATAATAAAAAATAGCAGCCATTAATTCAACGCGAACTGTTCTTCAACGAATTAAGAACACTTTTCTAGTAATTTCATTGAGCCATTAGAAGGGCAAAAATCCGTTCCACATAAGAGATCTAAGGAGAAATTGCAAACAAGAAGCGTGAGAAATCTCCTCATTCAAATGAAAAATTCTAAGCAGGACCAAACCGGTATTCATGAATTTCACAAGGAAAATCTATGACAATTCGAATCAATATAAAAAGACATAGATAAAATAAAAAATCACTAAAAAAGCTGAAAATACAATTGTATTTTTCAAAGATTTAAAGAACTTCTACATCTGAAACGAGGATAAAGGCGACTATATTCTCCATCCACATCGAAACATCTGTTCATCCACACCTTCTAAATAATTAGCATACGGCAAAAGTAACAATATAAAAATGAAAACGAAACTGTAAACACAAAACAAATCAACCGTTAAAATGAACCAGATTGTTGAAGCTGAAAGCGTAACCTACGAAGAGAAAGCAGCAGCAATGCTAAACGCAACCTTCTTATCAGTGAAAGCATTCCTTCATCACTCAGGCATATGAACGTGGCAATGCAAAATGCGCATTTAGTAGACTTTGAAAGAATACTATTTTCCACAGCGCTGAAGGGAATGATAAGTTTATAAGGTTTATATCATCGTCTAAATTTTTTTACCATTTTTTTCATTGAATTTTCTTATCTTGAACTCGTACTTATAGCCTAAGATTCAACGAGTGGCTTGACCCCATTCTCAGTGCTTTCGTGCTTAACAGCAGACATTATAATAAAATTATTTCTTACTTACTAGTAAAAAACAACTTTTATGGACGCCGTGAACTCAGAGATTCAAACATAACTCATCATGTTAACGTTGAAGTAGTGAACACCGATTGAAATAAAAAAGAAGGTGGCATTTACTGGATTCTATTTTCAAGTGCCAAAAAATCGGCTGGATGGGACCTCAGGAAATTTGCAGCCATAAAGTGAGAAACAGCTAAATTCGGAGATATGATAAAATTTCGCATGATCTTTCGCACTACATTATAAATGTATAATGACGGACAAGTTCACTGATGGCACAGTTCCCGAATTGCGGCCAAATTAAAGCTAGTTTTAGGGCAATTTTGACAATGCATCCACCATACTGGTTTAAATAAGTTTCCTCTCACTCCCCTCTCCCTCCCCTAATCTCATTTTTCCTCAAATGATTATATGTAAATATTTCTTTCAATGTAATTATTTGCAGCCTTAGTGTCCAAAGACGTCAGAGCTACAGACGGTTGGAGTCTAAAAAAGAATAGAAAGTAATAGAAATGTAAGTGAACCTAATAAGTTTAGAATTTCGCTACGAATTTCAAAGAGTGTTATCGACACAATTTATGCAAGCGCCTTCCTGAAGTTCACTATATGAATCTTTGAAGTATAAAGATAGGCTGATAATTTATTAAACTTTATTAAACAGATAGACTGATAATTTATTTCAGCATTATAAAACAATAAGAAAAGAGAAAACATTACTGCCCTTTTATAAAATCATATCCGACATATTACTTTAGGTAAAAAGCAATTTATCTCAAAATATAAACTTAGAGAGAACATTTCTAAGAAGGCTGGTGGAAGGGTTTATCAGCCGAAATGAAATCGTCTACTCTACCTATTGGTGGTGCTTGCAGATGAAGCATTGCAAATGTAAAGAAATGCTTTTTGTTTATCGCAAACGATTTAGTTTAAAACGGTCAATACCGAGAATGCCAATAACAACGAATGTCAAAAGTATCATAGAGATGTCGTATATATGCTCATGCACATGAACGTATATGTGTCGTCCTATCTGTTGCCCTACCTCTTCCAACCGAGTCATGTAGGAAATCACTGATATAAAGTCATCAAAATGCACCTTTTATGGATATAAACGAAATTCTCTAACTCTGAAGGAATTGCATGTGATGAAACTTGCAAATGAATTCATTAAGTTTGTTTGAAGAAATTGTAACCATTTGAATGAACCGAAAAATTTGCATATGCCCTACGAACATTGGGTTCACAGCCTAAATTGTTTGCCGAAAAATTTCACATTATTAGCAATGAAAAATTCTACTGAGAACGCCAATGAAATTCTTAAAAATCAGAATTCTCGAAATAAACACAATTTAACTACGATAGAAAACGTCTCCAATACCGTCATACGAATAAGAAGTTGGCAACTGAAGGGCAATATCAGAACTTTTAATATATGCCTTGAGCCATGACCCTGTTTTTTCATGATCTACGCGAACGTTATTCACCCCTCCTCCCCACTCACCAACCAATGATCATCCCCCTCATTCCCACCTCTCAGCCCACGTCAATGCACAACGTAAATACACCACTGGAAGCCAAGTGCACTCTATCGCGATGGTTTAGTCATGAAAAGGAATACGAGAACGTGAACCAACGGCGTATTCGTCATTCACCGATTTATTTTACTCAAAGGTGTTGTATTTGAAAATATCAGCTAGGATGTTCAATTTCTAGTATTGTTTTTGCAATTATTCATTGAATACACTAAAATGGTGTTGCCCATACGCACCCATCCATGTATGCGTGGAGTTCTGCGACGTTGCGAGACTCTCATGGAGATAAATATACTAGTATTGCCAAACGGATTACAAATCTGAAACTCTGTCAGGGAAGTTTGATTTGCTCATGCAAAATCCGAGGATTTTCTCACTTATCCTTGTCTTTATAATCGTTCCTTCCTCTAACCACAACGGCCGCCCCGATGAAATTTGAAAATTTTTCAATTTTCATAGTTCAAAGTTTCCTCAATTCGTTGAAATTTATATGCTTCAATTATATTTTTGTGGCCATTAGACCATACGGATATCGCTTGTATGTATACGATCATATAGAACAACATGAAATACGCATAAAAAAATCACTTAAATGAGGTAACAGAGATAGAACACCTTTGAAAATAGACAAATGTATCATCAAAGAAAATGGATTACAATGTTATAACTTTATTTTAATATAAACTTAAATGAAAACAATTCATAGTAATCGTATTTCAATGATTCATATACTGCGCACTAAACTCATAAAAAGGTTCAGTTGCAGAGCAACAATAATCTCATTGGCAGTAGTGACGACCAATACAATCCTTGATAGAAGCGCTAGGAATATGGCTTTAAATCTGATCGCAATCCATGTTCTATCTGAAACGTAATCGAATAAGGAAAACCCTTTAAAGCACTTTGTAAATTCAAACATTTTGAACTTCCTGCACACCAGGTAAACCAGATAAAACTGCGCACAACGCAACGTTGAAGTGAACATGAAAAAAAAAATTGCAAAAGGAACTATTCACTTGTTCTTAAGGATTCTCTGTTAAAACATCTTTAAAGATTCTCGAAATGGAAGCTTATTCAGTATTCATCACATATTCTTAGTTCATGAATATTTCTTGCCTTCATTCATAGTTTTTATTTAACGAATCTTTATATCAGTAGAAAGTCCGAAACAGAGACCCTTATCAATTCATAGACTACAAGTGAAAAACTTCTTTTAAAGAAAATACTTTTAGCTGATATTCCACATCCACGCAATCACCATGCATCCTGTTCCTTTAGAATTTCTTAAAAACTTTTATATATACCTTAAACTTTATACAAAAATTTTATATATATATATATATATATATATATATATATATATATATATATATATATATATATATATATATATATATTAGATAACAAATTTTAAATCGATAAACTGTTTCATATATCTGCTTGAAGATATTTAAGCTTTTATGTATTATTTGTTATATAACGAAGCGGAAATTCCAATATGAAACATTCCATATAATTCCTACACTGAAACTACGTCAATTCGACTAGAAAGGAGCAAAAAACATGGGAGAGGGGATGAGGGATTTATGGTGCCTCACCATTTCAACAGTCATCTTTGGCGATGTAAGTAATGTAAGGTTTTTCCTCGATGTTACCTAGTAGAACTAGTAACCTAAATAGTAATTTATAAATTAATCTTTCTTGCTCGTACCTTTGGGTATAATTTCAACGAGAATAACAGCAACAATAGCCACAACGAGGATAGCGATAAAAGCGAATGCCAAAAAGAAAAGTTTCCATCTTCGAGTAGAACGATGCGTTTTATTCGTTTCGTTGACATTCACTGGCACACTCATCGCCGATATATGTGTCAAAGATTCATTCTCCGCTAAACACAATAAAATAAGAGCAAGAAATTGTCGTACGATGAATTTCTATTGCCCCAATTTATAGTTTCGAATTTTTAATTTAAATACATTCAGTATAACTTAAGTGAAATTCGATAATTAAAATTCTAATTTCTTCTTCAAATTTATTTAAAATTAATAATATTTCTAACATGTTAGGAAGTGGGTCAGTGACACGGTCACTTTTGAACGATTAATTAGCATATGAAATATGCTGGGACGAGACAACTGTTACGAAAACGATTTCCGAGAAAAGATCATTAGAAGATCTCATCACCTTTCCCCAAGACATATATATATATATATATATATATATATATATATATATATATATATATATATATATATATATATATATATATATATATATATATATATATATATATATATATATATATATATATATATATATATACCCAAGGCCTATATATACAGAGGTCTTGAGTAAAGTGACTCTACGATGAAACCGGAATGGAGATGTCGAGTGAGATTGTTGAATGAAAGTTATGACACATTTTCCTTACTCTAGAGCCGCCTTTATGAAAGTTTGCGCCTAGACATACCTAAACAGCGATTGTGCATTGTACGAATGATAAAGGTGAATGCGATTGCATATTACAGGTATGATTTTTGCATCCTGCTCATCAGAACTTCTGGATTACTCTCTAAAGATCAACCTCGCCGTCTTGTGGTTTACAGAAAAAGAAATAAATTTTCGAACTGAAGAAAATAAAAAATTTCCCTCTTTCTGAAGAATACTTCAGGAAATTCTTTCCTTCCCCTGAAGATCACCCCGGGTAATATTTTCCCCTGAAGATTTTCGTTCTTTCTCTAGATTACCTCATGAACTTTTATATTACAAATCAAAAAAAGTTGAAAACTTGCCTGGTTGATTACCGATTACTGCCGTATCCATTTTTGGGGAGAAGCTACTTTGCCATAAAGACGATACACCTCCAACGCTTGACGCATTTTGTGAAACGTTTGTAAATGCATTCACTGAAAAACCTGTACGTTGGATACCATAACCTGAAAATATATCTTAACCATTCTATGACCTGCACGTACATCTGATTTAAGTGAAAATCTTTTTATGAATGCAACCCCTCAACGCCATTTATCATTTTATTTCTGAGGTGTTAACATGGATGCAGACTTTGGATGTGTATTTCAATTATCCTGCAGTTCATGCCTAAATTCATCTAGCACTATTTTTGATGCACTCCAGTGCCTTCCTACTCATATGCAATCTTCTTAGCCCCCCCCCCCCACAAGTCAATACTGCATAAGTTTCAGCAAACAGTAATATGAGTCGCTCAGTCAAGAACGAATAATAGAAAACCAGTTAAAGATTTGTTGGCCAACTATGGTTCATCCGTCAACAAACTATCATCAGTCCCAAGCAACCCTTATGCGACCTAGCACTGCAGGTCCTGGCACGAACTCTAGTGAAAAAAGAAAGGCGATTTTTTCTGGAGAGATTAGAAAGCAGGTAAACATTTTTCAGAGCTACAAGTTGGATCTGGATTAAACCTGGCCCTGAACTGAGATCGGACTTATGCCTTGTTGTATGGAAATGTGCAGAAGCATGTTCCTATTGCGTGCGCGGCATTTATCTACCGCTATCGGAGGCCAAGTCCCATCAGCTCCCATATGGTTATGGGTTAAATCCTTGCTGCGATCAGAAACGCAACTGGAACTGACTACATCTCGACCACACGACGTGGTAAGAACTAAGCAGGATGATGGAGAGATTATTTGTCCAGACACAAACAGTCTGAGAGACCATCCCGGCGATAGAATCAGATCGCCAAAAAGTACATTCTTCGCTCCGATACTAGATGAAACTAGAAGATCTTCCCTCACGTCGAGTCGTTAATCCAACAAATCACAGCCAATTCATTGAGATTCTTATGAATGAATGACATAATCATCACATAAGTTCCCATCTCACCTTCATTCTAATTCTACCGCGTGTAGTTTTGATCAGGCCTTACCCTCAATGTTTGGTATCCTAGTTGCCGCACTCGAGCTACTTGTCGTACATTTATTACCAGAATATGTAACGTTGCATACCACGCAAAGCCGAAAGCGTATCCACCGAACAATTTGGCTGTGAATTCATTGCTTCTCTCATCTGCTCTCCCATCGTATTCACTGCAATAATGCTTCATTTAGCTCGAGTTAAGTATGTGTTATATAGTTGACATGTCATAACTATAAGAACTTCTGCCTCATTATAAACCCGCTTGATCTTATCAATGTTCAATGCATTACACAAGAAGCTGATTAGGTCATAATAATGCAGGACGAATATTAAACTTAAGAAAATCTGGCAATATCCGACTATCATTTGTAGAATCTAAATTATTCGAGCAATTTTTTTAGAACGTCTGTCGTCAAAAATCTACAACATCATCACCCGATAAAACTAGCCTAACATCCATGAAACCACGAGATGAAATTTGATGATGCAACCTTTATCTTAGAAATACTTTGTGTCCAATTTCCGTTCCACTAATCTCGATGAATTATTGGTACTTGAAACTACCATAAAATTTGCACACTAATTTTATTGTATAATTGCTTATATTGCCGAGAAACTCTTAACTGAGGGGTTTTCGGCTGCACGAATTTTTTAATTAATTGACAATTTGCACAACCTACCTATTTTAAGAAGGCTCATTATTGGGATCTCTCAGGAATATTCCGGATCCTTTTGGGTAGACGATTCATTAGATGAATTGAAATGAAAAAAGCACATATTGTGCCAGCTTTCCGATGCGCCTCTCAATTTATTTCAATGCTGGCACAACCACTTGGCTCAATAGGTGGACTGCAGAATGCCCATGTCGAGCCAGCCTCGCTGCATCCACTTCCGTATGTTCTTTAGCGTTTGTTGAAATAGACTTCCAGCCACTATGATTTAAATATCAAAACTTCAGCGATACACCTCATTTTTAATATGTGGTGAAGATCTTAGGCAATTGAGGCATATTGGCAATAAAAGAGCAGCATCCTATATGACCCTAGGTAAGGAAATGACCCTAGGAAGGAAAAATATTGGAAGATATTTTACAGTTTCTCGCTTTCATTAGCATTTCTCGTTCTTTGACCACAAAAATGAAAAAAAAAAAACAGAAATATTGGAAATGACTGATACGAAACATTGAATGACGACTGTCAGCAAATATCGCGTTAATGATCGATGCAATCAATGATTAGTAATAAGTTGTTCCTACTATAGTTAGTTTCTTGCCATCAGACTCTTCAATATCAGCACTATCCAAGCATTTGATTTCACTCCCTAGTCTCTCATCTAATGCTGCTATTTTCGGCATACTTGAGATGGAGTTCAAACTGATGTTCGTGGCGCTTCTAATAGATGAAAAAAATTCCTAATTTGCCCAAAAATGCGCCTTACTGGATATCACTGAAAAGAAAGTCCCAAGAGAAGATGGGGAAGAACAAACTCTTTACCCGGTTGCCTGCATTTTTTCCCTTATGCATTTCCCATAGAATTTCAAGAAGATGACGGCGGAAACCGTTAATTACAACTTCGGATTCAATCTACTACAAGCTCTCGATGAAAAAACAAACCGAACTGAATTTCCCATCAAAAAATTGCTCTTCTAATTTTTAAGTCGACCAAATATTTCCGGAATCATCATCCTTCTCTTTATCCCCCTCAATCCCCCCCACCTCCTCCTGCCCCTGCTTCCACGAAAATCTCGCGACTTCCACAATACTCGTTCCCATCATCGATAAGCAATTATAATGGACGAAAGAAAAACATTTCCTCAACAAAACAGTTCAATAACACATTTATGGCAATCAGTTCTAAATTTCAGAATAAAATATACCCTAAATGTAATTTATAAAATTTCGCTGAAGAAAGCTGCAAATGCAATTTTGAAAGTTTTTTTAAAGCAATAATAAAAGCAGATTAAAAACCCATTTGTAAAAAAATTCATATTTGAGCATCTTATGTATTGCAAAAATTTGTTCTTTATTAAAGCGAGGATTCAAAAAAAATATTTGAAATTTTTTCCTTTACATTTATCTAAATTAATAAATCAATCACAGATTCCTATTAAAGTTTCGTTCACGCAGTCATTAATCTCTTATCGATTAGTAATGCTTCAAATAATCATTAATTGCAAATAAATAATAAAAAACAAGTCAATGACTATCGATTACATCACAATATTTGTGAAATTAATTTGCATATATAGTTCAATGTTTTTGTAAAATTAATTTGCATAAACAGCTCAAGGTTTTCGTAAAACCATCTGCATAAATAATTTAAACAAAATCAGCTGACTATCCGTCGTTAACATCGCCTACTGCAATATATACCTTAGAAATGACACAAAAATTATGAGGTAAAAAATGCAGAATGAATGACCCCTTTATTGTCTCAAACAAAATCACACCATTCTAATAGTGCTCATCAACAAAATGCCGCATCATAACGACCACAATAAATCATCACTAAGATTTTTGAGTATTCAAAACACCGCCCTTTCCTGCCAAAAAACTAAAACGCTTTAAGACAAAAACGAAACATTTCAACATAGCAGCACTAAATCACTTTTACTGTCGCACTGAAAAAGCCGGCCACCTCAATTTTACCCTTATATTTATACTTTCATTTGAATCATTTTATAAGTTAATGAGGAGTTCGCCGTCAAAGGACCCGTAATTATAAAACAAAAGGAATAGTGGTTCCCACAATGGAATCATTAAAAATTTCGCAAATGAATTGTGCCATCACAATTGTAAATGTACTAAAAAGGGAATAAAACGACAATAATAATAAGTATCTCAATTATTGTGCATTTCTAAATAAAAATTCACGGAAAAAACTGTAATCAGTGCCTCTACGACTCAGAAAGTCTATAAATAAGCTATCCCCCTTACACTCATCTCTTAATATTTGTAAAAATATTAACATTAGAATCAAGCTTGCCACTTCCCTCAAACCCCCTCCCCCACCAATACAAATCATTCCGCTAGAAGTTTGCTCATCTTGATTCAATAATTTACCTACTATAATAAACGGCAACTTACTATTACTACCCTATAATTGATAATACATGTGAAACATATGAAATAAAGCAAGAAATTATTCTTCCCATAGCAATAATCACATTTATAAAAAGAGATCATTGTTTCATTATCATCCATTAAAAAAAATAAATAAATAATAAAGAGACATGAATGAGAAGAAATAATGGGACGTTGAAAGGCACATCGAATCACAAAAACAAACGAGTTTTTTTCTGACATAAAGACAACAATCACCATAACAAGAAATGTGTAATAAACAAGAAGAACGAAACGACAGATTCAGCAAAACAAAGCAAAAGAAATAGAGATCAACGCAAACGCGACTCGAACTACTCCTATTAGTAGATCATATTTGAGAGGAAAAATTTGTATGATCTATATAATAAATTTTCTTTATTGAAAATATAGTCCCCCCCCCCCCCCAAAAAAAAATGTTCCTCATTAGACGATCATTAGAACGATTCCAATTTCGAATGATCAACCACTTTTGTTAGCTCCACTCGGTCTAACCATCCACTAATCCTCAATACCCCTTCATTTCCTATATACGACTACTAATATACAACGATATATATATATATATATATATATATATATATATATATATATATATATATATATATATATATATATATATATATATCAAATATTCCAACTCCCAAAAGGCACCTATATGATCAACATTCCTCTCCCCAATAATTAACCCCAATAATCAAATAGTCAAATTTCCGATTATTTCACTATTTGTTCAGTTTTGCTTGGTGTTAAAATATGATCGATAAACGTGATTTGCAAAATATCTAAGAATAGAACGCCAGATGAGTTATTTCGGATAGGTCATCTCGCTGTAACTGATACCATACTTCGCCGAATCGTTTGCGTAATAGTGAAGTCTCTCGGGTAGGTGGCGTATGATTGAAACAAATTAAAACTATATTTCCTTCCTCCATCCTTGCCGTTAAACAATTTACGAAATTCCTCTTAAACAGGTTCAACACCTGAAAATATCATCATTCAATATAAAACTACATTGGATTCACGTCTCAAACGCCAAATTAACCCACTCACCTAAGAAAATATGAAGAATTAAAAGGGAAATGGATCGTGACTCAGTACCGCATCAAATAAGAAGCGCTATCTCTATTCATTTGTTTACTCGTTTATACAATTATTTACTGTTTACAATTATTTATCTGCTTATTTACTTATTTGTTTATGCAGTTACTATTTATTTGTTTGTTTATTTATTTACTTATTTATTTATCTATTTACTGATCACCTATCAGCACACGATCAATGCGGCAATGCGATAAAATTATTATACAAGGCATATCAGCTCAATCCTCGTCATGCGATCATAAAGAGACGGATAGGGGTTTGCCATAGGATTGAAAACAGATGCCCAATAAGTGACTATTTTATCCCCTTCTTTTTTTCTATAAATATTCATGAACTAGCCATCGCAAGCTAACGAACCCTGATCACCCTCTAATATCTCTTCTTATTTTATTAAACTTGCCTTACAAACTTCAGAAACATTTCTCTAAAGAACGCTAGTGTATTGCAGTAGTAAGGAAGAAATCAAGGAATAGGAATATCTGTATGTAGTTTCTTTATTGTTCAACTTCCGGCAGGCTTACTTATTCATCCTTTCAACGTATCAGTAACCGGGGAGGAGTTCGAACACAATAAGAAAGTTTCAAAATTCCTCAGGAAGCACCAAAATACCACACCGCAAATTATGGGGCCGTGACCATGTCATGTGACCTCAGAACTTGGAGCTCTGAAATCATCTTAAAATTCATTTGCAGGTGTGCTCATTTCTGTGAGAAGATTGTGGATGTACAACTTCTAATACTTTGATTCAAATTACACAAAACCTTACTCCATCGACCTAGTTTTGGTCAACTTATAGGAACTCCAAATCATAATAGCATAACAGCAAATGAAAAAAGACCTACGGCTTCAAGTTTTTTATCGGCGCTTTGAAGTTGAAGGACGTTGACAGCAACGGTACCTTAAATTTCAACGTATTTAATTACAATACGAAATTTCAAAGGTCTTTCAAAGCACCGTTAGCCAGGTCAACGCAAGGCAAATACTGAATAAACCAGAAAGCTCAAAAACAAAACATTCAAAGATGACAAATTATCATGGCTAACTAGCCTTATCTCACTACTTGTTCCATTAAGCTCAGGGTGAAAAACTAAAGTGTGTCTATTTCTTTTATACGATATACTGTTGTCAGGGTAGCCCGAAACAAACTGTAAGAGTGAAAACATAAGTAGCGCATAGGATCTTTTTTGACTTACATGGTATTCCGTCTTCCCTTCCCCATCTGAACGATTTTGATCGCATCACTAGCTAAAACTTTCTTGGATTATGAATTTGGAAGAGCCAATAGCAGTAATTCGTCGCACTTTGTGCTAAGCAAACACTATACTTTTGTGAGCTTTGCGTAACACAGAAACAAAACTCTCGTAGGGAAGAAAGCGTTTCCCAACCAATAAAGTAGAACACTTGTAAGAGTAATATTGGTTTCCCAAACTCGCATAAAGCCCTTCGTTTTTTTGGGTTCCCCACTGCCGACAATGGTAGGCAATATAAGTGCGAAAACCCTAGATATAGAGAGTAACTACTGTTTTAGCTGTAACATGAAAACTTCTCAACGTTCAAATATTATTATCACATATCACTAGCCATTTACAATACAAAAGACAGCGAAGTATCTTCAAAGAGAGGGAAACGAAGGAGGAGGATAGGGGAGAGGAAAGGAAGGGAAGGGAAGAGGGAGGTAGAAGAACTGTGTACGGACGTCGACGTTTTATTAATATATCCAAGTCTCCCAACCACTCCATCAACGAACAAACTGAGCACAACATAACAAAATAACTCGACGTCAAATTTTTAAATAAAACGACAATTTTTGCATAAAACACTCACCATTCGTTAAAAGAACTCGTTTTGAAAGAGTTGCAATTAGATGATCATCCAAAAATTCGGCAGTCGGACATGGCAGCACAACATCAGCATCACATGCGTCGATTAACACAGCATTGAAACGCTCCTCTAAAAAGAAATTTTTATAGTGAAAATATTGATTAAGAGCTTTAAATGTAGAAATTAAAAATAATAAGCACTAAACAATTAATTAGGGCTTGGATGTAAATATAATTAGATAATATCAGAACAAATATTACAGCTTTGGTAAGAAATAATATTATGATCGTGATGAGATCCTATGGAAATTTGCCTAACTCCAAAGTATATCATTTTACAAAATTCGGTTGCGGCAATGGTCAGCTGCGAATAAAACATCGGAAGAGATAAGCCTCTCTCCGCTTCCGTTGTGTTCCCCGGTAATGGACACATGACTTCAATACAGCATTAGGTACTTGTCAGATTACGAATGAAAAGTTTATCTGCATATGCTCTCCGGACCGGACTGTCCTTCCTGCTCTCCCTTAGCTCCCCCTCTCCCAGCTCTGCCTCTTCCCCCCTTCCACCTTAAAATCACACCTGGTGCTATCTGGCACATGCAGAACGCGAACGAGAAAATTTTTTACGCAATAAGCGCAAAAAAAATGCATTCACAAGGCGGAATAGATAGGCTAATCAGCAACCACTAAGCACTTAAATCGCTTTGAGTATTAAGAACACAACGTGACCATGAAATATTCATAGATCTTCTTAATATCACCTCTGTAAGTGTCACCACCCACCTCTGTAAGTGTCACCACCCTATTTTCTTGCTGAACTTTTGAATTCGGTTTGGGAAAGAGAGAGGGGGAGGGAAAGGAGGATGGGAGGAAGGTGGTGTACATTGAACAAGTGGCACATCGCATAAATACCAGTTAGTGCAGGTAGATTATACGATAGAACAGAAATATATCATCCTCACATAGACTAGTTTCTTCCATTTGCAATGAATTTATGATACCTGATACCGCTAACATTTGAACGAAAACATAACTTCCATGAATACAATTTGAGAAGTCAGTGGCCCACTGAAGAAGAAAGCCTTTTTCCTCATAAAGCAAAACATGCAATCATAAAATACAACTTTCTCAAAAGAACAAAAAACTGTAAATATAAAAGACAATACTAGATTAAAGCATACCACTTTCCATAATAAACCTAATACCACTCATAATGCGGACTTTGTGATTATCTCGTCCTTCAATATCGAACCATCGTTTTGCCAGTGATACAACAACCGGTTCTATCTCAACGGCCGTAACATGCGTCTAAATTATCGCATAAAATATAAGTGCCATTAAGCTCATTTCTAAATTGAGATCATGCAGCATCGAGCAGAGCCCTCGCTGCTAAAAAAAAGATGAGCGATAGGGATGGAAGGAGGAAGAAGAATATACAATTATTTCGTTAAGATATATTTTTAGTAAAAGGACACAATAATTTTTCAGCAGGCAGAATAGCGAAAATATAATAAAGGCAAGTTCAAATATGAACCTGCAAAATATTTCATCGTAACGCTGTCTGCCTCTATGTAGGCATGTGCGTGAATGTCTGCACATCTCTCCGACAGCTCCAACTTAGTACTGCTGAAGTTAAAGCTATCAAATCGAAGACAAATATCGATGTCCATTACTTGTAAGAGGGATTTAACAGAAAAAAATTCAAAGGCCTTTTCAACTCCAATGGATTCAAAAAAAATTGTAAATGAAAACAGGCGCCCCTTTTAAGGTTAGGGGTGGTGGGAGTGAGAGGGAAGGGGGCGAACAAGAGAACATTCGAGATTATATCATATACTGCAACATTCAGTAACCTGTGATCCTCGACAGCTACAAACACTTTCAGTATTTCACTGTAAAATTATGGTCTGCCAACTGATACATTAGTATGTGGTTATGTGAATGTAGCACCGAATTATAGATGCAATCGAGAACAACATGTTTTCAAAATGTTCGAAAATCAAACACTTCGTAATTCTCCGCTTAGAATGCCGACGAAAGAAATTTAACGGTAATCTTAGTAATAACCTCCCTGCAAAGATCTAAACCTCACTGGACGAAGAAATCTAAGGAAAACGGAATTGCTCTCTTATTAGAGATTAAATTCTCTCAAATCCTAGACATCATATATCACAAGTAGGTCGACTGAGAAATAAAAAATAAAAAATAAAGAACAGAAAACAAAGCAGCAAAAAAAAAAAACGTTTAGTTTGCCTAAGAATGATATAGTGCTTTCCTTCTGGGGAGAACATAAATCAAGGCTATGCGACCTTTTAAAATGACCGCCTCATTAAAAAAAGCATTTTCATTTCAATCAAACCTTTTCAAAAATAATTAGCTAGAAATAATTATGAATAAGAAATTACCTTTGGAAATTTACTAGCAAAAAACATATTGATACTACCACCACCAAGACCGATGCATAGTATCTTTGCTTTCAGGTTGCGTCCTTCGGCAAGTTCAAGTGATGACGTTACAAATGGTGCTGCAGTCATCGCTCTTGCATATGCCAGTGGCATCGATCCATGATCCACTTCCCATACTCGTGTATCTGATTCGGTTATCTTCATGTCTATAACTATACTTCTTTATGACAAGTTTAGATTAGTCATACGCATAGGCAACGATGGCAATCATTCCCACAAGCGGAAGGCGAAACAGACAGAGATCACCCCAACTTTCACTCTTTGAAGCATCGGTCTCCCATAGTTAGAACGATTACCTTACAAGTGGATATGACTGTTAAAAATGTCGATACAAAACTACAACTGCTGTGATTCTCAAGCTTCAAGATACCGAAAGCGATGCTTTTTTACAAAGAGAAGTCGAAAACTGTGTTCTCATACATGCTGAGTTGCACCGGCCGAGGTTTAGCCCTCTCAGTTGTTGAGATTGCCGCTCAACTTCGTAGGAGAATTTTACGCGGCCTGCTGACTCTAAAAATTCCAGTTTTGGAAACTCCAAAATTTTCGAAACACTGTTTTCGATGGGCTGATCAGAACCAAGACCTTGATCATAAGAAAATAGCACAAAAACTCCCATCTGCAAGCTTGAAGATCCATAGCAATCAATCCCGTTCCATCCATTCCACTGGCGGGGTCGAAACCTAAACTTTCCAGAAAAAAATTTCCGAAAAATTTCGCCTCCGTGTAAAAAAACTCAGCAATAAATTGAGTATTTTTAAACGCGATCATTCATTTATAAAGTAATATCGCTAAGCGCTATTTCTCACTCGGAAATGATTTCTGGATATTCATAATAAACTAGTTGCTAAATACATTTCATTAAACATATGAATTTTTCGCTAGTTTTATATCTCTAAATCAATCCCCATCCTTGAATCTCCTCAATATTAAGTCTTAGGAATATCGCCTCCTTATGTTTTCATATTAACAAGCGTTTAAGCATAATTTTCATATGATCTAAATAGTATGTGAACTATGAAGATATAGTGTGCATTATACCGGCCCATCTAATGCATTTCTCGGCTTTCACTTCATAAACATTCGAATTGCTCGCCTCCTCTTGGATAAAAAAGCCAAATATGCGCTCCCCTCCCCCCCCCCCCAACCACGAACCTCTCTTAATATATCATGTGAACACTAAAGATTAAGTTGAGAGGATAATGGGCCAATCGAGAAATATAAAGGCATCAATATTTCATTATGCAGTCTACTACCTCTACAAGAGGAATGGGCGGTGAGGTGGGCGGAGGGGGGGATGGGTAGCATCAACCATCCATAATCTAAGAAGCCACTAATGACGAACTTGTGCTCTCTAGTTTGCATATTATTTGTTTGGATTATTTCTTCACCGAAATTGTCATACATAATGAATCATCTAACTTAATAATGTCTAAATGTTCCGAACTGATCGTAAATCTAATACCGATCCTAATATACATAACAAAACTAAGCAAAAAAATCTGTAAAATAAATCTTTGATGGATGAATACTAGCCGACAGGTGTATATGTGCTTCATATACATAGCTGGCACCCAGAATAAATGCGGTGATGTTGTTTGAAGGAAACTGACACAGACAGGATAGCAATTATTTAACAATGCTATCGTGCAGATAGTATTAGTCGTTTAAGGGACGGAGAACATCTTCAAAAGATGACACCAATACCTTCAGGAGGAATTAACCGAACTACTGCATCGACTGTTTCGTCGAATCCCTCTACCGCTAAATTACGGACTGCCATATTCCTGAAAAAGAAAAAAAAAACAAGGAGTTAAATGCAAGACCCAATTTAATAAAGTCAACGATGAATAATTATTTAAAATCCTGATTCATCTTCGCCTGTTTATAATCGCTCTTCAAAAAGAAAAATATATTGCTGCCTGCAAATTCTGTATATCCTTTACTTATTAGTGCATACTAATAAGGTCCAAAATCTGCCCATTTAATATACGCATCATCAACTAAAATTCAACTCAAAACGTTCAATTGTGCTCTCGCTATTTGTCCACAAAATTCATCGATGATCCCATATATCAAACTTAATTAAATACTACTACTTACTGCCTCGAACACTATATACTGCCTCATGCTTGTGTTCTGTTCACTGTAAATGCAAAACTGCTTGCTTAGACCTTTTCTCTATGGTTGATTAGACACCGATCTACTTGCTATGTTTTTCTCATTTCTCATCTATTAAACACATCAACAAAAGAACTTTTGCGCATACATTACAGACATTCTGGAAGTGATGGTTGATAAAAGTTCAAAACCTACACTTCATGCTTGCCCTCTTTCTTCTGCCTTTTCCCCGCCCCTCCTCCCATCTTATTCTCTCTCTTTTCCTTTCTCCATAAAAAATTCAAATGTAAAATTCCTTCTTCACGACTGGAAGAAAAAAATTGACTTTCTCAAAAAAAAATTCAAACTACCTTTTAATGATCGCCTAATAATAAATCCAGAATTAAAAAATTATTTGCATTTTGTCCCTCACCATGTCCTTCAGTATAAAAGGCGGTAGGGCCAAAATACTGGACCAGAGGTTCCACTTTTCGAGTGAGCGTCTTCCTACAGTTTATACAGCAAACGAAATGAAGTCCAACGTAACGCTATGAATACTCTGTCCCATAACGCCAATGACCACTATATCTCATGAGGCCAATGACCACTCTGTCCGACGACGCCAATAACCACTCTTTTTTCACTAAATTCTAAGAGGACGGCAAATAGCTGATCCAACTTCATCATTATAAAACGAAGAAGCGGAAATAATCAAAATGAACCTTATTAAATCGAAATGATCGAATACGATAAAACATGAATTGGTCGTTTGGGAGCATATTCGATCAAGCACGAAGCGTGTTGCATCGTTGCCGCTCAAAATGCCATATTTAGAGTCTTCAATGATCATCGGCCAGCCGAGTGTCAGGTAATAAAACAACTGAAAACATAACTATTCAACAAGGAAACAATATAAACTGCCTGAGACAATTGTCACATATTGCCTTCTTAAAAAACAATATGAAATAATCGCTTATAAAAGCGAAACAAATTTTGCCTCCGGCAATTACATCTTAAATGAGCAAATCTAATCGAGTATTTTTGCAAATATATTCAAAACTCTTAACATTTCCGGCAGCTGCAATCTTAATATAAGTCTAAAAGTATTATAGAAATCTACCGTTTCGTATACGGTTTCATGCTGACAATACTAGTGCAATGAAATATTTTTTTCTTAAAATCGCTTCAACAATTCCCTCCCCTCCCTTCCGAAAATTATACCATCACACTCAATATAAACCAGCTTATCACTGCCATACAACTGTTATTTTCACTGCAGAAAAACCTGTTAAAACATTAACAAAAAATTCTAAGGGGCTCTTTAATCAACAAATATAAGATTTGCAAAAAAACTGCGCAAATTCATCACTACTTTCTTAGTATAACGTTAAACCATAAAGATGATATAGCTAAATAAGTCAAGCAAACAGACATCGAAGATGATTTCCTTAACAAAGGTCTTACTTATGTCCTTAGAAGAACTTTAAACATCGTCAAATTTCATCAGTAGAAGAATTGAAATACTCAGAATCATGTCTTTTAATTAACCTAAATCCTATTATCCTACAATTTAATATCGAATCGCTTTTGCTTGAACCATTCCAAATTTTGGAGTTCCGATGGCAATACGGATGGTTTTGGAATCTGCAATTTAGTCATTTCGTCTTTTCCCCTTTCAAGTTGCACTACTAAGATCGACCTCAATCGGAAAAGAAGTATTCCTACGCTCGTTGAAACATTGTCTCCGTTCATGCAGTGCTACGCGCAAGAGAATTTTTGCATCGATAACAAAAGGTAGGAGATCTGAATGTTCAGTATTGAAACTACACCCGAATTCCCCAGCGGTGAAAAGAAAAACATAGAGATTAGAGCACTTGCAGAAAACAGGGGCTTCTCCAGATGGCAGACTTCCTTGCCGAAAATTTCAACGCCCGTGCTAGAACCTCTTTTCTGATATCAAAGGCTGGCACGCTGGAGTGGATCAGTATTGCTCAACCTTCTATAAGGACACATGCAAAAGGATGAAAAAAGAAGCAACCCCATTACCTGCAACTAAATTTCCCTCGTTACCTTCAAATAGATGGTCTACATACCTGGAAGTTCAGACACTACATATACAGGTGCGAGTAATAAGATAAATTAAAAGTGATCATCTAGAAAAAGGACTTACCGCCGTAGCTGCAGCGCCTAGCAAAACAATCAACTTGAACAGTGCAAATAAATAGAAAGGTTGTTGCCTATGAATAAATCTACTTGGAAATCGATTCATCCATCGTTTCAAACTCCATCCTCTCGTAGTATTGCTGATCGAGCCACCTGTTAGTGGCAGCATTCACTGCAATCACATATCGTTACATTCTAATAGGCAAGGTTGTGATGATTCGAAGATGATTACTGATAATTGATATGCATATCACCTAAAATAAACGCCCATAAATGAGAAATAATATCAATAGATAATGATTTAGCTGCACCTGTTCACAGGAGAGCTTTCTTTTATCAAACGTATCATCTTTGCGTAAAGCTTCACAACTTACGTTAAAATCTGATAACGCCAAAAGCCGTATTCCCTATTTAATAAGCCTCCATTACAATATCATTTCCCCTTGGAGGCTTTTGATTGTGCAAATCAGAGGAATTCGGCAAGACATCTGTGAACAGCCGAGTCCAAAAGTATCGTTTGGTACAGAATTCCTTTAAAGGTGGCTGCTATTGAACCTTCGAAAAATTTGCGTATCAGCGCCACATGCCGCAAAGTGTTTTAAAATTTGGAGGTCCCGAGTAAGAGCTTTTGAAAAACTGAAAACTTAACTGAAAATTTTAACCCTCAGATTTAACCTTATCTTTCTATTCGTATAACCAGAATGTTGGAATTTTCACAAGTACCATTTTACAGGCTCAGATGCTAAACTTACAACAATGATAAACGAGTTTTAAGGGTGAGTGGCAAAAATTGTTCATATTAATTTTAGGTTCTGCTGAGAATGATGGTCTTTTCTTTTTTCTTTTTCAGAAAGGCAGCGGTGAGGAAAAAATTGTTATAACACTTTTACGAGTTACTATGTTGTGGGTGGCGTGGTTATTTCGATAGAACGTGAACAACTTAAAAGAGAGATTCCAGTGGTTGAACTTGATTCCCACGGACTAAGTTTTCGTCGTGATGCTAAACTTAAATTGACATTGTACGTCCCAAACTATATACCGATGAAGTTCCAAATTATAACTGCTGCAATACAGCTGAGGGGATGGGACACAACATTTCGTATTAATGCGGTCGGAATACATTCCTTTTGGAATGCATTAAATAACCTTTACTTAGAGCGATTTGCATATTAAATCCCACCCGCCTTTTTATAGAACAACAATTTGCCCACGTCTCCAAATACCCGAGTAGAATCCAGGTATGGAAAGGTGGGGGTGATGTGAAAAATATTTGAAAGACACGATCTACAGCCCTGTAAGCAGATATCCTAGTGTTCAGCTCAAAGAAAAACGCACGAGAGCGGTATGCATTAAAAAAACAATAAAATAAAGAGGGACAAGAGGCAAAACTTTAGAGAAAAAATTTAGCCATAAATATGAAAGTCAGTTTAACGAAATAATTCACTCGAATTCAAACACAAACGGTATTTGAGGTTTATATCATTCAGGTGTATAGAGGGAATATAAAAAACGAATTTCAATCGTGCAACAAATAATTTGCGAAAAAAATTGTGAAGTCTGGCTGGCTTCATCAAATTTTTTATGTGAAGCCTTTCCTCCTCTCCTTCTAAATATTGATATATAAAAAATTTTTGATTGCAAAACAAATGTACTAATTAACTGCGATTTGAGATTTCAACCTGATGAACCAAATGTTCTTTAAAAAATGGTAAATTATCTTCCTAAAATTCCATAAAAAATAGCAAACCTTCTCCTTAAGATTCTCGACCAGCCGACTGAACAAGCAATAAATTTTGCGAGCAAACAATCACTCCATTTCGCATATCTAACCACGTCAAATGTCAACAACATCCGTAATGACGTATTCTTGCCAGTTTTAAATTGCGATGCTTTGCAGCTTAATAACCTATCGAATAGCTAAATTTTATGACCAGAAATATAAACTGTAAGCCCATTCCAATTATCCTATGAACAATCGATACAGATTAAGCTTGTCTCATTCCTGTTTATGACATCAGTAAGAACAGAGAGTAAGTTCAGGCATTCAACCAGGGTCAAAATATGGCTCAATCTACCCCAAAATTTTATCGGTTAGTTCCGATCCCAACCTCAGCTACGTGAACCGGTTCTAGCTCCTCTCTATCATCCGTGAGATCCCCTTTCGTAAAGCACAGAGCTATACGAACAAAGCAGCAAAAAGTATGTTTCACGATTCAATCCAGAAAGTACACACGGTGTGGTGATTTGATTAGAATGTTCAAAAAAAAAATCAATTAAGACATTCTACGCAATCAATCCTTGATCTAGTAGATCACTCGTCGAGGAATATTGCCCTCTTGAAGTCCATTAAACTCATCTCAACGAGAAGAACGATAAGCAAACTACAAACCAAACACTACGCTGAACGACAACAAAACAATGAGTGAAGACAAAACAAACCAACTTTTGTGCAGAATTTCACTTCAATTCAAAAATGTCACTTCATTAGTGCCGTCCTTTGCAGCTTTCTTGCAGAACGTGCACGGTATAGTCCTTTTCACCATTTCCGCTTTCATGATGTCACAAAGTATCGCGAACCTCCTGCACTTTCCAGCTTCCGTCACTTGTACTCTCTTTGCTGCTTCCTCCTACCGTGAAGTTCAGCCATGCCCTATATATACGCCCTATTCATCAGACGTCGCTTCACATCGATATTGCGAAGGAAATGTACTTTCTGACATAGTACAAAACACAACAGGAGCTCGAGTCTCTCACTCATTATTTCGCATTCTGCCGTTGTTCCTGAAGACAGTGCAAATCATAAATGAACATATTTGAGTGAGCGCCTGCGGCGCACAATCGGCGCGACTGCTGCGCCGCGCGCCGATATTCGCATTTCTGAGCTGTCCCACATATCTCAGCTATGAATGACCAGTTTCGATAGGGTTTTGACTCATCGATTTCGAGTGACACTGGAAAAGGCGTTCGTCTAGTCAACTGTACTATTAATAAGTATTGGAGGGATTTGTCTTCAATGACTGTTGTCGTTCGAGTTCTATACATACTCAAATATTTCCCAGTTTGGCCATGATTAATACCACTTATCATGGGAAAACATATTGAGTGAGTAATAACTCATTACACTTAATTAACTGTTAGAATCAGGTGACCAATACAGTTGTCGAAGCTTCGAGGTGAAATACATCATTTATGAATATTTACCTCGGCGTCTCAAAGGTAGTTAGGTAGGGATCCCAAGATGAAGGTAACTGGACCAAAGCTTTGCGATTTCATTCAGACAAGTCGATATAAATACTATAAGATCGCACACAACACACTTTATCTTTAGAGAAATCATTTATGATTAGATGCATGTGCTACTGCTTTATTGAAAAAAAGCGTCTCATCGCGCTCGTCGATTATATTGGAGTTGAATGCAGCTAATATGAATTTCTGATAATATAACTGATAAATAAAATAAATGAATAGAATTTTATGAGAGTATGAGCATCGAAGTAATCAGTTCGGAGTTTCATCGGCTCACTGAGACGCGATTTTATTTTCCATCGACGTCTTCCGATGCTAATTCGAATTTATTTCTATAGTTTTGATCAAAATTTCCGTCCAAAGCACTTCATATAGCGTTAATAATGTTTTGAAGAGAATCGCGGGTAATTGAACGCCGATAAAAATTTTAAAACCTTAAAAAAATCACCGAAAGTGGTAGTAAATAAGGTGATTTGTGAATGCATAATTTATCTTCAAGCATTAAATTTATCGTCGAAAACAACCGACGCTATGCAAATTTCTTTTTCGCTTCCTTCAAAATCAGGATGCAAAATGCTGATTGGTGTTTTTAGGTATATCACTGGATGCAAATCACAGCTGCATTGGATTCTATTGGCTTCTGATGCATCTAATAAATGTTTGGTCAAAATTTGGTGCTTTGTCAAACAACTGTCGGTAGTTAATGTAAATTGTACTTCAAAGTTTTTTATATTCCTTTTTTATGCAAAAATGTAAGGAAACAGCCTATCAGAAACTGGAAATATAGGATTTCGGCTATAAGAAATAATTGTCATAACCATTCTGCTGATATTGAACTCGAAATAATTGAACTCTATCGTTTTTTTCAACTCTTTTTATAAACTTTCTATGTAAAAGCACAACACAGTGACGTCATATCTATTTACCTGCCTCATAGAACCGTTGAAGATGGAATGACAAAATTTAGCTGATATAATATATATTGAACTCTATCGCTTTATTCAACTCTTTTTATAAACTTTCCATCTAAAAGCACAATACAGTGACGTCATATCTATTTACCTGCCTTATAGAACCATTGAAGATGGAATGACAAAATTTAGCTGGTATAATATATATTATAGAACGATCTTCTAAATCGTTTTTTTTTTCATATTATTCCATCAGTCTTTGAATAAATTATAAATTATTTTTTGATAAGATATGGAATTGGTTGGTCAGATTAAAGAATAGAAAGCTGATATCCGGTTTGTTATTTCCGAACGCTTCTATATTTACTTACTGAAAACTTTTTCAAAAATATTTAATTCAGAAGAAATAAGAATACAAGTGTTGCTCTCTTATTATTTAGAAAGGTGTTCACTGGAAGAAATTTTAGTCGTATTGCGAAAGTGAGGGAAGTTTTTTTTTGGTAAGGTGGAAGGTTGGAATAGTGGAGAAAGCGGACAACATCAATCGCATTGCGGAATGCAGACGCGAATAAAGACACAATCGTTAATTACTTTTCGAGATTAAAGTGCACACACACACACAAACAAACAAACACAACACACACACACACACACACGCACGCACACACACACATAAACGCTCATCTTGCCACTGAACATAAAAAATCACCTCAACCACCTTAAGCAATGATTCACTAATGGTTATTGATAATTTAGCAATTTACCCATATAATAATATTAAAGGTTCAAATCTTTCACAATATTAAATCCGCTTATTATTACCAACTTATCACTACCAACATTCTCCTCATCATTACTACTACCAGATATGAAAACGTAATCACTGAACAGGTAAATTTTTTTGACTTCGTTTAGTTCATTTTCTCCACCATCAATTTACTTCTCGATGAAATATTTCGTTCAATAGAAAAACAACAATTATAGCATTCAATGACATCGATAAAATATAAGCGAGATTTACGTATTGAAAGCATCGAAATGCCTTTATTGCTTACTACCGTTTCACTTCGGAATATTATTCTCTTATATGGTCTCATTATTTGATCAATGATATCACAATGTTAAATAAAACTAACCTACTAAAAATACAAAAAAAAAAAAAAAATCAACACCGTTATTATTGCAATTAGGGAGGTTGTTCGATGATAAGGATTTATCTCTATTATGAATATAATAAAACAATAATTATATTTGAGGCAATTTAGTTTTGTTATAGTTCTTATATTAGATTTAAATAAATCGATTCGGGTAATAAAGTGATAATTGGCGGTAATATATCCCACTTAAGCACATTGATCTACCCTAGAAATATCAACTTTCGAATATCGCTCAGCACATCACTGCATTTATGAATCTATTTGCTTTAGTAAACGTTCTTAATCGCAAATGCAATATCAAATAAGCGTTTGTGAATTGCATTGAAGTTTTTTTTTCTTTCTTTCTTTTTGCCCTCGAATGCAATGCAATGTGCGCCGAATAGAACCGGTAACGAGGATGGGGCGAGTGCATACAGCAGCGCATATTTGCCCATGAATACTGATGATATTTTTTTGATGCGAAACGGTAACCCATTTGTGGGGTGTTTCGGCATCTAATTGGGTGGTGTGATGTGTTTTGCATACGCGTATCAGTCTAAAAACGAGCTCATCGTTATCGCTATAAGCGCATTATATATGCAATTCGTTTCTATTCATCATATTCTGATGTATGTGTATGTCTGTGTCTGTGTATACGCTTATATTTTAATGGCCACTCGTTATGAGAGTCGAATGAATTGTGCATATCCCCAAAAGCTATCATAAAGAGTGCATGAGATATGTCGTTTGTATGTTCGCTCTCTTTCACTCATATGTATTCATCCGCTCTTTCTCCCTATCACTTAGCTATTTCCGCATCGAATGTTCATCGTGATGCTGCCCTTTGGAGATCAGTTGTTTTATGTATGGAGTTTTGCTACTTGAACGACACTCTCCTTCATCAGGAAACGGCCGAAGTTTCATTTCATAATATGCTCTCATTTATTCCACTTTATAAGCATATTTATATTTTTTGGTCCCTAAGCAATATTCAAAAAGAAATCTGACAAGTTCTTCGTCGTCCTCGAATCTTTTTCCAATATGAAAAGATGATTGAGATAGCGCAATAACCAAGATGTATAACAAAATGGCCACTAGAAATGTTCTATTTTTATTCGTTCTCCAACTTAGACATTGGATGATTTCGAAGATAATTTTGAGCCGAAAAAAGTACTTTGAAAGTATTTTCTAAAATATCGTCTCGAAATAGACAAGATCCATCTTTATTTATTCTTTAAATCACTTTTTCTCAGACTTTTTCCTTTTGTATGAGAGTTCGTAATTATAATTTTGCAATATTTTTTAAAATAATTTCGTAGCAGCAAAATTTTAAATGTGTTATAAGAATACATACTATTTTATGCTGAAATTCCCGCTCATTCAACGATAATCGAGTCTAAATGTATATGTTTATTATTCTGATCATTAATTATCCTTTATGGAATAGTTTTTTAAATAGTATTATTGATGCAAATAAGCAGTGAGTAGTAAATATCTTTTGCTCATTGCAACTTTAATTTAATTGCGTTTATCTCTATTTTTTACCAATTTATCTTTGAGGTTTCCACCTGTAATAACTGTAATAGGACGTAGGCATTTGAAGAGTTCAAACAGATCAAATATTCTCTTAGACCGATTTCGTTGTACGTATTTTTTTATAGTAAAATGCTTTGATGATAGCTTATCGATTCTTTTTATAGTATACTCGATTGATATAGAAAAATACATAATGAATTACGTTAGAAGAGTTCATTTAAGGAATCGTTTTCATTGATTGAAATATGGGGATGAATGCATTTATTAAAAAAAATTTCATCCAAACCTCCCATGTAAATTTTCCATGGAAGATTTTCTTCTTTGTTGCCATACGATCGATCTAAAATCCATTTCAACCAACTGTAAATGGCATGCTTCTTTTTTTTCGCACCTTTGAATGCCTATAACCACATTTAGAAATAATGAATCTAAATAAAAGTTCCAGCGAGATGATGCGCATAACCTTCACCAGATTTTACAGCATGAGCTTTGTCGGTTCAGCGAGTTAGAATCGTTGAACAACAAGACAGACAAAGCATAAGACACGTACCAACGCACAAACATAACATTGATACGTTAGACTTTGCAGCGTAATACATCATGAGCCACATAAAAAAAAAATTCTTTCTCGTTGCTTCTGTGCTTTCATATCTATATTTCAATCGTTTCACATATTTTGCATTCGTTTATCCAATCTTCACACGACTTTACAACTTCACCTAAGCGGAAGTGGAAACAATATGAAGAGGTATTTATTCATGATGCATGTTTTATTGATTAAAATAAAGTAGTAGCTACCTGTTATCTAGGTTATATTAATTGCTATTACCTATTATTTTAGTTACAGTATAAATAACAAGTAATGTTGTAGTAAAAAATAAATAAATTACTTTGTTATCGATTATTTGCACGGTTTTAGCTCATTGAAATTTCCCTATTTAATTGAAAATCAGTTGGTTGTTTACTCGTTATCGAGTTGATCAAGTTATTGGGACGTATATGACTGCTTTTATTTGCATATCTGTGAATGGCATTAGGTAAAAAATTTATGAATTTGACAGAATAATATAGCATGAGCAACTGTGAGCAATCAAAACTATGCAACGATGAGAATGGAAGAAAAGATTTTCAACTCATTTGTAAGGTATCTTTTAGATGGGAGTTTTTTAAAATGCCTCACTTACTATTTGCATATGTTCTACGATGGCACGGAAAGTTTTTTTAATGTGCGAAAAATTGGCATAAAAATAAAGTTTCAATATATATATATATATATATATATATATATATATATATATATATATATATATATATATATATATATATATATATATATATATCAAACTTCGTGTACCCTGAACAGACTTTGAAGAAACTTTTTCCATAAAACTTTTTCCGATTATGTTCATATTCCTTAAAAAGAACAAACAGTATATAGAAAACACTTTTAATTTCTATACTTTATTAGAAATTAATTCAAAAAATTTTTATCGGGCATAATGATTATTATAGGCTCAACAGTTCGAGCAACGATTCAGCGTCGAGGGGTGTTGTTTGGTTAGTTGAGCGCAGAAACTAGGGCTAGCTAGTTCCGGAGGCGACGCTTCTCTCACAAAAATTTAAATATTTGCTTTGCGCAATGAAACGCGCTTATTCACAAAACGGCACCACATCACCAAATAGCAGCAGCAGCATTAGCAAACGCCGTTTCTCATATTGATTGCATTTTGTTTGGCTCGTATTTTGCATATTCTAATCTAGAATGCAGTAGACCTACATATTGCGCTTGTTGATAAGTTTTCATATTCAAATTTTCTCCCGTTCTATACATTTTTGAAACTTTTTCAAATAAACTGCACTAGTCTTTTCTCATTTACATATTCATCGTAGTAAATATCTAATAGGGGATATCAGCTGCGAAACACGTTTTTTCTGATTCGAACTGAAATATAGAGCGCTAATATAAACTAAGCGAAGATTTCTTTCAGATGTGCTTTCTAAAAAATCGAATTCCTAGTCTTGTTCATAATGGAGAGATATCACCAGGTGTTATTACTTAAAAAAGTTGCAATTAAGCATTATTTTATGCGAAAAGATTTATTAAAGTTTGCGCATAATGTTGTCATAACTGACGCAAAACTTTCAACGCTTTATCATTCGATTTCTTTGTTTTTTTCTTTGAAGTTTGCATACTGATCGTTGATGAATCCTTTCCTCTTTGTATCATTATTTCCGGTTCGAAGAACAAGTAGTTCGAATGATACAGTGATCGATCAAATGATAGCAACGATATACATATGTCATATATACATTGATCTAAATTGCAATTGCCCTCTCTCTATACGTGTGTTCTAAGCAAAAGAAATTTATGCAATTTGCAATGCGTTCAATATCGCATATTGATTAGCTGCTGAGCATAGTTCATCTCTGTGAATGCGATTATAAACAAATGAATTGCAAATCGATAGAAATCAATAAAAGATTTTTTTTTTGAGCAAGTTCTTTGAAATAGATCAAATAATTATCGATTAGTAGAATTTAAATCTTTTGTTCTTCTATGATCCATCTGAAAGATGCCCAATTAAAATATACTTTAAATAGAAGTTTAAAGAGGTATTTTCGCTAAATAAAGCATAACAGCTGTTATTAGCTTCTGAATCTCTTCTTGATTGAATAAAATTTACATTTAAATAAGAATATCGCTTTTAATGATTGATCAGCACTTAAATTCTTCAATTTTTCCTGAATATTTCCAATGTAATATTTAAATAATATTTGTTATTTTATTATAAGGTGCTATGAGGTCTATTATTTTCGTTTATGATTAATTTTAAAATTCCGTAACTACTCATTAAAAAATTTGCATTTTCCGTCATGTTTTTCATTTGATAATGAAAATGACTATTTAATGACGATGCTAATGTGATATAGTTGATTGCTACCACTTTTGATACTTTTAAAATTCCGCAATACTCCATATTCGTAGGCATTCTATTATTGCTTTGTAACATAACAGTAGTACTTTAAAAAATGCTATGGGAGTGTTCTCATCCTCTTTTCTCTCATACTTATCTCGACCATGCTTTTTTCATTCCCTATTTGTTAATTAAGGTCAAACAAATCCGAGCAGTGTTACGGGGAACTTCAAAGTTTTATTTCACCTCCAGTGCAGATGTTCTTAAAAGTGCACCATATATAATTAAGTGATGCCTGTGTCGTATGTAGATGAGGAATGGCTATATACATACTAGCTTTTAAGCGAGCTTACTTGAATCCACTTAGCACAGAGTGAAGTGCTTAGCTAAGAGAAGAATTTTTTTGCATTCAATCAATTTTACTCGAGTGTATCGAGTGCTAGAAAAAATTCGCGAAATTTTTTTCAAATATATACATATTTTAATATTTAATCCAAAAAAATCGTCTCCTTTATGCATATTTTGCATTGTAATTTATTATTTTTATTTTTTTATCACGCTATAACTAGGCTTTTGTTTTTTTTTTTTATATTTATCGAATTGTTTCTATAATTTCAATTTTTTATTATAATTTTTTCTTAGCTTGTTTTTTACTTTCATAGTTAATTTGATCCTTCAGCAATCATTGCATTTATTTCCGTTATGAGAATACAGAAATTCTAGCGACTATTTTTGCAATCTCTAAAAAATTTTCGCATCGCAACATTACTTACTTTCATCATAACTAGTAATAAATATTCATTGATTTTCTAACGATTGATTAATATATGTATAAAAGTAAATGCAATTTCATAGGTAATTAAGTGTGCATAATAAATTGCAATGGTACGTACCTGGACGGAATATACGATGGGTTTGCAATGCTTAGCCATCATTAAATAGTGGAGATGTATACTTGCAACAGCTGTGCTCAATGAGGTATAGTGTGTGCGCGTTTTTTTTGAAGCACCACTCTCGACAATTTTTTAATGCCTCATTCTCGATCAGCAAATTATAGCCGAAAATTTGACCAACAACATTCTGCGATTGTCGTTTTCACTTTTGAATATACAACAATAACAGTTTGCAGTCCAATCGAACTCCAAATATACTTTGAAAAAATTGCAGTTCGGAGTCCAATACAACGTCGTACAACATCGGAAACATTTCATTTTGCACTGCACTCTTCGTTTGCAATTTTAATGTCTTAACGATGAAATACTCTTTTAAATAACGCATTTATTTTCGTATTTTCATTATATCTTTATTGACTCTCGTTCAATTCTTGATCATATTTGATCAGTGGTCATCATCTCGATTGTTTAATGATTAATCAAATGTGTGTGTGATTCATGAATCGATCGATATGTTTAGGTGAAATGAACTCTTGGTGACATCTACCAATTACTTCTTCAGATTCATATCTGTTATGATAGGAAATCGTGTCATATCTATTAAGTTCATTTCAGAAGCGTTTTTCAATTGAAAGCAAGAATTTCTCAATGTTTTTATAGATTCCTGAACATAATAATATCTTATATATATATATATATATATATATATATATTTATTTATTTGTTTGTTTATTTGCTTATTTATTTATTTATTTATTTTTTATTTATTTATATACCTATATAAATCAGAGCTACCTCTTTCTTATGATCCGTTTCGTTATTTATGTTGTAGCTACCACGAAATCTCTCAAAATTCCCATCGTTTTCTCAATTTCTTCATGTATTTATTTAAATAACAACAAAGTCATTTCCTGGGACTTTTGGATGCAGTGGTATTTGCATATGTAAATTTATATTCCAAGAACTTGACAGCTTAAGTTGTTTCTAGGTCACCATTACCTATTATATATCAATGAGAAACCTATCTCATATTATTTGCGATCAAAATGTGAATTAAAATCTCTATTATTTACTCCTACTACTATTTGGTCACGTAGCGATTTACATGTCTAGCAGCATTATCTGTTGAGTAATGTATCTAAGGAATAGGGTGGAAATTCTTCAAAGCGTATATCTCGTCATATTATGTTCCCTTACTTGCTGTTTCAATATCATTTTTTGCTCTTCATTGAATATATTACCTATGCATCAGGGCGTTCTTCAGATAATATAACTCGCTCCCGGTATTGATAATTAAAACTGCGGCTTACCATCAAGGACGGCTTATAATGAGATATAGGTAAATGGGTCAGACGAGATGAACAGTAAGTAAACACGCAGAATCGGTTGAATGACAATTGAACAAGCCATATGCTGTGTGAACGTAAAGTAACTAAATGGACAGACACCAATGTCTATCACATGTACAATGATCTGCTTTTTCATTTGTATACGCGCATATCTACGTGGCTATGTAGGGCTTATGCATGTGTGTATATGTCTGTCTGTGTCTGTATGCGTGTACATATTTGCGAGTGCATGTGTTTGTATGTGGGTGTTCATGCGTTGGCATTTGTGCTATATATATATATATATATATATATATATATATATATATATATATATATATATATATATATATATATATATATATATATATATATATATATATATATATATGTTCGCTCAATCGGGTTATTATTAATTGCTGATCTAACCGAATTTTCATATTCGATAAAACTTGATCCTGATCTTCCTACCGGTTAGCGGGACACATCGCTAACTCTTTGCATGATCTCTAAACGTCGGTTTTGTGTGTTTGCATTCGTGAACGTTGACGCTATTAACGAATGAAAAACGTATCTATTCTACACTTTCTGCGTTCGTTTAGCGTTCAAGCGGTTGCATAGATAGATTTATATTCATAAACTCTTAGACTTGCCAGTTGCTTCTTGTTCATTTCTTTCTCGTTTATTATTTAATTATTATTACAGGTAAGAATACCTTTTTTGGAAAAGAATTTGTTTGTACCACTAAAATGCTTCCTGTAGAATTTGTGAGGTCCACCCCTCCACTTATTTAAAACTTAGAGCATCACTTCGTAATCGTTTTATACTTTTTTCTCTCACATTTCACAATCGAAACTTTTCTTCTTAAAAAAAAAAAACCGGCAGACTCATGAATTTGCACCAAATTTACGAGAATTTCTCAATTAAGCTTTTGGAATGCTCTTATTACTTTAATGAAACAAAACCATTGCTTTTTTTAATGCTTGTATTACTTTGCTTAATAATAAAGTAATGAGTAGTTCAAATTTATTGTTTTTATTACTGAGTACAATTGTAACATATTTCAATATATTATCAGGAAGGATAATTTGAATTATTTGAGCTTATTTATTTAATTTTTTGTTTTCTAAAGTGAATAACATTTGATATTAAATTTTGATTACTCTTAATTACTCTATATTTGATGAAAGTGTTGGCTTTTTTATGCAGCAATAGGCTTTTTCTACAGCAATAGCATATCACGCTCGCCTTACGTTGCATTTCAAATTGCTGTAATAGACAATTATCGTTGCATTTTATTCGATTTAGCTATTTAAACAAAGCTATAATTCTGAACAACTAGGTTTGTAATGCATGTTAAAAGTAGAGAACAATGTGCGGTATCCATATGAAGGTGTGTTTGCGTGTAGGCATGCGTCCATTCGTATTCATGCATAAATGTTTATGTCTGTATGCGCATATTTGTCTGTAGCTCTGCTCTGTGCGTACGTTTGCGTATATAGACGAACCAGTTGTTGCAGACGAGAATACTGCGAGAATTAACTTGTGAAGATAGTCCAATACGAATAGTTCATTGAGAGGGCTGAAATATTCTTCGTTTAATTAGTGCAGCTTGATAAGCACCGAGAGCGGAAAGCAATGAAGAGGCAATCGTTGAGCACAGTGTAGTAATTGGCACACACACACACACACGCACACACACACACACACACACACACACACACACATACACACACACACACATACACACACACACACACATACACACACACACAGACACACACACATTCACATACACACGTCGGCAACTCTTTTTGCATAAACATATTTTCATCGGCAACGGCATCGAGCAACCAATGAGATCGTTGCGATGCATCTATCCTATTCGCACTTCTTTAACAATTTCATCGTCAGTTCATTTTGCTAAATTTCACCGAATTCATTCCATCTAATCCTTTAAATATTTCTCTATTGACTCTATTATAGAAACTGTCAATAATTTACAATTTATATCATTATTTCAATTTCATTATATCTATTAGATTATCAATTGATGAAATATAACATTTTTATTGAAAAAGAAAATTACTTACGCCAAAAAATTCAATGAATATTTTTTGCAACAAAATATTAAAATTCATTAAAAAATTAAAATAATCCGTTTTTAGTTGGTGAGATTATATGTGTGCGCGCCAATTTTGGTATATCTACCTATAGTCAGAAGAGTATCATAACAATAATAACTTTTTGTTTTGAATGTGTAGAATTTTATGCATGTTTGCATAATGAATTCCTAATGAACCATTCTATCGGTGTCCTTGCATATATGGAAATTTTATATATATATATATATATATATATATATATATATATATATATATATATATATTTCCTCCTTGATGCAAGGTTATGATTAAGTGGTAGGTAATCCCTTTTTGAGTGTATTGGTTTGCTACTTTCAAACTCTGTTAACGACAAATGCTTCGATGCAGTTCAAAATTATTTTTGCAAAAATCTGCTGCTGAATGTTTTTTGTGGGATATAGTATTCTACAATGATGACATGCTTCGCCCCCTGAAATGTGCCCTAATATGAAAAGTCACTAAGCGGGTCAAGATATGAGGACGCGGGAATGACCGTAAGTTTTAAGGGTGGAATTTCGAGGAAATTTTAAGATTTGAAAAGGTCGGAAGACATATTTATTATATTTGACGATATATGCCCAGTTGAAATGAATGTGCTGGGGTAGGTCCTAGTGTTCCTTCTGATTCTTGCCCTTTCTGGTTCTTGTTCCTTCTGACTCTCTGATCCAAGTGAGGGAGGACTGTCTGCTCAAAGGTCACCAAGTGACAAGCTGTTGGTAGATGCCTGAGGTTTGATATTATCTAAAATATTGCAATGCAGCGCGGCTTGAGAATAAGAAAACGTTCTGAAATATACCTTGCCTGCCACTTCCGATTCTTTATTTAAACTACAGATGTGCTGCTACCTGACACAACAACCGTAGTGTCACCCCAAAAACTATTCCATAGCGATTACGTAATTGAGTGTCTGATTACTGAACAATTATGTTTAAAATACCTTTAATTACCTTTAAAAATAACCTGTCCGGACAAAAAATGAAAACTTTTCCTGATTAAATATTGAAAGCTATGTCCAGCTAAGAAAAAAGAAATATTCGTCTGAAATTTACTTGAGCTGTTATAAAAATAGCCGAATTTTTGCACTAATATATTTCTTAGAAAAGTATGAGTCTATTCATTGGTTTGAAAAGTTTGATATGTTAATGGTTTTTGCAATAATCAATCATCATTTATGATAGATAGATAGGAAGATTTAAACACAACTTGTGGATCAAGATCTATTTAAATCCGTTGTATTGCTTTATAGCTATCCATAGTTTATAGTTGAGCAATATGAGACTCTCATTGCGGTAATTTTTTTTCATCGAATGATATGTTTATTATTATAGCTTTATTAAAAACTACTCATACGACCTTACATTACCATTACTCAAAAATTGTTTTATAAAAAAAGACTATAGGAATTTAAATGAGATGGTTGGGAAGATCTAATTTCCTCTTCCAATCAGGTCTGGCTCTACCTTCGTAACACCTCCATCCGACTATGCAAAAGATAGAAAGACATTGTATGACCTTATGGAAACGTTGGGGAGGGTTGTTTTATTGCATTTAAAGTTTTGATTATTTAAAAAAATGTGGGTACTTTTATAAATGTAGATAATAGTAACACCGTTAAATAGCCTTCTTAAATTGTGTCAGTACCGATGGCAAAAGAATTTAATTGGTTCCCATTGAAGGAATGAAACAATTTTCCCTATAATTTCATTACTTAAGCTTTGGAAATACTTTTCTACATGAAGCTATCATATAGTCAGATAGTTTTCGTCTCAAAACAAAAAACAAGGTAAGGAAAGCGCCGGAGGTCTGACGTGAATGTGATTGTGTATCTGTTCACTTGACCGACCAGTCTAATAAATTACCGACAAAAAGCTAAATATGCAAAATAACGCGTTCATATTTAAATTAATCCGGCCGCCTATATAACTCTCCGTTTACAAAAAAAAAAATCCTTTTCTTGCAACGCGATCAGTGGAAGCAAGTTTTCCTTCTTGAAACGTCTATGGCTTATTGCTGATTTGGTCGACCGACGTTGATTATGGTACTAGACGTTATTTTGTGGCCTTTATTATACCCATCAAGTTTTATTAGCCTCGCTCTTTTGAAACTAGCCGACAGGCATACAGACACAGACATATAGACCTAGATGCAGACATATGCAGATATATACGTATGCCCGATGTTGCTACAATATGCTTTTGCATTGCAAACTTGTGAAATCGTACAATTATTGAAAGAACTTGGATGATATACTCTTTTGCTCTAACTGGCCAAGTTCATCACTTAATTTTTCGTAATTCGATTGATGCAAAAGTCAATCTGCAATTTTTTTCGAATAATAAAGTACTATAAATCAACGTGAAATTTCGTATATGAGATCAGCCTATGATTTGAATTATACCCATCAAATGCAACTTCACCTATGATTTGAATTACACCCACCAAATTCAACTTCGGAGGTTACAGGTTGATACTACCTTAGAAATAAATAGTCACGGACATCTACAAACAATTAGACATAACACTGCGATAATGCAGCTTGCAAAAGCGCATAATACGTGCCCATTTTATTGCCACCAGCTTCTTTTAGCATAAGACGGCTGCTGGTTGGAAAGATTGAGCGCTCTCCTCATACTGGCTGCAAAATTTTTATGATGGTATTGTTGCAGTTATTTGCATATGCAAATATCTGTACGATGTAATTTCGTATGAACGTCGATGGAAATACTCTAACGTTCACTAGATTTCCTATATGAAACGCATGCCAATTCTAATTTAGAGATAAGACACATCGAATCACTAACGCTTACTTATTTGTTTATAATCAAACAGTGTGCCGATCGTCCTCCCTGTGCCCTTCTATGTGAGCGTCATTTAAATTTAATGTCCATTATTCGCAACACAATCATCTCTTTTGCCACTATTATTCTCTCACATTTCTCTTGGTTCATTTACCTCTAATTTAATCCACCTTTATTTTACTTCCGCTTACCTTCGAAAGGTTTCCCCCAAGCACTATCGTATACGGAAGAGTTTTTAGGAATATGCACCTATTATCAATCTATTGGCTTAAATATGATAACTCACTCAGCGCTTAATTATTCTTTTTTATCAGCAATAATTAGCGACATTTTTTAGGATCAAGAGGATGCAGTATTAAAATAAAATTCTTATGGCAATCGATGGGTAGAGGATCGAATCGAACGTATGAGACTCACATGACTATCTGCGCTCACCGATCGCCAAAGTGTGGAAATTAACCGATCGGTCAGTCATTTTTTTCAAAAGTGGAAATCAAAATTTACCTCTTTATTTATCGATAGCACTAGCACTACTATATTTTACATTACCTTGGTTTATCGGAGCCATCGAGCCATTAAATTAACTTGCTTTATTATTGTTCCTTCGAGCGGCATGATCGTTGAGTGTATATCGCCTCCGTTCCGATTTTATATTCTTGCACTACTCGTCTATTTATGATCAATTCTCTGCTGTTGCATTGTTGTGATGGAGAAAAAGTATTCCATATGTGTGCATTGATATTTTTAGTCTATTATAATTTCTTCAAAGGGTGTAATAGGTATATCTCCTATTCCTACAGTCTACTTGCTTGAACACAGCCGAAGTCTATTCGAATCTACTCGTAAATTCTTCCCGGAAAAAGTCCTGCTCCCGCTGATAATTTAAAAATTTATGGGGGTTACCTCCACTGAAATTCATCTTTCTAGCAATAATGGTACTAGTTTTTATAAGGTAGTAGTTATCATTTGACTCTCAATCGGTCAAAAAAGGTTCGCTTAAGCCTAGAATGCAAGCCAAGAATGGTAATACCGTTTTATTTGTCTTGCTGGATACTCTTCCTAGTTCGTTCGGTGTCTGAAGGATGTTGCTCATTGAGCAACGTACTACTGGACTTTTGACTCCTAGCAGTTTTATATGTTTCATGCGCTCAATTTTCACATTAAGCACGAATAGGCGCGAACGGGCTTCATACGATATCCCAGAAAGCACCTAGATTGTCTGCGTTCATTTATTGTATAACACTTATGAGTGCAGTTATTTTTTTAGCCACTTTATAACGGTCACGTCACTAATATGGCATTCACTTATGAGGAGGCCATAATAACTATTTGGACTCCTATGAGCGAACAAAACGATAGTATAGTAGACAGCGAGTGGGTTGATTTAGGAAGCACTCATTGATCAACGCATGAAGAGTGAAATTTTGAGTCACCACTCTCCATCCCCGCGTGTACAGTTGCAATTAGAGAAAAGGAACATAATCAGAACATGAAAATTCCTTCAATTCTACGATGTGTGCATTGCAGTTTATTTCTTGCTATGATTCTGGCGAAAGTGAAAAGTAACTTTGAAAGTTACTGTGTCGGAGTATTGCATTCTAATCTCTCGATTCCAATTTTTGATAAAGTCAATGTAAATTTATCTTCCCATCAGCCGCCTTCGTATACCTGCATCGTTCTACCACGCACTTCAGAACTTAAGACATCAATTTGTGGTCTCTCTAGACGGCTTTCAGGTATTTCCGAGAAAGTGACTGCCCCACCTCTCGCTCACTTATGCCATTCGAGAAGGACTGCAGTCAAATAGTGAAGGAAGCGCTTGATCTGATTTTTACTATCAAGAAATTTCATCGGATGATAGGAATGTGGATTCATATTGTTCACAGATCATCAGTCGTTCATGCCTGTCTTTGAATCGAAGAAAGAAATTTACCATTTTGACAATTTACCTGCTACAACGCTGGGCGAGCGATCCTTCATGAGTCACATTTCACGGTCGAATGCGGATGCGAAAAATTCGAAGTGCCGGCTCATTATGAATATTGATTCCGGCTGAAGGCGCGAAGAGGATGTCATCC
Source organism: Baylisascaris procyonis (assembly GCA_037389465.1). Classification (NCBI taxonomy): domain Eukaryota; kingdom Metazoa; phylum Nematoda; class Chromadorea; order Rhabditida; family Ascarididae; genus Baylisascaris; species Baylisascaris procyonis. The sequence continues at coordinate 143,657 of JAZARR010000247.1, forward strand.
TTCCGAAGAAATTGATGAGGATGTTTGTCATGTTCTTTTCATTTCAACACCAGCCAACCGGATTATTGCTCGAATGACTGGTAAAACAAACTCAGGAAATCATCAGTTACCTAGAGAACGGATAGCTGGAAAGTTTAACGAACTTTAGCGGTTCTTTGCCTGCGGCGAATTTCCTTTCACGTTTGACGGAGGGATTCTGCTGACCGAAAGCGTGATTGTCCTCAAAACTGCTCAACAGCAAATGTTTCCATGATTCCATTCAGCGAATCCCGGCATCGTCTGGGTTCCCGCAGTTCAATACATTGGCCCAGAGTCGATGCACAAATCGAAGAATTCCTGCGATGTTTCCACTGCAACGAAGTCTCCGACAAAAACAACGCTCTTATGTGGCGGTTAGAGTGTAAGCCCTAGACCAGCACTCATACAGCTTACTCCAGGCCATTCGAAGTGCATTACTTCCTATTCTCATTTGATGTTTTGTCCAAGCGGTTGGAAGGTTGCAGTACACGGGTCGCAGGACTCCTGCGGTCAAAATCACTCTCCTTTATCAGCTCTTCTCACATTTCGGAACGGTCTAAAGTCCTTATTTCCAACAAAATAACATAGTGTTCGTCGTCAGAATTCATCTGCAAGTTAGCACTAAGTATATTTTTTCGCCTTCTTACGGTTCTTAGCCGAACTCTCAAGCAGAACGGTTTGTCGGAATTTGGTCTTTGGAGATCATCCGAACTTTTCGTATAATATAAACTTCGAACTTTACTGATTCTGACTGACCTTTTCACAGACGCCGTTCCTAAGCGAAAAAAAATGTTTACATCAAGGCACAGCTGAACAACACATCTTCACCTTGGAAACCGGAAGCGTAACTCGGAGACCGGAAGCGACATATCTTCATTCGTGCGCGCATTCGTAGGTTACATCTGTCATGTGCCTACAGTCATACGAGTCGAGGTTTTATTTATAATGAGTAAGGCGGTTCCAATGCCTACATGCGCCATAATAAACAATTTTGCGCTCTTTCTGAAAGGGTGCAGAGATCAAAACGCTAATCAGGCTTATCAAAAATGTTGGAGACGTTTCTGGACAGACAGGGAAAATCGGTGCGTGGCTCGCTGAGACCTCAGCCCTTAAGGCTATGCAAGACCATGCTAATAGTGACAGCAGTCTGGTGGGGGTGAATAAGTGATTATGAATGCAATGGATCGCAAGGATTTTGTTCGATCGCAAAGTGTGTACTAGCATCTCGTCAGCGAATGCTCAAACCTAGTCCATCTAAATAATATGAACGTTGTTCGCAATCATGCTTCCAATTGCAGTAATTGAGATATTGTCGTATTCTGATCCTAACTTTATTGTTTTCACTAATCCCTTCAAGTCTTTTGCAGTCAAAAAGGACTGTTATATAGGAGCTTACGTAAAAGATTGAAACGTGTCACAATGTTGCATCTTGATCGTCTCGAATTCCACTTCAATGAACACAGATGACATTACCTGTCCACCAGATGCTTTCCTTGTAACCACATCTTTTGACAAATCAATCAAAATTTTCCTAGATTCAAACTTCTGTTGACTTTTCTATCTAAGAACATTCCTTAAAAAACTACGAATATTCGCTGCATTCATTTCGAAATAGCTTGGTGGATAGGTCTTCAGCCATCTCTATTCGGTGTATTTTTATTACCCCTCTACTTTTCATTGATAGGTATACATTAGCCATTATTTTCTACTTCTTTGAGCACACAGTCGGTTTCATATTCTGCTCGAGGCATAATATTTTCATCTCAAAAATAGTAATTTCCTTGGATTATTCAACTTTAGTGATCAAATGCTAAAGTATTTCCGGAGGAACGAGAAGCAATTGTTCCGGTTTTGTCTACCAATACTTTAACCTAAAAGTTACAGATCTTAATCGGGAGCAATTAAACGTTCTACTTTCTTTTCATTTCCCATTCAAAACCTCACCTTTTTCATGCTCAAGTTTTGCGCATAAGTTTACATTCAGGCTTCTTAATTTTCTCACAAATTTTCGTTTCAGTGCAAATGAATAATACGCAACAGTGATACGACCGATCATGTGTTCCTGCAAACTTATTTAGCAGTTTTAAACACCAAATAACAAAATCCATCTTTTCTGTTTACGTTTACATTGTTACGACTTAATGTCTAACCAACTTTTTTCTTCGAAGTGACCAAAAAATGCAAAGGTATTATTCTTCAAGGACCAAAGGTATGCAACTATGCCTCAGTAGGTACAAGAAATATAGATATCAGGGAACTTGTCCAGAATGTTTTGGATAAAAAAATAACTTGCGTCTAGGGAAAAGTCTATGCTAAAATGGTTGTAGCGGGCTGAAAAGTTTATGCGACGTATATAAAAACAATGGCATACAGTGGGAACTTTTAGATTTGTATGCTCTTTGAAGCCCAATTTCCTAAAATTGCCATTCCGGAGTTGTACTTTTCCAAGAGAACTTCATATCTTTTCGGTTTTACTCCTGTAAATTTAAAGAACCAGAGGAAAAAGCGAGAATTGTGTGTACCGGAATTTACATTATACAATGAGAGGTAACTCAAAATGAGGTTAAAAGAATAAATCTTTACATCTCATTACCAATTTATCAAGCAAAATCCTTGCTGGTTAGGATTATGAATAAAGGGATTTACTTATAACATATGTGTTCAAAGTTGCAGTAGTCTGTCTGCTGTAAATCTATTAGAAGAACTTCCCGAATGGGAAAAACTAATCGGTAGATTCATTTTATTCATTTTCAAGCCGTTTTAAGGTTAAAATCTATCGTAAAATCAATCGACTATTGCTTAGAAGAAATAAGAAATATTAAAATATTTGCAGTCTTTACATAATTTAAGCCATTCAAATATGCAATATCTATCTGCTAATGATTGAAATGTTGAAAATTTAATCGAGCACACATAAATTTGTGCTAAATTTGCAAATGAGAGCTCATTGTGCCCTAGCATGTTGATTTATTCGGTCTTACAACGGTGATGTTGGCAGCTGTTTGGTGCAGATTTTTCCACACTAATTTGCGAAGCATTTCTTCCATTAGCTCACGTCGGTCACATGAGCTCAAAAGTTTCCTCCAAGCTATTAGCAGATATACGTCGATTGACTGACCCATCATCGATTCGTTGATAATCCCCACCTAATCCCACCCTCCCCCGTCACCTCACCACGAGCAATTTCGTATCGCCAACTTCATAGCTATTTATCCTGTTGCCATTTTATTCTTACTAGAACTACATAGGTAACTTCAGCGAAAAAGCACAGCATTTTATTTCTTTATTAAGAGATATTAGCATAGTCGGGGAAAGGATTAGTTCTTTATACTTGAATAATATGATGAGAGAGAGGAAAAACTACTGTAATACTTTGAATGATTGTCAAAGAAATTTTCTCGCAAGCTAATCATAGTGAACACCTATAAAGAGATCAAAGTTCATAGTGGTTATTAAAATTTTAATTCGAAATTTAAATATATGCAAAATAATCCGATTTTCATTATCAGATAAGAAACACTGCACTACGATTAAAATAAAAGTTGAATAGGACTGGTGTTGTCTGAGATGATAATTTCCTTTCGTAAATCATTAAAGCAAATTTTCAGCGATTTTTACACTCTTACTTTTTCACCCGTAAGTTGATACTATTATTTCATAAGGAATTACCTGAACTCTACCTAAACTATTTTCATATGTAAGACATCTATAAATTTGGTTTTCCACTATCTCTCTTTCTTCTTTTCTCTCTTTCTTTTCCCTTCTTTCTTCGTCTCTTATTCACTTTTCTCTGTATCTCTCTTCTCACTCAATGAACCATACGACTCTAGCTAGATTCGGGCAACGTTGCGTCAAACGGCTGCAACCTTGAGACGTCATTTGTATGAAAGCAAAATTTGCGTTCTTTCGAGGCTAGCTTCTGTGTGCATTAAAAGTCGATTGCGCATATTCCATGCATATGTTAGTTTCGCTTGCCCCAACACTTCAATATCCTCACAATCATTTCCTATCGAAATATTGTCTTTCACCTTTCATATTCCATTTTCCCATTAGATGCATAAACTTCCTATTTATTCATTGATGCATAATTTCGTTCAAAAACGCATCCTGAGAGAAGAGATCCATGGATCATTATGCTACAAATTTTTGATAAGTTTATGAAGCCGACTACAGGCAAATGCGCTCGTGTATTTATACAGTACTCATGCTTGTTTGCAGTATTAAAAAGGACAGAATTGCATCTTGGCGCGATTCTTAAGGGGTACTGTAGACCTAAGTTTCATGGATCCTTCCCAATGTTGCTTTACCTGTCGACCAAACAAGTCTCTTTGCTTAATTTTTAAGCTGAAAAATAGAGCAAAAAACACTAGCTTGAGCAAACTATCTATTTTTATGCAATTATGAGAGAGGAATTTTACAAAGAAATTTAAGATGTGTCTTTATAATTCCGCTCATCACAACAACCATTTTCTTAAGTTATGAGGAAACAATAAAACATTTACAGTAAACCTCTTCTATAAAAAATTCGGTTTTTTTGTTGCAACCCGACCGGTTGCAAAATTCATGCAAACTTTTTAGCATCTTTAATTGCCTATAAATCCTTCTAAAGTTGATAAATCAACTTGACAGTTCGTACAGTTGATCATCCAATTGCCGTACATCATACCATCAAATTTCATTCTTCTAGCTTCAATGTAGTTCTTAAATTTGGATTGCCAGTCTGACACACCCACGCAATACCACCCGCACACTAACACACATTCACGCATACACACATGCTTAAATATAATGTTGCAATAATGCCATTTGCGAATGCAGTTTTGCAGCAATGAAACAAGTAAGCCATATGGTGCTCATTCCTTCTAGCTAGGAAAATTGCGTTTCTCGGTGAAGTAATAAGCGTATATCAGTTCTATTCGTATAGCAGTTCTACGCTTTTTGACGAAAAAACACGGTTGATTTACATTTGTGATAACGCAGTTTACATATTAACACATTGCATATTGCTCGGATGCGATATTTGCAAATAGAATGTGGGTCCCCCTCCCCCTGTTGATGCATCATCGGACGTTTTTGTGAGTGTTGGCTCGGATTCACGTTTAGTCAATTCGCTTATTCAACACGATGCGATCCAATTTTCGTGATGGCCTCGAAAAGTTTTGCGGCCCAAGCGGTGTTCATTTATGTAAATGAAACCGCATCATATATGCAAATTTGTTGCTCCTACCAACCTTGGTTGGGCAAACAACATAATTTTGATGGATGTTTCGTCGAAATTTCGGAATATGTTATAGAATGATTTTTTAAAGCTATATTACATTTCTTCAACTTTTCTTTTTTTGCAATTGTTTATTTAAATGAATGGCGCGTTCTTTGGGCAGATTAGTTTTTAGCTCTAGTTTTTCATGTCGGATACGTATGAAGTGAGGGGGGAGGGGGAGGGGGAGCTATAGTTGTATACCTCATCGAAAACAATTCAGTTATTTCACGCTTAAATTATTCAAATATTACAAATTCACATTTTATGAAATACTAAAATGAAAAATTTCTATGCAAATGAAATCATCATGGCAAACTTTTTTGTGCAGAAAAAATCATTTGATTTGTTGATAGATGAAAATTTTTTACGGCGAAAATTTTCTGATATGATAATCTTTGAATGCGATGAGAAGGATAAAAATTTTCAGCATTGATGAATAGTTATTGATTTATAGGCAACTCATTGGGCTATATTGAAGTCATTGATCATCATTGTTCGTGATGAATCAATCTATCGTCGTTCGAATCGGATTTTTGCTGAAACGTTCACGTAGTTTGCTTACTTCTTTTACCGCATTCTTTGAATAAACGACGGATTTATGCCTATACGCATAACATTCGTCGTTGCCACCTACTTCCCCCTCCCTCACCCCCGCTCCCCACCCCTCCATCCGCTCCAATTTCGGTCAGCAGTATTCACCTTAATAGGGGAATTTTAAATGAAGCTTCAGGCAAATTTTGATATTCTAATAGTGCTCAGCTTTCAAAATCGATCTCACAGATAGAATTATTCTCATTAAAACAGTTATTTCCTTTTACATGGCCCTGAAAATCTGCATATATAAAGCGCGTTGTGGATGTTGTGCCATTGCCCATGTACGTTTGTGCATGTCTGTTTCGGGTCCGATCAATTCACCTGGTAAATCATGAAGGCTGGAATGAGGACCGATAGTTATAACGCATACCTTGGAATGACCTCATATACAATTTTTCACACTAATCCACCAGCGCTGAAAAGAAAAAGAGCTAAAGACGCTTCAAAATGTCAAAAAATTTTCGTGTTTTTCCAACGGTCAGATCTTAATTTTAAAAAAGTTTGAGCAGTAAAAATCGAAAGACTAGTAGAAACCTTCGTATTGTTCAAAAAATTAATGCATTATTCTACAAATTTTATTATTTTCTGGTCAGTTTTAGAAGCGGTTGGTCAGATGATCAGAAACGCTTATCGTGCAATTTCCTCTTGACGCGTCTCTCCATTTTTTATTTTACTGTGCTGCAAAGAAAAAAATGAACAGAAATACAATATCGCCTTACAAATTTTATCAAAAACGTTGAGAATTGAAGCACTTTGCCTTCTATAATTCTAACCTTGCCATTCAGGATGGGATTTTAGCTGTTTTTATTATTATAATGAAAAAATAGGTAGGTGATCAATGAAGCTAAGAGAGAAAAACGTTCCACAAGAATGCAACGCAACAGTATCGCTGACTTCTGCATGCAATGAATATCGCTCGATTTGATGCTGTGATGGCATTGAGATGCTATAAGCGCACAGTCTCATTTTAGTGGAGATTCTTAAATTGTGATGTGATTGCAAATTTGTCGAATATCTCAAATGTTCAAAAAATTTGAATTTTTTTTGAAAAAAAACAATTCCAATTCGCCTAAATAAATATAATCCCAACTTAGCGAACAAAAAATCTTGCGAATGATATAATCCAGGAAATTGTAGGATGTAGTTCCTTGAAATGTTGATGCTTCATGGGAGGGAAACTTGTTAGGGACGGAGTAACACACTAGCATCCTATAGCGATCGGTTAACTAATATTTTAGTGAGATAAAAAAGTCATCAGTCGAAAATTTTGGACATAATTCCATATGTTAAGCTTGATGAAATGAGCTTCACATTATTTTCTAGCCTAGATAATTTCCTATTTTTCCAGAAATTTTTCTCCGTTATTAAGCGAAATCAAACGGGCTCGATCGGTCATTGTCTAGGAAACAATGAGGTACCTTTGACGAATAGGAGAGCTCCAGTTAAATTTATAATTTAAACCATAGAGAGTCTCATTGCTAGGCCATATCAATGTTCCCTAGTAATCTAATTTTACTTGTTTTCTCTCCATAAATCACTTAATTATTCTCCATATTGTAATCTAATTTAACTTGTTTATTACTCATATATCGCTTACCTGATTCCTCTTCATAACTCACTCACCTATTTCCTCTCTGTATCTCACCTGTTTCCTCTTCATATATCACTTACCTGGTTCTTTTCCATATTATAATCTAATTCTGCCTAATCTCTTTCTGCATTATTTAATCATAACAAATTTTCCACTTTATTTAACAAAGCGGACAATATGTTTAACGAAACGTTCACCTTTGAGCAATTTTTCTAATACGTTTCAGTAGCAATGAAAGTTTAAAAAAAACTAAGAATGCTTTTAAAAGTGACATCTCTCAAAAAGAAGACACTTCACTGTGATTTTGTACAATTTCACCTTTCGTTAATATTCTACAGGTATTTTTTCGCCTCATCATCGTCGCAATTTTTGTGGGTTCCGATTTCATCGGCAATGACACGTTAATTGCGAACGCAATCTGTTTTAGACGTTAATGAATTTGTTCTATAATATATACATCTAAGCAGGGTCGATCGCACCACTTACTCAACCGTCACATTCATCATTCGCTCACGTTAGAGTGATCTACCTAAGGGTTGGGGGTATTCTTTGAGCTCACCAAATACTTATAATATGTAGATTACTTGTTTATCATATGCAAATTAGGTACCACTAATTGTCACTATATTGCATGCAAATTAGGCGCTAAATTATTAGTAGTATTATGCAACTTAGGTAACACTAATAATTACCATTATGTATTGATATTTTTGCTTATCACTTGAATGAGTTCAAAGTTTTTATCAATAAATATTGAATACTAGCATATAATGCAGTTGAAAAATTGAATACATATCATCGCAGAAAAGATTATCTTGTAATCATGAGTTAATTGTATTCATCATTTAGATTATATTTGTTATTCAAATTAAAGCCGTTCGTATGCATTCGATAGATGCTGTGAGGGATTTATATTGTCAACAAGCGGAAAAAAACCTTCAAATGCACTAAATACGATGTATAAAAATTAAAATCTTTTAGCATAGTAACATAAGCAAAGTTTGCTTCCATTTATTCAAAAAAAAACGTATAGTTTTGTTGTCATATAATATCTCACATATTGCAAATATAAGCAAAAAGGTGATCGTTATTGATATATTCTGTAAAGGCACTAATAAAATTCGCTATTCGTGTATATTTTAATACTATCCTAAGCGCGGTAATTTTTTTTATAATTTATCATTGCTGCATTACAGAAATGAAATCATCTTTAATGTATGTCTCGAATATTTTTTTAAATTATATAAATTGTAAACGAATTATTCTTTATGTAAAATTGAAATTGCATTTATTCGAGAGTCTCGCAACGATCGAATTATAATGACTGATGATTTAATTCGATAGTAAACCTAATTATGTGAGGAAATTTTGCAGCGCCCAATTCATTTATTCTGGGTATTTCCAGTTAACGAATTTTGCTTGCGATACGCGATCCCTTTGTTTAGTGTTGATAGAATTATCGCTGCTTATGCTTCGTTTTATATTATCCTCTTGACCTATCCGACATGACACTGCTGTCATTTACGACATCAATACACAGACTGGATGAACACTAAATTTTGGACACTTGAAAGTACTTTTAGGCGTTTTATGCGAATTTTTAGCGCAAAAGCAGATCTTTTACATCGTCTACATCAGATCTTTCCCTCTCAAATTTGTAGGCTTATTTCCTCCCAAGTTTCTTCTCAAGGAAAGCAGATATACTTATCATAATCCGCATATATGTTTGTATATGTGCGCCTATACGATAATTAAAAATAGTGAGCCCAAAAAGTTGCTACGCTCAATTTTGATTTACATAACTTGCATAAAATATGGCTTGCATAAGTTTCAACTAAGAAATTAACTTAAGCATAACAACTTGTGCATCTTAAGTATTTTTGGCTGGCACTTGATTTGCATATCTGGTGTTTTACAATAGCTTCATTTCCCCGATATTTTCTTTTTTAGCTCAGACCTGGACAGGTGGTAAATTGCTTTACAGTTCGTATTGCTAATGAGATGCTTAAATGCTGAACATTGATAGGCGATAAGGTCTATAAAAAGGTTGAAAAGTTTGGATAGGAAAATGAAGAAATGCCTGAATATGTAAGTACATTTAGTTGCACCTATTAATATATGAAAAAAATAGTATGTATATATGAGAGGAATTGTTTAGAGAATCTCTAAAGAGAATGAGAAAATGAGAGAGATGCAATAATGATTGCGAACATTATGAAAAATAGTGTGCTGTAATTGATTGCATAGCGCGAGAATCAAAGTAATGTCTTTGTGCGGTATGCGTACATGCATAAGGAATGCGTCGAGCGCAACAGCGTTTGCCTACGCTTAAAACTGCTAGGCAGCGAACATTTTTCGTATATATTATTGCCAGCCGTTTGGCAGACAAACAGAAATTTTTTGAAATATTACGTGTTTGTTGTAGGAATTGTCTTAGAGTAGACGATGAGCGTAGTTGTATTAGAGTGCATACACAAAACTCGTCGTCCCCTTTCAATGGGACAATTGAATGATGATCAGCCGTCAATGTCTCTGAGCAGCCGTTATTGCCAGTTTGTTGGCGCACGTCGGCACGCTACTGCGCTCAGTGCTAATCACTTGGGTGTGATGGTTGTCGACTAGTATTGTATGCAAATTTACGATGATTATATGCAAATTGGGTGGGATGTGGAAGGGGGAGGGGTTGAGATCAGCGAAAATGGATAAGGGCATTGCTTACTGATTAGCATACCTGATAGTGATGTGTTACATATTAAAGGATTTAAGGATAATTTAGCCAAGAATCTATTTCCAGTTCTTTTATCATCCCTCTCATTTCCTTGATTTGGAACATATCGAGAATATGCAATTCGTTGTGATGCCTCGATTACAGCTTCAAAAAAATATATTATTTTTTGCTGTACATTATTAAATCGCTATGTCATCTATAATTTACCATCAACATATAATTTATGCAGCAAGATCTTTAATTATATCCGGATTTCGTAATGTTTCATATATTACAATTGTGCAAAGAGTCATTTTAGGTCGATGAAAGGGGATTCCATGACCACAAGATAGGTTTTCTCGTAGCTCTTGCCGGAAATCCTCTCACACTTTTGGCTCACAGGCTTTCGAAACTTTTGGTTATGCTGATTTCTTAAAGATTTGAAAAACAGGCTTTTTGAAAAGCTTTTTTATATTAACCAAGAAAGTTTCAGCCATCCATAACTTTTTATGTAGCTTCTTTTTTTACCGTTATCGATTACCATTTTGTAAACAAAAACTCCATAAATACTTGTGCCCTGAAAGAAATCTTAATACGCAATTTCGATGCAGTGCTTCTTGTTATTTAATGCTTTCGTATAGTGATGAATGAGAGAGGAGGAACGACAGGTTGGATAGACGGCGAAGATAGTCAAAGGTGATTATTAATTCCCCTCTTTATGAAGGACATGAGATGTTTATTTAGTTCCATACATATTAACTTTACTTCACTCGTTCAAAGTCAACTTTGTGTTTTTGAATTTTTCATAGTTATTGTAGACGAGGAAGTTATTGCTTAAGGGCATTTATCGTTCTTCAATTGTTCTATTGCTGGAAAGCAATTCATAGCAGAAACTTTCGAAGAATGTTCTGTTTTAGCCTGGATTTGTTTCCATACAACGCATTCCATTAATAACTGTTTCCTATTATTGTTTAGAGAGAGGGAGACAGAGACAGGGACAGAGAGACGGAGAGAGATGGGGAGAGAGGCGGAAGAAATGTTTCGTTCAAATATCAAGTTTTCTTAGGCGAAACGGAGGGGTGTATAGAGCACATTGAAACGAAATTTATAATCGAGGCGTTATGCTCTTCAATATTACGCATGAAATTCAACGTAGCCATCGGTTCGCTGATCCATCGTTATCTAAATTGTTGTGCGCATCTGAAAAATGCCTTCAGCGGATATGTATCCAACGTTATATCCCTAAAGAAATTTTTTATCTTTGAAAACACCGAAATCCCCTCACATAATGCTTCCTTTAAATATTTCTTCACGTCATTCTATTTATTTCATTCTAATTCACTCGTTGTTATGCTTGTATTTTTTAAATTTATATTTCTTTCAGGTTGTATTAAATTGTACTTCATAGTGTTTTCGGAGAAAAATGTTTTAGATACTTTTTTGTATTTGTGCACTCTAAAAAGTCGATCACGCAACGGTAATATTTGTGCGATATGTAGTCAATGATGTGTTTGTTTTTGTGCTTTTATGTCTGTGTCTGTGTTTGTCTCTGTATATCTATGTCTCGATCTATTCGATAATTTAATTCTGAGATGGTTTAATTTTGATTAAAGTTTATTTCCGATGTTTTGCAACAATTTTTGAATGTTTTTAGACACATTTTCACTAACGATCAATGAGGAGCTGAATTTGAAGTGTTTTCCAGCTCTGCCATCTCGTATCGTTTGTTTGCTCATATTTCACTCTAATCCAGATTCTTGTAGATTTAATAGGACCATATAGTACAGGTTTAACTTTCAAAAAAGTTTTCAATCCTCTTCCACCTCGCAAAGATCTTTTAGAAGATGACTTATGCACTTAGGTATAGCGGCGCGACGTTTAAAACGAGAGAAATTTAGTAGAGTAGTGTCGATCGTTGTTTAAAGGATATGACTTATATAAGGGCGTGAAGAGTGTATTTTGATTTACTATGCCCATGTTTGCTGAGGCATCCTGTAGATGTTCTTCATTTATCAAGAACTAAGGTTTGTTACTGTCTCTAAGTTATATCTACAAATTTAAATATGATCCATTTTGAGTAATTGTAAATGCCAAATGGACAGGTAGACACAGCAAAAAGTAGAGCGGGCTCGATGACAGGAGTTTGAGGTCCTCACAGAAAACAAGCAGAAAATTTTTTTATAGAGAAAAAATTTGGCTAATTCATTTTCCTACATTCAAGCGGTGAGAAAAGAAATGAAAACTATGAAATAATTTTTTTCATACTAAGAATAATATGAATAAATTAATCCTTTTTTCTTATATCTTTAACCTTTTCGATGCAAATAAAATAAAATCATAAAGAAGAGTTAATGAATGCATTTTGTATTATTCATTTATGGATAATTATTGTGCGAAATGTGTTCGTTAGCATTTATGCAGATATTAAGCAATTTTCCAATATATTTTCGTTGTCATAGTTACGAGATCATAATTACTGAATTATTTGCTATCCGCACAAGTTGTTTAAATTTTCCTATAGGCGCTGCAGATGAAATTTGACTTTAAAAGTATCGTTTATCACTGTTTTGTTTCTACTCGATATTACTCTTCTCAGCGCTGATATTCGCCGATGAATGATAAGGAAATTGTCTGATACCGGGAGGTTGATTCCTTTGTTGCAAGAGAAGGTATAAAAAGTCTAAAATGATAACAAATGCTTTAATAATATGATACTATTAAAGAGATTTAAGGGAGATGCTCCTAACTCATGTCCTTCTACTATCAAACTATCACTTGAGCGGAAAATACCTTTCTTGATACCTCATTCAGCAGCTATAATATTTCTTCTAGGCCATTTATAATTCGATAGCGTATCATCCATACCTTGTTTCGTATGGCTCACGTATATGTTTGTATCGTCCACCTGTCTGATTACCCCAACTTGAAGCTAACTGAAGTTGAAGTTTCGTAATATGATGGTTAGATCATAAATCTTTGGGTGGTGTCCTATAAAACCATATCATTTTTCATTTTGATCCCTTAGAACTTCAGGAAGAGATATAGAAAGTCAAAGTTGAAAAAAAATTTCCATATCTTTTCAATGGAACAATTTTTTTTTTGGTCATTATATACCAGCCGGATGACAGATAAGGCGAGAAGCTTGACAGAGGAGCTGTCACGTTACGCGCTTTTTTGCACTCTTCTCATCTGAACAGCCGCTCTTAAAAATTATCAATAAAAAATAGGGCACATAAAATATTCCTTTATTTTTTTATTGACTGACCCGGTTGTTCGGTTAAAATCGTCCATAAAAGATGGATTTTTCCAAGAATCGAGGGGCAATGCAAGACGAAATTCCAATTTTATGAAAGACATGCAATTTTTTTGGCAGCGTTAGATGCTTAGCTCGTTTGGAAGTTCATAGATCAGTGTGAAATACTATATAGGAGGTTATCGTCTTATGTATACTATCATCGTCAAATTTCATCGAGGTTGAAATTATTGGGGACACAGACAGACACATTCATCAGTACGCATAGACATGATCTCATTAAAAACAAATAATTTTCAAAATTTTCGCAAGCAGTTAAATTTATTAAAATAGGAAAATATCGTCTCGGACTTTCATAGTTTCGCTTCAGCAGGAGAAACTTGTTGATCGCGTAGGCGGAAATTCTGCCAATTCAAAAACGCATATTCTGCCAATTCTCTTCATCCAGAAAATTGTGTACCTTGACCCAAAAAGATTCTATAACATCATAATCCAGATATTTATGTACCTGTCGTCTCGGCCTTTCCCCGTTCAATGTTCTCTAATTTGCACGTATTTTACTCAACGAATATGCAGATGAATGCAAATTTCCAAGCATCATTCAGCATTTGTTTATGAGTTATTTCAGTTCGATGGATCGACTTAGAGTGATTGCGTCCTTATAATCGCTAGTCAATAAACAAGGTGTAATTTGTTGTTTTGATTTGCTGTCCTCTGATGTCGTTTGCTTTTTCTCCATGAATATTCGTGTACGGAAAGGAGTTTCTATGGGAGGGAACTTCCTCTATGTGATGTGGCGAGTCATACTTCGTAGGACGGATGTTTTTCATTTTCTGAACGGCCCGGCGGGAAAGAGTTCGTGAGGCAATTTTTGAAAAATTGCGGTCTTGTTGTATCATTCGCAGCTATTTCAATGCATAATTTTCTGCTGAAGTCGAAAAAGATTTTTTTGTGCCAGATATGTTGGCGCGCATGGCTCAGTGGTAGGTGCTCCAGCGGTTTTGAAAAAGTGAATGGCTAATGAACAGCGCCTGCTTTAGGAATGATCCAAGAACAAGAAGTGAATATGCTAATGTTGCATTTTTTTCGAATAGGTAAGTTAAGTAAGAAGGAAGAAAGGTGGGAAGGTGCGGGCTAGACTCAATTTTTTAAGTGGAAGTAATAAAAACTGAAAGCAGTAAGGAATCTAAGACTAATGCCGAAATGTAATGCTTTGGAAACTGAGAGTTCCACATTATACATCGCAATTTTATCTATACTTTATCGCTGTGAAGGAGAGCAGAGCTTATTAATTTTTGCGACTATGCGATATAATATGGCACGTCCCAAGAAATTTTTCTGATGGTAAATATAATTCAGTATAACTCATGAAAGTTTGTGCTCGATAAAGCACATTTTTGTATCATTTATGAAATTTTATTGTCGTATATTAAGATATAAATTCTGAGATTACAAATCATTACGTAATATAGTTTTCGAAATATCTAAGAGAAAAGTGCAAAATTAACATCAGCGGTTTGAAAAGTCATGGTATATTGACAGTGTTGCTTCGCGGAAATCTACTAATTGGTGTTTCTCTTCCACTAAAGAAACATTGTTTCTCTTATTGTTGCTTCCAACTGTTTGAACTGAAAATAAGTTGCACATCGCCTAGGTACGCAACTATTCTTGCAGCCATCAGAATCTTTTCGAGACCGAAACATGAAAAGCCTACAGAGGAAGGGAGGGTAGGCTGTCACCGTATCCGTCCAGATAGCGATTGTTTTCCATTAGGTTGATGTGTGCCTTACACAGGTTTTCATTTTATGCCTTGTCAAATGACTTCTTAATGAACCGAAGATTTTTTCCACCGGCACGTGTTTTTCATTAGCTGAAGGACTATTTATGGCCTGACGGTGTTGTAAGTTTTCCGGATACCAGTTCGAACAACTTTCCCTCGTGAGTCTCATTTCATCCATAATTCCAATTCAGTGAGTTCATGTTGAAAGGTTTTTGCGAAAATTGTGATGCATACTTGGTATTTTTGACTCCATTAGAATAAAATTGCGCGCAAAGACAAAATTCGAGAAGTTTCAGCTTGCTAGACAAATGCAATATTGGGTTATAACTTGGCTCTTTTTTCATCGTCGTTGTCTTTACATATGAAAATTGCGTAGCCATATTTGCAAGTTTCTATTTCCTCATAGCGCTCTCTCATTGAAATGACTGAGTTAACAACAGAACGCAGTTCTAGCATAATTTAATTTTTTTCTCAATTTCGACATTTTATTTATGACTCTATCAAATATTGATACTTTGTTTTACTGCACAAGGCTGGGTGCCTTTATAAAATGTGACGTTGAGAGCTTGTCCAGCTTAGGTTTGTCAGATTCTTTCCTTTATCCATATTATTCCGGCATCCTCTTCTGCAGTAAATTGTTAGTCGTTTATTAACATCTATGTAACACATTTCCATTCAACGTATATAGTTCGAATATAGTGCATGGTAGAGTCATCTTGTATTCCTGCGACTCTGTAGGTGAGGGAACGTCACGGAAGTGAGGGAACCCCTAAGATCCCCTGCGCCTGCGGGAGATTTTCTGGGCGCCGGGTCCTCATTACGAGATCCCCATGGTCCAAAATTAATGAATTATCTTTATGTGGGAGCATCGCGATAGGATGTTGGTGAACCTTAAACATTAATACATGTTGATAGACATTTGCCAGTGCACAAAAGAGCAGAAGATCTACGAGAATATGCCCTGACATTCAAAAGAAATAAAAATATTGACGTGAAAACATTTGAGTTTTGAACATTCGTGTTTTTATTTAGATAATGGTTTATTTGCTCACAATGACGCAATGGCTTTAATTGAAATTGAAATATATAAGAATTTGAGAAGTGATGTATAAACTTTTTAGTTCCACTTGTTTTGAAAGAAATGGAGAAATTAAGATTGTTTCGAATCATGCTTTCAATCCTCAGGAAGATTCGGGAAAAATCCACTTCAGAGACATTCCTAGTAGAACCTCGTCAAAAAAGGATGCATGCTAGCAAAAACTGAGATTGCAACCGAACATTCAAATATATACATTTGCATAATCGCTGTCTTTCGCTATCTTTGTCTCTGTCGTTTGTCGGTCGTAATTATTATGTTTGAATGTAGTGTTCGAGGCGTGCTTTCAGCAGCTTATGAGCTTAACTTATTATCCCGATTAGAGTTCAAGAGGTCAGTTTTTTTCGAGCTGTAGAGATGGGCTTTGAGCTCCAGGGAGGGGGGGGGGGGAAATATGAGATTCCCAACTCCGGAGAGAGCTGAAAGGACAGAGATGGATGGCATGCCAGTGATGGTCTTGTCTTGTCATCTTTGTTCTTTGTCTGCCTCAGGAAAATCCAATTACAGAAATGCTTTGATGGTCACGTATTGGTCACTTACGCCTATACACTGTTTTTGAGCTTGGCTATTATTGTGCTTTGTGGTAGGAGTCCTGTTTTTGGCGTTCTCTCTAGTTCACTGTTTTTCCGACATTAGAGATCGCTAGGAATGACTGTGGTTGATTCTGAGAATCGTACAACCAGTTCAGAGCTTCATAATGCCTACTGCACTAATTCCTAGAAATTCAGGATTCCTTGAATCCGGAAAGTTCTTAAGACGGCTACTATTTTTTCCAAGATTTTAACAATAAACTACAACAACATGTTTATTAATATTGAGATGCAAACATTGAACTGTTCCCGTCTATTAGATATCAAAACACAAATAGGTCATATAAAATTACAAAAGAATTGCTGTCATATAATTTGGCTTTAAAATCACCATTTTGCATCTCGCACGAATTTTCTTTACAATAATATCCAACTTTTTTTCAGTGTGTCAATTTTTCTTCGTATGTGCAAATCTTTCGTCACAATGTCCAATTTTATGCATATTCGCGATATCATCTATTCTTTCATACGTTTTTGTACCATTTAATTGTTTCTGAAAAGCTCGAAATTTACTTCTCTTCTTTTATCTTTGAGAGAGGAATGGAGAAAAGGAATGGAAATGATCGTATATGACTAGAATATGATCGTCTCTGCATTATTTTCTTTAATAAGGATGTCTAGGTTGATCTGGTTTTTTGGATTGCGAACGCTATTTACGCTTCTCCATTCGTTTTTAGTTTATTCTCTTTATGGGAAAGATTCTGTAAGAAATAGTATAATTATTGCCATGGAATTCATAGGAATTTGATCGTACAGCTTTTTAAATTGTTTTTGAGCTTAAAATTGCGCTCAGTAAAGTTTTGGTTTTTTTAAAAATTTTTTTCGTAGGAGTAACAAAATTTCCATACCTTAAAAAAGGAACATTTCGATTACTTTTGAGCGATCCGGAGCACTTCACTATGGGAAAAGTGATTTTCAGCCAAGAGAATCTTCCTCAAACCGAACGGTACGGAGAGGAGGGAGAGAATTTATTAGGGAGGATTCTGGTGGAAAAGATAACGGTTATACGATGCCAATTACACATCCGCGAATTATTTGCATATAGTTTTTTTGCTGCCAATCAATTCATGTACTCACTCAAAATTTCAATATTCTTTACTGCAAATAGGATGTTGATAAAGGAACTTGCAATGCTATAAAATTTATTTCTGCTAATAGTGTGAAATTCGGTTCAATCGATATTTTCTCCATTTCCGTTTAATTTTATTGATTGCAACAATTGCAAATGTTTACCTGATTCATTCTAGTGTTCCACTGAATTTATTCGGCAGCTGATTAACGACTTTGTTTGCCGAAAACGATGAGCAACGGTGATATGGCCAGTCCAACAACAAGTGGTGTCGTTTCTAGTGGAAATCGTAAGTTACCTTTATATCTCTCTTTTTTTTATTTCTTTTTTTTTAGGAAATTTTTTCAAGGAGATGGAGATGAAATTGAGCATTCAAGAAACTTTTGCATATAGGCTGTCAAATTTCATAGAGGAATGCACCCCATATTGGAGACTATTGTAGCCCTCCCTCCCAGCTCCTAGCTTAGCGATTCCCAGATATCATTTGAAGTAATAAAATTGCGTGGGCCTTTAGAAGGCCCTAACACTGATAGAAGGAAAGCATCCAGATTTTGACAAACCGTAAAGTTCTACGAAAATTCGCCATTTTGAATCGGTTTGTGAAGCCTTTCTTGACTTTCATTACACTCATATAGGAGCAACAAATATACAAATGTTCTCCATTTTCCTCGGTATTCTTTCTCGCCTACGCATTCCCTTTCGTCCTACGATATTTTCTTTGAACTTTTATTTTTTCAGAAATCCATTTCACATAAGAAATTTTAAAAAATCCTTCTTTCCTAGTGAATGCATATATTGAATATATCGAAAGAAGTTCCATTCTCGAAGATTTTTATAATGCGAAGTGAAATTTCTTCAATGAGAGATGAAGGCAATAAAAACATAGTGAATTAGTTTCGTAGTCTATCAATGGTGTTTCTCGATTGCCTTTAATCACCTACTAAAACGAATGTGTAATATATGAACGAAAGAGTTTTTGTTACAGTAAAATAAGAGTGAATTGTTGACGACATTGTTTAGTAATGTTGAAGTAGGTGATTCCGATTGCATGCTATTGGTCTACTTGAAAATTTTCTCGATTAATCACGACAAATTTTTAAATCTTCTTTTTTTTGCATTATAATAATGATTCTTTATCGATATGCAAATCATTTATGGATATGCACAAAGGATGCGTTAAATTTCATATGCAAATTTCTTGCATCGCAGGAGATGTTCTTTTTAGTATCGTTGCGGTAAAAATAATCCCCTTAGTTTGAAATATATTACTCATTTTCGTCTCATCCATTTTAGCGGTCATTAATGGGAGCAGTTGATGTATATTGATCAAAGCCATAGCAACATATATTGTAATAATTATAGGTAGCAATTCTCTATATAATTTTCATTTATACATGCTTTATTTTTCAGCTTCAAATAATCGTTCGCTGAAGGGTGATGGACATAACGTTGGGCCAAACGTTAAGGTAATGCCATATTTTTGAGTTAATATTCCGCTTTGTCATATTCTAGATTGTTTTAAATCACAAATATTTCTTTTTGAAATATTCCTGAAAAATATCACAAGAAAAGAAGCCGAAATTTCTAATAAATGCGATATATAGCATGATTTCTATAACTTTTAAGACCTGTTGAAAATGTGAAGGTATTCGATAGGGCTGTTATTGTATTTATATGGTTCATGTAAAATGATGCTGTTCGAATACGTTGGCCACTTTAGCAATTATATTAAAATACCTTTCCTTTCTTTTTTGACCCTTTTACAAGAAATTATGCGGATATTTCGAAATTTTCCAATGGTGAATTTCAATTTTGATAATACCAATGTCCAGTGTAAATCAAGCAAAAAATAAGTAAAGGAACAATTGTCTGATAAAATTCTTTGATATGCCATAGAAGAGAATTCGAGGAATTTCCATGAAAAATAAAATTGCTATTTTCTATTTTTATATTCTCGATTATGAAGCGCTAATAATGCTAAACGTTCAATGAACATATCACATTGTTTTAGTTTATAGTAGCAGCAAAATTTTTTTTTAAGCAATTCATATTTGCGCCTTGCCAATGTGGAAATGGCAGGATTCAGCAAAGTCCTTGCAACTTATCGTATCTGATAATGCAGTGGTCAGCGAATGAGGATTTTGATTGACCGGTGTAGTGGGCAACTCGCACAACGTTAATTCATCATTGCTTTAAATTTCAACGCACCCAAAATATCGTTCCCCTTCAGCTGAAGTGTTTTTCGATTCAAAATTCATTAAAGAAATTCACTGGCAATTATAGCTAAAAGATTGAGGAGGGGTGTGCTTCTTTTTTTAATTAAATCGAATGTATTTTATAAAATTTTTCATTAAGGGTCGTGCCGAAGATCTTCAACAGCGAATTCCGCTATTCACTGACTTATTCGCTATGCTGATAACATTTAAAAAATTTGCATTTTACTTGATTTAAGAAAGTTTTACTAGAAGTTATCAGCCGATAAGCTTTAAACCTAGCTAACACTTTTAGCTGCTTCCTCGAAATATTTTGTGTTCATGTAAAATTTGGTAGCTGTAATCTAGGGGTGGCATTCTGTTTCATTATATTTCAGAATTTTTTCCCAGGGCCTACAGCATTTCGCAGCTCATCAGATCTCACCATCTTCCGCATAAATCCATCGATCCATCATGATTCCATAAGATCGTCCATCATTGTGATGGAATACTGATTGCAAATTAGGTGACTCTTCCCTGATCGAAGTCAAGTTCGTTCAAGGTCTTTATCCAAGCTTTTAAAAACTGATCGGAAGTGTCCGATAGATCAATACGGATTACCTGTCAATTATTTTCCGGTTGCAAGGCAGTGTATACTTAATACCCCTCTTCCTCAAAGTTCATTGTTCGTCGATTCGTTCAAATTCCCATCAGCTTCTCATCGGTGGCCCATTATGAGGGTTCTCTCTGAAAAGTCATTTCCGGTAAAAAATACATATGGACTATGCTTCAAGGAGAGCGAAAGGTATGTACAACGTTTCTAGTTGCCAAATTGCACATGGTGGTCCATTTTGGTAAGACCATCATTGTACGAGGATGATGTCTCACGCAGAATACCAAAATAACGGTTCCCTCTCCCTCCACCCGAAATTGAATGACCCGGTACTGTGGGTCATTACAGCCTACTCCCTGAGAGTAGCACTTACAGCTTCTGATGTGAGAAGTCGCTGTAAACTCGAGTAATGCAGAATATGAAGGCTATCGACATGCGCAGCTCAAGACGTTTGCATAGTTTCCATGGCCATCATATGGATCTTGGTTCCATGTCATAAAAGAAGGAATCCCAGCTAGCGTCCTTCCTCTCTCACAGGTGAACGGGAATTCGCTCACTTTTCGCTAGCCCCTTCAGGTAGAACGAAAGAGCCTGACGGGGAGGAAAGGGGCACATTAGAGAAAAATTGGTGAATGAGGATGTTTGAGAAATTCTTCATTCCTCCGCTTTCAGCATGTTTTTGAATTTCATTTATGCTGACTTTTTTCCGGATGGATTCTGGCAGTGCGGCGGATAACGGCAATTGAACTGGGGAGGAAGAGGGAGTTATAAACAAGATGGCGGCATAGTGATGGCAGGAAGAGCTTGTAGCCTTCACCATTTTCCGAAATAAACTCACATTCGATTAGGAGGGTGGGGGAGGGGTAGGGGGAGGCGTGAATAGGAAACACGACGTATAGGCACCTGTCCATGCTATACCACAATGTGGACGATTCCACTGCGAGTTTAAGTAGACGTAAGCACGAATTGAATTCGCCTTCCTTCTTGTCTAAATGAAATAGTTTCTTGTGGATTCGTACATGCAGATGTTTGCCTACCTACTTATTTCTATAACCAGCTAGCCCTTACCTGGTCGAATTATTGTTCAATGTTTTGCATATTGAATTTAATTATTCAATAAAATTTCATCCAAGGATCGCTGATCGAATCTTTTGAGCAATAAAACATTTACATATTCTATAAGCCCTAATTAAATAGTGTTCCAACTATTTCGTGCAGTTTCTCGTCGGATCGCTTCTAGTCGCATTAATCTGGAATATTTGACATAGAGGATCATATCGTGGATGATAGGGACGGATGCGGAAGTAGGAAATGTATTATTTTTTTGGTGGAAATGCTAAGAAGGGAATATATTTTTAGCGGCTAAAAAAATTATTTGATTGTTGTTGGAACTTATCGATTGTTTGTTTATTTTTGGGATTACTATGAATGAGTAATTTCTTCATATTTATGTTATGATGGATGATTTAATTGATTCTTTAGCACAATGACATCAAATTTGAAACATTGCCAAATCTCTATGTAGCATATCGTGTGTCATAGTCCGCTTGTGTCATAGTCGCCATCGCGTCACATAATGCCGCGTAGCGGTCTCCTTTAAAGGGTGTTGTGTACCCGGATGATTCGGCGTTCTTAGTTGTTGTTTTGCGGGTTTTTTTGATTGGCGGTGTCACAAGTTGCTTGTTTAATTACCCGAATTGTAAAGCAGTATGAACATCTTTCAGGCTGTCTGCAATCGATTGGTTCGAATATAACTTCTTTTGATTGTTCAGAGTCATAGACTGAACCCGCCTTGAATACACCCATTGTCCATCGCAAATACAAACCCTTTAAGTAGCAGGGCAGAAGCACATTCCATTTTTTATATACTTGTCTTGTAGTTTTTAAATAGCCTAGTTTCCTCTTTTTCATGAGTTTTTCTCGAATCTGCAGCAATTTCTGAAAGATATAGCAACATTAAATCATATATTTGGGCATAGTAACATAGGATTAGATTTTATTTTGAATGATGTTAAGATAAAAGCCTTGATGTCGTATCAAGCCTCAATGAATAAGTTTTAAAACTTGGAACAAAATGAATTGAATTGTATGAGATGCACTCAGCTACCGTTGTTGATGGTGTAATTTTTTTTAATACACCTGAGGGCACACAACATACCAGTGGCTGTTACATAAAAAGCCTGAGGAGGAGGGGACGTATGCAGCTTATTCTATCATTGATAGTTATTATTTAACCTTAGCTAATAATAATAGTTTGTACATCTCTGTAATGTTAATTTTTGTGTTTTTGTAGACTGATGGCGTAGTGGAACGCGTAAGAGACGATACCGATTCGATCAGTGGCAAAGGATTATCGAATTTGGCTGCCGATTTACCTTGCACGAGTGATAGCCAATCGACGAATTTAGGTTCGAATTCAGCATGTGAGTGAAATCGTCTCTTTCTTCGTGGTCAATATTAGGTCGTTGCAATATAGCCAATATTAGTCGGTGCAATATGGCCAATATTAGGTCATTGCAATGTGGCCAATATTAGATTGTTGCAATATGGCCAACATTAGGTTGTTGCAGTATGGCCACTATTAATTAGGTCGTTGCACCCGTGTTTGCGGTGTGGGTCCCTGAAATAAAATCCTGATCGTAAGCTCTAAAAACGAAATTCTAATCATGTAGAGGTAGATGCTTCCTCATCGTGTTTACCTGTCACATGTATAAGGCATGCACTACCCCAGTTTTTGTCGCTTCATTTTGCATTATCAGTGAACACAAAAAGTTGCAATACTTTTATATCTGAGTATTTCGAAGTCTGAATTTTTTATATTTTGCTAAACTTTTTTATAGTGACCACATCTCTTCCTCTTGTTTTCTATTTTCCACTTTCACCTGTCACAGGCATAAGGTGTGCACTACTAGCAAATCCAAACTTTTAAACTTGTTTCCTGTGCCGATCGATTCCGAAAAGAGAATGTTGTTCTGGCACCAATAATATAGCAGAAGCTAGGAAAATATGCATGTTTCCGTTATGTGAACACTAAATAAAGTGCGAAAATGAGAACTGGCGTTTGGACTTGATACTAATGTTGGTAAATTTGCATATCTCATTCGGGATACGTGTGCAATAAGTAGCCTGTTAATGATGTTCAAGGTATAACTTTGCTGTTTTGCATGGGAGCTAAAAATTCATGCAGAGGAAAGCAGTGACTTTCTGAAATTAATAAAAAAAAGCCCATTCACATGGGTTTTTTGGTTTTGCATTTATTCCTTTTCTCCTAGTATTTACAACTTAATTGATAAAAGAAGCTTGGAAAAATCGCTATGTGCCAAATTTCATACCAAATCGAAATCTTTAAAGCTTCATTAAAATCTCTTAACGAGTTTTTTCTCTTCTTTCATTTCATGTAATCCTCCTCTATTTATTAACATCTCAGCTCGAAATCAAGGTGCAATTCGCTGTTCCCACTGTGTGCTTAACGAATTAGTGGCCGAGAAGAAAAAGCATGTCTTTTATATTACCTTTTTTTATAGTTGCAACTTTCTAAAGTCGCTTCATGGTGAGCTCGAAGTATTCACCGAGGATGCATCACCAAAAATAATTCTGACGAAGGGATCCGCATAGGTGATATTTTCTAGGTTCTGAATTCGGTAGTCGCAGACTTCATACTATGAATTCAAATCATATTCTCGAGCTTAGTCCTCTTTTTAAACTTTTAACCGTCTGTTATCGAAAGAACAGTTTTCTATTTTTAGCGACAGAGAGAGGCACTTGTCGAGTACTTTTCACTTATATAGGTTTCGCATGCAGTTATATATGACGATGAAGCGAATTAAAACTGCATAAAATAATCGAAGAGCTCGTTGCCAAATTAGTGGTGTTTTCGAGAGGCAAAAAATATAGTGCTGCAACAATACAAGTATCTCAAACGGGATATATTTGTTCTAGCTATTCTCTAAAATGAAAAAGTTTTTTAGTATGGGAGGTCATTCAATGCGTGTTGGGATCATTCAAGCTATTCAAGGGTTCAGATGATAACCCATGCGTTGCGAACACTGCTTTGTCATCTTTGTAGAAAGTATTGTCGTCGATGCAATTTGAATTTGCTCAGTTCTAAGTGCGATGATGGGTGTAGTCATAAGTTATAATAGTGACTCATAACCACCCATTGTTAGGTACAGAACGTGATAATTTGTCAGTGATAAGGTTTGACTGCAGAATTGTCATCTGGTAAAGGTTTTCTGTAACAAGCTAAACTCTATGGAAGTATCGAATGGTGCAGGACATTGCGGAAGAAAAATGTGCGAAATTCGCGAGGGGAAGAACGTCACAAATAAATCCGGCAGGAACATTTTTGGCTACCGTGTCAAAAAGAGCACAAAGCTCGAAATTGAAAAGGGAGAGGAGGATAAAAAATAATGAGAGTTTGCTTTCCTTATCCATTTCCTGACAAGCTGAAATGTCCCTCGATCTATTCCAAACTATTTCAGGATGTGAGCTACGCACGTATTCCCGCTTCATGCATCTTTCATACATGATTTTTATGTTCACACGACGCTTATGTCTATTTTCGGATGTCGCTGTTATTTTGAATTTAAGTATATGATTATGCATATGACTGTAAATAATTTCTCTGTTTCTTTATAGACTGGCGGCTAGGTTATCCATTTGCAAGCAAATCGAAATCATCGTCAAGTGCTGGGAAAAGGAAAGCTGCGCTACCCAAGAAAAGACCAGCCGCCCTCGAAGAGGTAGTTTATTTATTGGACAGAACTATTGAGCTTATAGGCAGAAATCTTCCCGTATCGAATAGGTAAGCAATTATTTCATCTTTGAAGGAGGTTCTCTTCTATAAGGCGAATATGGGTATCCTTGCACTAGTCTTGCTTCGTCCATAACGTACTGTAGTGAACAAAACGAGTTGCAGGTTCTTAAATAGATGAACTTCCATGTTACAGGCTCAGAATTCAAAAACAAGACTTGATATGACTGAATGGACTGAGGTGTATCATTTCATTGACGCATTTGTGAGTAGAGTGCTAGATTATTGCAATGGGATAGCTGAACATCACCGAGAATGAGGAATGAATAAAGGAAATCTCAATTGACGGATGAAGGAAAAGACATAAATGAGAGGTGGGATTTGCACTTGAGTAGCAGCTAAGTAATAGATGAGTGCCATGGCATGAACTTGATTCACACGATGCCGTGAGTTGCTATTTCGAGACACATTTTAAATTTTCTGTTTCCGGCAGTTCATCAAGATCTTTATATATATTATATATATATATATATATATATATATATATATATATATATATATATATATATATATATAAACGTACTGTGAAATGAAAATATTCAATTCACAAAAGATCATACAATAGAACACACGTAGACCAATGTTGCATGAGGCTGGAACTACCCGAAAAGCGTATCAAGGCCAAAACGGCAAAAGAGCATATTCGTAACAGTAGTGTACGAGAGAAGATTCGAAAGCACAGTCGAATATCCTCCTTGCAGTTTTTTCTTTCGCTGTGATGTAATCAATTTTAGGCATCTTGGCTAACCAGGATTTATGTCATTCTGAATATCACTGTTCTGAAAGCGCATTCAAAGGTTATTAATGCAACTTATCAATGATCATTTATGTTTTCAGCCAGTGAATATAAGCGCTGACACAGGTGAAGTGGAAGAGGATAGTGCGAGTGCAGCTACAGAAATCGTTCTAGACGTAGGTGACAGTGGTCCAGTTACAAGGACAGGTAGTAGCAGATCTTCGATTCGTTTGCTCTTTTCACTTCTGTGCCATAATTGTTTGGTTAATGCGTTTTTCAGATATGGGAAATTTCGATAGAATCGTTTCTTCGGCTTTTTAGGTGAAGTTTTATAGTCCATTGTTTGGTATGGCGGATTCAGGTTTGCGGGCGGGGGGGAGGAGGAGAAATTTATGAGTTTAGTCCTGAGAATGCACGAGTAAATTTAGACGATGCACACGTCATCAGTGATTATGTGAATCTGAAGATGTTTCAGAAGTAAGTCAAAACTAAGGCATTTCATTTGCTTTTTATAATGAAATGAAAAGCTTTTCTAACTCATTTCATGCCGCCTTATATGAGGAACTTTTGAATACATTTCATTGCTTGCATGTTGCTATAGAAATCTTGCAAGGAAACCTTTCCTTCGTTTACCTTTTACCTTCGCTATTAAAGCGACATATTTATGCCACTTTTGATTGCATTTATATTTCTTGGCGGGAATTAGCTATGGTTCAGCTTCCCTAATAATTGTACTGTTTGATAATTTACGTGTAACAGAGTTCGAGAGAGATGGAAGTAGCCATGTTCTACTGGATCTGCAAATATTGCTGCGGTAACAAAAGGGGAGTAGAAGAGTTCTCGAAATTCTAGCTGTCCTTCCCCTTGGGTTCCATTGTCAGCGAGCTGCATCTCAGCGCACCACTGCCAAAGGTGTAACAACAACGATTAACACGTCTCCCACTCAGTAGGTAAGTATATTATAAACAATAAACAGCAATTTCTGTTAGTTGTATGGTCGTTTGGTTGGTAGATATTACTGAGTGGTGATATGAATGGATTATCAGTGATGATTATCTTTGCAATCGATGAATTTTTGATATCTTAGGATCGAAACGACTGATAGCATATCGGAAGAAGCCGACGGCTAATCGACTAGTAAAGTCGACAACTTCCAGCGTTATCGATGGCGAGATGAGTACGGTGAGGACGAGTGTCGATTGCGGTTTATTTGGCGCCTTTCCACTGTGTGTAAATTTGCCTTTTGTGATTCCACCTATCGTTGTTTGAAGGGGTGTACTCTGGGTTTAGTTTTTGCTTGCTGGTTGTGAGAGGGAGGCGCTTTAAGACGATTAAACTTTCACCTAAAGGTAAAGCTACAATAAGTTTTAGCTGAACCTGAAAATTCGTTATCACTTTGGTATTGGCTGGATTAAAAGCTTTCTATGATTTGTGTACAAATTGTTTCATTTATATTTTTCATCGTTGAGAAACTAACCTTGCTTGTTTAGTCATTTGTGTGCTGCTCCTACCAATCTAAAATTAAATGCTGAGAAATGCTGAAAATTTATTAGGCATAAATCTGTCTCACTTCAGTGATTGCTTTTTAACATTCGCTAGTTCGATTATTATGGAGCATTTGAATATTTCCATTCAGCGTCTACCTTATTTGATTCTAACTAAATGCATCTCTTTTTCTGATACCAAATTTTTTATGGAATTCACATTAATTTATTTTTGTATTTGAATGGTTGATAAATTAAATGATATTGGTTTTTTTTCAAATTTTGTCAATTGCTTGCTGATTTATGGTGCATTGGATGAGGATATACGCTTTTCTGTTGCCTAACGTGTTCGCTTATTCGTTATTGTTGGTAGTTTATGGGAAGTGGTTTCGCTATTGCTAACCCTTTAGAGTTTCCCTTTTAGCGTTGAGATCGTTGGAAATGTTGGCGGATCGACAAATGAGTTTCCTTTGGGCGATATTGCCGATGTGAGTGCAGAGGAGAAACCATCAACCCGGATCGAGCCAGTAGGCGGTGATTGTGAAATTCCTTCCATATCTAATCAATCTGATAAACATGGACCGCCATCTAATTGTTGGACACTGCAATTCCGCGCTGGAAGGGGAGATGCAAAGTGTGAAATAGATGCAGGAAAAGAAGATCTCAATAATGGAATGTACGTAATCGCGAAGCCCGATCGGAGTGAAAAGCTGGTGCCATCGATTGAGGAATCACTCAGGTTTTCATGTGCTTAATTTTCATGTTTTATCTTTTTTGTTGAAATTTGGCAAAGTTCATTATGTTGATTTGCTTTCGTCTTCGCTTTTGTGCGTGTGTGTGTTGCTTCCGCTTTAAATTTTTCTACTTTTATTCCTCATTATTAAATCGAACTGACATGATGTTGAGTGTACGTGCATTGTTTCATTTAGATTTGTGCCGAAGTTTTTTAGTCGACCTTTAGATGGTAGTAACTTCAATGTTTTGACACTTGCTGAAGAAATAACATTCAGGTCTAAATATCTATGGATATGTACCTGACCACGTGTATTTGAGTCTCTAATCGTGTCGTTCGGTGAACGAACCATATCAGTTATACTGTGGAAAAATAGTTTGTTAAAAAATTGCATGCTTTAATATAAGCTGACTTGTTTTTTATTTTTCTGATTTGTCTCATTTTTCTTTTATGTTTAAAAATTCACTTCAAACTTGGGATATACTCTTCTGAAAGTTAGAAAAGAAGCGACTTTGATCTTAATCTAGGGTATGCTTCCCCTCGAAAGCTTCTTGGAAAACTGCACAATGCATACTTAGCATATCATATATTGGCAGGTTACTTAGGTTGACATACAGGTGGCAGAAATTCATCCATTCTTACAATTGTAAACCTTCCTTTTTCTGACGGCAGATCATGTAAATGTGTGTTAGTACCGCTAAATATTCCTCTTTGAGAAAATAACTTGTGTAGATTGCAGAAAAGAGCGCTCTGAGAGCAGTAACAAGAGTGCAACTTCTACTTGTTCGTCGACGGACGTTCTAAACGGTTTATGTGGGAATAGCTTGGCTGGTATCAGTAGTCTTCTATTTAACTCACCGAATTCAACGGCTATTGGTGCTGCTATGAGCAATCTTCTTCTTGGTGGTGCGGGTATGTTTTTGTTGAATTATATGCATTTTAATTGTTCGTTAATTGAATCAAAAATTGTCTTGTTTTATTTATTTGAATAAATTCCCTATTGTTTTTCGGAATTAATTTTTTTAATGAAGTTTATTTAAGCCATTTGAACCAATGAGCTCCTCTTTTTCGTTTCATTTTCAAAATATTGAACTTGTTATTGAGAAATTTTCTTACTCTTATCACCGTTACAAGACAGTGATTACATATATTTTCGTTGCGTGAATTAATTTGCTCGGGCTGTATGTTTTATGTTCGTTCATATTTGAGGATCTTCATTTCTTTTTCCACAAATTTATGCTTATTCTCTGTGAAATATATGTCAGATTTGGATTGCGTTTCGCAATTTATTCATTATGAAAGCATCTGTAGGCGGTTGTATCGGTTGTGGTTTTCTAACAAGGAAAATAAAATACTTTACTATCCTATGTTAAGAAGAAGATAGAAATGGGAGGTATCAGGAATTCTGTAGTAGTTGTGAATTATGATTGAATGTTTGTAAAATTAATAACAATGATAATAGCAAAGGTAATAATAGCCTGAGTGGTAAGACTGAATTTGAAATGTCTTGAAAAAAAGTAAAAAATTTGGCGAAATTTCGGTTATTTGTAAATGTGTTCTCAAAGATGAGAGGGATTACTTTTAGGAAGTGTTACGGATGTGAATGCGTTAAATGCTCTAATTACACCAGATCTTCTCACCGCAACGGCTGCTACTGGCATACTTCCTTTCATTGGCGCTAATTTAGCAGGTATTCAACTCATTATCCTTACCTTTTATGATTCGTACGGTATATATGAAAGTGATCAATATTTCTTTTCGACTTTTCACTTAAGTGTATACTTCATTTTCAATTTTAATATGTAGTTTAGGCTTAAGTTTTGAGCACTAAAACTGCAAGAAGTCGGTCTGAAGTAGGGTTATTATAAGAAATTTTTTGTTTTTGTGGAAAGTCGCTGTTAGTAAATTCTAAGATTTTGGAAAATAGTCGCAAAGGATAAAGTGTTTCTTAAAGGTACGAGTTTCTTTTTTTGGGCTGCACAGTACCGTTGTTTGCTTTTATCAGTTGTATGCCGATTAAATAGTTACTTTTGTTCCCTTCAAAATATTTATTTAAAAAGTTTTGTTCTTCTGAATTCTAACTTTTCATTGATACTTAATTGTTTTGGTACAGCGTGTGATTTCTTCGTTACTAGAGATGAATTTCTCGTCCGGAAAAATTTGATCTTTAGCAGTACTACAATAATAGCCAGACTTGTAGTCACTGAGCCAGATTTTCTTTTTTAATTGCAAAGCATGAGGAACTGCTTTTGAGAGTGAAAAGCAGGAGCAAGACCCTTGACGGGGATCGGGGAGGGGAGGTGAGGATAAACTAGAAATTATAGAGTACTTTATCTCTGAGACTGTTCTTTTTTTAAATATACTGCTCTTTCTCTTTCAAAAAATTACCCATCGTTGAAAGTGATACTCATCCATTTCCTTTGCTTATAACACTTCAAATGAAATATTAACATTAAATGTCGGTTGTTTTTTGTAAAGAAGTTTTAAGACCGCTTCTGCAACCTTATTTTTCTAACGCTTCTCATAGCTCAAAGTGCTGAAATCGTTATTATTGTTTTTTCCAAGGCGGCGGTAAATAGTAATGCGCTTCTAGCAGATGATGAAATAATTTTTGCTCTTCTCTTTTTAATAGTTTTTCATATTTGGCGGAAAAATTAGGGTTTGGATTTCCCCATTTTATTTTCCATTATATTTTTACTCCCTCATTTTATTTTCCATTATATTTTTATGTCAAATTTTTCGTTAATTATTTATTATTTTTGATTTTAGCTTTTTACATTTAATAATGATTTCTTTCAAATTTCAATTATTCCTCACTCAACATTAGTATATCGATGAAATTATCCACTGTTATTCGTTTATTTTACATTATTTATTTCAGAGTTCAGTGCCGATCAACAAAAAATGCAGATGGCTCTCATTGAAGCGGCAACAGCGGCAGCAAACAGCACACTTTGTGGCCTCATAGGTACGTTTTCTTAATTAATACTTTCAAGGATAGAATAGCTTCTGTACTTTAAGTACTGGATATTTCACATATTCATCTATAGGTCGTCAAACGTTTACCATTGTGTTAAAGGAAAAGTCAGCAATTTTGACGCTCCGATAAAATTTTTTATATTCGCCTATTACTATAGCGAGTGGCTTGCCGTGCACCGCTTATGATAGTAATGGAAGCTCTTCTGCCACTTTTCTACTTACTGCTTTTTAAATTTTTCATTACTGATTAAGGAAATGCTTGTCATTTTGTTGGAAGGTTTTGTTTTCCCTCATTTTTATTTTTTATACGCCAACATTCAGGAACATCAGAAGCAGCGAGCATCCAACATTCTTATTCGAATGTGTTGTGCTATTGTAGCTATGGGGTCACCACTGTAGGGATTATGATGTCGAACAGTGATGATTTTTTGATATCAGTTGATTGCTTTTTGCATTCGTAGCAATGGTCGCCTGGCTGGCAACAAGCTACAGTCTTGAGCTTTATGAGCCTTAAGTTACTTGTTTCGTTCAGTTTGAAGAAAACTGCGCATTGCCCCAATTAGCTTACGGTTAACTAAGAAAGCAGAATTACTATCCTTATCGGCGTTTTATTTTGGTGTAATAAAGGTAATTTTAAAAAATATAGTTTAAAAGATGTAATATGGTTCGATTAGAAGTTCGTTTATATGATTGAGATATATTCAATAAGTTGCAGGTGAAAAAGCGGTTGGTACGGAAAGTGCGGAAAGGGAAAGATCAAGTGTTAGTTCGCTTAAGCAAGCTTCATCGATTTTGCCTTCAACATCGACTAAGCAAACGGGTACTGCCTTGTTAGCACCAGTGATAATCAACGGCAAAGAAAGTACGCACAGTATGAAAGTGAAAACGGCTGGAAGCAGTGGACAACAAATGGATTCTAGTTCAGAAGGTTTGTCGATAGGCATGTCGCTTCCGGCAATGATCCCAGAGGTTCGTCCTTTGAATTTATTGCTGTTGGCAAGGGATTATTCCATAACTGATAATTTTTGCAGAAAAGGTTCTTAATCTCAGACCTCTGTTTCAAGTTGTTGTTTGAACTGCCTTTTCAGTTTATACTGCCTTTTCAGTTTATACTGCGATTGAAGGGTTTTAGGTATCGCCTAGGATTCTAACTATGGAAAAGGGGAAAGGATACTGTTCCTTGTCTAGAGCCGCAGGTTAGCATCATCGAATGGTGATGTTTCTGCAGCAATTCGTTTAAGTGCGTCAAAGACGAATTTCTTGTATGTGAAGTTCATCAAAGCCGATAGACTTCCGCCATTTTAGTTGACCGATCAGTTCACTGATGTAATCATATAATCTTATTTCCGACATTATTGAAATAAGTGATAACATTTTTTGGATAGCGGCGATACAAATGTGATAAATATTTTCTTCTTTGATGTTTTATTGAAGTGCGGTCTTAGGTGTCGAATATTCTGTTGGATTTAATGCATCCAGTATGAGACCATCACTTATATTTTGCATATAAGCACCCCATATGGCTTATCAATAACGAGAAATATTGGGAATGAAATGAAGATTATTGAAATCGGAACTTATATCGCTTTCTAATGTTATTATTTTAGGTGGATGGTATACAACATATCGGTGAAGCGTTGGATCCTTTAATGAATGAAAGCAAATCGACATTCAAGCAGAGGCTAGTGACCACAGATGATGAGGTTTGTTATTGTTTAAATGTTTTGAGTGTTCTTCTTTTGTCCAGTGCAATTTTTAAGGCTCATGAGCTTGTTGGAAGTTGCTTTAAGAAGTTGGCGGTGGGATGACTGCTTGTGGTTGTTGCTTTTTTAATCATATACCCAAAGAATCACAGTTTTGGTCTATGTACATGTCTGCGATTATGAAAGTAATAACCCTCATGCGAATCTCTGACACCATTCAATGGGAACAAGTGATTCAGTTTGGCGTTTTTTGTGAAGAGGAGGGGGAGGGAGAGATTTACAAATTTCCAACACCATAGTAATGCTCGTTGATCTATTTTATCACCAGCTCATGCAAATTTGGAGAACACCAGCTGTTGTATTTCTTTGAAGGATTCTCGAAGAAGTTTTTTCAAGTAGAGAGGCTGACATTTTCCACATCTTTGATGCGATTGCGTTGTTGCTGGTTTTGCTTGGCATTTAAATGTCATTTCTGAGGAATGAATGTGTCACTTTTTACTCTGCATGAGCCCGGTTTTAAAAATTGAACATATGTAATTATCGTTGATAATGAGTCACTTCGTTTAAGAGGCTTGTATTGAAGAATGGGCTCATGTTTTCCACAAGACAGGTACTCGGCCCTTCTTTTTTGGCGAAAGAGGTCTCTCCGTCTCAAGAACGTGGTCTCAATTTATTTACAAGTTCTATTCAAAAGGGGGTCTGTATTCATGCAAATTTATTTTCTACACTCTATTGATTTTCTACTTCACTCAGGCTTATTATACAGTGATGAACAAATTTCAGACAGTCAAAGGTGCAACGCAGTCAATAACTCGTGAGGATAGGATCGATTTAGAGGAATTGGAAAATTTTGCACAGACATTCAAAAAGCAACGCATAAAATTCGGTACCTGTTATTTTATTTAACTCGTTATTAGTTCGATGGTGATGGAAGTATAGGGAGAAATAAAGGAAGCCATTACGCAGATGGAGAGAGGGAAGGTGGAGAAAAGGTGACAAAGGTGGATGCTCGTTGTGTGGTCTAATAGAATGATATCAGCATAGGTGTTTGATGAGTTGAATTCTAAATAGTGAAGCGTCGATAAGTTTTTCTTGTTTGTCGAATTTATTCGGTGGCTTCATTAGCTTGGAAAGAGTGCTTTCTTTTCCTAAACAAAATTTGAAAATCGTTTTGTTTTCTAATCTTCTTGTCTAACTTCACTCATTCGAGTATCAACCCTTTTCGTAAAGATTTCACCTGACCGTTAAATATTACTTTGTATTATATTATCGATTGCTGTGTAAGTTGGGTTAGATAGCCAGAACCCGATGATGAGGTCTTTTGCTAATAAGCCATGAATCTGACCGTTAATTTGCATATAGCATATAATTTGCATATTGTTTAGGATTCACACAAGGCGACGTTGGTATGGCTCTAGGACGACGTTATGGAACAGATTTCTCTCAAACAACAATTTCTCGATTCGAAGCGTTAAACCTCTCGTTCAAAAATATGTGCAAACTTCGGCCGTTGTTGAAAGAGTGGTTAGCAGATGCGGAGGCGGCTATAGCGAATGGAGCGAGTGCGAGCGATTTACTTGAAGCACAGAGGAGCGATTCATCTACAACACAGGTCGGTTTATTGTCAAGAAATCACTTTGCGTTTCTGTTAAGGTACAGCGTTATCTTATAGATATGATGAGCCATGGAAATCGTTTGCAAGGGGTAAGACTTGAATATGGAGTTTTTAAGATACTTGCGGGATTTTGGCTAATGAGTATGGACGATATGTGTCATTGCATTATAATTCAGCTTGTTGTAGGCTGCCTACTGCCGTTTGTCGTTCTATTGCTGTTCTATTTATTTCTCAGATTTGCATAGAGTTTGCTCACAATCGCTAAACGATCCTCCTTTGTTGTATACTAGAAGTCACAAACGTCTCTGTTGCTCCGGGTGTCAGTTACGTTGTACTGCAGTGAGTTCATCTTCTTGGTTTGATGAAATTTGAACAACGATGAGATACAGATTCTGAAGACTAGACGCGTGTCGTATGCTGGGTATATAGGATGCTATGAGGCGAGAATGAAGCACGTCGTACAAGCGTCGAGTGGTGAGTAGATGTGGCGAGGGAGAGGCGTGAACGTGACCAAAGAATCTGTCGCTGCTTACACTTCGATATATAGTAAAGTTATCGTCCTTCTGATCGTCTGCGTCTTCGTAAGTGAACCTCGAATCCATCAGCGTTTCGCTTTGATCTGAATAGCTGATGCAGCCATGTCCCATGACGATCTTGACGATCTCGGAGAATCCATTTGTGTTCGCTTTTCGATTTTTTAATAGAAAGCAAGCCTCACCTTCTTCGCCATTTTTTCATTCGACTTCCAAATGCACTCGTTGCACCGAATGCAGCAGCTGTGATTTGCGAAGCTTGATGAACCTACTAATGAGAGGTTATGAAAGAAGTAATCACAGAATATTGTGGAGGATGCGTATCAGATGCTTATATTGACCGGACTTATTCAAGCCCTTTCATGGCTTCCTCGATCGCTGACATGGCTCTTCACCTCTAACAAATGCAACACTTCCATTTTTTCGATGAGGTTGCAAAACGATCTGATCTGTACGCAAATTGAAGGTGTGTGTGATGATGTTGGTCGTAATATATGTGCATACCGTCTAGTCTTATGTCGGTGCTCACAGTGTTTCGAGGTCATCTTCTAGCAAATACCCCCTTCACTGCTCTTCTCCTCACCCACTTTGCTCCCCTAAAGAAGCCTAATCTAGTTCCATAATTTCAGTGGTAAATCGGGAAACCTGGGTGCCCAAAACTTTCCCTTAGTTTCACTCATGTGACTTTAGAAGAATAGCTACGCTTCTGTCTTGCTTGTTGAAATGTTATTACGACATCCGGTGTACATGCTGTGCTCGTTTTCTTCTCCTGAGGCGTCTACTGTTTCTTATTTCATATGTCTTATTTAAACTTATTTGCACTGGAGTGTTTTATAATATTTTTGTACCTTGAATAGTTCAATTACTACATGTTTCTAATAATACCACTCCCCCCCCCCCAACCCTTTCAAAACAGTTATATTTAAGACCCCTTGAGAGAAATTTTTGAAGCTTCCATTTTTGATACTGCATTGAAATAGGTTTACTAATTTATGCAAATTTTATTGCCGATCCAGCTTAACGTTCGATGTTTGTTTGTACCTAATTAGCTTATGTGGATTTAAAGCGTCGTTACTCTCTTATTCTTTACCCGTTGATGAATGCGCCACCATTGAACAACTTCCTTAATTTATTTAGTAGTTTTCTTAGTGTTTGCTGTTGCATTTGCAAGGCCCTATTCATGGTAATTGCAAATTATTTTATGACATTCATGCTGAATGACATCGTTCGCGCATTTTATTCTTTACTGATTTATCTTTAGGAGAGTAGTCGTTTCGAGAAGCAGTTTTCTATACTGCAGTTCATCACGTTCAATTTTTGTTAGGGCAGTAGAATGGTCTTGCTTAATGCAAATATCGCAAGTCATTGTGCTCTTTTGGCCTCCTGGTACCTTGGCTGCTCGGTAGGTCTGAGGAGGTGGGGGGAGAGAGAGGCTCGCCTGTTTGCTTTTGTGAACATCAATTGATGCATGATTTTTTTACTGTTTTCATTTCTCTTGCTGTTCGGAGACGATTCTGTTTGTACGTGTCATTGAACGAACGATGTCAGCCATCACTGGGGAGGGAGTGAAAGGGGGGCGGGTGGATGGATGATAAGGATGTAGGTTAGTGATGAAGTTTCCCCATGTTGATTTTATTAAACTTTTGAAAGGTTGCAAATGTGCCTGTGGTTGCTTGGAATAAGCAGTGCTGTGCAGTGGCGGTGATCGGCGTTGTGCCATAGTGAAACGTATTCGCTTTTTTCTTGGGCAGCCTCGTTGTTATCCCTCAGTATGCCGCTTTTTTTTGTTTTAGTAGTCTCCGTTATTGTTGTGATTTTTTTGTACTTTCAACAGCCATTTATCCCCCCTAAAATAAATTAATATTTTAAGTACTTCTGCATGGCGTAGTATGTGTAATGCGTAATCCTAAGCTTGCCCATAATGCATCGAGTGAATATTGTGAAGGAAGTTTTCTGTTGCACATTATTAAACTTAAGTTATCGGATCGTAAGGGTATAGAAATGACAGCGCTGGTTAAATTCTGTAATCATGCCCCATAGTAAATACCAAGTTGGGATTCGTAGAGCATCCGTCACTGCGCTAACTTGGACCTCTAATAGAGAGCGGATGTGTAAGATCTCAACAACGGCATTGTTGATAATTCACTGAATTCTGTTGCAAAGCATTTTTCCCAATATGGACAATGTTTTCCGGGTTTTTTCTTGCGTTAAGAATGTGACAGTGTTGCTACCTTTGAACCGGACAAGGTGTTTCCCCAAGTGCTACTATATAAATTTCTTGATGCTTACTGAAGAACGCTTTAGATTCACTGATCGTATCTTCTTATTATTTTAATTTCTTTTATTGTCATATCTAATGGAAAGAATTGAATGCATGAGGCGGCTTTTAAAATTCAGCTTTAAATGTGTGAATGTATAAATAAATTCTTAAAATAGGTGATAGAATGACTGCCACTCGAATTTCTTTACCTTTAGTTATCAAATATTTTCGCATCGATCTGCATAGCATATGAGCTATTGATATTCATCAGAAAAGACGCTTTTAAGAATTTTATTTTGATTAATTAGTGCTAAATATATGAACGTAATATTCAAGTTTTCTCATTTATTTCTTTCATATGCTCATTAAGTCATTGACTTATCGCTATATTAAATGACGCTGCCTATCGCTATATTAAACGGTGTTGTCGTTTTTGATAAATCGTATTGAATTTACGAATCTCTATCTCTTTCATGCTTCAAATGGTTTCATTTTAACAGTTTTTTGCGGTGTATGGAAAATTGTAAATAATTTGTGCAAATTTTTTCTCTATTCTACATTCGAGAAAACGAAGATATGCATTTTTTTTAAATAGTATTTAAATGTGCATAGAGTTTTGTGAAATTTTAGAGTGGTACATCAGCAGGCGTACAAGTTGCTGCAATGGTTAATTCGGCTACAGAGGGATCTCCATCACCGAATGGATCCTGCGTAGGTACACCAGGGATTCCACTAAGGAAACGCCGTAAGAGAACGAATCTAGATGCTGCACAGCGCGCTGCTTTGGACGGTTATTTTCAGTTGAATCCTCGCCCTGATCATGACAGGATGGCACAAATCGCTGGAACTCTGGAGCTGGATCGTGATGTGAGTTATTTAGAACAAGTTCATGGTGGATTAAAAGCATACGAGGCATATGAACGGCGGCCTCAGAATAAGTCAGTGTTGTGGATTTTCTGGACTGATGTTGGGAAACGTTTTGCATTTCTAATAGATAGTAAGCTTCAGTTCGGGAGGGGAAGATGATCCGTAGTTTTCTGGATTCTTTGCTTCTATCAATGGATTTCTCGCGTTTTTTAAGGTGGTTCGCGTATGGTTCTGCAATCGGCGTCAGAAGCTACGCAAAGAATAAGAAATCAACGCTGCTGTAGACATTTCCGCTCGCTACCTGCCTCAACTATTTTCGATCGGTGATATAATGCTTTTTATCTTTATTGCTATGCATTTCTCTCCACTCATTTCTCTTTTGCCCTGCCATTATGGATTTTTCATTTTTTTTTTACATTGTTCATTTTGGCTAAATTCTTTCTTTATTAATGATTTGTTTGAAGATGGTGATAAGATATTAATATATATTGATAAGCTCAGTTATTTATTAAAACCATCAGAAAGCAAACTGGCTGATATTTGAAGATATAAAGGGGACGGTGGTCCTTTCAATGGTAAATTATGAAGGGATTAATGTGATGCGAACTTGGTTGAATGGAGTAACATAAGATTAGCTAAGATATTAAGGAGTAGTTTGAAATGCGAGCAGAGAGATAATTTCCACATGGATTTATTCAAAGAGTTTCATTCATTATGGGCATTTGTACATGTCAAATACGTTAATGTACACGCTGATATATAGTTTTTATCGGTAGTTCTTTCCTGCCTTCTCTCTCAAATTTCATATCCGGTATGTGGAATTGATTCATGTATTTGATGCCTTATTCTTGATTTCTTTTCCATCGTATTTATTGATGCATTTATGATTTCTTTTTTTTCTACCAGAAATTTTTATTTGTTTATTCGCATTCTTTTTTATTGAACTTTTTCATTGAATTTAATTCATGTGTTGATCTATCTTTTCTGATGATTGTTTATGTTATGTGATAATGGGAACTGTGACCAATTGTATGAATATTCGAAAGTCTATTGCAATATAATTAATCTTGAATAATGAAGTAATTGAGTTCTTCTTTATTATGGTATATTGCAGCTGATAAATTGAGGACGTCCTTATAAGGCTTTATAGTTGAATATTGCAGTTGATGGGCTACCCTTTTCGGCACAATTGCAGAGAACCGTGTCACCCCGGCTGCGAACCACAAACGGAGCTGAGCTCGTGCTCCACATTGCGTCGCACCATTACCGTGCCCTGCACCGCAAGCGAATACTAACTCTCATCACGGGAACTCGAAAACTTGTAATAGAAACATGCAAAATTTTTCCATCATTCAACTCAAAATGTCAAATAATGTTCCCTTGCAAAATTTCAGCTCGATTGAAGGAGGGAAAGATTTCAACTCTGCAAAGATTGCAAAGAACGAATCCTGCAAGTGCACTTCCCATCCTTCGATCGAATTGAAATTTGGCATGGGGACATCATTTGACATTCTGAGTTGAATAATGGAAAAAATGGCATGCTTCCATTACAAGCTTTCGAATTTCTGTGATAGCCGCAAATATTCGCTTGCAGAGTGCGGAGTACGGTAGCGGTGCGTACGCAATGAGGAGCACAAACTCAGCTCCGTTCGCGGTTCGCAACGGGGGTGCTATCGTTCTATGCAAGAGTGCGCCCTTTTCTAGCTTCTCCAGTCTAATTTTTTATCGAATCGGACACGTTACATTTGTTGGCTTAAAGAAAACTTATTGGGAGGAAACGCTGATTAGGTTGATGTTTCCGGTTAGGCGGGTTCACGCTTTGTTTTTCTTGTCAAATTTTCTATGATATTTTCGATCTGTTGTGATGTCTGTTGGTAATTTTGCTTGTTGCCTACACGTTTTTTGTGCATCGTTGTGTTGAGTTTATCTTTTTGTTTTTCTCCCTCTTTTGAAAATAAGGATTCGTCATGGTGTTAAATAGAGTTGCGATATAACACTAATTATTTAAGGTGCATCCAGTCTCTGAGTGTGTCTCTGTGTGCCAATAATTGTGTTGCTCTTTGTGTTCCACTTTTTAATCTAATCACATATTTGTTTGTGATCTTCTCTACAGGGTGGCCCAAACAATTTTTTTTATTAAATACTCAATATCAGATTCATGATCCGATCGGAAAAGATTTCTTCTTCATATAACGTTTCCGTTGCTCACGAGATGAAGCTGTTAGTTGCTTTTTGGTTAATTAGTTTATCAACAAAAATATTTATCGATGAAGAACGAAAGGATGTGGAAAATATTCTTTAATCTAACGAATACACTTTTCATTTATAATTTTTTAAAATAAGGTTTGGTTGTTAGAAAAATTGTAAAATTTCATTGGTTCGTTGATTTTTTTAATTTTGTAGTGCAAAGATTTAAGTTTGAT
This sequence comes from Baylisascaris procyonis, assembly GCA_037389465.1. Lineage (NCBI taxonomy): Eukaryota > Metazoa > Nematoda > Chromadorea > Rhabditida > Ascarididae > Baylisascaris > Baylisascaris procyonis. The sequence continues at coordinate 184,566 of JAZARR010000247.1, forward strand.
TGAAATAAATTTTATTATCAGTGTATTGCATATCATTTTTGTTTAATTAAATATGACAGTTAGCAGTTCTCATCATTGAGTATTTCATATTTTGAACGCACATCGCTCTAATTACTCTGATAGTAATTAGGTTACCCTTATTTGTTATTGGATTTTTTCTTTTGGCCAAGGGTAGTAGGGAATGCCGCCATGCCTATGCTAGGTGATCCTAATACTCAAGCAAAGAAAACGTAAAGCTTTTTTCACAAAATAAGAATAGATATGATGAGTGGATTCTGTTCAAGTGCTAAAGTGGTGCGATAGTTGCAAGTGTTAACAACTGTTGTCAGGCTTAACATCAGTCAGTAACATGTTATCGTAATTCAAAGCGTGTGATAAAAGTGGCATTTATTTACGTTTCGAAGTCAGTGGTAGGCTTTAAAGGATAACATAACTTCCGAAAACAGTTATGCCAGTGTCAGTAGCAAGGAGGATGCTGAAAAAGATCGTCAAAAAGTAAGGGGAGCTTTGGTATTACGAGTCGGTGCCAGTATGATGTAACCGGCCTCAATATTTGTAATCTTACATCCACTACTTTTGTGTTATCTTCTTGGCGTTTGTTTATGTATTTGCCCCTTCCATCTTCCCAAGAAACTCGCAACGGATTTCTTGCGACTTCTCGAAGCTTTCAAACTGCCTCCCTAGCTTCCATGGTTGTTTTGGTGAGGTGTTGTAGTCAACTTTTTTGGCTTCTTTTCTATGTTGTAGTTGGGAAGTATGGACGAAGGACTCAGCATCAGCAAATGGAATGGTTACCAAGTGCTGAAATAAGCTAAAAACGAAGCTGGATGGCATCAACGTACAGAATCAAACTTGTTGGGCAACGCGGTTCTACCATACTTTGTTTTCATTGAATTTATGTAGGACAATTTCATACGTTCCTGTTTCCACATAAAATAGAATCATAGTTATAGAATCAGCATAGAACCAGCGTTTCTTCAGCCTTCAGTTGCATAGCTGGTGGGCAGAATATTCGTCACTTTATTCTGATTTGTTTTGTGTTGGTTCTACAAGCTTGCGACTTAACATTGGATTTATATAGCTCATTGCATTGCTCATGAACGAATTATGAGTTCAACCTCGTAGTTTCCTATACGAGCGTTGTACCGCTTCGTCTATGACAAGATTATCAAATCCTCTCACTATGATTTATTGAAATTATTAGCGGTATACATATGCTGCAAAACTCTAATTTATAGAGGTATGCAACTTTTCAATTTGACCACAATGAGAGGTAGTACAGGGTAATGATTTGCCACATACTCGTGCCTGATATGATTTCTATTAGCCTTCAGTCAACAGTTCTCCTTTTTTATGTTATCGAGTAAGTATACATCAAAATCATTTATTAACCTAAAGAAGCCCCTACATAAATGCAGCATAAAAATCATAGTGAGCAACGGTGGTTGAATTGCTTAAGTCTTTGAAATAATTAAGCCAGCTCCTATCAGTTAGTACTGTAATAGCGACCCATTTAAGGTTATTTGCTGACCAGACGGTTTATTCACTTTCAAACGAGGGCAGTTGAAGAAAGAACTAACTGAGTCGGCAATATTCACCAACAACGTGACAAACTTTTTTCAAAGGCGAAAAAAACTCAGACACAGGTCAACATTTTGAAGTATTAGAAGAGGTGATGTATTTGACTAGGTGCATTTATTCATGGAAATGCTTCTCTCGTTTCTCTCCTGGATAAATGAGTTGCAAATTGAGAGTACCCATATCGTATACTTCTTTCGCCCATCGTCCATCATATACGTATTCGGAGGGAATTTGAAATTGCACACGTCGAAAACCACGCTGAAATTTTAGAGAATTAAGCTAGAAGTTAAATGACGAAAATAATTAAGCCTCTTTGATGAGATAATAAATCTCAAGTAAAACTTTAAAAGTTTTTAACATCGTTTCATTTCGTTGAAAAATTTATCAATTTTTACAAATCCACTAAAAATTACTTTCAAATATTTATTAAATAAAATGACCTCTTATTTTTTCCACATCATGTGACTTTTAATTCATTACGGTAGACGAAATCGACTACTGAAAAGAATATATAATTATACGGACATCCTTTTTGGGATCTTCGCCACATTTATGATAGATTCGAACAATGGGCGTTAGAGTGGTCTCATTGATGGGTCGTCCTTGAGTATTCCCTTCCACTTCGAATATTCCAGAAGCGCTTGTCACCTTATAGTCAAGAATTTGACTTTTGTCTGTAAATAATTGTAGTTATGCAAATGTATAATGGCAACTACTTTACTGAACTGTAGTTTTCGGTTACAGCATTGAATGGCAGTAGGGTTTACTTCTATTTTCGTGTGATAAACATTGCTTTATTACTGAAGTAACCAAAAACAGTAATTTTTGATTATTAAAGAAAATAACATGGAGGTTTTTTGATCATTAACGGAGTGGTTCAACTGAATCAAAAAGAAAGGTTTATTTGGAGCATTTTACTTGTTACTATATTTATTCCTTTGATAATTGTTTTCAACTTTCAAGTACAGATCTAGCTTGAAAATATTGTAGAGATCGTAAAATGGAGAGTGAGATGTGAAAAAAATTAGGCAATAAGATTTTTACACCTTATTTGCATGCTTAGAAGCATAGCGCTAGTAAAAATACGCACTGCTAAATGTTTCATCAATTTTCATTTTTGCTTACCTATATTATAGAAATTTCCTGCAATACTCCTCCCTTCATCCGCTGTAGACCACCATATCTAGTGACTCTTCTTCCTCTTGTGCACTGAATCATTATGGCCAACAGCTCCATCCCGATTCAAAATTCCTCTAATGGAATGAATGTATACAACAGACTAATCTGGATGAAACACTATCAAAGAGGTTAGAAGAGGTAACGAAAGAAATAACCTTTCGAGTTCATACGGTAAAGTCTGACATGAGCATCCTGGATCGGTTCGCTGCCACACAGTACCTTTCCTTTTGCTCTTGTTGAGCGTAACGCTACCTCAGCAGTGAAAGTGAGAGGAATAAGTGTCAACAGCAGTGCCCAGTGATACATCCTTCAAACCAAAGATTTTAATTCGTCATAAATACATTAGTGGTGCTTTAATATCGAGCGAAACAAAACTTGAACAATACCGAAAGTGACATCCAATGAATACGGCATTTTTATAATAATCACTCGATGAAATTTGGAAGTATTATATTATATTCAGATAATAGCAAATTCATAGAATTAGAGTCGTTTCTTTTTTTGAAATTTTCAGATATTAAAATGGAAAAAAGTGATTTTCACTGCTTTCTTTTTCATAAAATTCCTGTCCTGTTCTTTTTCTTCAGTTTACGGAATCTAGGGCTCATCGTTAAGGAAGCAACCTTGAGGAGTGGCTGCTTAAATAGAAAAGAACTAATGATTCCAGAACATTTTTCGAATGCCATGAAACTCATGGAACTTGGGATGCGATTGCCGTTATGGATAGCTTAATCCTGAGCTTATTGTCTATCGACAATAATTGTGCTAATAATGATGGTGGTTATTATTCAATGAACCGGAAGCTAAACGATCGCATCGACTTTCTGGTGCGTTTTTGAGCATTGTTTTGATCGATATGCAGCGGTGGTGTAGGATTTTTGGTTGCTAGTGTGATAGCAAAAATAACATAATCAGAAAAACACCTATAAAACTTTCTGTTCGTTTTTAAAGTTTTTTCCGGGATTCACCCCACGACGGTTGCGATTTGGTTCAGACAGTTCAAAGGCGGTTAGTTAAAGCAACAAATGAATGCGAATTCAGCCTCCGATGGTTGTATTCTTTAAGCCAGGATAGTTATCATCGCCTTATGGAATAGTATCATCGGCAGCTAAAACGTGGAGACGTTTTTTAAAATGAATAAAGGGTGTTATATTAGTTAATTCATAATTAGGAAGTATAAGATGATACCAACATATTTTATCGTCCATTGCATCGATTCGCTTCGTCACTCAAAAATCAGCCCTATATGAAGTATGAGAAACTCAAAAGTCTTTTCATGTTTCAGATCTTGGTTAAATGGCTCCTCCAAGTGACGCAGATATCACAGACTCACTCGTCTTCGTCTGATTATTTGTCGGCTCTCAACCGAAACGTCTACAATTACATGGCGAAAATATTTTGCGATAGGGTGCAAATTTTTTAATTTCTTTTTTGAATGGTATCGAGAAATAGTTCATTGACATGTAAGAATTAATCGAGGTTGAAATCTATTACAGAGACGAGAACTTTTCTAGAATTGTAAAACAACTTAAACAATCATAATGTGAGATATTCACAACAAGAAGAATATTTTACGACAATAATGCTCATGAAGTGCACATTCTATGGAAAAGTTGCATATTCTACGAATTAAAACTTTTAATGGTAGATTTTCATATGAAGTGTATTTCAAAATACCCTCTCTAGATTTACTTGTATCAGGAAAAAGTTTTACAAGTAACACACGAGCTTTAACGCTCTAAGAGATTTCGTTAGGTATCTGTCATTTTGAACAAAAATCAGCATGGCTATAGACGTCAAGTTCTTTGAATATGAGACGCGAAATAGGTGATCGAAGATGGGGTGAAGCGGATCAAATATGCACGAAGACTAATTCGATATAAGAAATAATTAGAATGCGAGAAGTAGAGAGAAAGAAGCTCGAGCACAATGTAGCTGAAATGAAAGCATAGAGAAAGCTGCAGACTTATTGATAGCCGGTTAGCAGCTGACCTTGATTGCGCTAGAAAACTAAACATATCAGTTTAGAAGAGTGGTCCGCTGTTGTAATGGACGAGGTGAAAACAGGTGCGTTCACTCTGGGCACAAATGAATAATGTTGTTAAACTAGTCACCTATGCTGCCAGTAAGTAAGGAGTTTTTAAGTATACAAGTAAAGTATTTAAGTATTTAAGCAAAGAATTTAAGTAAGTCGCTTAATTACTATCAACAAGATTAAACGTAACTCTCTAATGAATATTACCTTGGGAAGTGCGCTACTGTGGCTCACTCTGCCGACTGAAGCAACAGAAGTTTCTATTTAAAATTTTTTGAATATTTATTAACGAGTAGTAAAAAAATAGATGAAAATATGCAAATATTCTAAGGGATGGCGAATATAATATCCCAGAAAAGCGCATAATGTACTCCAAGGTAATCGACTTGTATAAATTCATAAACAGTGATGCCATCGTACCAAGAGTATTGAGTTCTTCACGCTTTGCTTATAGTCATACTAGATAAGAACAGTACCTTATCAGATTTGAAGCCGTAACTACAGGCCGCTACTACAGTATAGGTACAGTGTGGTTTAACTTTTGAAGAATGGTACAAGTATAGCGTAACTACAGGCCGCTACTACAGTATAGGTACAGTGTGGTTTAACTTTTGAAGAATGGTACAAGTGTAGCGTTGTGCTGATTTTTTTAAAGGAAGAGCTGTAAATGCATCATACTATTTTCCGACTTTTCTTATAACTGAAATATGCTTCCTTTTTTTCTGAATTCAGAACTAGTTGTGTTATTGTGCTTCTCTAGTTTCAAAATTGAGCGATCTCATTCAGGAACAGAGACCACATCAATGCATTTGGCATAACCGGTATACAAAATTTCTCGCTGAAATCTTATAATCAACGCAGATACCTAATGATCTAAACAGGTAGCAAGTTCCGATATCATGAATCGGTTATAGATAAAGCCGAATTGTGTAAACTTGAAAAGGCTGTTTTGCACAATATGATGTGTTGGCGTTTTTCGTATTATTTTCTGGAAAACTTCGCAAGTAAAGAGGGTGGGACTAATCGGTTTGTGACTTTTTATTTAGATACGAGTGATTTTTTTTTTCTTTAGCAAGAAGGAGACAAATACTTTTCGGTGAAGAACAAATGCTACAGCTTCTCATTGAGGCCAAAGTACTGAATACCACTAGGGATGGGTTGGGGTGGCCCTGTGGCCTAATGGATAAGGCGTCGCCCTCCGGAGGCGAAGACTGCAGGTTCGAGTCCTGCCTGGGTCGCACTGTTTTGCGATAGAACACTGAAGGGCACATAAATAAGCGCCAGCAGTACCGAGCAACGCGCGTAGAGTACTGCGCAACGCGTGTATAGTATTGAGCAACGCGAGTAATATGTCATTTATCTCAGCAGATCAGGAGGACATTGTAGCGTTCACTTATTGCGGAATTGCCTCACTGAAGGACACATAAATAAGCGTCAGCAGTACTGAGGAACGCCTCAGCAACGCTCTACAGTACTGAGCAGCGCGCGTAATGTATCACTCGTATCAGCAGGTCAATAGGGCGTTGTAGCGTTCACTTGTTGCGAAATTGCCTAAGTCGAGCGTGAAGTCATTTAGCGCTGTCATTTGATACAGCAGATGCAGTAGTTGCAGAGCTTGGTGTTTTTTGCCGAATTTAGCATCCGTTTCTCTTCCCCTATTGTCAAAAATTTTCTTTAGAATGGTTCTTCGAGCGTCGATGGTTCTTCGAGCGTCGAAAGTAAATGTCATTGTAATATAAATTCACAGCGCATGAAACGACGTGCTAAATGGTTTTTTCTAAAAATATGCACTTTTTCTAAAAATATGCACTTTTTCTACCTAAAAAGGGAAAGTGTAACCTTTTCAAACGTTTTTCATCGTGAGCGATTCTAATATTTTCTGAGTGCTTTCTTCCCTCAAATCGTAGATACTGTCGTTCTGGATATACTCCATAATTCAGAATCGCGCTAATTCATTACTCCTTATGCATAATGAACAATTATTATGTCACCCACCAAGGTGTGTTCATGTTTTTTTATGTGATCGAAGCTGAAAGCTATTTATCTGTTCGTGATTACAAGTAGGGCTATTTGATCCCTCCCCTCCCCTCCCCCCCCCTCCCCCCAGGTTTCACTCTCTCTTTTGGACGCAGCAATCTCGGTCACTCTCGTGTAATGCATTTTCAACGAAATTTGGCAGAGTGCCTGTGTTTCGTAGCTAAAAACAAGCAGGACAGCTTAGAACAGTGCTATTCTTTTTGAAAAGACCGTGTGCGCTGCGAAGTTTTGCATTTTGGTCATGCTGATAGCGGTAGATTCGCCTTGTCTGTCTTTGTCTGTCTAGTCTGCCTGTCTATTCGCCTTGGCATCTTCTATTCATTCCTGGAGAGATCGCGTCCAGCGCATATACTGATGTTGCTCCGAAACTCCAATTTACAACTTCGAGTTGCTGTTTATTTCGCCTTATCAAATTTTAAATGAGGTTTTGAATTTCAGCAAACGCAGCATGTGTATGATAGAAATTATTTATTTTTGTTAATGTTCGAATCTTCTTTGCTAGTTTTTTCGGCTTTCATGAGATCGATTGGTCTTTTATAGAGGAAGTGGTTGGAGGGGAAGGGGGAGGGAGGAGGATGCGCCAGCGGTGTAGCCGACGGTGTTTTTACTAAGAAAGGCATGGTGGTGAAACGTTCTTTCTCCTCATGTTCAAGGGTTATGGCGTGGGCTCATCGATGTGTATCTCGGGAATGGTATCTTATTCAAGGGTTGTAATCGTTTTTCAAAAGTCGTAAAAAGCATGCTAGCAAAAGGAAACTTGCTTGACTTTATTGGTGACAGCCGATACCCAATGTATTTCTAAATAAATTCATTAATGCGTTCACGATGTTATATAGTGCTAAAAATTGCTGCTGTAATTCTGAGTCAATGCTATCAGTTAAGGGATTTTGAGATTTCGTGACTTCGTTCTGCTGCAGTATTAAAATTGTGTTGACTTGACTTCAAGTGTGAACAAATGTTCTAAATGTAAAGAATCGATTCAATGTTAATGTGGCTTGAAGTCCCAGATCGCAGTGGGGAGCAGTTCCCAATTTTTTTCTTCGGTTTCCCACTGCTTTGCGATGAGGCCTTTCCCCTCCTCGACTGAAAATTCTTTCTTCGCACCGTCTATCGGAAATCACTTTACCGCAGCCATATTCCAATGAGGTTTCCTTCATTGCTGAGAGGAAAGAACGGGCAGTGGCATTTTCATCTTTGGATGAGGGGGAAGGGGAATGTCAGAAATCTTGTAGATGCATGCAAATTTTAGTGCTTCTCTTCGATTGGAACTCGTGGAAGAGAAATAGGAATTAGGGATTTTACATGTAGTTTGATGGTGACAGACATTACTTCGTGTTGCTCAGTCACATCTCGTGTAGATATGACGAGAAGGAGGGCGTTGGTTTTTCTGAGGACTTCGGTTCTCATAGTGGCGACAAATGTCTTGCTGTTTGTGCTCCTATATCCGAAGGTAATTAGGTTCTTGTTCTCAAAAAGCTGGTGTAGTGTCATGCTGGAATTTGGCTTATGAGGCATCCATGGCGAGCAAATCCAATTTTTTATGATAAGGTGCTTGGAACTTTCCCCTCTCATGATTTTATCCCTCTGTCCCCTTTCCCGTCTCCGTTATTCCCTTTTGTCGTAAGTTTTGTCTCCGCGTGACGCCGAACAGACGATAGTTGTCTGCAGAGCGGTGATTTCATAGCTTTTTATACTTATCTAAATATTGCTTGCGTCGGTGTGATCTAAAACATAGCGTAATGTTGATTTGCGGGGATCTGCGGAAAATTCCTAAATGCCTTCCGGTTGAATACCGTTTCACCTGTGAAGTTGGTTGACCAAATATATGCGTTATGTGACATAAGCACCTGTATGAAACAGCATAATATTTTCAAATTTTTCAAATTTCTCTTGTTAATTAGTTGAGGAAATATGAATACACATTTTTGGCCAGTTCCATCCGGCCAACTTTTCGACTTCAAAGCAAAAGGGCTCAGAGTGGTCCGAGGACGATATCCGCGAGGGTCTTTAGTCGATGAAAACGAGTCATTTGTCATTTCTCAGATACGGGATTTAAATTCGATGTTTAAATATTAAATATTCATAACATCCTGCAATATTTTGTTCTTCTTGGATATGGGTGATTAATAGGTCGATGTTCACGTGACCATATAACATAAACTGTTGGGATTTAAGCAGTGAGCATCACCGTTTCATAAGATAAATGACAGGTTCAATTCGATGGTAATGTTTAATTCTTTTTAGAGGAGTCTTTCAAGGAATTCAATCCCCGCTGAATGCATTTGCACCTATGCTGGATTGGAATATCACTTCTGCTATAGATTACGCGAAAATGCTTCCGTGCAAGGGAGGAAGATGAGTTGTGCGAGTGCATCAATCCTGCGCAAATTGGGATTAATCGGTTTGGCTATTGTCTTTCAAATTTTTTATGAAAACGAATAGACAACAAAAGAAATTAATTGCCGGAATTAAGGATCCTTATTCTTTTCGTCCTTCTATAAAGTCTTTCCTCGAATCATTTAAAGTAACTCGCTTAGGGTTTATAACGAAAGATATCGTACGGGGATAATAGCATTGTAGGCTACTTACGTAAGAACGCTTCTATCTCCACACCTTTTTACGAGGCAGGGGGGGAGGAGCGAAGGGAGGAGGGGCGGTGAATTATGACTTAAATAAAAAACAATTGGGATAATCTCATCGGGTGTGTAGGACACTTCTTACAATAGTCAAGTCTATTTTGGCTAGAATAAAGAAGAAGTTGAGCGATATGGAAGTGCAATGTCGCGTGATATTCGCCCGAATTCATTCATATATGATTTGTTTCTATTGGAAAATTCAAAATCTGAAATATCGCTGATTTCACAGCGGCGAAGATCTTTGCTGTTTAATGCAAGGTTTGTTCTTCGAGGGCATAAATTTTTTCAACCTTACAAGAAACCTGATTACCTGAATAAACGCAGCACGTCTTGCGTCACAGGCTCCTCAACAATCGGGTTGAGGTCAATGCCGTGGAACTCTGAGGTTTGCACCCTGGATGCGCTTTCCTAAGGCGTCACTTCTCCTCTCTCTTACCTCCTGTTGAGCGTGTTTATGGGTCAGCTGTCACCTGGCCCTAGTGTCTGTGAGATCAGGTTGTAGTTTTATTAAAATTGCACTCAATTTAGTTGGAAAACCTGTTTGTTTGGTTGTATCATTGATAACCGATAACAACTTTGGTGATTGTTCTCCTTTAAAAGCATTGAATCTTAAGATGAAAGATCAACTTTACCATGATAATTCCTTGGGGTTTCTCAAAAGTAAGACTGGCTTATGTTCAAGACATTGCTATACTAGAGAACACTTCGAACATTTCTTTACATCTGCCCAACACCAGGTGTTCGCTTGTTCTTTTTTTTTTGCAGGAGAAGACAACAACAATTATGTGAATTTACAACGGGAGGATATGCCATCGCCGGTAGTGGTGACCGCCTTTTCAGAAGATCATTGGGCTGAAGGAAGACGGCTGGTAATTACTATTTTCATTTTTTTAAAGAAATTCTTTGTTTTTTTCTAAAAATTGGGCGTTGCTTGAATAGCAAACAGAAGGTTGGACTGATCTTGCAACTTTGCAGTTTATTTCACTTGTAATCTAGGTTTAGTGGTATTTCATTCACCCTTTACTTCTAATGTTTATGGTAAAGTGGAAGGGTGATTGGTACCTAAGATACATTAAGGGGAAAGGAATATATATGATGTTCATCGAAACGCTAATTTATTGAAAACAGGATGAAATTGAAGTCAGGGATAGTTCATTCTGAACACTGTTGTCCTGCCATTTATGCCGTAAAGTCTAACGACCAATACAGTCGGTCACTATATGCCTTGAGATCTCCTCTCAGCAGTTCTAAGTTAAGGACGTGAGGGTAGTTGCATAGCGCAGATTAGTAGCCAGAGGACGTTACGAGTCAAAAGACAAAAAAAAAAACTCAAAAGGGCAGCGATGGAATGTTCGAGAAATAGGGTGGCAATCCGAGTTGTGGTATCCGTTTAAAGTCGACAGGAAGAATTTCCACAACTGAAGAGGGATCGTGGGTCGAAATGCAGCACTTAGAGGGGTTTGGGAGGAGAATGGCTACCTTGTAAGCTGCTTTTCGCCAGCAGTCTTTTCTGTTAAGCGATCTGGCATTTTGTCGATGTATTATTTTAGGGGCTTTTGTAGTACAAAACTTTTAAGGTAGAGTTGCAAGCTCTTTTCCTTATATATGTTTCCTAAATGTCTGTAGTGCGCACCGTTTGGTGACTAAACTTTGTTTGTTTTCTTTGCAAATTAGATTACCTTCATGGGCGTTTGCGCCGTTTTTTCGCACCAGATGAGAGGATTTAACCAACTGTATTGATGATTTCTTCATTAATATTTTTATGCTTTTAAAGAAATATACGAAAATGTAGAGCCGCATGGAGGGCGCAACCGGAAATGATGTACCCGCTAGAAACTTATCCATTTCAACGTTTAGCGAAGCGCTAAAAAATGTTTTCTCGTTATTTATTTCATCTTGTAGAAGCGTTTAGAAACAGATGAGCAGGAGGAATTAAATTCTCATATTTTCCCTGGCAGTTATATAACAAAGAGTGCAGGAATGTGCCGAATTACTGAAAAAAAAACTCGTTAGGGCGACGATAAACAAACGATTTGCTTCGCTTGCTATTGCATCCGCTTCCGGTCTTTTAACAAATAATCTCAGATTAATGTCGAATATTTTTTAAACCTTGAAAAATATTTTTAAAAAACTATGTGCTCGCTTCTTCCAAATAAAGTATTTATTTGATTCGAAACGCATCTATTGGTTAGGAGTTTCTAGCCATAGATCGGTCTTTTTTCCGTGTTGCGCTCATTTATACTGTTTATTATCTCTAAAGTAGGCACAATGATTATTTTAACCTTCGCATAATTGCCTTTTCTTTATTCACATCTATTCACTTCAGTGTATATCCTAAAATATCGTTCAGATGAAATATGTAAGCTTTTGAGAGGAGGTATGGGTATGCGGGAACGTTGACAATATTTATTGGATACATAGTCGATATTATCGTTAGTAATAGTGAGTGCTAAAGCATCATGGTCGCAGTGCTATATTGTAATTATATGTGTTTTTTCCACAAATATTTTCTACGCCACCATAGTGATCCCGAAAATACGATAGCGTTATAATAGCTTATAATATCAGGATAGTTGTATAGATGTCCCATAGATATCGACAATACGACGATTCTGGCCACGAAAACTCGTTATTGTGTATGATCTTGGTCTTATTGGGTCCACTGCAAGAATAATCCGCAAATTATTTAATGTTCAATATCGCAAATTCAATTTCCGCGACTATCCATCATATATGCGACGATTACTCGATTTTCGTTGGAAACCAATTGTGATTGCTGTAGGTTTATATGATATTTGCTGTTTATAAGATTATCTTTATTGATGCTTTAGTTGTGCTTTTTTCGCTAACGCATGCCATCCATATAGCAAGCAATTGCGATTAACCAAATCGGTGGTGATTATCGATAGGGTCGTATCGAAACGTTTTTGTTCGCTTCACACATGTTGAGCTGTAAATAATAATACGTATTGCTCTTGTTACTCGTACTTCCTATTACTAGTTCCATTTGTCTTCAAAGTTGCTATTTTAGTGAGATATAAAATGCTTTTGTGCTATAACCATTCCTACCGTTGCAGATCCTACTACCTGAATGCTAGCTGATGCAGGTTTTTGGTCAAAAATTCACCTAATGTGATTGATTCAGTTATCTGGCTAGGCGAGACATTAAAGGCGCACTTCAGTATTAAATTGAAACAAGCATCATTTACATATTTATGGAATTTTTTTCATACATTTCTCATCTATAAGTTATTTCCTTTCCACCTTTGAATATTGAATTAAGAATTGTGACTTTTCTTTTTAAGTTTTGGTGTTTTATGTGTAAACAATAGAATTGAACTCGTTATATCCATTTTGAGATACATCAAATTCGGTTCTATTATAGGAAACTCTAAATGAATTTGGTGCTATATGGTATATGGATAGCAGCGTCGTGATGCAAAAAGGCGACTTACAGCATGTCTACGATCTTGTTCGATGCAAACGGTAATTCGTTTTTTCGTTTAAGATTAGTTCACTTAAGGAAGGTGGTTTTTGTTTCAGGCAGTTGCTTGTCGGATGGGGGGGGGGTGGGGGGAGGGTATGCACAAAAGGTATGTTATAAGCAAGTATGGATTGAGGGAGATGTACACAGTAGCTATTAGATCAGAGAAATAGGGCGGCTAGATTAGTAGAAAGAAATTAATTCTTTCCTTGAGCAATTTATATAGAGCTTATTCCCTGAATCACGACGATAGCAAGCACGATTTTGGCAAAAGTATTTTTTAACGCTCCAAATGAAGAGGCAGAAGAGAGAGCTTGCAGAAGTGTAGTTGAAACGATAAGCTGCAGTCTACACACAACATTTAGCTTCTCTTCATTTCACATGTTTTGTTGCCCTCTGCTAGGTGAGTTCATAATGAAAGGATGAGGGGTGAGGATGGGGAGGAGATGAAGGGGACAAAAAGGGGTAAACCAGAACATTCTTTTCAAATGGGATCAAGTTCTATGGTGGTAAAGTTTGCAAATGAAAGATTTTGAACGCTTAGGATATATGTCAGAATGGGTGAAGTCGTCCAGCTACTCATTCACGCGAGCTGTTTGAAATGAAGATGGCGAATATTTCGAGATTTATCGTTCAAAAATAACTAAGTAGATATTATTAATTGATTACCTCTAAAACAAGGTGGAACAGTTGCTAGTAAACAAGTCAAAAGAACAGGTAGAAAAGAATTGTAGTTGAATATTTGTAAGCTTTTCTAGAAAGAGCAACTGTGAGAATAAGAGAAAGAGTTTCGACAGTCGTCTTGCTCACTTCAGTTCATATTAACTTTAGCTTCCCCCTTAAGGATCAAGCAGTTTGGTTTCTGGACGTTGCTACTGCTTTCTTTGCTGCCAAACGTCCTAAATGCAGTGCCTTTTGTATTTATTATATATATATATATATATATATATATATATATATATATATATATATATATGTATATATATGTATATAAACATGCCGCATGTTATGTATATGGTATACGGTAGTGCTTAAATGCAGGAATCATACGGTCGATCAGCCACTAGCGAGTATCGCGTTACGGGACAAACGAGAAGCGGTAACGGCTCATGAAAGCGATTGGGATCGAATGCAGTGGCTTGAAAATATTCGAGAATGTCGTAAGTCGACGTATCTCTTGCATGGATATACAGGCCACGGTATCTTTTCTGCGACACATCCAAGTAAGTCAATGCTTTTCCGTCTTCTGATTGTAGTTATTATGACCAAATAATGGGGGCAGTAGAAGTCTGCAATTTGGATATCTTCTAATAACCGGAACAATATTTGTTCTGTGGAAAATATCTAAAAATTTTTCTTTGCTTCGAAATCTTTTTCGGCTCAAATCGTATCTGCAAAGAAAGAGGCAAACATTGAAAGGCGGTATTTGCCCTGAGAGCCGATCCCCGAATTTGAAGTACTGTTTAGTTCATTGAAGGAATTTGAAAACTCTTTGGTTCAAGTAATTTGTACTTCCTGTAGTTGAATTTGAAGTCTTTGTTTGCCGATCCGAATTTTGAAAAAAAGTCGAAAACCTTTGGAGGTACTAAAGATCCCATTTCCTGGAGGTGAACTTCATTTGGGTATTTAAAGGGTGCATGTATAGAATTTGATTTGTCCAACGGATCTTTAGTTCGAAGCATCTTCTACTTCATGGGTTTTATTGACAAACTTGTGTTGTATTTTCTTTGACTCGAGAGCTAGAATTTTAAGACAAACACATACCCATATGGCAACAAATGGCCTAAATATTTCAAGGTGGCATTTTGTCGTAAAATTTTAAATCGAAATTCCACCTCTTTGTTCAATTCCCCAACGTTTATCATCTAGCCTTGTTTTTATCGAACTGATGCATCTATTGAGCAGAAATAAAGATGTGCGTTTCTAATTATTGTACTTATTTTATTTCTTCAAGAAAAAATTTGATTTTGTTGTTGAAAGCAATGTCCTTTACAGTTTCTCATTTCTCTTTTCGTTATCGCCTCTCTCGGAAAAAATTCCCGATTCATTTTAGCCGCATTTTATCCTGAATTTGTATGAAGGCATCCCTCTTTAGAATTGGATTGGCATTTCAATTGATGAAGTCTTCATCGGCAGAGTGTTTTCAAACATATTGACTCTAATTTATCCAACCGTCCACGGATGAATTTTCAGATTCCGTGGCAAACTGGTAATCCTTTATATAGCTTGCAGAAGAACGAATCACTTTGAAAGTCTTTTGGGGGCAAGATCATTCACTTTTCTGTGTCTCATATGACTGGCATGTAGTGTTACGAATAACTCTTTCACAACTGGATATTTGGATTTCCACAATTTTAAAGGTTTTCTCACTGATATGTGATCATGATTCACTGATAGGGAAAAGACATTTATATGTACTGATGAAACAGTTTTATCACCTTTCGTTAGGTGATAACATTCTTTTCAGATACTTATATTTACATTCCAACAAATTTTGATGAAATAAAGAAGCCAAAGGCTAAAATGTATGAGGCGGGAATTGCCTTCGCTGTTAGAACGGCCGAAACAATGGAAAATGTTGTAAAATGGTAAGAATCTAAAGCATTTCAGATCTGAGTTCATTGCCTTAATTATTCGGATGGTGGCCGAGTCGTTTATTAGGCAAGGATGTTACTTGAAAATTTTTGATAGTGGGTGGTATTTCAGCAGGTTGGAAATCTGCGTCTGTAACGCAGAAACCGCTGAATAATATCAGTGTTTTTTCCCATTTAAAGGTTGCCTAGAAACTGCCTACTTAATTCCAACGCAAAGACAGTCCGAGCCTCAAGCATTCGAAAAATATCTAATTAAGGTGAGCAGCAATTTTTGAATAAGCTGACATATTTAAAAAATATTGTGCAAGCAATCATACGAAGTGAACAGGTATATAAAGTAATGCGCTGCAAGTGAGCAATAATGCCTTATTAAGTGGGATATAGTAAAATAAGGTGGAGTAAAAAAATCTTTTACAGGTATGTGCTTTGCGCTCTCGAGGAAGGCTGCATGGGTGGCAACTATAATATTCTTTGCAATTTTTCTGAAAGCGACGATCGATTTGGGTAAGTTTTTTTCATTTATATGGGAAATATGTGAATAGTATTTCTTTTCAATGGTGCTACAGTCGGAGGTAAAAGTTAGTAAATTCTGAGGTGACATAATGGAGAACAAAGTTGCTTCATATGCCGCGAATGTAACTCGTTTCGCTGTTGGTCAACATCGTCACTACAGAGGTCGTTCATGACTGCATTTGTTAATATGGCGTATTCATAAATCAAACCATGCCTTCAGGGATACATTTTGGAGTGCAAATCTTCCGGAGGATGGAAGGGCAGGTAGAGTAATTCAGGTTCCGTCACGTGAAAGAAATGCGGACAAAAATGGAATACCTTCTTATATAACAACCAGTGATCCATTATCGGTCACGTTGATGCAGTATCACTCTTTCTTGAATTGTTTTTTAAGTAAAGGGTAGACTTGCAAAGTCTTCGAATGAATCCTTTCGCTTATTTGACAGAGAGAAGGAGATTGGAAAACTAAAAATGCATAGAATAAGTAAAAACATAGTAAATTTAATACGTGCAGTGCAAAGATTTGGTAAGAAAATCATGGAATAACTATTTCAAGTAACGTATTTAACAAGGAGCGCCAGCCACAGACCATGATAAAAAATCTGTGATTGAAGCTACTTACATGGAATAATTTATTGAGTCTATATTTGAAGATATAATGATGTTTGTTCAAATGAGTTCTTTGCGTAATGAATTCTGAGGATTAGTAATCTCTGTGGTAAGACATTTTCCGGGAGGTGTTTCCGAATTTCAATAATCAGCAGGTATTATTGCATCTATATGGACCGTAATAATAGGTAAGCGCTATTTAGTCAACAGAAAAACTCAGTTTCGCCTTCTAATCAAGTGCATTGGCCATTTCTTTGGAGCTAACTAAACGTGTTATTCTAGTTTATTCGTGGGATCCATTAGGTGTCATATTTCGTTTTAAGTTTTAAGACATCAGACGTTTTCGATGTTCATAGAGTGACGTTTGATCACCATGTGCAGTCACAGTCACTTAGACTACTCTGATTAGTTTTCCATTTTTTCGTCGAAACGCCTCTCTGATTACGTACTCTTCACTTTCTAAAGTAAGGACACTAATCTTTAAACGTTTCCACCGCCGCGTACCCAAAAGAAAATAATTTATAGAATTTAATATAAATGTAACCTTCTTCAATAATAATACAATTTTGGCATCTATTATGCATCATTTTCAAACCATTCAAAAGCAACGTTATCAAATGATTTGAAATAGATGTTCATAGGTTATTTCAATTCTTCATCGCTTTCACATTGATTTTATGGAAGGTGCTCTTGAAAATTTTCAGAATGAAGATAATCGCGGAGGCCATATTTGGGATGCATGAATTAAGCCGCAAAGTTGAGTTGCTGTGATTGGAAATTGAGCGGCGGGGGAGGGGGGGAGTGTTGAGCAGGGGCAACTTTTCTTTGGTAGCTGTGCGTTTCCTTTGTTGCAGAAAAAGGACAGCGGTGAATAATATGCCAAATCGGAAGAACTCACGACCTCTTTGGATTTGGCATATTATTCATCGCTGTGTCCTTTTTCCAGATAGTCGATACCGTCAAGAGATATTATTACAGCTGTTTGAAAATGATTAAGATTTTCTTGTTAGGACCATAACCGCGAGTATGACCTTTATTCAACATTAGATTTTGAAGTGAAAAAAGGTACCGGGAATGGAGATGCATTTGGCTCTCCCAGGAAGGTCAGCTTTCGTTCGCGGTCTTCAGGTGGGGAGACGTTGACTTCCGTTTTTGGGATGAAGTAGACGACTCGAACTTGCTTCACATGATGGAAGATTTCTAGGCACCAACTTTCCGAATGTTATACTGGGGCGAAAACAGTTTTAAAGAATGCTTTTGATAAAATCACCTGATAGCGCTATTTCTTCTTTCGTGTTTCTGGATAAGAAAATTACCGGTTAAACCTACCGTTTCTTCCACTCCAGCAATCGTTTCAAGACTGATCACCCCAACG
The DNA here is from genome assembly GCA_037389465.1 of Baylisascaris procyonis. Lineage (NCBI taxonomy): Eukaryota > Metazoa > Nematoda > Chromadorea > Rhabditida > Ascarididae > Baylisascaris > Baylisascaris procyonis. The sequence goes on from JAZARR010000247.1 coordinate 202,609, forward strand.
GATCTTGCTGGATGGGGTTCATTTTGAATCGATTTTCTATCTCACCAAAAATCCTAGCTAAGATTTGATCCGACGTTGAGAGAAGGCATCTTCAGTATAAAATTTTTCCAGTCGAGATTTCTATTGGCTGAACTCCTTCGCTCGCTAAAAGTTCAATGATACTGCCCCAACAGCGTTTATTGTATTTAATCCATATTTATCTTGCAAAAAAATTTGCATGAATTTTTTATATATAAGCTAGAAACGTAACTTTAAGCGCATGATACAGATAACACATGAATGTGTTATCTAACACATTAATGGTGTAATTCGCAAATAATTAGTTTAAATAACTGCTGCAAATGTACCATCTGCAATTGATATTTTTCGTGAGGTCTCTTACTATAAAAATATTTTCCATGAATTTCTCATCAATTTTAGAGGATATGGGCAAAATTATGATTAGTCCGGATGAAATTTTCAATTATACATGAGCAATCAAGATTGCAGTTCAAAGCATCTTTGTAATTGATTACACAAATCGACTTCTATTTATTGAAATTCATCTTTTTTCTAATGATTATTGAGGTTTCAGTGGAATTTATTGGTTATCAATATTCCATCGAAAAGAAATCCCCACATTTTTGTTGAATATGGTCGCTTAAATATTCACAGTGTTATTGAATTTCATTCACTGGTGTAAATGTAACGTTTCTTTTTGCAGCAGATATGCCGGTTGTCATCGATTCGATCAGTCAGTATTGAATTTATTATTGGCAAATGCTTATTATTATGATCGACATTACTACGTTAGCGAAATTGTCGATTTTTTTCAAATCGTAAGAGGAACATTGGCAGCCGATGAATCTTTAAACTATGAGAGAAGGCAATTATGAATGGCTAATCGGAGTTGTCATCTAAGGTTAGTTGCTTTATTATTCCGGGTGGTGTATAATTTATGCATTTAGAAAAATAGATATTACAATTATTATTAAAGTTCTTTGTTGAGGTAGGAGATCGCCTAACGTTTTTCTTTTTTTGGGAACCCGTCACGAATTTACAATCTTCGCAACAATATTAAAGCTTACCATAGGTAGAATTTTATGCCGAATCTGGTTGTGGTGACGGCAATGCTCAGGTTTATTTCTAATATTCAAGGAACGCTTGCAAAAAGATAGAGAGCAGTGAAGAAGATCCATTATGTGGTTTATTGTGATCCTTTATTAAGTTGTCGTTTGAGTGAAATATATTTCTTGTAAACATGACACAAATAATTGTAATTCATTGCTATGGTTTGAGATAAGCGCTCTTCCAGTCGCGTTCAGGAGCGAAACCGGAAGCATATTTAATCTGGAAGTTGTTCGTTGATTATTTTCGTGAGGAGTTGCTAGATTACCGTTTACCTTCTATCGGCAATCTTTTATTCTTTATGCACTCAATAACCACGTTTTGGTGCTAGCAAAAGAAATGTTTAAAGTATTCAGTTTCTTTAACGTTCACTAGTCCGGCCAAGGACATTTACCATTCGATTTTTATCCTTGCGGGTTATTCACTAAAAAATAGAAACAAAGGGGATCTTCAGAGGCATTTTTGCAACATAACTTCTTTCAGCCTTAACCTATTGGCCTTCATATGCTATCATTCTTTCTGTAGGAGAATTTTTTGCTTTATTTTTATTATCATTCAGTTTATTTTTCCCTTGTTATTGTTTTGCATTGCTTTAGTTGTTAAAATATAGTCAAAGTATATCTCATTTTGAAATTCATTTACTGTTCTCAAAAAATATATGTCTGATTCATATATGGATCGTCTCTTATTGTTTTATTCACTTTGCTCAAAAAGAAAATATACAGTTATGAGTACTGTGGAATGGGTCACCTATAATAAATGTAGTTCTGCGAGCATTTGAATATTAACGGGTGATGCTTTAATAATCCCTTCTAATAAGTGATAATAAATCAGTTTTCGTTTGTCAGACAAAACAATACTATGCTTAAGCGAGATTAAAGCTTTCATTCATCGTTCTCATTTCGCATGGTCGCTATCCTTAGGAGAGGAGCTTGCGGGGGATGGGAGGGGGAGGGGGTGTGGAGGAGTGTAAGTGTTGGGAGCCGTATGTCAAATATTGGAAGCGTCGGGATGTATGCAGTTTTCTTTCGAAGAAGATGATATGTGTTTGAAGATTCAATGGGTGAACGATTAAAAAAGCTTATTTTTATTTTGCGTAGAAATAGATCCCAACAATGGACCAAAAACTTGGAGAGTCTGCTAAAATTGAAACCCTAATGGAATTTGGGAGGAAATCTGTGATTCAAAAATTTTCTAAGCAAAGCATGACCCTTCCTCATTCTTTGTTTATCCTTCACTGTGAGGGACTGGGGGAATGGAAGAAGGCATATTCACCAAAGGAGCTTTTATTAAGAACATATTGTAGCAGATTACCGATAAAGCGAAGTTTTTTTTAAACAATTTTGTTAGGTTGGAATGCACCAGCAATATATAGACTAGATCAACGCATCTAAATCCTTTCCCTATTGTTTAATATGTAAGTGCTATAATTTTTCCAATTCTGTCTTTATGATGTCTTCTAAAAACCTTTTTTGCCCTCTTCAATTTTGGTACTAGAAGCATTCAGAACAATGAAAGGATTTGTGACTAGATTAAGGTGCTTACTATCTGACTAAAATATTTTATATAAAACGCTTTCTGGATGATGATGTGGTGGAAGAAAGAGAGTAACTGGTAATGGATGTTTATTCATAGTGATATCGGTGTCGGTATTGTGTTTTTGTGAGTGATACGGTTATCGTATTCAGGTCAATAGGTCACCATATAGCTATGCGCAGTTGTTCTCTTTTCAACACATTCGACCCGTTTACGCGCTTTTTTATTCCTCTTTTGTTTTCATTTCTAAACGTTCATAGTTTAATTTGTATAGATAAAATTGATAGGCAATTTTTATAGACTAATATGTTGTTTGAAATTTATTATCGCCTTTAAATATTTGAAACGTTTTTTTTTTCATTTTTAGGGAATAATTTGGAAGAATATGCGAAGGATTTTTTTTTATTCGTATTTTTATTTATTGCTTATTTGGGATTATTTCTACTCGATTTCATTGCGTTTTTTATTAAAAGAGGTGTCACACCACAAGAGATTGTGATACAACAGCTGCTTATTAATACAACTTGAGGAAATATAGTTTTGTGTAAAGGCCTCCATAGTTAGTACTTCCTACTTTTACTTCTCTTACGCGCTGTGACGAATTTGCATTTGTAAGATGCGTTAATAAAAACTTATCCATGCATGTGGGTATGTGTGTGTGTGTCTGTTTGTCTGTCTGCCCAATATTCTCAGCTCAGAGACCACTGAAGACGCAGCTTATAGCTGCTAAGCGTCGAAAATAATCTACATTGTAGGGTGATCACCTGTCGACGCCAATCCGCTAGCTTCGATGCATCATTTTTGGAAGACGTTATATATGTGCTTAAATGTGCTGGAAGTTTGCATATTTATGGGTGTTTTTACAGCGATCAAGTTGCATTTTGCAACAGGTTGACTTGAAAAAGCGCATATCGTGCCAGCGCTTCATGAACAGCTTCCCACTTGTTTTCGACCTGAACAATATGAAACACCCGCAGATTTCCAGCCATATTTAAAAAATTCGTAGTGAAGTTGATGTCTGCTGATTGTAAGGAATATAATGTTGTGATTTATAATTCTTCGGTGATTCGCTGAGTGGATCCAATAGATTCTGAGCTTCTCGAATGAGTAAATATCCATATTGTTGTTTGAGGTTTCTTGAATGGGAAGATTTCTCCTGAGCTCGTAATCTAAGGTCAGCTCAAGATGAGGCACAAGAGAGTTTGAGCGTTGAGGTACATCAAAGCAAGGATTGTCTAGGCTGATCGTAAATCAAGAAACAGCTATAGTCAAAGAATCACTGCTTTCAAGGTGAAAGTATTAAATGTGACGACGTGAATGCTATCCATTATATTGCCTCTTTAGTGATATTTCTTCCAGTGCATGTCAATGATGTGGTACGCCACTTTATTCGTTTGTTTTATTCCTAATTGCTTTGGATCGTTTTGTGGTGAATCTACCGTACCATTCAGCTTTGAGGTAAGATTTTTATCATCGCTCAATTTCGCAAATCTTTGCTAAAATTCATTTTCTTTCAAAATGGTTTTATGTTATTTTCATGCCTAGCGATATCATTTTCATATTCGTCCCTTGTTTTATTTATTGTGCTTTCACATTTTTTCCACCATTTTATTATAGGAAATTATGTTGTTTGATGATTTTCATAGGTTACAACCAACCTCGTTAAGTCCTTAGGGCTATAAGTTTCCAAAAGTTTTGGCGATGATTAGAAGAGGAGCTATTTTTGACTATAAAATTTTGAATAGTACGCAACACAATGTATAACATATCTATTTTTTGAAGTAACAGTGAATTATTTTGCTACATATGCAATTTGTGTGATTTATATACAGCTAGTAGTGATAGATTTATTTTATTTTAACTTGCAGATAAAACTGACATTTTTGTGCAGCCTGTATGAAAAGATTGTTGGCAGCTCTGGCTAACTTTTTAACGTTATTTTTTGATGTGTATGAAAACATTATTGGCTGTGACGACAGAAACTAAGGGAAATTGAACAACTTCATTTGAAGATGCATGTTGGTGGGGAGGGGAGAAGGTGGAGTGGGGCGGGTTTCCGCAAATATTAGACTGACTAAGCGGATTAGCATTTATACTAAAGAGTTGACGAGGCATTGAAAGTCTGAAAATTTTGCTCTCTTAAAAAAACGAATGCTCCCAGTATGAATTTTCGGATAGATCCAAGAAGTACGTTAATTTTCTGTTTAAAAAAATATCACACAATGGTTACGAGGCTGCTGAAGAGACGTCATTGAACTAGGGTGGTCGATTTTAAAGTGATTTATTATGTATTCAAGATGTGTAACTGTGAACCGGATATTCCAGGTGTATAGCTATAAAATAATCATTATAAATGAATAAGTTTGGATTGTTAGGTGCTCTCGAATGGCTTACCTATGATTGGATGCGCTCGGCCATTGTGCTTCGGTTGGAATCCAGATGGGACACCAGGGAGTAAAGATGCGATATTCTATAAAACGGATGGCTATGCGGATGGATACATGCGAGAAAGTGTGGATTGGCGCATGACTCGATTGGACGACAGGGAGCTTTCATTCGTTCCTGAATTGGCGGTTTGAGATTTTATAAATTTAAATCATTATAGAGATTTCACTGTGTTCAAAAATTTTTAGGAAATATTTGCAGTGTAGTATTAGATTGCTGAAATTGTGCATATTGCTGCCGGAAACCATTTCCGAAAATATAAGCACTGTTTAATCAAATATTAAAAAATAATAGTATAGCAAAACGAAATTGCATCATATACTGCTTAAACGGGATAGAAGTAACTGCCTTATTATACACTTCTACATTCTATTCCATATTACATACTGATATGCCTTTTATTACAAAACAAGGAAAATTCACTAAAAAGTAAAGATAATAAGCCTCATGTAAAGTGGCAGAGTCTGAAGACCACTTTCGCGACGAACAATCATTTCATCAGATTTGTCAATTCTTGTGCATTTTTCGCGATTCAATCCACGAATCCTCAAAGGATGGTCACGTCCTAAATGATTTAATGAATTCCTCCAAAATACTTTTAGAAGTTTTCTATGAGTACAAAATTTGAAAGAAATTTTGAGCAAAATTTGAGCGCATTGAACACATCAAACTGTATTCGATTCCAGAACAAAGAAGTCGCCTCAGCTCATGTGTTTAGTTCGTTAGGCAAATTCCATATTGGAATTGCATTTGTGTAGGAGTTTGGGATTTTTCTAAATACAATGCCGCTTATAATAATTTCTTTACTTTTTAATATTTTATCTCTCAAGTGTTTGCATGATAATCATAGAGTAAATTTCTTTCTTCTATTACGATAAAGACAAGCGTTTTTAATGACCCATACAAGGAGCCAATTCTCAACATTCAACCTATGATGTTTCCGATACTAGCTCAATTATTTCAAGGTATTTGGAAAATTCCGAACGACAATCATTCTCTGTTTTACCTTCAGTAAAAATACCTAACTAATATTTCGTTTGGAGTAAAACTTGAGCTCAAAGCTTCATTGTCCATGAGTCAAAGAATTTTCAAAGTTTTTCATAGGAACTGTCACTTTATTACTAGCTCAGTTGAACTGTAATTTCTTCTTTGCTGAACGTTATCTAGGTATGCATTAAATCGGGGATTGTATTTATGACTTTCTCAACCATGTTCTTATTCAGCTGTCAGTCTTTATAATATGAAGACGATTGCTTAAGGTGTTACCATCTTCACCTCTTTGCCAACATCAAATAGCGTCAAAAATTTTCTCACTTTTCTTTTATCAGTAAGATTTTGTTAGCCATTTCGCATTCGTTTCACAATTTCAGTGTTTTTCAGATGTTATTTCTATCATAGTAAAACTTCTTTACATTATTGTTCAAGTTTTATCGATTAGTATTGATTCTGATTCCACGAAAATTTATAAATTTTGATCTTTGAAACTTTATCTGCTTCACAATATAAAAATTAGCCTTTGCATTATTTTTCTTTAAGAATCGGCACACGTAACGCTTGAATTTAGCATCTGGTTTATTTCTTTTCGTAATACGATGGCTCTTATATGCTGCTGTTCTAATTTCTTTTCTTTTCTGTTTTAATGTTGTTTTTCCTATTTTTTTCTTTATTTAACAAATAAAACTCTTTGTGAACTAACTATTTTTCTTTTTTTTTTTAAATGATTACTTATTATATTGCCATTATTTACGTTCCAAGTTAATTATAACGAAATATACTTGGCCAAAAATTTATCATAAAGAATCTGTTTTATAGCAATGTGAGAGTTCATTCGGTAGTCGTTTATGCAGTGTGGAGAACGAATGGGTTGGTGGAATCGCTGCGGTTTTCAATGCATCACATTCAGCGTATGTTTACTTTTTTTCAGAGTTAAATTTAAAAACCGAAGTTTTCCATTCCATCGTCTGATCTTTGGCGAATGTGAATTCGTAAAAGCATGTTCAACGTGTTCAGTGGAGCTTAATATCGAGAAGGGATATATAAAAGCTCAGTTTCTGAGCACATGAGGAACCGGGAAAGAGTCCATTAAGCGGAGAACAAACGGGTAAGTGGGCTTTATGAGGATGAACATACGAAAACAGAAATTTTTTGCTCTAGAAGAAACTTCCGCAGAAGGTTCAGTGACGTATTGATTCAGAATTCTCGTTTTTTTTTCTTTTTTTTTTTTGGTGCCATCACCCCTCTCGCACCCGTACCTCCCTCCCATTTACCACACCCAACCCTCCGCATTAAACGTCAAGTTTTCGATCCTTGTTTCTATTCAGTACGATTCGATTACTTTTTTCTACTCACTGAACTTGAATCACACTGTGTGCTATGTGTTCATAAATATGATTATTAGAGATAGAAGGTAGAGAGAATTTCGAATGTATTGAATTTTTCTGTTTTAAGATTCAAAATTACCGCAATGGGTTTGTCACATTGTTGGAACTCCACCAGTAAATTGGTCACTTTTAAAGAAAGTGTTTTTATACAGTCCATAACATATGATTGAGTAATCATTAAAGCTTACCTCTGGAAGAAAAATATGCTTGAATGGATGTGCAATGGCTCGCTAGAGGTTTATTCGACACTAGAATTTATACGGAATTTGCGCCACGGTTTTCCTTAAGTAAATCGAGTCATTTTTTGAAGATGTACAAATCGGTTTGATATATATATATATATATATATATATATATATATATATATATATATATACCAACAGGTAAACCATCCTTAAAGTTGATTAATTGAGGATGATGACATTACGATGTTGTTTATACGAGCGCCTTCGTCTATCTAGCGATCGTGGCACTGCAACACTGACCAGTAAACAGATGACAATCGGAGGTGAGGTGCTCTACAAAAGACGTCAATATGCATTCGATTATATCGCAAACCTGGAGAAGCGCCTTGCCGCTAATGGCAGGTAACATCATTCCTGGACATTCACCAGTCAGCTTTATCCGAGAATAAACATATTCATGAGCAAGAATTCTTAGGCGACTCAGCCTTCATGGATTACAAATTTCCAAGCCGTAATCATCTCTATCCGATTCATCTAAGCTATGAACTCTGTAAATTCTTACAATAGCACGGGTTCGCATAGATATCCGTCGCGAATAACCGTCTTTAAAGTGTTCCAAGGGAACCGTTGCTCAACAGAATCTCGTAGCACATTTCGTCCTTTACGCTCTAGTGGCATTGAGCGTGAGAGGGGAAGGGGGTCAGCATTCTACTATACTGCCAACGTTGCGCCCTTCAAAATGATTACAGGCTTTCAGAATGAAATTTGTGGCACTGAAATAATCCGTCAATCCTCTCGAGGGTGGATATGGCATATGCATTATTGCCGGATTTGTCAAAGGAGGGGTGCATAATTTCGCTTAACCTGCATTTACTTAGGTGAAACGATTTACGCTTAAGGGAAGTTGTTGTGTGTCGTCTTCTGCAAGTCCACGGCACCAAATCCCATACATATATGTCATCGACTGTTCTTGAAAATAGCTTATGGAAACCGTGATAGTTACACAGTGCAGTACTGTACCTGTGATCAGATTGCATCAAATCCTTAGCAAAAATTGAATTGGCCATACCTTAGAATACTTGGAACACCTCTCTCAAATCTCATCGCATTGCAGATATCCGCTGAGTACATCACATGTGTTTATTGGTATCAGCTTAAGAAAAATTTACCTCGAGGTTTCCAGTGCTTGGGATTCTTAAATTTTGTGGGGCCCTGTTTAACTCCACCAGTTGTTAATAGTCTTGGGGACCAGTCGGCAAATTGCATGGTCACAATCTTGGTGGCCCTCAGCCTTGGTCCTTTGGCCACAGGCCATTTCGGAGGTTCCAGATCTCCCCTGGGTAGGGTTCCTCGAGACTTCAAAAAGTTCTGTAGGAGCAGTTAGAAGCATATCTAAGAAAGAGGTGATCCTTGCGTAGCGCCTTCCTCAAAACCTGCCGCTGTCACCAGTCTCACCTATTCAAGAACGTTTCGTGTCTCGCCTTCAGCGCAAGTTATTAATTGTATAATTTCTTTCGGCTGAGATTTCGTTACTGGATGGAATCAAATTAATTTTCAAAAGAGAAAAAGCAGTTCATTGTTGTTTTTTTTTTTTTTTTTGCTATATTTCTTGCTACTAGTGGCATCATTCAAAATGGACGAGCAACTTGACAAGCTTGCGCATATTCCTCGAATTGTGACTTGCAGCGTACTTTCCTCACAGACGATTTCGTCAATGATAAGCACAGCGATTTTAATAAGTATATGAATTCGATTGTTAGAGCAGCTAAGAACAAATCAGCAAGTTGAATGCTATTTCAGTATGCAGATAAGCAGATACGTCGACTCAAATAAGTGGACGTAACTGCATTTGTTGTATGGATCGTACGCCACGTTAAGGTGTCACTTTAAATGAAATTACATTCGAGAAATCATTGTATGATGTCGATTACACTTGCTATGTTTCATCTTTATAGTTATAATAATTTTACATAGATGAACACCATTGTGACGTCGGCTGTAATGCGATTCTGCGAAGACTTTTAAGATATATTGAAATGGAGAGATGAGTTTATGGTGGTCATCGAATACCTCTTTCGTCATAGGATTTCAAGAGTTTAACTTATAAAACACATTACGGTAACGCCGTCTTTTGTGTCTTTCTGTCTATTTGTTCGATGCTTTGAACCCTGGAACTGCCAAAGCTAACGTAGCGAATTTTATGTGCTATTATGAACATTACAGAATAAATCATATTTCACCTTCATCCATCTTCTTGGAAAGAGTTGTAGATATTTAAATAGGGAAAAATTTTTTTATCTTGTTCACACTAGTCGGTCTCGAGAAGGGGGGATTATTATGAAAAGTTTTTATGGGGATCGGTTATTCCTAATATCAGGGATTATAAGTCACTTCTGAATCTAGTTTATCACTTAACGAAATGCAAAAAGCGCATATCACATTAACTGCTTATTTCTATGCTCGTCTAGATTAAATACCTTTAAAGTATAGAATGTTTTTGTTTGATAAACGAAAACCTATTAGTTAGTCTGGCTTCTTTTCTCATATAATGTGAAATATCGCGGTTGTTTCAGTATTTTTTATGATGTACAAGTGCGTCGCATGATCTGTCTACCACCACCTATAGAGCAAACGCTTAATGGTGAGATTTACACTTCGATATGTTGTTGTCCAGCTATGCAATAAATTTTAAGAGGGCGAGCGGCAGAAATTTGAGGGTATATCCACTCTCGTGCCTGGGTAGCGGCTTCTGGAAGATGATTTTAAAATCGATTAGGGTCTTATTCTGTTTTATACGTACAAAACCTCCAAAGTGTGCTCCCTTATATTGAAATTTGCGCCCCTCCAGAATTGCTTTCTTTGAAGGCTAGAAATCTATAAGGATAAGCTCAAAAATTCGCCTTCTTTCGGGAAAACATCTTTCTGTAGTCGGGAAAGTTGAAACTTGACGAACAATTCACAATTCATCTAAAAGATTTCACAATTCAGCCTTCTTATTTCGAACTGAAATCATTGATTGACCATTTGCGCTTGGCACCGCATTTTGTTTGTTGAAAGAATTTAGCGAAAGAACCCACACTCAGAAAAACTATTCCTTAAAAACTTGTCATACATAAATATTATTTTGGTATTTTTACGGTAGATGAATCCTCGAATTAGTTCCGCTGTATGGCTCGAATTTGCATGGCCGAAATGTAATCCAGAAAATGTGTTCTCTGGGACACTTATGTTGTGTTTTATTTGGGACTTGTGTTATAGTTGGCTTTAAGAGTGTTCCCTTCATAGCACGTACATAACTATTAGTGACAATGGCCAACGAATTATGGCTTGTTTATGGTAGCAATTTGGGAATTTTTCTATTGTACTCAAATAGTTCGTTATATACTTTGTGAATACATATTTGCTTTATCTGTAAAAATAGAATAACCAAACGAGTAATGAATCTCATCTACAATGCAATTTATCAACGAGGAGTGATTTAAAACGCATTCGATTGCTTCTAGCCATTTCTTTCTCTTAAAGCATAGCTAACCCGAACTCTTTCTTATAGTATTTAACTTTTCTAGTGAAAATATATTAGAAGTGGAAAGTACTTTTAAATGGAATTAAATGGATTAGTGCTGTAGGCACCTCTTGGAAGCTTAATGATTGTTTATAAGATAAACAAAATGAATTTTTTTTCAGTGGATGCGAAAGTGAGGGAAGATCTACAAGATTCGTTAAGTGCAGCAATTGCACTACAAAAGAAGAAAGCGAAAAGTGCACGAGCATTCGCATTTCAAGTAACGTTCTAATGATTCAGTTTACTTTGGGAATAATAGAATACTTTTAATGATTTTTGAATATATACGTTTTGACAGCAGAAATTTCTACAACAAACTCATTGCCTGTCTTATCGGCAATCGCTGTATTTTATGTAGGAATTTCAAACGTACATATAGGCTTATTCGCAAAGAAGAACCACTTGGTATAAAAATATCATCTTGTGTTATTTGGTTTTACTGCTTCTTTAGTTATATTTTAGTCTTCTTTAGTTATATTTTAGTATGAACATTTTAATTAGTGAATGAAAAAGGATGATCTAAAAATGACTCACTTGGTGTGAAAAAGGATATTCGATGAGAACATGATGGAATAATGCTCACTTATTGTTAAGCATCGTCGGATAGGTTGCTTTTTTTCATTCCGACTAAGCAACATACTACATAAAACCATTAATATGATACATCCTATTTTATTACTCACTACGGTCTTTATGTTCTGATTTCAAACATTTTGATTTCAAACAAAATATATTGTCTAAGAAATAAACATTTTGAAGTTTTTAAAAAATATTTTACTGGCAGCTAGCAGCATAGTAAACGATAAAAAGCCAGCAAACACGTCAGGTTACAGCCAGTTATTGAAAGTATACTATAAAAATGTAAAAGTAATGTAAAGTAAATTGAAGCTGAGTAAAGCGGTCTCTTTATCTCTTCAGTTATTAAAAGAACCGCTTTTATCTTCTGAAAGAGTTTCAAAGATCTTAATTTTGAAGTAAAGGCTATCTGTTCAAATCGCTTCCATATAGAAGATTAGTTCCAGTACATTGGATATAGTCTTTCTCTTGTTATTTATAAGTTTTGAAGTCTTTTCTTTATTTCGAAAACATTACCACGATAAGAACTATGAAAATAATTTGTAGTGTTGCAGCCGTTGTTGTGTTCCCGTACTCATTTCTACGCCGCAAGGAAGAGAGTTTTTCATATTTAGCAAGCATTTGCTGTTAGCTGTATAATTGCATCTTCTAGTTTCGACGGTGTTGTTGAAAGAGCATAGCATGAAAGTGAATTTCTATTGGCTTGACAATATAATAATAATTTTCTTTTAATATATCTTCTACCATGCTCAGTTAGAGTTATGTATAGGAAGACAAACGATGTTCTCGGGTCTAATCACGCTTTGTTTTTAGTTCATATAAAGGTTATTTCATGTTTATCTTCGAAAAATTGTTGGAGGAATTGGAGGATTTTAATTTCTTTTCAGGCTCCGCTTGTATCTGGCGGAGGTGATAATAAACCGGCAACTCAAACAATAGCGCAAGGTGCAGAGATCTACTCATCTTTTAGTTCATTAAAAGGATCACGCTTATCTCCGGACATAGTTTTAAAAGCGAAATTTGAAGTACTCAACGCCAGTTGACAGGAACTGTTGCTACTGGGCGTGACGCATGACAAGCCTGAGTACCAGCTTGGTAGAATTGTTTCACTCCCCTCAAGCTTGATGGACGAGATCAATTTTTGAGGAATTTATTTTTGTTAAAGAATGTTTTGAAAATGCGAGATAGCACTGCCTAAGTTGCTTTACGATTCATCGTCACTTCTAGCAAAAAAAAAAAAAAAAAAACTGATCAAATTATTCTAATTTCAGTAGCGTCCGATACACAGAAAGCATATCCTGAAATTTCGCCCCATACGAATATCTTTGATGGTTCACAAGCGATGCATGGACTGATTAACGGACGGCCGTCGGTGGTAAGGATTTATTTAGGTTTTTGAAAGCGCTTCTACCTTTCTGAATTGCGATATCGTCTAACGAAATATTTTGCGACCTTTTTTGATATTTATAAGCTACCAGTTTTTATATATATATATATATAATGCTGATTGCTGGTTTCGTGAAGTCATTTTTGCCCGCATCCTAAATTTAACTTACATAGAATACTGTTTTCAGGGAGCATTCGATGCACAAAATGACGGCGGATTTGTCGATCAAGGACTAGCGAGTCGAGTTGGACCACCTCCTCGCATAGTAGGAGTCCATCAGGGACAGCCCGTTTATGAGTCCAATGGTAACACTCTGCCGATTCTTTTTCGAGTGTTTCGTAGTGAAGTAGCGAATTGGCGTAATTTGAGCTGTGTGTGGATTTTTGATCAAAAATTTGCCCACTCAGCTTTATATGCTGAAGTGCTAATATGGTGCAAAGACGTGTGGGTGGCAAATGATGGCAAGAAGTTGGCTTCAAGTTGAACAAGGTTCGAAGGAAATGGACTTCATAAAACGTCACCAGAATGTCGAAATACTTCTGTAATATTCTTATATCACATTTAGCTGACACGGCTTTGATATTGCTAATTGCCAAGATTTGAATGCAACAACCGAGATTACGGTTGTAAGTAGACTTCCTTTCATTAAAATCTGTTTCCATCGATTCAGTTCGACTATTAAAAGTAAAAAGTTCTAAGTGAAACGTTTTGGAAATACGAGAAAATGACGCCTTAATATGATTTAATGAGGAATTCGGTAAAAGCAGAAAAACCTGTTGCTTTATTGCTTCACAATAATTACTTTAATGCAGCTTAAATATTGCACTTATGCGAAGCGTCCCGTTTTTGCGTTTTTCTTATAGCTGGCATTAAATTGTGGAACTCATCAGTTGCGGATTTAATCGGTCGTTATTGTTAAACACCATAAATTCGAGAAATGAAAAAATTCATCGTTCACAGTTTTTCTTTTCATCTTATCATCTCACTTGGCCGTTGTTTCATATCTCATAACTCTACTCCGTTTTATCCAGTTGCTGCTTTAACGAAAATGCAATCATTGGTAAATGGCAGACGTTTGGTAGTACTCATTGCACTTGCTTATATTTATATCTAAGGATTGATCCTGAATTCGTCCAGAATGAGCGTGCTAATACCTCTTGCATTTCGTAGATGCTATAGCTAGTTGGCTTCAGGGCATTTCGCTTGCAGGTATTGGTGGTGGAGGTTTCTTCTGCTTTAGTGGAGACACAATGGTGGAAAAAAGTGATGGACTTATGGTACGTGTGGATGAACTGAAATTAAGTGATTGGATTCTAAGCGTTAAGGATGGCAGGGTGAGTGTTTATCAGGTTTCGATAAACTTATCGTGAATAATGTCTTGATAAAATGTGTTCATTTTGGATTTATTTTACTTCTTATTGGAGCGGTTGTATCTATTTGTTTCGTTTATTGACTTATTGATTTGTTTGTTTGCTTATTTATATTTTTTGTTTAGTTATTTATTCATCCATTTATTTATTTCAAATCAAGAAATGGGCAACATTCCATATGAATTCCCTATAGATTATCATTGGAAATGCTTATTTATATAGTTATGTTTTCGAATTTAACAGTGACCTATGAATTTAAAATTTCTTCTATCCAATCTGTTTTACATTTGGAGCGTCCCACAGTTTAAATCTCCGGTCTTTCTCAGCTGCATTCCTCAGTTTGACATTGCGCCACCTTAATGAGATATTGTTTGGCTTAATAAATTTATTCTTCGAAACATTATTTTGTTGCACAGATCGTTACGTTTTGACAACAGTAATTCCTCAGCATTTTCTTGTTGTATCCATTCTGTGGGAAGAAGTTTTTCTTGCTCAGTGCATCAAATTAAGCCCTCTCTAATTGAACCAAATATTAGCGGAAACTAAACAAATATGAAATCCGGCCTTTCGGGCATGCCTTTGATAATAAAATTTGCCTAATTATTTGTTAGGGATAGTAAAAAAATCGTAAAAACTGAAACTGTGCCTAATAAATCCTATTCATATGCTTATCGTTCAGAGGTAAAGAAGGTGAGTTGTTCATAAAAGGAATTTACCCAAATGGGAATGGACATCGAATTTTTTGCTCCAAAAATCAAGGAATATTGATATTTTTAAGGTAGTATACACGACATTGATAAAATGGATTCATCGAGTGCCTCAACAAATCGCTCTCTTCGTAAAACTTTTTTTGGAGGATGGAAGCGTGCTAAAGCTGACCACCAAACACTACATCTATAGGACACAATGCACAGGTGAATTGCTTACAATACTATTTTCCTTTTAAGATGTTTTTTTGCAGAGTATGAGCGCTCAATGAGAAGAGCTATTTCCCCATTTTTGCACCTTATGTCGTATTTTACCTTATGGCCTTTGCTTTTTGTTCTATGGTCAATAGACATTTGCGCGAGGTCAATAGGCATTTTCGCCATGGCCATGAGGCGAAGTCACCATTCTGTTTCCTTAAATTTGATTAGCAATGCGCTTTATGGCATTAATGTATTCGTGTGTTTGCTTATTTGCTGCTTTATCCACTATTTTCTTCGAAGTAGATCATGATATCCTTTACTAGCTCTTGTTTGGCCTATAAAATTCAAGAGGAGTTATCTAGATGGCAGAAAATGATTTCAAAGTTGATGAAATCGAGTTTACGGCCCATGAGATCGGAAAATAAATTCTTTGTATAAAATTTTCGTGAGTAGTCGGTTTGATTAAAATGTGAGGGCGTTCATGTGCATGTTCTCTCGTTGGCAGAAAAGCACTTCATAACAACTCTTTTGCCTTGCTTTTATTTTTCTATTATTTTCTTTTTCAGGAATGAACGTGCTGGCAGTGGAGAAAATGTTTACATGTAATTGGTATTTATTTAAATATGGCTGTTAATGGAGGGGGTGGGGGAGGGCTAAGAGCTGAATAAAATTCTAAAAAGACTACTAGGAAGTGAAAATGAAAGATGCAAATTTTTACAACTCTATTCTGCTCCTTCATCACTAACTCAAATCTTCCTCTTTACGTAAGGTATTTGCAATTCGAGCCCTTCTTTTCCTCCAGCAATGGATAAATATGGATGCATGCTTCTATTAACAAAAATAATATAGTGTAACTGACTGTTCGCAAGCGGTTTTTTACCCGGAGTTCAAGCACATATGAGCTTGCTGAATAAGTTCACATTGTTCATCTGCATACCTGTAAAATTCGTGACCTCCAATAACTGGGCAAAATAACTCAGAAGAATGATTGCTTCACAGGTGGAATTTTGAATGCGTTGAGGAATACGATGAAAGTTTATCGGGCGGCAGGTATATGGCTCCTTAATTAACGCTCTTGATCCTTTCTTTATTTTCCGCCGGGGAGGTAGTTCCAGGGCGTTTACGGATTGAATATTTGTAAGCAGTGATAGAGCTGTTGTAATAAACAAAGAGCAATATTTCTTGCAGGTGTGAATAATTCCGCAAGAATTGAAGACATTGGCGATGAAGCGATTTATGCCGAAAAGGTGAAGGAGCGTGACTGTCTCTACAAGTTATGTCAGGTATTTTATTCAAGCTATATTGTTGCCAAAAATCGATTAATGAATTCATCTTTTAATTGTATTATATGTTAAAAGCGAAATTTATGTGTCCACAAATTTTCAAGCATTGTCTTTGCAGCAAAAATTATAGAACGTTAAATGAAATAATGGAATGGTTAAGGTTGAATGAAATGGTGGAAAGATGATGATGGTGTTGATAATCTTGATGATAAAGTGAGATGTTAATGATAAGGTCATCGAGAACAGATGCGGACTGCCGTTCGGAAGTGGGACCGCACATGCAGCTAATTAAACACAAAACTTGAGGATTTCGAAAGATATGAAAACTCGAAGAAATGTTTTTGTGATTGATGTGTGAGCTCCGGGGAATAGAGTTATATTATTAAATGCATCACAGTGATAGGAATTATTATTTTGAAAGATAGAAGTTCACATAAGTTTATGGAGCGAACTTGAGTTTGAAATTATTCGTTCTTTTTTCCTTAAATTTCGTTTCGTTTTTCCGTTTTTTGCTGCAATCGAAAATTCCATTCCAAACTTGCGTATTATGTCATAGATGCGTTTATTTATTATGCGACTGCATATGCTTTTATGAAAAATGCTGGGTAAACTTTTTGCTTAGATGTTTGCTTAATTATAACGCTATTTACTCATTTCTTACAGATCTCTTATCTGCAAAATTTGAAAAATCAGAGGAATTTTCCAAATTTAATTGAATATGAGACTTTTTAATGAGTTTATAAATCTTTTCTTGTTCGAGTCTCAGTATCGAATGTTTTTCTGTGGTGTTGTTTCGGCGAATTTGTTCATATAGCTTATCGTTCGCTTTGTTTTTATGTACTGTAGAATTTCACTACCTCTTTTATTTCCTTTTAACACTTCAAAATACTACAGGAATTTTGAACTTACCTTATTGGTTTGCGTTTCCTTTTATCTGCTTGATTAATTAGTACAATTGTTTATAGCTCTTTATGGTTTCACTGTGTGAATTATATACAAAAAGTTTATGAAAAGAGATTAATTTCAGCATGAAAAGATGTTTTATAAGTTGAGAGTGGTGAAAGTATTAAATGTAATGGAACGGGGAATTTATGCACCGATGACTGCTACTGGTGATATCGTTGTGAACGGCGTACTGGCCTCATGTCATAATGTCGTTCGAAGTCATATATTACAGGATACATTCTTTGGTGTAAGCCCTTTGATAATATTTATTTGATGTAGTCAACCAGTGTCTGAAGCCACTCACCAGGCCATAACGGCTTTTGGTATATTCATGCGTTTACTTGAGAATACCTTACGCCTTTGCATGTCTGTCTGTCTGAGAAACATTTGTTTTACAGCTATAGTCTTTGTGTCATACGTATAGTCGTTTATAAGTGTGGTCGTTTTATGTCTGTCTGTCTCTGTAACATTTGCTTTATAGCTTCAGTCGTTGTATGTCTGCCTGTCTGTAAACCTAAACGTAATCGAACATCCCAATGAGTTCGTTTGATTTTTGATGAGAATTTGTCCGGTCGGTTTAATTTAATTTAATTTAGTTCCTAAGAAATATGAATATCTATCGTCAACTTTCATTTTGAGGAATGCTTATCACTATTTAACATATTCGTTTCATAATCAAGATTTTTTTTCAGATCGTACCTATTATCAACGAATTCTCCAAATGGATATTCGGCGCTATCGACCATGCCGATTCTTTGGTAAGTCATTTTTTCTCTATCAAGTTTAGCGACAATAGTTTTGTGATTAGCTGCAAGTTTTCCAACGTCTCTTATCCTCGCTAACGAGATATTGGCTTCTTGAAATCTATATCCTTATGTATATGAGCTTAGTTAACCTAACTATGCATGAAGTTAGGTATTATTTCCTTTGTAGGTATGAAAGCAGTAGGGCACTTGTAATATTGCTGATAAAAAGTGTTTAAAAGACAGGACAGAAAGAGGCAACAGTTGTTGTTATGTGGGGAAGAAACTGATATTAACATTACAATAAATGTTTCTAAATAGCACTATTCTCTTATTCAAGTAGTGAGATATCACTTAGTTATTGATAATACGCAACTTTCACCGGTTCATTTCAGCGCAGTTTGAATTCGTTTGTTAATGCAAATCTGATGCAATTACTTTGTTGATGCATAGATTTATTGCAATACTACTATCGATTGAAAATTTTTCGTAGCTATGTTTTTGAGGCGAATTACCCATAGGAAAGGAAAAAGTTTTTATTTGAAGGGCTATCAAACTTTTCTATCATCTGAAAGCGATGAAACTTTATTGAAAATATGCTTAATTTTATAGCGAGCATTATCATCAGCATTTACTCTAAGAAAGTTGTTTCCTTTACAATTTTATCCTGTTATCTTTATTTCTATGAAACACATTTCCACTCGTTTTCTTTTTTCTCTCTATTCATGCAAGAATCTATTAGTGGCCATTCTGTCGTCCATTCGAAATTGTGTAGTGTAACTGTTTGCACAGATTGGTGATTCTATATTGTATATAGGTGATGCAGGTGAATAGTAGACCTATACATTTATTGCAGAGTACACTTGGAAGGTAAAAAGACTGTGGCGAATGCGGAGAACAAAAAAGAAAAGAAAATTATCACGCACTTCTTATCAGGTGTTTATAATCGCTTGTTTCTAGCCCGCCTGAGTGTAGTTTGTTGCAGATCGAACTTCCGTTTGGTATGGATTTTGTTGCATGGCTAATCAATTCAGCTTTACCTCACAACACGTGAACGACGACTGTCATCTTAAGTGATTTGCATGGACCATCTGATGTTATCATTTGTCTTTGATTTCTTTGCCATTTTTTTTTCTTTTGGAATAAAACACTTTAATATTTAAGTTTAATGAATATTGAGTGGGGCGCATTGTATTATTCTTTAAGAAATTCCTCTTGGTATATCATAATATTTAAGTTTAATGAATATTGAGTGGGGCGCATTGTGTTATCCTTTAAGAAATTCCTCTTGGGTATATCACCTTTATGTCTGTTTTCACTTGTTATAAGTGTATGAATATGTTTTTATTAATAGCGTATTTATTCGGAAAAGAAAAATTGGAGGAGGAATTGAAATGAATACTGTTGTCCTCCTCTCCAAAAATATTGAGCGTGATTTTCCTTCTCAAATTAAACAAATTTTCGACTTGAAAAACTTTTTCTGCTTTTATTTGCTAAGGACATTTGCGTAAGACTTACTGGCTGCAATCTGATGATTTCTTTGCCTTTTAAAGTGCATATTGTGGAGAATATTGTTTAATGAAATATTTAAAATATAATTCGTCAATGATGTTTGTAAAAAAAGTACTGACTGTTTCTAAGAAAAATGGCGTTATTGATATGCAAAAGATCCATCAATTGCAACTTCAAAAATTTTGTCACAATATCTTCTTCATATTTTTGAGTGTTGCTAGAGTGATTAAAGTACATGAAGTTTCATTTAGTGATTAAAATGTTTTATCGGTCTAGTTTTTTTTTCGTCTTTGTTCATGACATTCTTATAAGTGCCATTTGTTCAATTTTATTCCATTTTATTTTCAAATAGTAAAGTGCTTGGCGAAGAAACTTATGCAAGATTATTTGAAGTAATAATGCGAGTAAAGATATCATTTTAAAATGTTTAAGTATCCTCTTATATAAACTGTTGGTGCAGAGTTGTATTTCACTCACAACAAAGATATATTTTTGACGCGAACTTGGTGCATTGGATTGATATTTGCTTTAAGTGTAAAATAATTCTTGGTCCTAAGAAATGAAGGAGCATTAAGAAATTTTGGAATGAGCCATGTGGTTTTGATGTCGTCATCGGAACAGGTTAATATCTAACCTCTTTCGTTGGTATCTACCGTTCATGCAGGAAAGCGGTAAATAGCAATGTGTGGTAATTGCCAAACATATCCATCACTTTACGTAAGCGTAATATATTCCCATCGGAAAAAAGGGGGTCATCACATATAAAGAACGATCGTTGACAGATTTTCGTCCAACGGTAAATCATCTCGGCTGTCCACATGTACGCCTCTGCACTCGGTCACACCGAAATTAGACACGTTCATTAGGCAACAACTTATGTTGTGCCATGCTCAAATCGCGACATAAGTTTAGCGCATCAGATAAAGCGGCAAAAAAATTCATATTTGTTTGTCTGAATATGCAGAATTAATTATATTTGTAGCCAGGGTGGGAAATTATTAAGATAAAATTATTTCTTCAGAGTAGTAAATTGGAATGCCAATCGGTCAAACAAAACAGGTTATGGATCACATAGGGATGTCCTCTTCGTAAGGAAGTCGTTTTTTGTGTGCTCATCTTAGGCATCATTGTTAATTTTCTGTTGCTCCTCACAATTTTACTGTGTGTTGGATGATATATTACAATATATATCATCAGATCGGTGGGAGAGTGAATAAGTGACGGGAGAGTATTTAGTGGATTTTTTTAGGCGGTAAAAGGAGCTCAACGAAGGAGTCATTATTGATGAAAGGTTTGCAGATTTTGAGTTCTTCGGGAATATATAAAGAATGTTCTCAAAAAGATTCCCAATAACAATTCGATGTCGGTATATGCTCGTCTTTGTCGTCCTATCACATAACTTGCCAGTTTGGGATTTTTTGGATGTCGGTGACCATCTTCATCCTCTAAGAAAAAGGCGGAATCAGCACGGTCAGGAAGGAGTGAGATGGTTGAAAGCAAAACGATTGACGAGTAACAATGCTATTATTCGACTAGAAGAAGTAAATAAATAATAGTGAGCTTTTTAAAACTTGGGATGCGTTTTCCAAGAAACGACAGATTTAACCGATTTCTAATTTTTAATCTAAATTTACATGATTAGTACTGCAGGACTATCCAACAGGAATTTTTTAATATCCATATGCTAACGTCTAAGCTCACATTTTTGCGGAGATATTTCATGCGTTCGTTATGGTTTTAGCTCGTTCAATTCTTGTTTAGGTTGACTACTTGTTTGCGAACTCAGGAAACGGTGAGGATGGCTGCAGCACAGTTTCCTGTAGACGTATATAGTGCAGTGCATGATGAATGGCTCGAAACGAGGTATATCGTCATACCGACATTACGGGCCGTTGTCTCTCCTCATCTGCACGACGCTTATGTGTTAGATATAGGATGTGGTACAGGTAAGTAGAGACACCTCTTAAGTTCGCTTCACTTTTTTGATTGCGAACGCTGAAGTTGATGTAGTTTATATGACGATGTTGTAGTATAGGTGGACCTTGAATTTTACATGAGGTGGGGTTTCTTATACCCGGTGTATTTTGAAACAGTTTTTAATCACAGACTCTCCTGGATGATGAAGGATGAAATTCGCCTTACTAAAAGGACCATCAAGGCCTCGGTTCTTGGGATAGTAAACAAGTGATAGGTAAGGGAAGAGGTTTACCTATCCCATCGTACGCACCTCAGTGCGCTGTTTCATAGAGGGAGCTTACCGTGCACCATTTCGGCATTATACATCAATTTAAAGCAAATGTTCTCATTTCCACTAATAACTGGAATTCACCTCTCTCCAGAAAGGTAATTTACAGTGGATTTGGGATTGTAATCAATGCCATATTAGTGGTCATTTCAGGCTTTTTATCGAATATGATGTTACGATGGGGAGCAAAATCGGTTCAAGGGATTGATACGTCGTCCCGTATGATCGAAATCTGTCACGAACGTTATGGCGGTGAGTCATCTTTATTTCTAGCCAGTAACTGGACCTGCCATAAAGTGAACTGGTTCACTTTATGGCAGGTCCATACTTGTCGGCTCATTTGCATGCCTATCTGCATGTCTGTCGGGCAGTTTCAACTGGAGACCGTAAAAGCTGATTCTGGCTGTAAGAGCTTTCCATCGTAGATTTCTTTGTGAGCCATTGCGTTGCTGATAAGTTTCTGATGGTCAAAGGCGCTATCAAAAAGTCTACGAATGCGTTTTCTCCAGTATGGTGTAATTCAAAAGTGATTCTTCTGATTATGATTTTAGACGAAACCGGTCGGTTCTTTTAAAAACGCATTGTTGGACATTTTTTTAAACATTTATTCGATCAACTAATCAACTAAGCGCATATCGTGTCAGCAGCCATGACATGCTTTCTAGTGCTCTTATCTGCTGGTTATCGATGAAAATTAAATGAGTAAAAGAAGCAGCAAAAATATTTGTATTACAAAAGTCATTGAAAACATTCACACTAAAGCTTGGTACCTCAGGTATCTGTTGGATTAATTGAATAAGACATTGGATACGGAAATATTGCAGCAATTCATCGTTGAACATTGATGTCACATTCGCTAATCGCGAGTGAATTTTATTCTTAATTGTTCTTCCGATATTATTAATCAGCGGCTATTTTGTGATTGCCTGATAGGTACAAAACGATCATAAGGCGACTGAGATGTTAGATCGGAAATTCAGATACTCCTATAAGCAAAAACAGGAATGATCTAGGTAGCGCAAAATTTGCTCGACTCTCTTTACAAGTTCAAATGGTTCAGAACTGATATAGTTCAGAAGCTGTTCAGAGGTTCCTCTCCCATTTCTTTCCCCTGCTACATGCAGGTTTGTGAAATGTAATGTGGAAATGCATGCGTTTTATCTTGCATGCATATCCGTAGCACGTTTCCTAATCAGTCGGGGTGAAAGGGAACGGAGGAAGAAGAAAGTAGGTGAAGTTAACCCTGCGGTCTGGAAGATGTGACCAGTTTCGAATTCACAGAATGAAAAAGTTTCCCTTTTAATTTCCATGGTATTGAACTATTTCAGACTCTCAGTATATTTCCTCTTCTATAATTCGCAGCAACAAGATGTCTAAGTAAACGTTAGCGACGATCACCGTCATCTTTCTATCTCCTGTTCAATCGTATAATTGCATACATTTCAACGGAAATACTAGCTGCTCAATGATTTAGGGCTTCTCTTTTCTGCCATTTGAAAGCGAAATTTCATCGATTTGCAGGCATCAATTCATCGAAGTAATAGAAAAGGAGGGACAAATTTTTCCATTCCTGAAATCTTCCACCAGCCATCCATAACCATTAAGTAATTATTAGGCTTATCTATCGTCATTACCATCATGGAATTTTTCATCGTTTCTTAGGATGTCATGAATTGAACTACACAATTAGAATGTCGTGATGCATCCTCTCCAATACCTCACCTCTTCGATGGCTTTTTTAACTCCTTAAGCCGGTCAAGTTGAGAACTCAAATGGGCGGAATTGTTTTCTTTAAATTGTATAAATTAATGAATCTCACAAAGTAACTTTTTTCACAGCTCTCAGAGACATATAAAGAGTATCGATTAAGCAGTTTTTTGTTCACAGGTAATCCAGCACTTCACTTTACGCACTCGTCGATTGTTGCCATCAACTTTCACGAGGAATTCGATATGGTGACGGCGATCTTTGTATTGCATTTCAACGAAACCATCAGCGAATTGGAAAAGGTTGGCTTATTCCGGTTGTATATTATGGATCACGAGCATTTCCACTCATGATATACAATTTGCATGTTTGATCTATATTGATAGCTATAACCTATTGCAAATCTGCTAATACAGGTAGGTTCAAAACTTAATTGCAACTTGCGATGGAAGGGATTTTAAAAGTTATTTTTATGTTCAGATAGCATATTACTATGCTTTGTTGATTTCCAAAGGTTGTCGACTCGATTGATTTTTTTGGGAGGAAAGGGAGGAAAATTCTTCCATTCTTCTATAGCAAATGAGTTTTACAGGGACTTTGCGCCATTTATAAATCATTGAAAAAAGGTGGAAAGTTGGTCGCCTTCGTGCCGAATGGAATAGAACATCTGAATTCAGTGACTGAAGGTGAAGGACGTAAACTTGGTAAGCTTAGCCGCTGTTGCATAAGTTTCAACAAATTTTTTTCGTGCATGACGTCATTTTTTCTCAAAGTATAGTGCTAGCTTTTTTTGACGATTGTTTTTAAGATGCAATTTTCAATAGCTAACTCTAGTTCATTTAATCCCTATCTTTCATACGATTTTGTCACAAATAGACAGTTTGGCGCTTCGAATATTAAGATCCTAGAGATCGTTGTTCTCGAATAAGATCCATCTAGCGAGACTGATTCTTGTCACTACTTTGTAGCTTGTTATGTTATCTATCACCTTGTTAACCTCGTTGTCTTCAATCGACTCGTTGTCTATCTCTTTGAAGTTGTTTTGAATTTCTTTACCAAAAAGTCGGATATTAGCCGTCGTATTACCTATTGTTTTCTGCAGGTGCGCGTTTAATATTAGACGGCAATCGAAGATTCGATGGCGAGAGAATGATTGTTCGCTTCTACTCATTAAATGGTGATTCATTTAATGCTAATAACCTAACATACATACGAGCTAATAAAATACCTGAGCAGGCAGGATTTACTTCGACACCGAGCAGAAGTAGTCTCAACGAGGGCATTAGCAGGCGATCGAAATTATGAGCGTAGAAATGACAGCATGAGTAATCATATTTATTTATGTCACTCCATAAATGTACACTCAGCTACAGCAATGCTTTGTTTGTTGACTCAATTTTACTCTCGAATAGTATGTTGAAGCATATAGTGCAAAAAGCGAGAAAGCAATAAAGAATAAATCACGCTGGATAGATGGATATCATACCTGTTTTCTTTGCCTTACGTATCTGGGCCAACCGGCTGTTAAACGTGAAAAGCATTGCGAGGAAGTACTGTGAATTTGCCATTTCAGTTTTGGAAAAATCTCTCATTTTTTAAGATTCTTCAAAAGCAAATAGAATTTTTTATTTGTTGATTCAATGCTTATTGAAGTATAGATTTTAGGGGAAGTTACGGGTGAGACCAACGTGAGATTCTTTTTTCGACATACTTACGAAGAAGTGCTTCAAAAAGTGGGTTTCACTTCGATTCAGTGGTTCGATCCGGTGGTTTCCAAGGAGGCGATAAATGAATATGGTGAGGAATTGTTCTCGAAACTCATTGAACATCCCTGTGACGTAGTGTTCTCAGCGATGAAAAAAAATTGAATTTCTTTATCTGCGATTGTTATGATGGATCTTGAAATTGAATGCTTTCTTTTATGTTAGAAATCGGAAATTTGCGAACCAGTTTTTCTTCAAGAAAGGTGTGAAATTAGTAGAAAGAAGTCCATTGTGGTTTATTCTTATTGCCAAGGACTTTCGATGAAATAGTTTAGAAATCCCAGAGAAAAACAAAAGAAGAAAGAGGACGGAGGTATTGTCATCCACAGCTAACTGGACGTTTGTAAGGGGAAGTGATGAAGGATTATGCAACGACATGCAAATAAGATTCCATTGTTAAGCAATAATATGCAAATGAGGTTTCATTGTTATGCAATAATATGCAAATGGTAGAAGATATATTTTGTTGAATCGTGGAAAGTGTCTCATCCATTGAGAATATTGTGGTGTGAGAAATGCCCCATATATCATAGAGCCATATCGCTCACAAAACAAATGCTTACGACGATTCGTTGACGCTTTTAGATTGAAATTGAAAATTGATAGTATTTTGCGATAAGACAAAATCGCAACATTAGAAAAAAAGGCGGCAACTTTTGGTCGTTTTCTTCGGCGCGTAAATTTTATATATATATATATATATATATATGTATATTTATAGGCAATGGCGTGATTACCCTCAGGAGATGTTGCTGTTCTTAGAGCAGAATGACTGCTGGAGATCATTACGATCACAATAAATCGATATCAAATACTATGCCTTCAATGTGCAAATCGTACAACTGCCTTTAAGGCATAGTATTTGATATCGATTTATTGTGATCGTAATGATCTCTGGCAGTCATTGTGCTTTAGGAACACTATCTCGTGAGGGTAATCAGCCATTGCCATTCTTATTACACGGTGTCGTGACAGATGGTTGATTTGCCTCGCCGCTCCTTTTATTTGTTCACATTATTTTTCTGTATATTCTTTGTGATAGTTTACATCGGTATAATGGCGGATCGCTATTGCCAAAGCATCTAATAAATGTTACAATGATTGCTTCATTGCATACTTTTGAAATTTTGCGTCGTTATTTTTGAATGCCTTTTCAAGTTTGATTACAAGTTGAGCAATGATCGATAAATTTTTTGACGAGGACTACTTGTCTTTAATAAATTAGATGAAAGGTAAAATATTCCCTTCCTTTAACATACCGTGTTTCTCGGAAAAGAGACCCTTCTGTAGAGTCGTTCAAGTGAAAAGTTGTGGAAGTTAGAGGTTCGCTTCCGTATATGTGCCATTTGTAAATATCAGTCACTCCGCAGTGTATCAACTGCATAATCGGGACCCCTCTCATGCACATTCATGGAAACGGCAGATCCCATAAATTGTCATGAGCCATTTGTGCCGTTTAGTGTAGCGATGGATGGCACACAAGCTGAAATGATGTACAGTCAAGCAGTATATCGGGAGTAATGAAGCAGCGAAAACTAACCGCACCTGTTTCCAAGTAGCCTTCTTCGAACGCCGCAAAAATTCATCGACCAAGGCTTCCAACCCAGCAAAAATGGCCTTTAACTTCAGTCTTGCATTTCGTTGGCTTCATCTGTACTGTTGCTTCTAGTTCTGCTATATTTCACAATGAAGATGAAGTTAGGAATTATTGTGATGTCGTTCTGTATAATTTCATATCATATTTTTCTGGACATCGATAGCAACAATAGTATCAAGGCACAGGCTGCAACCGTTCGGTTGGATCATTGCTGATTCTCTTGCTTCTAGTTTTACCACATTTCATATTAAGGACCACCCCTGGTTCTCCCTATGAGCTATTGTAGGCTTTCAATCAAAAAAATTCCCCGTTCAATGTATATCTTGCCAGTGCAGATTGTTCATCAACACTGTCCTCCTCTCGATGGTTTATTTGAAAGACCTCATACAATGATTCTGAAAGATGATAATATTGTTTGAGAATGTTTTGGCTTTAAATTCGTAATTGATAATGAATGCTTTTTTGCATAGAGTAAAATAAAGTAAATAGTAAAGGTAGTAAGTAATTTTCTACATAGATTGTAATTGCAGATCAAGGAATGCGAATCAAAAGCCACCAAGAGTACAGACAGTCATGATGAAAAAGAAACGCTCAAATGGATGCTTCGCTGATGCAAAGGTCGATTGATCGAAATTAAAAAGGTTCGCTTTATTTTTGAATTATAAAATTCTGCAAATATCTTCAAGGGGCATAAGTTTTAAGGGGCATTTGGTTTGGATATATATTTAACTATAATTTAAACCTTTTTTAGGAAAGAAGAACCACAGGAAGAAAACTTTTCTTGGTCTGGGAGGGGGAAGCTGAAGGGGTTAGGAAAGGTGAGGTCATGGGAAGGGAAAGGAAAGAGGGAGGATTCAGGATCATGCTATAGTCTTGATTTTAAAGCTTTATAAAATGTGAAGGTATTTGAAGTTGTGGAAAGAAGCCAAGTGCATATATGTTGACTACAATGCGCTTAACTGCACGCAAGAATCGACAAAGCTCATTAATCAGCGAAATCTACACAGTGGCATTTAGGAGATTTTTATAGCTGATGAAATGCTTTTTTTGTGTGAACGTCTCTCTCATCCTCTCTTTCCCTCTCCTACTTTAGAATCTTCTCTCATTTTATTTTTTTCTCTGTATCTCTCTTTCTCTCTTTTTCTGCTGTGTACCTCGTTGGTTTTTGCGCTGATAAGTTGAGTATATGCAGTGCATTTTCCAAAAATTTTTGCCAGTCATATAGTCGAGAAATGAAGTGAGAATCGCTTCAGTAATCGAGAAAACAGCTGCATTTTTCATATAATTTTCATCTAAAGGAAAATAATTCTAAGGGTATGATCATAATGAAGCATTTAATATTGCCATGGAGATTTTAATAATTAACTAAGAAAGAGTGAAAATATTCACAATGAATGAGCAAATGTATTTAAGGTAAAGCGCCAAAAGCAATAACATACGAATGAGGGACTGAAATAATATAACAGCGAAGAAAATTTCACCAATATTTTACTGAAAAACGCAAGCGATCTGCCAAATTTTCCAATAATTTTATTTTTCAAAAAATTCTTTTTTGGAAATAATTTCTATTCAATAGAAAGTTGTTTTTTCAAAGAATAAATTTTTTTAAATTATATTCCAATGTTCAGCACCATCGTTGATCCTTGTTTGAGACTGTTTACAATATAGAATAATGTCTCAAAAAATACATAAATTATTTGCATAAAATAAATTATTTGCATAAACTATTTTACAGAGTGAAATATCTCTCTAACTTCTATTTGGAAAATTTGCATATATAACAATTCGCTTTTCGAATCATTCTTCGAGGACGGCGCTATTTTCATTGAATAATTTTGAAGTTATTTTCAACGAAAAATTGATGAGTCGTAGCGTTGATTTGTTTATCTCTTGTTTGGTACGTGCGTATATGCCCGCTTTTATTCATACAAAGTTTCGCATATATAAATTGCTGTCCGGAAGAGAGATGGTGGAGGGGGGGGGGGGGAGGGGGAATGAAACTGCTTTCGATTCCCATCACTTGCACAGTCTCTTTGAATCCTCGTTGATTTTTGTGGCCAAGATATTCTGGGAGTATTTACGTATAAAGGGATGCATGATAATTAATTTCCAAAAAATACTCGATACCATCCTATGGAAGGTACCATCATAACCATCATATCGCTGATGGACCGTCCAGTTTTCGTGGACCGTTTATTAGTAAAAAGTTGTTGAAGAAAGGATTGCTGCCAACGATTTGCTTACCGGATGTACTTTTAGCGTTGTAATTTATATGACTGCATGAGAAACAACTCAAGAATAGGTGAATTGCATTAAAATGCAATTGCATTGCAATTATTGAGCATTTTCAATTGACGAATAAATTAGCAAAGCTCGATTTGTCGATTGCACGCATTCCGCTGAGATCAGTTCAAATATAAAAGCATTCTTCGATTCACACTGATGCGATCAACCCCTTTGAAAGCCATCCTTGTTGCAATGATCGTTTACTAGATATGTTTTCGTGAGATCCTTATCAGTGAGTAATACACTGCGATAAAGTAGCTTCAGCTTGAACTTGAGGTCATGCTTGAGATCATCTAAATGAAATGATTTCAATGTCGAGCTGGAGGTATTTATACTTTATATTACTTATTAGATAAGGTTATTGTGGAAAGAGCTGCATTTTTACAACTTTCTCTCTTATATCTTTCCCTACAAAAATATTGCCCACATATTTTAACCAAAAAATAAGAGGCGGATTTAAATGGGAAACTATGAAAGCGGAATATTTCAGATGTGTAATGTGATAGCTTACAGTCTGCTGATTTTGATCTACACTTCTCTTAGCTGTATTGTGGATAAATTTCATTTGCATTAAAAAAATCTGAGTGCGATTTAGAATTTTTTAGTTCTAATGACTCTCTTTTTGAGCCAAATAATTGTGATATTGTTCAGTGGGACAAATTAGTTACTAAAGCGAAGAGTGCACATTTTAGAAATGATTATATTTTAGTGTATTACTTCAGACGAAGCGAAGAGACCCAATTAGTTGAGATTTAAATTTTTTATTAAATCATTAATTGAAGCTTTCGCCTGAAGCTCAGGCTCAGGCTCAAGCTAAAACTAAAATTGAAGCTGAAGCTAAAGTTTGCATGACTTTAATGAATGCTTGTTTCATTTTTTGCTTATCAGACCTCTTCATCACTTTATTATTCTGTTGAGGAGCTTAAAGGGTGCAAAAAAGGCACATTCTACCAATGTGTTACCATCGGTAGATGTATGCTGTTATATCGCTGTTCATCTGTTAATCTCTTTCATTTCACTGATATTTTGCAATCCCTTTGAAAACGACTATGTGAGGTAATCTAGCGCAGTCGATTTTCTTATTACATTGATGGTATATGTAATATGATGATATAATTATCCTAGGTAGGTAATACACTAAAACAAGTAATACGATGATATACCTGATGTTAGTATTCAAAGTTTTCGATGATGAATCTTAGAAAGGTGACTAAAGCGCTTAGCGCAATATATTCGATCGACATTTTAGACAAAACAAACTGAACAGAAGCGTTCTTTTTTTTTCTCAGAGCGCTGATGTGAACTCCCCAAGACATTAGCCCCCCTTAGAGTCGACGTTTATTGAGTCTTTGATGATCGTCGAAGTGACACATAATCGACTTATCGTACTAATGTAGCGTCAGCACTGGAATTGTCTTATTGCTACATTAATATACCTGATGTCTGTCTGCCTATGAGGTAACTAAATAACTCCACTAGTTATATTCTCTCTCTTCAATAGTCTCTGTGCAGCAATGGCGTGCCAGGTATTACGAATAGGTAGTAATTATCCTTGCTTATACCTATTTTATTTCGCCATCCTCTTCCCTCATTGTTCATGTAACTTTTCTATATATTATAATTTTCACTCTTTTGACCAGAAAACATCGCAGCAAATGCTCGCACTTTCAAACTAATTTCGAAAGCGCTGTGGGTGATTTTACATTTCTCCGTTTTAGTTTTGAGGGGTGTCTTAGCACGAAAAAGAGTAGAGAGGAAGAGATGCACGAAGAAAATGCGAGGATAAGGTGTCTTAGCACTAAGTGGAGAAAGTCAAATAACATAAACTGCAGATGAGCTTCGCGAACGCTGCACATTCTTTCGCTCTAAAAAGAAAATACTCTGCGCACATAACTTGTTTTCGATCCTTTCTAGTGGATTATCCATCCGTTATCCAAGTGCCAATTTGTCTTCAACCGGAGACCTCTTCTACTCAAAGTGATGTGGCATGTGGTGTGCTCGTATATGCTAATTAGCTAAGCAACGTGTGTTGGTTAAGATTTTGAATGCTTTAGAATAGCAGCAATACCGATTTCTTGTATTTCACTGTATCACTTGGTATTCTAGTGAACAGCACCAGCAAATGGCTATGTTTACTCTTCGTATTAGATAAATGCGCAGTCTTATGTCTTCTTTTTGAGCGACGTTCTAGAATAACGATGACGCTATCCGCACCCCACGTTCTCACTCTGTTGCTATTACTGGAGAGGGGAGGAGGTGAACAATCTCATTTTCCAAAGAACGTCCTGCGCCATTTTGAGTTATCCACCATTCATCGATTGAATCAACCATCAGGCAGAAACTACAATATTATACCGATCATATTTTATAAGGTCTACTAGTGTTTTGCTATTTTTTTTTTTTTTTTTGCTATTTAAATTCTTTACATTACATTCTGGTCATTAATATTTCCTACGTTTGGTTACTTTTATCATCTGATTGCTGCATATACTATAACGGTGAAGAGAGTTGCAAACCTCTTTCGAATGCATCGTTGAGATTCGAGTATATTGGACTAATTGCTTGTTGAAATTATATTCGGTTGCGAAAATAATTAATATTAAATATGTGGTACGTTTGTTTAAAACATCTAATCAATCTTAAATATATAGTACGTTTATTTGAAATGTTGTACGATAAAAATACTTCCGTCAAACATTTTATTCAGCAATAGTTTCACTGAGAAGAAAACTATTCTTTTATTGTTTATTATTCTCTGAATGAAAATTTCATCCATAAAAATGAATAATTTAGTATAGCGTCGTTTTATTATTAGGCGTCCTATATAGATGTGATAGGAAATAGTAAGATGGGCTAGGTTTATTGGTTAATGTAGTTAGGCGATTTGCTCTGAACTTGAAAGAATTGCTGGGCCGTTGTAGGGAAATGACTGATAGAAGGACGCTTTTGATATGATATTAGTGTGTTTAGTGGGATTGCTCATCTATGATTGTTTTTAGTTTCATTCTTATATGAAGGCATCCAACCACTGACCTATTCATAGTTCCTTTGATGTGATCGTTTTGCTATTTATGGCGGTTTCTCTTTTTCACATTTCTATATCTCTACTGTTCAAAGAATTCTTCGATTACTTTCACTGTTTCCGAAAGAAAACGTATGTTAATTTTCAAGAATATTCGATCGACTTAAGTATGCAATTCACAGATTTTTGTTAATAAATATGCAAATTTTATGAGATTTTATGAAATTTTTCCACCGAAGCAATTAGAAAAGTTTTCTTACGGGATTTGATTTAAAGCGGATTGTTGTTATGATTCTCTTTATATTGACGATGAAGTCATGGATATATTTAAGCGTCAGGAGATGAGTGCTTTATGATGGCATTGCTGTGATTATGTGCTGAGTGATATAATGAACTTCTGAGAAAGGATCTCTGAGGCGGGACTTCTGAGACAGGATTTTTGGGAAAGAATTTCAGAGGAAGGACTTCTGAGAAAGAGCTTTGAAGCCAGGATTTCAGAGAGGGGCCTTGTAGGAAAAGATTTCTTTATGTAGTAGATATTGTCGATTATTCACTGGCATACTAAACTGTAGCTACAATAGAATAACATGAAGGAAATCAACTGCTGTATTACTTTAGAAACAAATAATAGCAAAGAAACACTCGATAATATGTACTGACGACAAATAGACGAATATATATCGTTATGAAGCAATTTGCTCAATATAGAAAATCTGTTACACTGATTGCATACGTGATTGTAACTATATTATTTGTTTCATTAATTACTGATACAATTCCTCCCCAAAAAAGGCTTTCATTCCCATAAACGGAAGTTGAAAGGGTGCATGAATTCCCACTCTTCGCGAAAAATTATGCAAAACGTAATAGGACATCATAGAAATGAAACTTTCAGTACTCTTCCTGGACTTTCATTAACATACCTAGTTTGCTCTTTCAGCCTTATAAGTTTCAATCGACTTTATTTTATTTGACTTTGAAAAAATGCTGAGGAATGCATAATGCTACTGGTTTCACTAAACAACGCTTATCCTCAAGTAATGATCGCTACAGTTGTTTTCGATTCCTTTTCCTTCTTGACAACTTTTCTTGACATAGACGAGCATTTACTTTCTCCTCATATGCGAACATTTACTTTCCTCTCATTATGAGCGTGGAGTGTATCGAAGTCGTTGACTATAGCGCAAAGTTGAAATTGCCAGGAACTATTGGTGATAATGCATATACTAGAATTGTCCCCACCCCGACTACCAATCCCTTCCCTTCGCTATATGCGATATGGATATTTGAGAGTTGAATTGGAGATGAGGTACTGAAAGTGTCCCTCTTAGCAAATAGTACCTCTATCCGATCGTAAGCAGTTATTTTTGCGTTTTATAGACCACTTGACTGACCAAGTTTTAGGCAGCCATCGAGGTATGCGTTACGTGGTCACTGAGGGCATTTGCGTTAGATTCAATCGTGCGTAAATTAAAGTGCTAGCTCATGCAGCAATCTAATGCATTGCTCCATGCTTATATAAGCCACTGATTATAGGGTTGCGGAGGGAGGGGGAATATTGGAGCTTGCTAGCATTTTGTTATGGTTTGCGCTTTTCGGCTCTGTCAGAATTTTTCATAGTTAATCTAGTGAAATTATAAATCTCTGATAACTAGAACTTTCCCGGAACTTTTCTTTTGGGGCGTTAAGGAGAGGGAGTTACTGCAAGGGAGAGGCAATTCTTTTTGCTTTTCTTGGTGGGTCATAGCAGCATCAAAAACAAGTTTTTGCTTGTTTTATGATGGAAGAGTGATTAGCCTCGAGGAAGGAGAGGGAGGGATGGCATTTTTCCCTTCGTATCTTACAGGTGGTTTCAGTTGGGGAGGGGGGTTTATCGATGACGATACGGTATTGCAATCGCTGCCAAGCGAAGCGAACATACATGAGCGTTGATGAGCATATGAAACATTGGTGAATGCAAAGGAGTACTTCTGAGGCATCATATCGGTGGCGTTTTGCAATGAGATATGAGGAAAGGCGAAACGAACAACCGAGGGTCGGGTCGTCCGCTCATTAGAGGGGATGCGATTTGTGAGTGGTTTCTGTCGTTGTGCACTGCAAATCGCCATACCTGATTAAGCGACATCTCTGCTGCGTTCACTTTCTGTGCTTGTTGAGTACGCTTTACAAAAGTGAAATGTTGATAATAACGCATCGTTTTTGGCATCTGCAGGTGTTACAGGTTAATCATTTCAGTAGGATAATCGTGAAATGAGTCGAGCGGTGACTAAACAGGTATATTTGTTCATCCAAAAGAATGCAACTTCCAGCTAATGTAATGTTAAAGTTGTGCTCAAAGGATGTATTCGTTTTGACGTTTCAAATATTGCCTTAATTGTGTCTAGATGAGGTAATCACTTCCAACAACTTCCTGCTAGGATTATTCCTTTTTCCTTCCAATGACCGATTTTAAATATCCACGAAAGTTAGCTAGGTTATAATGGCATGTAGCATGGTTTACGTATAAGGTAAGGTATATTTTTGTCACTATTAGTCATTAAATCGTTCACCTGAAATAGGAGAATCCTTCAATTTTATTTTGTTTTGAAGTAATGGTCGAAAGGTTAATACTTATAGGGTTCTTTTTTCCTGCGTCAAATGAAACCTGGATAATTTGCTATGTTGCAACCCAAGGCAGCAGCTTTCAGAATAGATTCCTCTCTCTGTTCACGTGTGCTTTCATGTCTTATCATATTACTTTCTTGATGTTCGTTCTGTTAGAATAAAGCTGTTATCAGTTATCAGTAATGCTTTTTTTTATTTCTTCTCTTATCTCTTATCACCTATAAAAATGTCTTATCTCCTATCGTCTGTGAAAATCGATCACTTTACAGCGCGTTTATGTGGTTGCTTTGAAAACTTAAGCGGCTGATACCTATTGCAGCAGAATTTTATGATCGTTCTCCACTCACTTAGTGTGTACTTTTTAGTGGCTGTATATTGTCTTTTTTTGATTGGCTATTTCGTTGCAATTTTGCGCAATATAGCAGCGTTATATCATCTAGAGTGGACTTTTACAGCCTAGACTCGCTTGTAATTCAGCTAGATATTCGTTTCGATATGCTATTGCGTCCATATATTGCAGCACATTATCAACACTAAATATAAACTTAACGTAAAATATTTTCGCGGTACCAGTTGATAGCGGAGAGTGATAAATCAGTAGCAATCATTAGTGCATGAGAAAGATGAACCATACAATGGTTATGTCTGTAGCATTCAATTCCGTTCATTTTTCATTTAATGCACCATATTGCATTGCATGATATCGACGCATTATCTTTGTCACTTTTGGCTTCATATTCTGTTCTAATTACATTTTAATGCTATCTTAACATCACTTGCTTCTACCTTAGTTGTGAGTTTAGATTATGCATATCTGTGAACTTTGAAAATTCAAAGATTCAGTTTTTTAATGTGGACGAGAAGAAGCAAATGACATAAATATGCGCAAACTTAAGGACGGGAAGTAGCCGAAAGTTACACTTTCGTCCAGTACACTCAACCTTTCTCACTATCCTCGATTTATAATTATTACATTTACCATTTGATAGTATTGCTATTTTTCTTATATACAAGCAGAGATATTCTAGGAGTTTAAGCATCTTTTATTTGCATCGTTACGGTGTTATTTAATAGCATTGAATTTTCAAATTGGGATATTTGCAGCTGGGATAGTACGGGCTGTGAGTTGGGCATCGTGATGCGTGACCGAAGGAAGAGCCGAGTGACAACGTTTTCGACCATAAATTGGTAGGTCATTCGTAGTGTTTCCTATGTTCATGATCATTCACAGTTATTTCTGCCTTCACCCCTCCCCTACCCCTCCCACTGCTGTTTTTTACTCTCCTCCCTTTCATTGTCCCCCTCCCAAAAAAATCAAATTCCTCCGTGAAAACTTTCAGCATAACAACCTTGTCATCGTCCTATACTTCTGGGTGCCTGTTTTCGTACTTCATCTTCTTTCAAGTATACTCAACTTGTGAAGAATCCGATTTGTGGCACACGTTTTATAGTTTCGCTTTCACGTTAGCTACCAGTAGCTTATATGACCTTTGATCTTAGTAAGCAAGAACATTGTTGAACGTTTTTGCGCAGATATTGGCGAGGGAGTGATCCCACAAGCATTCTTATTAGATTAATAAAACTGGTCTGAGTCATTCTTTCATACTCGTTTTTTTAATGTAAAGTCATCTTTGAATTAGCGAATCTAGATTATTTAAGTGGATATAATTCATACAAAGTAAAAGTGTTTTTTAAATTATAAAATTTATAGTAATTTTCATTCAGGAAGGTCTGTATTGATGAGCAGTGAAAATTTTTATTGAAAATAAATCGTTATTGAAAAACAAATCTTGAGCTTCATTTTTGCCCTTCTCGGTTTTGGCTCTAGTCCATTTGAACTTCATCGCATAATTTGCTTATACAGCTTGTTACTTGTCATTTGTGTTGTAATGAAAGTAGAGGCCAGCTTATGCTTTTGGTTAGTGGCCACAAGGAGGGGGCTAAATTGTCGGTACATGATACGAACTGAAAAAATTTTTCCGCATTCGGAGACCCTAAAGAGGTGGCGAGAAGCATCAGATCATTCGACCCCAGCTTAAACCAAAGATTCTGTTCCACAGTCGACTGTATTTTTTCTTTTTCAGTGTATTGATTCATTCAGCGATGCGGGTAATACAGATGGCGTCAAGGCCGCGGGCGGCCGCACTGGTGCGGACTCAGGGACAGCTGAGACGGGTGGGTTCCGTCCCGTCACAAGAAGGCGTTCTCTTCTGCATGAAAATCAGGTAAACACTTTTCCGGAAAATTCCCATATTTTATCGGAAATATTTTTATGGGTAATAATTTAAAATATTAATCCGCTTTTGATCTCTAGGAATGAGGAATTCACTTTTTTTTCAGTTCATCTCACAATCAAAGACATGGAGTTAAAGTGTGCTAGAACATTTCTTTTCTACCATGTTCTGTACGAAGATAATAAAAAATGAGATTCATATATGACACTCGGCTGTCATTTCAGATTATCTGTTTGCAGTTGGAAGCGGTTGGATTCTCGGATGGGGGAAGGGGGGATTATAGTTTCATTGTTAGTTACATATTTTGAAGCGGTACTTTCCCATAGGTCTCGCCGATTTATTCGTTCAGTTAAATTGATTATTATGTTTATATCATAATCACGCAGAGTATTCTATATTGTTGCAGTGAATGTTGTCATTTCTAATTTTTTCTATTTTAATCGTTCTTTTGTTTAAATTATTTATCCATTTCATCCTTTAATTTTGAGGGTATTCAAAACACTACCTCACAGTAATACGCAAAAGCCTTAATTTGCTATTCATTTGCTTCTCTAAACCGCAAATTGTGTACTCTTTTATGAATCAATACTCTGTTATCTTCATTGATCTGCACGTTATTTTTTATGATATAATACCATCACAACGTGTTTCTTATTAATCGATGGCAGTAGCTTACGCGGACTTCGAAATTTGTAGGTCGTGGTGGTCATATAATACAGCCAGTACTATATATGTATATTACATATATATATATATATATATATATATATATATATAATGGGTTACCTCATTTCATCAGGCGTAAACTTATGACATGATAGGCTTTTTTGTGATATGTTAAGAAGAGCGGAAAGAAGGAAAAGCCAATATTCGAAGAAAGGATAAGAAAAGGATAGGGGTGAGTGAATGGGTTGGTTTTGAATGGTTAAGAAATTAGGATACGACGACGGTGTTTGGGACTAACGTCGCATTCAATTTCTCTCATTCACTACTCTTTCAGGAGGTATTATTGGAGAGAAGCGGCTTTGTGACAATATAATGCCGAAATTACGTTGTTGCAACGATAATGATACCCAGAAATCGCCGATTGCTACTCGTCTTAGATGTTATAACAGTTAGTGTTTGTTTGTTATTTTATGTTACTGAGTGATCGGTAGACTCAAAAATAACCGAAAAGGAAAAGAAATAGTTCTTCGCTAAGGGGGAGAGGGCGAGGAACGGTCGTTTTTCATGGGATGGATCTTTTCAGGCTCTTTGCTAATGAGTTTTCAAAGGGCGCTTTCACTGATCTTTGCTTCCCTTCTCAGCTGCCTTTAGAAGAAGATTGGCGACCACCCCATTACATGGAATTTTTCCTGCTCGAACTGTTGTCTCTACTTTTCACTGGTTTGATTGTGAATCATGCTTCCAAACTCACAGGTGTTGCAGATGCTAACATTGGATCGGTGCAGCGCGAGAAGCTGATAGCCGCACAACGGCAACCGCTAAAGTTTTTATTTTTTAGGCATTTGATTGACAGTCCCCGCAATTATAAGGGAAACTTAGTGGTCGTCTCAAAACGAGTTTGGAAACGGCGTCTTCCTTTAGACTTTGAAGACGTAAATCATTGATATAATTTCTCAAAGAGGCGAATCGGCGTTCAACGTTTTAATGATATTTAACGAAATATGGGATAAGATAAGGAAACTGCTGTTTTTTGATTGATTTTTTTCGGCTTTTAAGTGAAATGATCTGTTTAAGGGTGCGCTTATTCGCAAATATTTGCGTACATATGTCATCTTAGAAAATGTGCCTTTCATGTCAGTCGCTTTTCGAGTTTTTTAGGCTGCCATTTCTTATGAAAAATCATTTTATCTCATGTATCTGCTTTGGCGTTTGATGCAAACTGCGCTATTTTTGCTTGCAATCGTAATTTTGTTCGAGTTTCATTTTAGGAAAAATTCGTTTTGACCCTAGAAAATATGCGTTTGGCTTATGAGCAGTTTTAAATGTACCAGTTATTACGGTACGAGATCCTTAAGGTTATATAAGAATATTGAAATGAGTAGATATAATGAGACTTGTTTCGTCGACGCATTATTGGCAGATACGATTGTATGATAGACTATAGTTATAAGCATATAATGCTTTAGAAATGCCCTCAAGTGAGTTCTGTTTCTAGATTCTTGACCGGAGAGATTCATATTTCCGTCGCCACACAGATGCAGTTGTGAAAATTGTCAATTTTTCTGCCAGCATATTGACGTTTCCTCTTTGAGTTCCATGTTCTTGCAGTAAAGTCCTTGCATTTTTTTTTTGTGAGATAGGACGGGATTTCATCTGACGTTGGTACAGAAAAAAATTACGAGTGTGGTATTGGTGGTGAATTAGGGGAGAGAAGTAATTATGTGAAGAAGGATGTGAGACACTTGAGGAGAAATGTTCTAACGTTTTGGGTCTTCTCTGATGTATAGAAATACTGAGGTAAGAATAAAGCGTTGACGGTTGTTGAATGTTCAGTGTTGTAGGTACAAGTGGTTCAAACCGCTTTCCTGCTTTTCACCGTCATTCCAACGTAATAGAGCGCAGTAGACGCTTGACGATGAAAAACATGGTTTATTTTTGCCTCATTGCGGAAATATCCTTTTTGCCACAGTTTCGTTATACATCTGTTTCGTGGGTTTTCCGTTTCTTTGCTTGCGGTGCGGCCGTTTTTTTAATGTCGCTTCTGTGGGTTTAAATATTCCCTTGCTTCCTGTGCTGCCATTTTAACTCAGAACTCAGGGAGCCTAAAGTCTCCAGTTCTTTTTAGTGTGCTGTAGTGTGTATAACTGGGGAAGGGTTGGAAAGCAAAATTTCTACATGTGATATTTTGGGTGTACAATGGTTATGTTGACGAAAGAGTGGGAAAACTGAGTCGCTGCTATCCCTCAAATTGCTTTGTAACCCTTGGGTTTTGAAGTGGATCAGCTTTTTTGCTGGCTCGCAGTGTCGATATACAACTGTTATGGAAAAAATGCAATCTTAAAGGGGACGCAGACGAAAACATGGTTCCTGCTCCCCTTCTCCTCCTTCCCCTCCCCCCACCACCAAGGTCCGTTTGAAAAAGAGATGTTTTGATAGAACTATCCTATCTTCTGTTGGTGGTTTTTGCTGATCATCCCCTCCCCCTCCCATATATTGGGACGTACTGTGGCGTGGATTGACTTTTCTGTAAGGTGATGCCTAATAATATTGCAATGACGATATGTAAGGAGAGATAATCGTAAAAGGAGGAATTGCAGGTGAAAAAGTTGGAATCGTTCACTTTCGAGG
This sequence comes from Baylisascaris procyonis, assembly GCA_037389465.1. Classification (NCBI taxonomy): domain Eukaryota; kingdom Metazoa; phylum Nematoda; class Chromadorea; order Rhabditida; family Ascarididae; genus Baylisascaris; species Baylisascaris procyonis. Next base: position 243,301 of record JAZARR010000247.1, read on the forward strand.
AGTGGAGAGAAAAATATTTGGAATGGACAGATTCCAGAAAAGCGCGTATCTGTTCAGAAAAATCGACAAAGTGGCACAGGTTCAGTGTATCCGAATTTACTGATGGAATCATCGCATCAAGTGAGTTTCACTTCTCCAGTTTAACTGGAGCGTATCGCCATGAATCACCATTCTACTGAAATGTGCATTTCTTTTCAGAGTTCCCGACTACTCGGCTTGAGATGGAAAAGATTGCCGACGAGTTCGACAAAGGCGACGGTATGATTGAAGCGAAAGAGTTCACGGCGAATTCAGATTTCGGAAAGGTAGTGTCAGAAACTTTTATTTACCGAATGTGAGGTCACGTTTGAAAACATCACAGCTGCGTTCGTGCAGGGGGGAGGCGGGTGGGTGAATATGACAATGTGCTTTCAGGTGTACTTAAATGTTTTTTTTTTTTAAATTTTTACACAACCTTTTGATCTATAAGTTTTCGCATATGAGCTGTAAATTTTAGGCAGATACGACCAAGGGTCGGGTTTAGGAAAGGGAAGAAGTTGCTTGTGGGTAGGAAGAGGAAGGAATTTTCACATATATTTAAATGTACGTTAGCCAGTGAGCTGTGGCGCTTCCATCTTTCGATGAACGTCATGTTTTCGAAGGATTTTTCATCGTCTTTTACGCATGAAGGCGATGTCTTTTTGCCGGGAACACTTTTTGAAAAGGAAGGCTTTTGTATCTTAATCGTTTGGAAAGTTTCTTTTTCGAAATCCTTTTGAATTAGCAGTTTCTGAAAAAAAGGGTCCTAGAAACGAGTTTTTTTTTAAGCTCTGAGGCCACCATCTTTCGACAAAGTTTTTAATGTTCATCTGCTTTTGTTTTCTGCAAGTTTTGCACGTTTGCATAATGGCGAATTAAAGGCGTTCCACACAACCAAATGTCGTATCAGTGAAGGCAGAGGTTGCTAAACCGATTTCATCCGCTCGTGTCTCAGCCAAGGAAAAATGTCATTGTCATAGAAGGTTGCCAAAAATCTAAGGAATTTTAAGTTCTTACGAACAGAGTATCCACTTTCTTTTTCGCTCATAGTTTTTCCATCTTGTATGTTTCTTTCGCGTATTTTTTGCACCTTTGCTTCTCCAATCTTCATCGCTTTGATGTCATATACGACCATTCCATTCCGCTAACCGTGCCCTTTTTGATGGAGCACTTCGCTCACGTTCCCGATATTGTGGGAATTTTCTTCCCGGGAAGTTCCATCGAATTGACGTTGATCTAGGGGTAGGTGGTTTGATATCCGTTTAGCTCTGGGGATGCATATACCGCAAACGACTCTTCCACACGAAAATCATGTTTGCCGTCTAATTTTGCGGCCTGATAGAAATCGAAAGTGATCCCTTAACATTATTCTTGAAAGCAAAACTTGGAAGCTTATGAGGGTGTATTCAATGCCACAATTGATGTTCAATGCCACATGGCTTATCTGAAAAGCAGTGCACGACAGCAGTCAGTTGTAGGCTGAAGCCAGGTCGCAGATACAGAAATGTAGAGCGCCCTCTTCTAAAGACATTGGAAAAGATATGTTCATCTTTAATATCGCGTTTGTTTTTGCAAAGTTCGACCGCAGTATCCCCAGCTGCTCGATATGATCTTTCACCAAAAAAGGAAGGGAAAGGATGAAGGCGTTGACAGGTCATTGATTACTTCCCCCATGGGTTTGTCATTACATCCTCAGCTCGCGCTCCCTTATCGCCTCGTTAGAATACTGCCATCATATACGCAGCTTCCTCCCCCTCATCTTCGTCCATCTCCTTTTCGTGAAGGAATGATGTTGCACGTAGAACATCTTCCCATTCTCTGACACTGGTTCATGAAGGGGGGTGCAGGTAGGGAGTAAATAAATCGGAGTTTCCATATTTCTTAGACGCTGCAGATGTTATTTTCGTTTTTTGCTCTTCTTTTATTATTCTCTTCGATGTTACTTTATAGGAAATATACCAAAAGCAATACTGCGGAAATGGATGCTGCAGCATGATGTTAAAAGTTTTTTCTGATGGAAACTGAGGTAGTCACAGTGGGCGAGTTGTCTGCAGATACGCATTTTCTGCTTATCCCCTCTCAAGGTTTTTTACTGATCTTACTGGTTTATTTTTTTAAACTACTTTGTTTCAATGAAAATGGGGGAAGATGAATGATATGTGTACTTCAGATTTAGTGAATCAGTCTTGTTGGAATGTCTTCATGAGAACGTCGTAAGTGATCTAGTCTACTGGTAGTAGGTAGCAGTCAGCAGAAATAAAGCGATGTGCTGTGAGGTTTGAGTTTAGAGTTTGTGTATCTTAAGTTATTCAGGTGTCAGCAAAACTATCGGTAGGTGAGGGTGGCAATAAGAGAATGTTTTTTCTCACCAATCACAACTTACTGAATGGCAATTTTTTTGATATTATTGCTAGTGAAAGTCTCAAGTCATCGGCTTTGTTATATAATACGACGCCCAGAAAAATGTTCCGGCGTTGTTGTTTCGAACACTTGTAATGTTGTTGAGCGTATTGAAATATTTGAGCGGTTTTTTAGTCGAATAAGAAACTCACTTATGCACTTTTTATCTTTTTTATCATATGGCGGAAGTTTTTTCTCAGGATGTCGAATTATTCGCTTAGTTGGACTCGCCATCCATGGTTCTGCTGAGTTTGGGAAGCGAGGTTGACGCACACGTCACGGGTGGCCCAAGGCCGTGGATCGTCGATCCTCCAGGATATTACTCTAAATGTTGGTCGTTTTTTTCTGCATTTGTTTTATGTTTTATGTGAAAATATGCATTCTCGAGACCTTGAGTAAGTACTTCGACGAGTTCATGTTGGAAAACAGAAATGAAAACATATGGCTGTTCCATTGGAGACGACAACTTTTTATTGGATTGCTCAAAACTTGCTCACAAATTTTGCTCTGTTTTATTTTATTTTTATTTTCTTTTTTTTTGTCGTTGGGAAAATCTTTCTGCTTTTCCCGGCCATGCACATATGTATATAGGTCCGTCTATGAATTTTGCAGCTTCGACTCCAATTCCATTAGAGCTGAATTTGCGAATTTCTTAGGCGCATAAAATTTTGCATAAACCCCACAGTGGTAGGGTTTATATTTGACGCCGATCGAGTTGCAGAGAGCTACTATTTATAGAAGGCTTGCGCTAACAGGCTGGTTTGTTGAAAACCTGAGAGGGTTGATTTGCATACTCATTACTTGTCGATAACTCATAGTTCGTTAGATCTCTCAAACTGGCTACAGTTCTGTTGTTGACAGACACCATGCTCCATAGCTCAATCGATTTGGCTGAAAATAGGCTGGATAACGATATCATCGATCGTTTGTCATTCTAGCTTGAGCGTTACTAAGGTGCATTAGCAGACACTACCTCCACAGGTTGTTTATATAGATTGACAGGGTGTCTTATGATCAAACTCTACTTGTTAATCTATTTTGCACGACAATAGGTAGATCTACTAAGCATCATTTACGTTCGCTTTAAACGTTATGATAAAGTGAGTATAATAAAGTCTTTATGGATCATATTTATTGATTTAATTGGAGTATAACCAAACCTCTTTATTTAAATAGAGTATAATAAACGCGAAAGTTAACTGAATTACAATGCACCTTGAATTTGAACGAACGTTTTTTTATTTCAAGTGGATTATTTACAGTCTGATATTTTGTTGCGGTTTTAGATTAGCAAGATTAGCTTTAAATATTGGGAGTGTTCTCGGCCGTTTTCTGTGCAAACTTCAATTACTTTACCATTCAATGCTTGAAAGAATTCAGTTCTTATTCGTTTCACTGATTTTATTTGTTCTCCTTTTTTGTTCTTAGTCTTTATTTCCAACTTTGATTCATTGGAAATGCTGGGTAGTTTTTAGTGATTTTTATGGTTTTGATCTTTTTTATGTTCTATAGTGATTGTAGTATCGGAAGGTGTTTCGGTGCTTGAGATTTTATGTTTGTTATCTCGCATTAGACGGTGTGTTTTCAGCGTCGGAAGGCATCGCGAATTATGTCACTGAGTTGGCCGAATACTCGATGATGATTGTCGGGTCGGTGGTGTTGATGCTGCTATGCATCGCGGTTGTTATAGGTCGGTTATTGGCTGCATTCTTTTTTCATTTGAAGATTGTAGTTAATTTTTTTTTTTTTCATTTAACGATCTTAATAAAAATAATTATACAAAATGGTTTTCTCATTTTGGAATTTTTTTTGGGCATTTATATCATCATTGTAACTGTGTTCACCAGGTGTGTAAATGTTGTAATCGCCGACTTTGGTATGTAGCAGTTATGACCTGAGTACTGATCGGCGCATCCGCAAAATACTATTGCAGAGGTTTCCGCGGAAATTCAAATTTATCTGCAGGGAGTTTGGCTATCACCTCGGAAAAATTTTTTATTTTTAACTTGGTGAGGGAGTAATAAAGAGCAGTTCATTCAGGAAGATACAAAGGTGCTTTTTGCGGTGTGTACCAGTGTGTTATTTTGGGTGAGGTCATTTGTTTCAGTGGTGAGAGCGTCGATCTGCTCAATCATCGTTGTGATCAGAAAAAATATTTCATATCGTCGGAAATTCGAAGGGAGATGTGGTAACTTATTTTTTTTTAAATTTTTCTTTATTTAAATGGAGTATAATAAACGCGAAAGTAAACTGAATTAGACTACGTCTTGAATTTGAACGAACGTTTTTTTTTTTTTTATTTCTAGGGGATTATTTGCAGTCTCATGTTTTGTTGCTGTTTTAGATTAGCAACTTTACCTAAATGTGATTAGCAAGAGCCAAGTGTATTCATTAGTATTTCCAATTTTTTCTTCTTTTGAGAGGAAAGGAGGTTTCAAGATATATTCTTCACAGATAAATTTCGACTATTAGAGCTTTAAATATTGGGAGTATTCTCGACCGTTTTCTGTACAAACTTCAATTACTTTACCATTCAGTGCTTGAAAGAATTCAGTTCTTATTCGTTTCCCTGGTCTTATTTGTTCTCCTTTTTTTGTTCTTAGTCTTTATTTCTAACTTCGACTTACTGGATATGCTGGGTAGTTTTCAGTGACTTTTATGGTTTTAGTCTTTTTTATGTTGTATAGTGATTGTAGTATCGGAAGATGTTTCGGTGCTTGAGATTTTATGTTTGTTATCTCGCATTAGACGGTGTATTTTCAGCGTCTGAAGGCATCGCGATTTATGTGACTGAATTGGCCGAATACTCGATAATGATTGTCGGGTCGGTGGTGGTGACGCTGCTATGCGTCGCGGTTATTATAGGTCTGTTTTTGGTTGCATTCTTTTTTCATTTGAAGATTGTAGTCAATTTTTTTTTTCATTTAACGATCTTAATAAAATTAATTATACAAAATGGTTTTCTCATTTTGGGTTTTTTTTTTTGGGCATTTATATCATTTTTATTATAAGTTGACAAATCTGAGTAGATCTTTTGTCCTTCAGTTAGGTCATATTTTGTTGTGTTGAGATTAGGATTGCCTGACGAAAAAAACTTTCTTTGACAGTTTCCAATGCCAGCAGTAATTAAGATTCTTTGTAACGTTTATGTTTGTTTCTCGCCAATAGGCATTTCCTCGTTTGACAATTTCCTTGATATGTGGTGTGTGAGCGGTAAAGTCACCATCACACTATGATGATTCCGATTGATTTTAAGGGAAGGAAATGTTCTGATAAGGACTGTTAGAGGGAAGGGGAGGGAAAGTGAACGTAAATCACCTCATCTCGAAACAATCAAAGGTATATGGATAAAACTTTAAATGTTTGGAAAATTATGAAAATTAAAGTTGGTTCTCCGAATTATTTGTGGATACAGATTAATTTTTTCTCGTATGTGCGGTTGAATAGGAACATGTAGTTGGAATGTTTATGTCCTGCCGAAGAAGAGATTGCAAGATGCAGATTGTATGTCTTAATTTGAAAGGGGCAAACTGTGTTCGAATAGCTTGTGTGATTGCAGCACATTGCAAAGGATATCGCATATTGCCGCATTTGTTTGGAGATGGTCTCTCTGCGCAGCCGAATGTAGGCGGCGTATTCGCCTCGGATCGCTCACCGGCTACTCCAGGTTTCACTGATTACATTTTACGCTAGACCGATGATATTGTTTTTGATAAGTTGCGATTGTTTCTTATTGGAGTTATTTAAAAATAACCCGAAAAATTGCTTTAAGAAATCGGCGAGCTTGTTCTTTGTAAGGCGGAGAAGAGTTCTTGAGGGAATTAACTGAGTCTAACAAAAGTGTATTCATTTGCGATGTGGTGGTCAAATGCAGCTGGAAACTGCATTGCCTTATTAAGCACTTCTGAGAGTAACATCTGTGTTCTAAGGTTCAGCTGGAAAGAATTTTCAAAACTGTTTTCTCAGGCAAGGTGAATATTATATGCAAATGCTAGTTCATTCTGATGTTCACTTTGTGGTTCAGGTTTTGCTGCGTGGCGTTCAATGACACATCACGTCGTGCGACCGTCACCTTCAAGCACTACCTTTGTCAGCACTCGTGCAAGGCTTTCTCTTTACCGGATACTAGTTCGATGCGCTTCTGTCCAGTTCGACAGTAGACGATCCCAGTGATACCTTCTCTTGGAGTTCCGGTGATTCACTAAATGCGCCCAGTGCATTGCGGGAATCAACGACATTAACAACGATCAAGTACTGGCAGGTCGTCTTCCAAGGAGCCGATTATTTTCCTTTCTTGGCTTTTAGGTGGTTTTCTAAGAAACCATCTTACCATTTAGGTCTACAGTGATTAAAAATTCGAGTAGGAAAAGCGCTGAACTTAAAAGTGTGGTTGCCAGGAGGCGGAAAGAAAAGTGGTGGACTGTTTTGGAGTTTTGTTGGCTCATCTTAGATGAATATGAAATTTTCGCTTGTTCTGAGGCAGTAAATTGTGCCGCTGAGAACATTTTTGATTTATTATATTATTGTATTCATTTGTGATTGTTGAAATTATGTATAGAGCCTTTTACGAACGATTTTTTTTTGAATTTTATTGCTTATTTGTTTTTCTTTTCGTCTTCACCTGTTGAATTCACTAACTCACTATACGGGTGATTGGTGCTTATGTTTGGTTGTTTTTTTCTCATAGAATGTTGTGTTAATGATGGTAGTTTTATGGTAATCATGAGCAAGTTATGATATTTAAATGTAATAGATGATTGGCACTCATTGTTGAAATAGTTCGGTTTGATTTCTGTTACGAAAAGATGTGTTTGAAATTTCATTTTGTAATAATGCAACTAATATTTGCTATTAGTACTTCAATGTTGAGTGGTTTTCTTCTCGAAGAGTGAAACAAATGGAAAGCGCATCAGGGGGCTGGCACGATATGTGGATCTCTTCCCAGACTTAGGCCCATATTGAAACTTAAGCCCAAACTTATGCTCGATACATTATATATATATATATATATATATATATAGCTCGATACATTATATATAATTTTTTCTTTATACATTATCTGTCTATCTATCTATCTATCTATCTATATATATATATATATATATATATATATATATATATATATATATATATATATATATATATATATATATGTATAAAGAAAAAATGTAGTAGCAAACTTTTTCGATCCTGTGCGCTTCGCTGCAGGCATTTTATTGTTTTCGGCACTTTGGGCAGTTTGTGATTTTCATTGCTGCTGGGTCGTTTCTGGCTCCTCAAGGGTTTTCAGCAGTTTGAGCAGTTCTCCCAAGTTGGGGTTGCTAGGGAGTCCTCAAAGGTATGCCAATCTTCCTGCGTGCTCATCTACCAACCAGTGGTGGATCGTGCAAATAATTAAAAGGGAATTTTCAGATAACTCATGAACTCAAACTTGGTAACTCATAAATGTGAAACAGGTGTTTATGATAGTTACAGGTGGGTGGGTGCCAGCAATTTTCAAGTTTGACGATCATTTTCACCATCTTCTAAGTTGATTTTCGAAGAGATGTCGGAATTAAAAGTGCGAAATAAGATGTGAGAGCCTTTATAATTTGTTGTTTAGGTGGAAAAATATGAATATACATATTGTATCAGCTCTCCCAGGTGGCCCCTCTTCTCTTTTTTAATAAGCTCCGTTGAGCTACACGTCTAATAAGGCTTCGGAGGGCTCCGTGCCTAATAAGCAGATTGTTGGCCGCCTAGAAGGCTATAGTGATAATAAATTTCTACGCGAAGGTTAGCTAAGTCATCGCGTACGATTTCATTTAATCCCATCTTTTGAATCACTCTTCAAAGCAGCAAACCCAAACTAGGTTTAAAGAGTTATTTGGCGTGTGTCTTCAATGAAAACAAAGGGAGAGGGGTGCCGGAGAGGCTGGCAGGATGTGCGCTCTTCGGTGAAGCCTCAACAACCAACCGGTTTCATAAATTACGGATAAATAATAAATAGAACATTAAAGCTTTCATGTATACTTACGATCATGTATTTGTACATATGATCGAATGTTATTTACCTTTCGATAATTTCAAATCTTCTATGACACTCCTTCATGACAAATCGCGCTAACACTTCTCACTAATGAGGTTTCTTTGATTTGCTGTTGTATATCTGTATGCACCCATCGAAAATTAACATAAGTTAGATTGAAGATGGGACTGGGGCTTGTCCTAGCGGGCGGGTTTCTTGGCAGTTAGCAGGAGGGAGTGGGGACTCGTCTCCGCATTGGGGAGGGATCACTTGGGATATGGAGCTATGTGTAAACCAGAATGGTGGTTAACTTTAATTTTTTTTCAAGTGAATGGAACGGTTCAGTCATATTCGCTTTTTCCACGTTTATGAACCTCCTTAGCTAAGCATTGTTTCTTTTTATAGTCGAGGGAGTAATGTCAGGCAAGTCCAGGTTTAAGCCGTAATAGACAATGGAGCTTCGGTAAACTTAGCGAATTGGGTTAGCGAATTCCAGTCAAAATTTGAAAACACTTTCTACCACCCTCACTGTTATCCCTTCCCCGTCTATGAAAATTGGACCTCTTGCTGTCACGGTACATCGTCCGACCGCATTTTATCCAAACCTCGCAACCAGTGCGTGCGGAATCGTTGCAAATAGATCGTTGTAAGAACCAGAAGGCGGGAATCGAATTCACTTATCTCGAAATATTCAATTGGCAGCGAAAGTTTTCAGATACGGTGGTGTTGCGACGGCCCACATTACGTTGCTTATGCTGTTGTATCATGCTTAAATGTTCAAGGTTATACTAAAAAGTTTTTTTTTTTTCCCGTTGTAGCAGATCTCATCGTATTTGTTTGCGTGTAGTCGATTTTTTCCATGTCTTCCAAATGGTCAATTATGATCGTAGGCGTTGAATGCGACATGTTCTTTATGCAATAACATTTTCTGGTGGAAAATCACTCTAGGACAGGTGGATTTAGGTGAGTCGCTGATTTAATGGAAATTCAAAAATTGCCTATTTGCTTAGAAATGAATTGTTTATTGACTTTGCTGCGTGAGCGCCCATACTTCAGGCTTGTCACATCACCGCCAAACTTTGCCAGATTGTTTTTGGAATATGAAAGATCCAAAAATGCTGTTTTTGGAAATTCACTTTTTCAAAGATGCCGTTTGCAAGAAAAAAAGGAAGTGAAAACTGTTGCGTAAGAAGCACTACCCTCTCATCGTTGTTTTTTCTAAATATTTAATGCGCGTTATCTATGTCACAGTGATAACGTATATTAAATGTTTTATTGCTTCTTAAGTAAATTTATAAAGACATAAAATCGTTGCAGCCATTCGAGGAAACGATGATAGGGCACAGTGCTCTGCTTGTGGTGCTCGTTTGTTTTATTATCCCATCGAATACCTATCGGCTCAATGTGCCTCGTGTTCTGCTGCCCTATCATCCTACCGTAAGGGTGAAGTTCGACCTTGTCGTGAGTGATCCGGAAGGAGGATGCTTCGTTTGGTGAGTTTTTCATTGCTCGATAAAATTTTATTAAAAATTGGTTGATTTTTCCACTATTGGTAGTATGTTTTATTGGGATGTGTGGTAGGTTATAACGAAGTAACATATTCTACTTCCTTCGGATTGTAGGTTTCTTCTGAAGTTCTGGCAACTGCAGCCCCCTCTACTAGAGGTCCCGAGTGCAAGACTGGTGAAGTGATGAGTTCCTTTGTTGTCATGCTTTAGAATAACAATTTCGTCATGTTATAACTTTTCTCGTTATCAGTGGCACACTCAGCAGTGATTATTTAAAGTTGGAATTAAGATGTCTCAATGTAATCAATTGGTACCATATGCAGAATTTAATAAACACTTACGCTTGATGAGCAGTGTGTAGGTAAACTTCCATGAAATCATTTTTTGTGAAACCTAAGGTGATTCTTGTGTTTCACATAAAGTTTTCATAAACCACTCGGTGGTGGTTTACTTGCTCCTCCTCATTTCCCTCTCCTATCCTCGTCCAAGCTTCTTATCCTCCGGTCGTTAAAAAACAAGCAGACTTGAAACTGTTTTCTAATCAGGAGTCAAAAGGCTGTACGCTTAGCCATCTTTAAGAAGTCATTCCATTCTCAGTGATTAAGCGGTCAGTGGATGGTCGAACGAAAGAACTTTTAATGTATAGCGGATTTTCTACTTTATGATGACGTGCGAATGATATGATAAAAGAGGTATGTTCGAAATTTTCTTTGAGAATAGATATTCCCCCAGTGCTACAGTGGGGGGTGAAGTACCTATCGAAAGTTGTTGGTGAGAGGGGGCAAAGTGCTTAGGGAATTGCTTTCAGCTTCTCGATACGGATGCGCAGGTGTCGGCTGTGGCGAATTCTCTTTAACGCTTAAAGATGTTTTTTTTTTTTTTTTTGAATTTTTTCAACAATCTCTCGATATACAAGCTTTTGCTCATGAGCTTTAAATTTTCGACAGCCATGAGCAAGGACTGGATATTAGGAAAGGGAAGAAGTTGATGCTGTACGCTGGTAGGAAGAGGAATTTTCACATATGTATTTAAATGTTGTACGTAAGCCAGTGAGTTGTGGTGCTTCCATCTTCCGATAAACGTCGTGTTTTCGAAGGATTTTCCGCTGTTTTTTTTGCGCATGAGGCGGTCTTTTTTACCAAGGGCATCTTTTGAAAGGGGAAACCTTTTATGAATTGTTCTTTTGGATTTTTTTTTTTTTTTTGAAGAATAGTTTTGAATCCACAATCTCCGAAAAAAGAATTCAAGGAACGAGTTCTTTACTTTAAGAGTTTTGAAGCCATCCTCTTTCGGCAAAGTTTTTACTGTTCATCTACTTTTCCTTTCTGCAAGATTTGCACGCATTTGCATAACGACGAATTAAAGGCGTTCCACAAGGCCGGACGTCGTATCAGTGAAGGCAGTGGAACCGCGCAAGGCAAATGGATGCTCGGATAGAGCGCAGATTGCATCGACTTCTAGGCACGCTGACGAGCAAACTGCGGTGATATTCGCCGAAGATAGCGGTTAGTATTGACCTCCTTCATCGAGATTCAACTGCGGCGATTGTTCTTCAGTTATGTTTATAGGAGAAAAACCTTAAAGTCTTTCATTACATCTCTTCTTAATTTTCGATCCGATTGTATCGCATTGAACTGATTTTGCTGTATCCCTTCTTTCTTCTTTGTCATGATCCAGAAGTAAAGGGAATAATGGGAATGTTTCATTTGCATGACGGTTTCACTGATCGAGGATTTAGCTGATCGTCGATAGCGCAACGAGTATCATAAAGAATACTGCTATGCAGGTTTTTTTAATTCTTAAAAATGGCTATCGGAATAATCACTGAAAGACAGGAATCTTTACTTACGAAGTGCTGATGGTGGCTGAAAAATTGCCAGAATTGCTGTCATCTGCGTGACTACAAAGCCCCTAAGCTTTATTTTTTTCCATTCATTAGCAACGTTGACAAGCTGATATCTGAAAGGTAGTCAGATGTGCGCAAGGGCCAGCTTACCATGTTCACATCTGTGGCACCTTGGTATGTATTATGCCCATCCCTACTTTAAGAGAAGAGTATGGTGCTACAGATATGATGTTTTTGACTAATCTCTTTGACATAAACGGGAAGGATTGATATCAGTTGTTTTACTATTTTCTAAAGGAATATTTTTAGCGTTTTGGAATCTGCTGTTAACCGGTACAGTTGAACTTTTTGAATTCAGCTAGTCGTCTTCATTCAATGGTAAATCCTTTTTTGAAGAATATAAGTGATGTGTAATGAAATTATATTTGATTTTCAGTGGCACACGTTGTGTTGAGTTGTGGTGTCTCTGTGGACGTGATTCGAAGCATATCAATCTCGACCACAACGAAAGTGCTATTTCTTGACGCCGCTCCTGCTAAGATGATCGTCCAGGCTTTCAATTCTGAAGGTATTCACTTCTGTCTTTTTTGTAGTACATCAGCAGGTAGTTTGAAAATGCGCTGGACACGATATTAATTGATTGGCTAAGAGGGGAAGTTTGGTTTTGTTGATGGCATTCGTAATGGCTTGTGGGCAGGTACCAGTCGATTGGATTCAGGTTGTATGCAGATACCAGCCGATTGGGTGCAGATTGTATGCAGGTACCAGCCGATTAGGTGCAGATTGTATGCAGGTACCAGCCGATTGGGTGCAGTTTCTATGCAGGTCCCAGGCGATTGGGTGCAGGTTGTATGCAGGTACCAGCCGATTGGGTGCAGGTTGTGTGCAGATACCCGTAAAAGGGTAATGAATGATCATTGGGATAGATTATGCAGGATTCGATGATATGCGGATGCAGTCCCTCTTCAGAAGTTCGGACTGTATTTGCCGTTGAATTTCGTACTCAAATATATTAAATGTTAAGGTGATATGTTCTCGAATCTCGGCGAAATACCATTTGAGTGGCACCTCAGTTCGGTTGGCGAAGGGGATCGCCCACTTCGGATAGTGCCTTTCTCGCAGTCTAAGTATGAAGCACCCAGTGGAGTACGAACACTTGAAGGAAACAAAAAACGAGGTAAGTAATGTATTTCACGCGCTTGTTTAAATGGAGGGTGTATGAAGGGAGTATTATATGTGCTGAAAACGGAAGGGGAGGAGAATTTGAAGCATTTTTGTGGGTTTCTAAGAATGAGTCCAATAATATTGCGGCTTTCTAAAGTGATATTTACTTGAAGAGATGTTTTGAAAGACGATTTTTTTACTTTTTAAGAAGTTTTTTTTCCTTACCTGTTTTTTGATGCAACTTTTATGTTTGCTTTTATTTATTTTATTTTTCACCTTCTCCTGCAAGATATTGGATTTGATATAAGGATACATATCATTTAAGGTGACGGTGATTTTATTTGTTTTTATCTGTTCCATAGTATTTGTTCAATGACCATTAAAGAAGCTTGAAATGTTTGATAATGTTGAGGTTATTTGCAGGATATATGGTGCTGGTTGAAGGAATCTCGACGGGTGCAGCCAGTCTTAAGGTCCTACTCACCGAGCACTTCTTCAAGGTTGCTTTATTTTTTAATTTTTCTTCCTCAACTTTTTATTGTTTCAAGTCACTCTTTTCAAGCCGCTTTCAATTGCGCTAAGTTGTTTTGTAATTTTCAATAAATTCCAGCCTTATACGTCTTCTCACTGTCGGAAAAGTTTGATGCCTTTGTAGCAGATAGGGGGCCTCTTGGATATAAGATTCCTAGAAAAAATAGAAGGCTCTAAGTCCTGTATTCAAAAAATTGCAATAATAAAGTGTCCACCTCCTCTTTCTGAAGATCAGCAAAGTCCTACGTTGCGAATGCTAGGTATTAGAAAATTACTATGGGCTGCGCGGCATCTATCGCAGTTCGAGATGTCGCAGAGGTGTAATCTAATTCTCTTATGGTTGTATCGTTTAATGCCTTAGTCCACATCCTTTGCAGAATGTTTCCCCACGTGAGATCGATCTGTTGGTAGTGGCGAATCTCGTCTTGGTTCCATCTGAGGACCTTTATCTTCCTCTAGGAGGTGTTGTGCGTTATTCGGCAGAAATCATTAAGCAGTTCTCTCATGAACGTTCGTTTTTTGTTTTTGTTCTTTTTAAATTTTGTTTTTATATTCAGAACCAGAGAGAGAGCACTTCCTTGAAGTTGGTGGTGAAGGAAGCTTTTATATTAAAAAGTGCACGAAGATTACCTGTGTCATCTGGATCTTTCCTTTTTTAAATTCTTTTGTTTTCCTTCTATGTTCTCACTGATTCCTTCGCGCGTCACCTGATCCACTGGTTTTTTTCTGCATCAGTAGTCCTTTGTCTTGTTTAGGATCTTCAACAGTATGCTACATATTTATGCTTACTTATGCGGGTATTTGAGCATTTATGCACAGGCATGGCATTATAAGCGAACTTAGGCTATTCCCTCATCTTTCAAAAACCTGTGCCTTCCTTTCCAGTCAGGGCAAACTTTTCGAAATATTGTACCCCGCAGTCTGTAGTGTGCAGCTGATCTTCCTTTGTGAATGTTCTTCTTGCAATTTTTCGCATATTTCTCTCCTTTGTTCTGTTGTTTCCCTTTCCATTCCTTCCACTTTTGGATCGTGTGATGCAACACTAAAAGCTTTCTAAGTCAAATTGCTGCAATTTAAATGTGATGCTGTTAATTCTAGTATGTTTATTCAGTGCCACATTTACAGGAATTATAAGTGAAATTGAGGGCATATCTACGAAGTTGTACTATTAAGTTGCTAGTGCTTAGAGATACGAGTTTAATTACTTAGACTTTGGTTCGGAAACTTATATAGGATTTATGACTCCAATGCACCTCCTAGATCGGAGATTTTTCATTGAGTTTCCATGTTGCTTTCCAACACCTTTTTAGTCTCTTCGCGCTCCCTTTCTACTCCTTTGCTTACATTACACCTGCTATGAGATCTGCGACACTGTTCACACCTGTCATAAACTCTATTTTAAACTAGAATTTGTTAAAATTTGTGATGTCATCATATCACTGTTTATATAAGCTAATTTGCAGAGGTCATCCTACCGTCAAAGCAATACCGCTTAAGTGTGAGTGACGAAACGACCTGTGTTTTGGATGTGGTGAGGTCTTTGGTCACGGCGGTCGCACTTGGCAGCACTGAGATTGCGATTATCGATGAAAGTTTGTAACTTTATTTCCTACAATTTCCTAATATTTTATTTTGAAGCTGAGTTTCATTTGCCGCATGAGTCGGAGTGGAAGGATGATTTTTTACTGTGGGTGAGGCGCTAGAAATTTCTACTGTTTTGGCTGAAGATCCGCTTATTCCAAGTCGGACCTTCGGCTGAAGGTCCACGTATTCCAGGTTGGATCTTCGGCTGATGGCCCACATATTCCAAATCAGTCCTTCGACTAAAGATCAGGCTTGGAATGTGCTCATGTATGTTATTTAGAAGTATCCAGTATCGGAACTCTTCTCTGATTGAGATCGGCTGATGATGTTCATAGCGTTCTAAGTATTATCTTCCATTTGCTAACTGAGTCGATGAAATGCCCCGTTTAAGTGGCATCTTTGCAGATGTAAAAGCGAAACATATAATAAAACCACCGTCCGCGCACATCTATGTCGTGTCACCGTCCGCATTATCTTTCACAATATCAGGCGGTTCGTGGTACCTTGAGAAAGGAAGGATGTATTTAATTTCCGTTCAGCTTGTCGACTCCGATGAAAACGTTATGCTCATTCCAGATGTTAGTTTCTTTTCATATATTTATTACTTCTTTCAAGCATGCAAACGGTCTGTAATGAAAGGGGGATGGTTCTATTTTCATATTGAAAATGTGAATAATTAGTTTGATAGAGAATAAAGTAAACGCGTTTTTCTCGCATATATTTTTAGAGATTTATTTAACTGTTTAAAAAAATGTGATGAAGAGTTGAAGTTTTTGGAAATTTATATAGTCATGTTTTTTGAAATTGGAACTTCTTTTTTTTTTTCAAATCAAGCATCGATGTTTGATGAATTCGCTCAATTTTTGAGAGAGGTAAATTAGACATGTTTGCATATAGAGTGGGATGCACAAAATTTCCTAAGGCTTCACGAGCTGATCGCTTTTGTGAGGGTTGATAATAAATGCGCTTCATTTAAGGAAAGCGTTTTATGTGTTAAACGTTATACTCTTTTTTCTTAGCTCGATAGAGATAAATGTTACGGATCTGTTTTTCGATGATTTAAAGAAGAAAACAGCAGTGAAATATTCATGGGATGTGAATGTTAATCACTGTATCAAAGCTTTCTAAAGTATGCTTATAGAGCCTTGTATTGTTTGTATTACCTTCGGAGTTAGGCAGGTATGTTTTGGTAGTAACTATTAAATGTTAAAAATTCATTCACTGTAATAGCGCGCAGTTTTGGCGCAGAATCAGTGAAGTCTTTAGTTTACCTTTGAGCTGTATGGATATATTGATATCCTCTGTTAACGTAGAAGAAGTAGACTTATTGCTACTTGTGCTTTCTTTCGAAGATATTATAGTGAAGGATTATATTTGTATTACCCATGCGGCTTATTAGTGTGGGCATATGAGACCGCTGTCGGCGTCGTTTAGCATTTATTCTTTTGAACTTTGAATAACGAACGTTGGCATTGAGGCAGGAATTGAGTCATTTATTGCGTTTAGTTGGTTTGATATTCCTTCTCTGGACATCAGAATAGATAGGGTTTTGCTTGCCTATTAGGTATAACAATTTTTCCTTTGAGATCCCCATTCACCTTGAGTATTTAATCAGGCAGGTGGAATGGTTTCTAGAAAATAAGCCCCATCGAGGTAACTCACATTGAAGAGGGGCTTGTGTTTAGTATTGGACTTCTATTTCTTGCACCTATCCAGTAGCGACTTAGAGACTATTAAATGGGCCTGCATCCAGGTATTAGGTAATATAATAATTAGGTGGTAGCGTAATTATTTTTGGTTACAGAATGCAGGTTTCGATACGGCAATACCTGTTGAGTACTTCAGTGTTATGGATATGTCAGCGAATGGAACGTTCTTCCAAGTGAAGGCACTAAAAAGTGGAATCGCTATCTTGAGGTCCACATTCAACTCAATTCTTGATGCGGTAAATCATTTATGCTGATTGCTATTAGCACTGTACAAGGACGGAAGGGAACATGTGGATAATACATACATTCACAAAAATTGTGTTTTAATTTATGCCTTTCGTAGAGTGTCGCGTTGTTGTGAAACTATTTGATGACAAGGCGTGAATGTATGCTAGGTTAATTGCGTTGCGGTCACCGACTTCTCATCGTTTTTCGATGTGGTCGGTTTCTGAAGACAAACCGGAATGTGAGTTGATTGTTAGCCACTTGGCAGCATGACGTAGATTGTAATATCTCAAGCGCGAGCTTAACATGTACTTGCAAATTATTCAATCTGCAGGTGAATTTGATCTTGCCCTGATCCTGCTTCGAGGTGTACAAGTCTCTGACCTGAATTCCCGTAGGTGATATGCTTTTTTCTTAGAAAGATTCTCCCTAGGAAGATACCTGCAGTGATGAATATCAATGTTTAAACTATGATTGATACCTTTGGAAACCATTGCAGGTAAAGCCGGATTTTACGGCTCGTTATAGCCGTAAAGTGACGGAGTTTGAGGGCCGCTGAAAAGCAGAGCAGGTGTGGCCAAGTTTGCACCTCCAAATTGATTGGGAGTGTTCTTTGTAGGGAAGATGGTATAATAACCACAGATGAAAGATTACATGTAAAAACCGTAAGGCACAAAATGCCTTGAGAGCTTTTCCAAAGTTCGGATTTTCCCAAAATTTTTTGCGAAATAAATGAACGGCCTATCTTGATATCGATAACTGATCTCTAACGAGCGTTGATTTTGATTACTTTTCTGAATAGTCACCTGACCGGTAATCGTAGGTTGCATCTTCAGACCAGGATTGCTCTATGTGAGAAAGATATCATCCCGATCGCGGTTATAAATATATTTTGCAGGACGGCAAAGAAATAGAAATTCCATCGACAGTAACTGGTGAGGTGACAGCAACAATTTCGGAAGTGGTGTCCGTCTCACCACATTTGGTGGTTTTTCCGCATATTAAGTCCACTAAGCAACATTATTGGCAGTTGAAGGCTTGTTTTATGTTACTATTTATGTTTTTGTATTATTGACTTTATTATGTGTTTCTCGATTTTATTACGTTAATTAGAAGGAAGCAGCTGGGCCTGAGGATATGACATCGCTCATAAGCCTGGATCTCATCCCCGTTGCCTCTTGTTTAAAAAGGTTGTACTTATGACTCGGTACGGGCGGTGTGTTTTATGGCAATTCAAACATATTTTCGTCAATGCCGATCCCGGTGGGAATTATCGCGAGTGATTTGGATTCTCATTGAGGAATTTTTTGCTGAGATCGTAGAGTATTTCACTGCGCGAGCAACATGTTGAAGCAAGAGCCATGAGTGTTGTTGCGTAGAATGGGATGTAGTAATGAAAGAAAGTGATCTGCATTGGTCGTTGCGCAAAATGATAGCGGAAACGCAATGAGGAGTGAAGAGGTCGTTGTTTCGGCCTTAATTTTTCACGCAGTCAGGTGGAGGTGATTAAAAAGCAATAAGGACATGTTGATAGGTTGTAGATGGTTTATTGTTGCAGGCTGATGGTGGTACAGGTGTGTACACATGGTCATCGGATGAGAAGGGAATAGCAGATGTGGACGAGTTCGGAGTGGTGAGAGCAATAGGTGTTGGCGAGGTGGGCGTCGTTCTACAGGACGCGAACAACAATCATCATTCTGACACAGCTACAGTTCGCGTTTTGCGACCTTCTAAAGTGGATTTTGTCCGGTCACCGCTCGAAGTTGAGGTTAGCATTGATTGCGTTTCGGGATGGTAAGGATATGGTAGATTCTCATCTTGTATAAAATAGAACCTGCGATTCAGTTTGTGGATTCTTACCAATGAGAATTTTAGTGCGCCAGGCAGCATTTCGATATCGGGGCTTTTTTTCGCATTAATGAGTCTAGCTCTGATATTTCCTTTTTTTTTGTTTTGATGGCTTGTTGTCTTGTCTTTTTTATGCAAAAGGGGAAACATCTAGTGGACACTGTAACCGTCGGTGTCATGCAAAGGACGTTAGAGTAAACGTGGATTGATTAACATCTGCATTGGTCATCGTTAAATATAATTACATTTATGTACTTGGTAATATATTTTTTTAAAGGTTAAACGCAGCTAGGCTTTTAGCGCTTTTTGAAAAAATCGTAATATTTGGCTCTTTACTTCTTCGTTAATTCAAAAATTGTTGTTCTAATTCTTTCCCGCGATGGGCTGATTCATGTTAGCAATTATAGACCTCGGCACATAAAAATGATGGGTTCTAGGATTGAAACATTCATCCTATGTATTGATAAGAAGGACGTCGCTGTTTTTGTATATTGCAAGGGTTTTTATGAAATGTCCTCTATATTTGGAGGAGTGCAACGGAGGCGTCTTCGGTAGAAAGCTTTGTTGCACAATGTGTTTTTGTAACATATGACTTTTCAACGCATGCTTTTCTAGCGCAATGATATTTTCGATTGGAGTGAGATTGAGCCGGAATGGATCAAAGAATGAGGGCAGATCTGCATCGATAGAAGACAACGAGGCGATATTGTTCTGCGGTAGAGGTGACAGTTGTGAGCAAGTTAGCCAGGTGATGTGTTAGAATGCTATTTGCAGATTGATAGTAATCTTGAACTATCGGTGGCAATGTTCACCGAATGGAAGGGTGAAATGTTGGCAGTGACCGATTGCCGCCATGTGGATTTTGCGCTTTCTTTTGACGACTCCGGCATCTTCAGCGTCGTCGACGGTCAGTTTTCCTTTAAATATGCTCCACGATATCTCATGTTTCGTTTTTTAAGATATTATATTGGGTGGATATTCTCCTTGTATTTTTATGTAAGCCTTCATTTTGAATATTGTGGACGATAGAGGCTTCACAGCTTCTCATTGTGCAAATATGATTTATTTATTTATTTATTTATTTATTCATTTATTTTACAGCGCAAAGGAAGGGACCATAGTCATGAACAAGTGGGATAAATCACGTTCACTAAATATACTGAACATACATGAACTGGTAAATTGCGGAATTGTTATTGATTGGGTTAGTGGAAGTGCTCGTTTGAAATCAGTAGAGGAGCAAGCTTGGACTTAGTAGTTTGCGGTTTATCCCATGTATTACACATTCGGGAGGGAAAGTTATGGTGTTTTTACGAGCAAGGAATGAAGGGAAGTGAACAGACGTCTAGTTGAAAACGAATAATCCGTGTTGTGCTGTTTGTGCTGTCGACTCTGGCAAAAAAGATCAAGGAGGCTATTGAAAATTTTATCGACAACAATGGAATCACGTTCAAGATGACGTAATTCGACATTTTTATTCAGTAGTTTTTATTTCAGAATTTGAGCATCCTTCTTTATAGGAAGAATTGTACTGTTTACAAGTCTTCCTATGAGGGGTTACCTTCATTTCTGTGAAGCGTAACCCACTTGATAGATGAATTAACAAGGTAATGCCTTCCTTTATACGGATGTTGTACGTATATTCGGGATTCGCTCACATGAAGGTCATTGCTATCCTCTTATTCTGCGGCCTAACAGAGATCGAAAATGATCGCCTAAAATCACTCTTGAAAGGGAACTTTAAAACTTCTTGAGGGAGTATTAATTGACACAACCGATGCATCGCTTTTCTGAGAAGCTGTGTACAACGGCAAACAACCGCAGCCTAAAGCATCAGGTTGCCCATGCAAAGATGTAGAGTGTATTTTCCAAAGGGAGCGGAAGAGGTATGTTCGCCTTTAATATCGCTTTTTTTTGTGCGGAGTGCGACCACAGTTATCCCCATGCTGGATATGAGTGTCTCCAGCGTCTCGATAGGATTCTTTACCAGAAAAGGATAATAGTTGCGCTTTTAGTCCAGAGCGAGGTCAGTAACACATAGAACTCAGCTTTCAACTGATCACTGGATAAACCAACAAATAATGTCATTTGAATAGAACGTTTTGGAATATAAATTTACCGTAAGCGCGACGGAAACCTATTTTTAACTGTACTTGAAAGTCATAAGTATATGCAAATGCTAAACGAAGGTTGTCACAACAAGACACTCAGGATAAAAAGAAAGATCATATTGCAAAGTGACATTGCTATAAAATACCTTGTTAATAGAATAAAAAGGTAACGCAGATCCTAATACCTGTTAATGAAACATTGATGGGCTGGCTTTGAAGATATAATTGCTGTGGTAATTACTGGATCAGGTGCTAAGGCGCGCCGTATATCTAGGAAGGCTGTACTATTGATGTCAATCTTCCATGCATCTGTACAGTTTGTTTTGTTCAGCGTATAGCGGCGAGTTGCTGCGCACTTTGGGAAGTTCTTATCCTAAATCCACGAGTGTAATTGATGATACTAGTGGGGATTGTATCTAAAAGGTTTTCTAACATTGCCAACGTTTTGGTTCTTGTTTGCTTCATAGAAGAGAATAAATGAACCGAAGTTTCCATATTTCTTGGACGCTGCAGATGTTGCTTTCGTTTTATGTACTTCTTTTATTATTCTCTTCGATATTACTTGTAGGATATATACCAAAAGTAACACTCTACGGAAATGGATGCTCCAGCGTGATGTTGAAAGCTTTGGCCGATGGCAACACAAGGGTGATCATCTCAGTGGGCGAGTTGTCTGCAGATACACACATTGCTGCTTATCCCCCTCTCAAGGTTTCTTGTTAATGTTACTTGTTTATTTTTTTAAATACTTTGTTTCTCCGAGTGAAATGAAGGTGGAGGAAGATGAATGATATATGTACTTGAGAGCTACTGAATCAATCTTGTTGAAATATCTGCACGAGAATGTTCTAAGTGATCTAATCTACTGGTAGTAAATAGTGGTTATCAGAAATAAAACGATATGCTACGAGGTTTAGGTTTAGAATTTGTGTGTCTTAAACTACTTCAGGTGTCAGCAAAACTATCGGTAGGTGAGGGTGGCAATAAGAGAAGGTGCATGCTGAACGACAAATTTCTTGATATTATTGCTGTATTATATAATACGACGCCAAGAAAAACGTTGCGGCGTTGCTGTTTCGAACATTTGTTATGTTGTGAAGCTTATGGGGTATTTAAACGATTTTTTAGTCGAATAAGAAACTCACCTATGCACTTTTTATCTTTTTTCCTTTTTATTTTATAGTGAAAAAGTTTTTTTCTCAAAACATCAATCTACACAGCTAAATGTTGGTCGTTTTAGTTGGAGTCGCCATCCATGGTTTTGCTGAGTTTGGGAAGCGAAGTTGAAATCCACGTCACGGGTGGCCCAAGGCCGTGGATCGTCGATCCTTCAGGATATTACTCCAAATGTTCGTCGTTTTTTCTGCATTTGTTCTATGTTTTCTGTGAAAATATTCATTGTTGAGATGCTTAGTAAGTGCTTTGAGGAGTTCATTTTGGACAACATAAATGAAAATGCGTGACTTTTCTGTGGAAGACAACTTTTTATTGGAGTCGCCAAAACTTGCTCACAAATTTTTGCTTTGTTTTACTTTATTTTTGCTTGTTTTTTGTTGTTGGGAAAATTTTTTTCTACTTCCGGCTGTGCGCATATGCACGAGGCCCCTCTGTATGAGTTCCGCACATTCAAATCGAAATCCATTAGAGCTAAAGTTGCGAAGTTTTTAGGCGCATAAAATTTGCGTAAATTTCACTGTAACGGGCTCTTTATTTAACGCCGATCGAGTTGCAGAGAGCTACTATTTATAGAAGGCTTGCGCTAACAGGCTGGTTTGTTGAAAACCTGAGAGGGTTGATTTGCATACTCATTACTTGTCGATAACTCATAGTTCGTTAGATCTCTCAAACTGGCTACAGTTCTGTTGTTGACAGACACCATGCTCCATAGCTCAATCGATTTGGCTGAAAATAGGCTGGATAAGGATATCATCGATCGTTTGTCATTCTAGCTTGAGCGTTACTAAGGTTCATTAGCAAACACTACCTGCACAGGTTGATTTTGTAGATTGACAGGGTGTATTATGATCAAACTTTATTTGTTAATTTATCTTGCACGACAATAGGTAGATCTACTAAGCATAATTTACGTTCCTCTAAACGTTTCCTTTCCTATTGTAACTATGTTCACCAGGTATGTAGATATTGTAATCGCCGACCTGGTATGTAGCAGTTATGACCTGAATGTTGATCGGTCCATCCGGAAAACAGTATTGCAGAAGTTTTCGCGGAAATTCAAACTTACCTGCAGGAAGTTTGGCTGTCACCTTTGAAAAAATCTCTTGTATTTAAAATCGATGACAGAGTTGAAAAATCTCTTGTATTTAAAATCGATGAGAGTAATAAAGAGCAGTTCATGCGGGAAGATACAAAGGCTTTTTGCGGTGTGTACCGTTGTGTTATTTTGGGTGAGGTGATTTGTTTCAGTGTCATATAGTGAGAGCGTCGATCTCCTCAATCATCGTTATGATCAGAAAAGACATTTCATATCGTGCGGAAACTCAAAGGGAGATATGGTAATTTATTTTTGGTTTTTTAAAACTTTTCTTAACTTCGATGGAATATAATAAATTTGGAGGTAAATTGAATTAGGTTGCAACTTGAAATTTACGAACGCTTTTTTATTTCTAGGGGATTGTTTGTAGTCTGATTTCTAGAGGATTTGTAGCCTTTGTTGCGATTGATTCCAGACGGTCATGAAAGGTTGAAGGTCGTTTTACACTTATATTATCATTGTTAACCTTGTTCGCAAATGCTCATGTTTATACCATTCTGGATTCGTACCATACTAATGAATCTTCGGAAAAGGTTAGTGAAGAAATGATTACCACTTGATCGTTACTCACTGTTCATAGGTCGTGGTCAAGCTAAGCGCTATTCATTTTGCTGAGGTGATTCCCAAATATATCGGCCATGTTTAGGGGAGTTGCGAATTTTTGTAGTTCCCGTAAGTAGCTTTGGCCTCGTTTTTGCCGAGCACCGAAATTTCGTTCGTGAGTCTTACCGGGTACATCGCTTTTGAATTGTAAAATGCCTAGAAGCTCATTGCTCTTTTACCTAGGAATTTTAAAAAATCAATTATATAAGTGTTTGTGCGTGCATTGGAGTCCTTTATAGACTCCTAACAAACGAACTAAAATTACAAAATTGTTGCTTAATAACTTTTGCAGTTTCAGTTTGTTCGTTGAGAAAACTTTAATGTTTCGCTCATGATCATTTAATATGACATTGTTCGCTTTTCTAGCCTAACTTCATGTTCTTAACACTTTTCACATAGAAAGGGTTTTCTATTGCAATACTTTAATTGAAGCTTGTCCGTGTTCACGTGGGCAACGAAGTGACTCCATCCAATCCGATGGCGGCAACTGTGGAAGCGCAACTGAGAGTCTGCTGTGCGACACCTAGCCGTATTGCCGTTTCCATAGTCCGTGAGAATGTACCCGCTATGCCGCCGTGCCCTACCAACTCGGTAAGTACCTCTGTTTATTACCGTACGAGTATTGGCACTCATGTTTGTTCCTACAGAGTTAAAAACACCTCATAAGTTTTTGAACTTGCGGGGGATGGGGGGCGGGAAGTAGAGACAGGTGCTCTCTTTTAATATTCTGTGGTAAAAATATCGGTCGCAGCTGCATTTAGGCTTCTTTATCATTGCTTAATGCATTTTTTCGTTTGCGTTTTCGGAAATCACGGTCCATTTTGAATGTTTTATTATTGTTTTATTTCATTTTCTAGCGTTCTATTTATATGAGTTCGTTATCGATATAGTATTGCTGCTATGGGAGTTTACTCACCATGCTCGCCATGGTGAATAAGGGAGTAATAGGGGGGATGAGGTGCCGCGATCCGCCGACACAAGTACCCTGTAATGTATTGACGATACACTGAACTGAACCGAACTGGACTGGACATACACTGCACGAATACAACTCTTATATAGCGAATTACATGACGATGTTGAAACACATGCAACATTTTAACATTCAATACAAATGAAGGCTGCTCACATTCGAACGTCAACTCAATAGGAATTGAAAGTGCAAGCTTTCAAATTTCGGTGTCTTTTCACCCGAGGTCCCATTCATCGGTTGTAGCCATTGACCCGTCCGTTCACTTGAAGGCTTGAATCGATGCCATTTTATCGTTACGTTGCCCTTTAGCCGTCCGCGGTGAGTCATCTTTTTTAGCTAAATAGCTTTCTCCATCGCTTTCGCGACAGGGAGTGCACTGCATCGATGGAGGATTTATCGTAGCCAAGTGAAAAGAAATATGACGTTAGAACAGTGCTGAAAATTATGAAATCTTGTATTGCCATGGTTGTACTCCTGCTTTTCTACGCTTACGGGCAATTATGGAAAGGTCGTGGGCATTTTTCTGTTGCAGTTTTATCGGGGTTCAGGACCGGACGGTCAGGAAGTCCATCCTTATCTTAATAGCGTTTATTTGCATTGCCATAGTATTGCACCGAAGAGAAGATTACCCGTGCCGGAAGCAACAGTCCAGTTGCTGTAGCTGTGAAAATTGGATTTAATTGCCATCTTAGCATACATTTCTGTTCATTCACACCAGTGGGATTAGGAAACAGGAATTTCGATACAGTCATAGGCCATGTCTATGTAGTTTTCGTATTTATAATTCCTCTCATGTCGTTATAAAGATAGGCTTATTCATCTTGTACTTGAAAGGACCGACAGGTCATAAAGGCAAGATGTACCGGGAGGGAACTGTTTTCCTTGCAGTATTTTCTGCTCAGATCGGAGCGTTCAAACATATCGTTGTCGGCGTACGGGAGATGTGAGTCTGGTCCATTATCGTCGTCTGATCGACTTTTCGACTCGATAAGCGCTTTGTCGGTTGAATGGAGCACCGATGAACCAAAGCTGCTGAAAGTGGACGAATTGCCCGCAAAGGAAGCGAACAGCAGTCAGAGTTGGTGCTTTCGCTTTGCAAGAACTCATTTTAGAGTATTGTTTCTTTGGTCAGTATTTGCGACTCTTCTTTTGCTTAGTGTTTTTTTCCAGCATCGTCCAACAAGCTCAGGTTTTATGAAAAATGTTTTGTATCTCGAGCTTGCCTTTTTGTTGAATGTGATGGCGTGTTTTTGCAATAAGTATTGTAGATTGAAATGGTCAAACAGTTTTATCAAGTGATCAGATGGTCAAAAGTTAAACAATTACAGTTTTCGCTGTTGCCGTACCTCAAGGTGGTGTGGGTGCAAGCGAAATCGTCGCGAAAGCGGTTAGGTATCAGGTAGCGGGACGTGAGGTCGATTTGCCAAACAAGCTCTGGGCATCATTGGACACGATGATTGTTGATCTCGGCCGAGCAGTTCCATCCAAAGTGGTTTTGTGGAATGAGAAGAAAATTGTCAAGCGAGTCGAGATTGTCGCTGGATCAGAGCATTTCTTCGTCGACGACGATTTTGACCAGACGGTTGCCCGAGTGACCATGGAAAAGAATTTTTTAAAGGTGAGTTGTTGCTTTATTGTTATGTGGTTGAAGAGGTGACGCAGATTGCATATTGTAGTTAAATGGAGAACACACCACTTTATAAGATTGGAAATATCTGAATGCTTGATGCAAATGCAGTGTCTTGTTTGACGAGGATATCGAAAGTGATACTCGTTTTGCCGGAAATCGGCGTAAGTCTCACTCAAAAGGAACCGCAACCTCACGCTTGCACTCCATCATTGCAATGCAGCCATCCATTAGCATAGTTGGCTGAAGAAGAAACCACCGCCGTTATCCAAGAGAAGGAAATGGTCGGAGGGTGGCGGGGGTTAACTTCATAGCTGTTGTCCCAGGAATCCCTCTGCTTCATTCTCCGAAGACCTAGTCCGCATAATTTAGCGAAGAGTGAAATTCACTGCAAAAAATTGAATATCATTCGTAGGCGTAGGGAAATCCATTTGTAGTGTGATGTAAGCACGTTTGGAGACATAGTTTTGATAAGGTTCTTTTAACCTCTGCTTATAACAGGTTCAACCGCTGAAGGTTGGTTCGACGCACATCCAGATTATGGACGTATGTTTCCGGAATCGATTCGCGGTTGCACTCACTGTTACCGACCTCCATGAAATTATTATCGACGCGCCTAGCTTTGTGGGTCTTTTGCTCCTTTTCGAATACTTTTTTTTTTAAATGTAGCAATCATCTTTCGAAGTTATTGCTGCTTTCGAATTGAAAGGAGTAAAGGGTGGAGAACGGAATCAGCTTACGAGTCAGTGGAACCTGAGAGATGCGGGAAGCTACGCTGATGTTGTGAGCGGCAGTAGTGGCTCTGAAGAAAAAATTCGGAAGAGGTCTTGCCCAAACGCTTGGCTATTTAAAGCTAGAATGGTATTACAAGTGCTGAGGCTTGCAGGTGAGCTTCCATTTAATGCTGTTTCTTGTTATAGGTGGTGATAGGCGAAGAGGTATCGTTACGGCTGTCTGCCCGTGATGCGAATGGTACGATGTTTCCAGCAGAAGATGCAAGTGCTATGAATATAAATTTGAACGCATCTTCTACTTCAGTTTTCATGAAGAGGTGAGGTTTTTTTTCCTTTTTTCTCAACACGTTTTTGATTGGTGAATATAAAATCCTTAAACGTCTACTTACAGGGGAGATGAGTGTAGAGAAGGCGACTGATGTATAAATGCCACTAACTTGAAACATGCTGCAAACTTAATTGGTGAAACGATGCGGCAGATTTTTGTGGCGATATTTTGGGAGTTGTCGAAAATTTTATTGTCGCGAATTGTTGATCTCTGTTCTTGAATTCTAGAACGAATAGACACTTATTCCATAAGGGCACCCTCCATACTGATTCTCGTTGAGGCTGATTCAAAGATAAGGGTACGGTGGGAAGGCGATTGATCATCTGAAAATACACAGTCGAAGTGGAAGGAGTGGAGTTTCTACACTTGAAGTGCCTCAACATCACCTAATCCCCAAACTATAACCAAGGAGCTTCATGCATTGCGGATAATCCTCGTTGCTTTTTCTTTCCTGTGCACGTGAAGTTTACTTCCTTCGGAAAGGGGGTTATTGGGCGACCAAGTTGGTTCGATTATGTAAAGGGAGATTATTTTTCGTTCATAGAAAAATGAGGAGTGGGATGGACGTTTTTCAGAGAGGATCCCCTGAACTATCGCATTCGTGGTGTCGCATTTGGCACGGTGGCTTTCACTGCGTCGGCGAGATCTGCATCAGGTCGCAAATTGCACAGTCTTCCTCATGAACTACAAGTATTCGCACCTTTGCAATTACTGCCAAAGGTGGTAACCCTCGTCCCAGAATCTGTTTTCCAGGTTTGGTTATAGATCTTTTGTTCAGGCGGAGAGCATGTGTGTACATCTAGATATTTTAAGCTAATGTACACTTGAGTGACTGATTTGAATTTCAAAAAAGTCGGAAAATTTTGTGGGGCAATTTCGTGAGCTTGAGGGGTGGGAATAGGAATGGGGAAACGGCGATGCATCTTCCAGTTCTGGGCACATTACTGATATGTTTGGATAGAGCAGTTGAAACGTTTGCTGAAATGGTTATTCAATTTCTCATGCACCATTTAAACGAAAAAATTCTCCACTGTCGATTTATCTTCCATGTGATAAGTTCGGCGCTGTCTGTTGAATCATTAGTCAATGCAATCTTTTCCTTTGAAATTTCTTTTTAGATCTTTCGTAGGGATAGGTGATAAAGCAGTAAAGGCGAAAACATTACTGGGAAACTCCATTCCTTTTCCTTCAAATATGATTAGTACTTCATGTCGTTCCTTTCCTTAAGTCATGGAATGAAAAAGGTGGTGGGAGGGGAGTAGGAGGCGTAGGGAGAAAAGAGGAGTGGGTGAACGCCAACTTTTACGTTGCTTTTTTGGTGGAGTGTTATTTCGTTTGCATTTTGTAGCTGGAAGTGATTGGGGGTCCGCAGCCAATCCCGCCACTGACGTTCACACTCAACGATTCATCAATCGCGTCTGTGGCTGAGAACGGTCTAATTACGAGCAGAGCATTGGGCACCACTATTGTTGTGGGCTCTACTGTTGTGGAGCACACATCTTCGAAGGTGCGATTTAGTGTTTCTTTTGAATTCATTTTTCAATCGGATCGGTTAATAGAGGTGAACGAATTATGGTTGTATGAGGATGCACTGCACTAAATTTGTAAGGGAAGTTGTTAGCATTTTGTTTTGAATTCCTCTTAAATCTCAGTTTGAATATTACGATAGGCTTTTAAAAGAGAGTTTTAATTCACTAAGACTTGGAAGCAGAGGCCTAGGGAAGGGAGCTGAATGTGGAGTTGTAGTGGAAAGAGAAAAAATTAAAGGGTGGAATTAACTTACTAATGTATGTGTAATAGTTTGCGCATAGTATGGCCGCAGAGGTCTTCTCGCTAATTGCAGCGATAACTGAAAAAAACAAAAAAAAAAAACAGAAGTTTCGGCAATCCTTTCAGATGCACATTTGAACTATGGAAGGTAGCTTCAAGAACAAATTTAATTCCACAATTTAGATAGAGGATTAAGCTGCAGCCATAGCAGATAGACTGCGTGCTTGCATAAATCGTTCGTTGAATTCTGCATTTGAAGGTCCCTTGTAGTCAGCTAGAGTAATTGAATTGTTTGCTTTAGAAAGCATTCTGCAACTCTTTGCTTGTTAGCGTGATTTTTATTACTGATAGTACGGTTGGGGTTTGTGATGTTTGTTCGGCGGGTGGTCTTTTTTGCGCAGTTAGTAGCCATTGTATGAATATTGGGCAGTGACCAAGCTGCATGCTTTTTGTATGAAGAGTCCTGATCTTACATGGTGTTTGGACCGGGTGATGAATGGACCACTTTATGCCACATCTTCGACCTCCGCTAGTATTAGGGATCCATACCCGAGGAGATTAGCGAACGATAAGCTGTATCAGGGTGCGCACTGAATCAGTGTGTGAGACTACAAGTAATAGTTAAAGGCATCAGTGGAGGTACGAGTGGTGTCTCTTCGAGGTATCCGCATTCTCACCTCATCGAATCACTTGGAGCAAGGCACACTCGCATGGGCACGTATTGAAGGTCTCAGTGACGATGAAACGCCGTTCGCCTTTGGAAGTGCAGTATATCCCTTGCGAGTTGCTTGGAGACTGAGCACACACGCCGTCGTCGAGATTGTTTCACCATTCGGAGTGCGCGTTTGTTTGGCTTTTTTCTTAGATTTATTGTAGAGACTGCAGCATTTCTGGGCTACTTGGGATACTCTCGACTCTCAAAGTGTGAAATAGTTGAACTTTCTACCACTTTTGGTGTGCTTTATTCGATGAATTGAATATGTAGAGGGATTTAGTCTTGATCCCTGTCTGGGTGAGCAAAAACTGGTCATTCAGTTGAGACCGATGTGGATTTGCGTGGACTTAAGCATGAATGATGTAAAAACTTTAGGTAGAATTTATTGTCCTTGGGTGTCTCGATATGTTAATCTGTAGTTTTTATTGAAATAATTTCAGCCAGCGATAATGGAGAGTGTGGAAAATCAATTTCAAGTGTTCCTGAGAGCACTAGAACCGGGTCAGGTGATGCTGCGTGCTTCGGTACAGGTGGATAAACGAGCTGAGGCACACTTCAAGCACGGACATCAGTTCGAAGACGAGGTTCTGATAACGGTGCTCGAACCGCTGCAGCTGATACAGCCGGGCATCCGCCCACAGTCTATCCGAGTCACGCCAAACGCGCAACTGGAGCTCAAGCCTAACCGGTTGCCTTAAATTTGCTGGTTGTGGTGATATGCGTGAGAGAGTATGATTGAACACTGCTGAGGAGGTTAAATGAAACGGGGCAACAGAGCATTTTAATGAGCGTTAAACCTTATATTGCGGAATTGTAGTCGTTCAGGTGAGGTAAACCGATTGGCGATATTAAGGCTTGAGCGGAAAATGTTGTTTTTACATTCACTATGTGGCTCACATGTAGGTGTTGCTGCCACCACTTTAGCCTTTATACAAATATTGCAAGACTCCATATATAAAAGACCATTGTATTTTAATTCGGGAGTTGTTTCTTCTAGCAGCGTCACAATTATGGGGTTCTTTGTGGAGTAATGTTCATATGCCCTTATAGATGAAGTTGCTCTACTGAATGTGGTGCGGTAAAATGTAAAGCTTTTTTGCTGAATGTATGAGAGCACTGAAACGATTTAGTTGAAGCGAATTTTGGTATTTTATCGCCAACATTTTGCGGCGAAAATACATAAAAAGTAGTTCCCTTCAGTGTTTAATTTCGATTTTAATAACTGTGTAATTTTTTAAAGTAAAAACTGGTCTCAAGTTTAATTGCCGTTGCGGGCTGCATTAACTCAGTGCTTGCATGGTGTTGGATTATTTTGTGGCTTTTAAAACGACTGCTTGTTTACAGCGCCGTTTAAAATCCGCTAGGAATCCACTGTTTTCCTGCGATGCGTTTTCGAAAGTTGACGGAAAGGGAACATCTTAAATTTTATCATCTTCGACTGACTTGCTAATACTAGTTCCGACTTACCTGCCTGCATGGTTTGTCTGTCTGCACTATTCTTGATCTTTATTTGTTGGAATAACCTATGGGTTCACCGTCAACTACTACTGTGACATTTTCCGTACTAGAAAAAAGTCTGACCTCATGACCTGGTCGATTAACTTGATCCTTATGAGCCTTGCTAGAATTGATCCGTACTAGAAAGAAGTCTGGCTTCAGTTTCAGGAAGTTTTTCATTTTGCTTCATTCGGAACCGAACGTACAACTGTTATGTTATTTTGTAGAGTAGGTGGTGCGATCTCGTTGCGTGTACCGCAACAATATGCGCCGTATATATCAATAAGTGGTAACAGTGGTGCAGTGTTGCGAGGTGTATCGGTGGGCGATGCGGTCTTGGAAGTGTACCATATTAGCATTCCACACAATGAATCGTCATTCGTCACCGTCTCGGTATGAAATGCTTCAGTTTGCGCTTATTCTTTTAATCTGCCTCTCTTGAGACCAAATCGAGAGAAAGCTGATGATAGCGAATAAAGCGCCTAATAAGAAGTAATCTAATTATGAAACTCTTTAAAGGTAAATGTGTAAGTAACATAAACGGATATCTCCAAGGTAAGGGCAGTGATGGTCTCATGCCAATAATGTTTGGTGCCCGCCTTGCGTCACGATCGAGCATTTTTGTGGGCCATATGCAGCAGCAGCAGTTTCAGGTGCATCTTTAAAGATGCCAAATGTAAAATAACTGAGTGGCAAAAACTTTGCCGACGAGAAGAAAAAATTCCGTTTGCACATTTCTGTGGATGCGCAATTTAGAATGTGTTTATAAAATTGCAATAAATGTGCGATGTGCTATTGGTTTTGAAGATGAAGTACAATTGCACGAAGAATAGCCAAAATAGATCGTTCATATGTGTGTCACCTGCATAGTCCCAATAAGAGCAAATTCATCGATACGCAGGTAAGATATCAGTTTTCGACTGAGCATTTAGGAGCGCTAGCTTGGTAATCAAAGATGAGCTAAACAAGACCTAAGTTCGTATAATGTTTCAGTGAATCGATTATTCTTTCATAAAGTCGTTTCAGCGTGATCCTAGGATAGTTTGTTTGACGTCGATGTTGCCAGACGGGTGTCAAAAGTCCAGTAAGTCTTTCCGCAGCAGTAAAAGACTTCCATTAGATGTTATGAAATCTTGTAACGAAAGATTTATGGAAGCAACCTTTTGCGCAAAACAGTTCAGAAGAGTTTGTCGTTTGGAATAAATTCTAAAGAAAATCCGCCACAGCACTGCTATTTTCAGCATATAGTAAGACTCTATTTTTATGCTCACTTCCAGAAGAGTTGTATGTATCGCTCCGAATTCAGCTGCTACTAAAGAATCCCTATCATCCTTTTCATCTGGTCTAAAGGCTTTGCCTCGGAGATATTTATTCATGTTATTTGCTCATGTAACATTAAAAAGTTTCGTAATTCAGTTTTTTTTTTGATTGCATGCTTTATCCGCAAATATCCGCCAACAGTCTTATTGATCCATTGCAATTTCCCTGTACCATTAAGTGATTCTCCGTTTTCTTTCGCTTTTCTTTTTGAAGGAATATTTGTTTCGTTACTGAGGTATTGTTGTTTTGAAAGGAAATGAAAACTGGGCTGCTTTTAATATTACGCTATTGAAGCTGTAGTCCGAAAGCATTCTTACTTCTCATATTGGTGCATTTGGAGATATTATCCTATTTTAGGTGCGGACAAAAAGCAAGCAGCAACGGGTCACGTATATTTATAATTGATAGCTTGTTTATAATAAAACGAGTTCTTGTGTAGATTGGGAAGGATAACCATACGTGATTTTTTGTAATTGATTGTAAAAAGGGTGCAAAGGCAGAGCTGTGATATAGGGCATTTCCAGACATGAAATTATTGTCATGTATGCTTTCGATTGGCTGAACATATTTGTGTTTTACTTAAAGAAAGTATTGAGGGAAAACCAAGGAAGGTCAGACCGCGGTGTAAGTTGTGACAGCGCAGTCGAAAAGTCAAACTCAGTCTAATGTTCATAAAGGAATTCGCCTTGAATTTGAATTTTGGAGTTTTTTTTTTGAAACATGAGAAAGAAAAAGGAATCAAATTTAAAAGTTTGAGTTTGTACAGTGCGAATTAATTATCTGATCTCACATAAGACTTGCAGGTGCTGCCGGTGCATTCAATACATTTGGATTCGCAAACAGTTATACCTGCTAAGGAAAATCGTGGAACTGCTCTTAGCGGTCTTCCACTCGGATACCATATCACGTTGATGGTCTCGTTCCGTGATCGTGTTGGACGCCTTTTTGACGCCACCAACGTCGACGTACAATTGAGGCCTCACAGGTTTCTTCATATAGAAAATTTTATGCTTTCGTTTTATTTTGATGAGCGAAAAAATGAGTCGAGTATTGCGAACAATGAATATTTCGACTTCAGGTGGTAGTTGAGGTGCGAAAGTATTTCAGCGTTTATGGCGATTGAAAAGCCCTTAACTTGTTCTGTAAGATGTGCCTTATATGTGGAGGAGTAGTGTTTGAGGGAGGGAAGGAATTATTCGGTGATTGGCGAGCTGTTGTCCTTCAAAACCTTGCATTCGATGTTGTTGAATAATAGTTTAGTGAATGCCTAAAATATGGCATGAGCTTCATGTTGCACAGTGTGTAATAATTGTTGGAGTATTTCCACTATTTTATAGCCTTTTTTATGAATTTGAATTCGCCGATAAAGGAAATAACTAGATGAGGGAAAATTGAGCAGGGCATTCTGTTTGCAACTTTGATGGGATGTGGTTGTAAGCACATCTGTAAGATATGTTTAGACTGGAAACTTTCTCTGAGGTGAACGATCCTGTTGCGTAGGATGATTCTTCTAAGCGCCGGTATAGGAACATGATATGTTTCTAATGTGAGTAACCGGAGAATGGATTTCCAGCAAAATTCTAAAACTATAAACAACGAAAATTACTTCTGTGTGTTGAGCAAGTGCCAAATTGGCTTTCTTTTATAGCTTTTGAAGGGAACTTGTAAAACAAAAACTTGCCGTTTTTTAGAACTGAGCTGGGAATTTCTGTGGTTCTTTTTAGTCTCCCTTCCTTCCGTTCGACAAAGTTGATGTGGCTGCCTCCACTTCGTTGTCGATAGTTTGTTACTTTAAGGCACACTCAGCTTCAATCTGCAAAGATTTCGGCTTAGGTGGTTTTATGAGCGTCTAAAGATTACCTTTTTTGACAAAGGATTATTTCAGGTTTGACAAAACGAGGATTGTTGCGAACGAGGATAGGAAGTCGTTCGATGTGTACCTTAAGAAATCCGGCGAAACCATTCTAATGGTGGGTCATTTTAGTACTTCCTGATTTGAGATAGCAGTATTGCATCGTTTCATCCTTCGCGTGAGAATATGCTATTCGGTGATCAAACTGGCGCCAAATAGGAGCGGGGCTTCATTCTTTGAGTATAGAAGCTGGGCCCTGTTCTTCCGTCTAGAAACTGAGGTTTGTTCTTTGAGTCTAGAAACTGGGTTTTACTTTTTGAGTATAGAAACTGGGCTTTGTTCTTCGCGTATAGCCAGCCGTCCAGAATTTATCGACTTTTCGTTGCTCTGTGGACCTACGATTTCGGCAAATGCTACCCCTATTTTACCATTCACATTGAAGTTTTTAAAAGGATGTGGTTTCGAGGAGAGCTGCCACCGTGATGAATGTACTTTTCATGTTCGTGTTGTCAAGCGGGACGGCATGTTCAAACAGTGAAACATGAAACTGCAGATCGCAGCAGTGGGCTAATAGGTGCCTCAGTGATGGATGGCTATCTAGCATTAGAATTATAGCAAAATGCGGGCGCGTTTTGAATGGGCGTTATGCAGTAGTCGCCGGATTACCTTAGTATAGGTGCTCGACGCATTTATATTTCGTGATTTGTTTTACTGTCATATAAAGAAATGTTTGTTTTTCATTTTCGCCGTCTGCCCTTTTATAGATCTATTCCTATGTTTTTTTCTGATTATTTTCTTTACAAAAAGATGGATTGAATGGTGAGAAAAAGAAGTATTGAAGGCATGGGATAGAGATAACCCAAGCATCAACGCTTTCCTGCGTATGCCAGTGGTGGACGTGATTCGCCCGAGTATGATGACGCTTTCGGTTGGTAGTGTCGTATGCTTCAAGTCGACGTTGCCATGTGGTGCGTGGAGAGAGGCTGGACTGAGGTCGCATTTCCATTTTGTCGACCAATATTCGGGTATTGCCACAGCCATCGAACAAGGAAGCGCTGTTGTTGTCGCACATGTTGAAACCGACCAGTCGATATTCACAAAGGTTTTAATTTTTGTTTTGCGGTAGGGGTTCAATGCAGCTATGTAATGCGTTATCGCAAAAGTCGATTTTAGCTGTTTTCATCATATGAAAGAATTATTGATTATTCTGTCGGTTATAAGGAGTAAAATTGTTATATTGAAAGAGTAAACTGGAGTGTGAGGGAGAGGGAGGATGGGGCAGGAGGAGATTGATTCGTTTCGCCTAAAGATGAATGTGGTGAAATGGAGGGGCCTTGTTATCAAGGGGGATGAGAATCTCATCCTTGGAAGCCTGTCTCTTAGGCTATTATTTGAGGTTCGGTTTCAATTAAATGGTTAGTCAATTGTTTATTTATTTATTTATTTATTTATTTGTTTATTCGTATATTTACTTCGACATTAAAAGGGGAGGGGGGGGGAGGTACAAAGAATATGTGAACATGAATAGCAAGTGTTCACAAAGCAATCGTAGGGCGAATAGGCATTCACTGCTTAAGTGCAGCAATTGTGTGTAGGTTGGAACGACGTAGCAGCAGTTTAAAGGCTGAAGGAGTGGGTGCATTAAGGATGTCGTTGGGAAGCAGACTCCATATTCATAGAATGCGAAACTGGAAACTATGCAGAACATTATTTGTATTGGAACATCTTTTAGCGAGCTGAAATTGATGGTGTATATCGATTATGGAGAGAGGCAAACTGAAATATGTGTGATAGTGAGATGTTAGGGAAGCGGCATAGAATTTTATAACAAAGAATCGAATCCGAATTGAGCCTGCGATATTCCAGTGATCTCAGGCTGACATTGATGACGACAAATTTTGCGGAAATTTGTCGTCATCAATGTCAGCTGGGGATAAAGCGTTTCTGGGCATCCGCTAACAGCCTGATATCAGAAACCATACAAGGAGATCACACAGAGGTGCACTATTCCAAAATGAGTCGGCAGTAAGCTATGAGTTTCGTTAATGCTTTTACATCTATGCTACGGAGCGCGGAGAATGTAATTCGCAGTTTTCGGCTACTTTCCAGCAATATTATTTGACGGTTGATACAGTGCACAGAGAAAAATGGACACAAGCGAGACTATTATGGCTTAGTCTGCTTCAAAAAATAATTTTGATTTTTTCTGCAATTGATCTTTAGTTTGCTTATATTTCTGGGCGTCGACTTTTAGTGGCTGTTAGAATTCATGTTTTTGAAAAATTCAGGAAGAGCGATCTAAGGACCATTATAAGCAGTTAAGTGGAGCTATTAGTTTACACTCACTTCTTGGAAAAGCTCTAAAGTGATATTGCAGGCAACAATTGCAGCGGTTGAGGCAATTCGTATCACTCACGTACCGCCCTTTGTTTCTAATATACCCGATCGACGGTTCATTTTTCCAGTATCGCTTAGCAGCAGCGTCGATGCCACCAACGACGTGCATGGTAAGCACATTGTTTTGTAATTGGTGGGGATTTATTTATTTAAGTTTTGCTGC
The DNA here is from genome assembly GCA_037389465.1 of Baylisascaris procyonis. Taxonomy (NCBI): domain Eukaryota; kingdom Metazoa; phylum Nematoda; class Chromadorea; order Rhabditida; family Ascarididae; genus Baylisascaris; species Baylisascaris procyonis. Next base: position 280,503 of record JAZARR010000247.1, read on the forward strand.
TGCTTAAATTTGTTTCTTCTTAGTTTGCTTGAGTGAGCCTGTTTTATTATTTTTTGCCATTTGCTGAAGGGAAAGAGGGTGTATGCGATGATTTGATTTCATTGTAACCATTACGTACTTTTGCATTAGTCGTGTGAACAGGTTATGAGGGATCGTTGAGAATTAATTGCTAATGAAAGTCGTCATAAGTCAATGATGCCCAACTGAAGGGAGTTTCACGATGATCGTGGCAACTCCTTATGAAATGCACACATTTGTCCTTTGAAGGGGGAGTGGCTAATTAATGTAAATATCAAGTTCGGGAGGTAGACTGTGTATAACACAATCCTTTAAGTGGATGGTACGAAGATGCTGATGTTTCTTTGGTAAAATTTGTTGTTCGTTGTTGTTATGTTATCAGCGATACAATTTTGGGTTGCAATAAACCTTAATGGGAATGTGCACTTTAAGGTTGCGATTCATCAGATTTGAAAAAATTAGATGGTATGCGGGCTCCATTCGAATGCCTAGTGACACTTGAGGATAACACTGCGGTACCTGCATCGAGCATCTTTATGACTAATTCAGTCTTCGTGTCAAGCTCAGGTTTGCGGTCTTTTCTTTGCAGAAGTGATGATTTTTGATGATTTTCCAAAAAGTTTATTCACTGCCCCATTTATAAATTTATCTTATAATAATGCAGTATTATAATGCCAATAATAATGCAGTATTTGAGGTTCAAAAATTTTTTTTTCAATTTCTATGCATGCATGATGCGATAACAAATGTACATTACTCTCCAATCAAAACGCTCTTGCTGATGTTATGTCAGTATTGGTTTTACTGCTGTTTTGCATTTTTACGTCGTTTTAATGCATTGCCGCGTGCAACTGTGTGATGTCAGTGGTGACTTAATTGAGGTGAAGAGAGCAAAACGTATTGGGAATCAGAGTTAGTAGACATTTCTTATATTTATTGTCCAGGAGGAATCGGATTCCTCACTGCTAAGGGATTCGTGAGTTTTTTTTCCCCAAAATCTTCGAGTAACGGGATAGGGGAGGGAAATTTGTTTGTTTGGGAATATGCGAGGGGAGGGAGCACTTTCTTCAATGCCGTTTTGAAGGACTTTTAGAAATTACCAAATTTTGCATGTTGGCAGATGCGCTGCATCCAACTAGTGTGTTCGTTCTGATAGCTTGAACACACTAGTTGGATGCGGCGCTTCTTTCAAGTTGACTGGAGTTTCGAGTCGGAAATATGCATACGGTTTTGCACCTCGAGCTATCGGTAGACAATTTCATGATTGATGTTGATGGAAACCATTTCATATGTAGTAGATATCTCGTATATTTTGTTTTTGCATGTTGGACAGAACTTAAGATGTGGACATGTTTGAGTCGTTGCCAAAGTGGGAAGGGGATTTTTTCACCCTCCTCCCATGATCTAAGTCCTAAGAGAGGGGATATTCCATTCTTTCAAAGCTTAGCTATGGATGAGTTTTTTGAGCTTCCACCACTTTTTTCAAAAATTTTGGGTGCGTCACAGCGCCATTTAGCTAATTTCAAAAACAGTCATCGTTCGTCTCTGGCAGCAGAATGTCTTTAAGATTTGGCAGTCGTTTTATAGAGTAAAATTTTCTTGGTACTATTTCCTTTGACGACATTGTAGATCGCTTCGATGATGTTGGTGGTTGTAGATGGTATCTGGGGGGATGGTGTCTTCGGTATTTTGTGCTCACTTCAAACACTGACGGAAAAAACATTAGGACTTAGTAGTATATACATTATATATATATATAGTTAGAGCACGTACACATGCATAATTTTTTTCTTATATCAAGTTATGAATACATATATTAGCGTTGAGTTTCTAATTAGCGCATACTCATTTTCGGGTCTAGTTATATAGGAACGAGGCTACTGCGAGCGGAACATTTTTTTTTGAGGATTATTACCATTTTGGCTGTATAGAACGCCCAGATGTTTGCCGATGATTACCCCTTGAATTTGGACATTGTAATCCTACCCTGAAGTTGATGGCCTGTCGTTGCCGCGACTTTGCGGGCGGAAACGTTCGCTAGTATGTATCAATAAACGGCCAGCTATGCGTCTTGCATTTCCATGGAAAAAAGTATATCATTTGAACAAAATAGCTAGAGGCATTGCAAACAGCTATTGTTAGATGTAGGGTTGCGCAGACATGGCTTCTGATTAGAGAATTGTATAATATTTTATAGGAGGAGGACTGCGTAGTGGCAGCATCTGCGCTTAAGGCCCGCCATCGAGCGTGTAAATCCCTTTTATGAATGCAATGCATTTGGCAATTCCTGAAGTTGATGCAGTTAAGTTTGCAAATTGGATGGAAGAGTTGTCTGTGGAAAGAATTTCACCGATGACACGTCAGATAGGCTAGGGAGAATATTCCGGGAGCGCTAGATAGAAAGACTCTTGAAAGATGCAATTGGACGGGAAAGGTATAGGAAACCGGTCAAATGCCATTCATAATGGCAGCAGTAATAATGAGGCAAGGAATGTTTTGGAGAGATGTGATGCAAGTTTCTTTTGATGGTCACTTCCGGTAATAGGCGAAAAAGAAATGGCTACTTCTAGATGACCGTTTTCGGGAGAGTAAAGAGGAAATGTCAGCATGTTTTACTTCAGCGATGAAAGGGTATTAGGTTTCATTGATATGCGTTGAAGTCTGTTGATGTCGAAATCTGCTGATGCTGAAACGATGATTTTAGGGTCGTACGCTTGCGTCCTCCAAGAGGGTTATTTCGGCAGCTCTCGTGCTCTAATCGAAAGCGACAAGTTGAACGTTGTCGTAACTGCTAAATGGACTGGCTCAGCTAAGGTATGCTAGAGAAATGGCGGTGCATTTTTATGAATCTTTCCATTTAAAATTTTGTTCGATTTGCAAAACGCTGAGGCAGTTTGACTTGTATGGTATATGCTTGATGGGAATTACAGGTATTGGGGGCAAATGTGACGACAATATTCTACCCTCGTTTCGAAGTGGAACAGATGGAAATACGCTTCAGCAATTTGCATTCACAACGAGCATTGGTCACTGTATTAGCACCAAAGTCGATGATATCGACGATGAAGTTGGAGGGATGTCGTGAAGGTGTTTTCACTATTGGAAAACCGAAGTACACGCCTCCCTACACGTTGCAATATCAATTTAAGGTGAGGAGTTTTTTGTCATTCCAGCTTCATAACCGCAAATTGAATTTTTCATCAATGAGCTTCTCATCTCGGAGTAGTTGGTTTTCGTTCCTTTTTAAGTTCTCAAAATGTGTTGATTATCGTTGTTAAGTTGGAATATAGTATTTAAAGGTTGGAGATTGTAGACCTGAATAAGATGGTGAACATGAACTTCTTTAAGTGAAGCGTTTGCGTGCGACCTGAAGTTAAGCTGGTGCAAGTTGACTTCGAGCATATTTAGGTGTTGAATGGGGGAGCGATGATGATGTCAAGTAAGTTGTGGTAAGGGGAGATGATAAAGCAGGAAAAAATCAACCTAATGTTTCATTGGCAGGGATAGTTGTTGAGTGGGCTATCCACGTTATTTTTGATGTTATTCAGCAATTTTGCAGAATTATTCCATTAATTTTGCAAGAATTGGAAGTTGACAGCACAAAAGAAGAAGTGGAAGGAGCGTTCGTTTTATGGCGAATCTATAAAATTCGCTCGGAAATAGTTATCGGAAATTGTTTGAATGTTGGAAATTAGGTGATTGTCGGAATGTCGTATATATTGGAAACCACTCGGAAATTAGTTGGTTAGATATTCGAAAGGATGGTTAGCTTATTTTATTAGAGACTTCAAATGTATGGGTAATTTGAAAGGAACCTGGGACAATATCACAGGTTTAGGTTATTAACCCGGGAAGGTCGACTTCGTCAAACGACTAGGATGCGTGCTGCGAGTAGTAATGAAAAGTGCGTACGTTAGAGAAGTGGTATAATCAAAGTAGAACTGAAATGGATTTAAATTACAGTGGCTATATTTGACAAAAGTTAGCGTTGCGGAATCCGAAAACTCGATGTCGAAATATTATCATAGGGCTTCATCAGCCAATGTTTTAGTTGAACGTCAACTCGGCAGTGCTGTGGCGGGAGTATCTGAAAGAATGCAATGTGACAGTCAGCAGTAAATTAACGGGGCAGACGCACTCCATTCCAGCAATCATCACCTTACACGGGGACGCATCGAAGGCTGTTATCCGAGGTATTTTTTTTATACACTGGACTCTTGCTGATCCGATTTCCTTTTATGGTCGTGATGTAAGGGAGGTGGGGTTACACTTCATGATTGAGTTCCTTCTAGACGATGCTATAACGGCAAGTGGCGATGTGTTTGCATGCTGTTACAAAACTTTACTGCAATGATGTGAAGGGAATTGGGCTATTTTTCTTAAAGAATTGGACTATCCATATTTTTTGGCGTTGTGAAATGTTTATCTCTTTTTTTAATGTGTACTGCACACAGTTAATTTAATGAGAAGTTAAAGTTAGGCACTTCAATCTAATCTGGCATATTTGTGCGCAAGGACTGGTCTGAGTAGCAAAAGTCGAGTCTATTCATTGATATTTCCACAGTTTTTTGACAGAAAAGGATGTTTCAGGATATATTTTTATAGATAAATTTCAACTATTAGAGCTTTAAATATTGAAGAGGTATTTTTATAGATAAATTTCAACTATTAGAGCTTTAAATATTGGAGAGTGTTCTCGGCTGTTTTCTGTGCAAACTTCAATTAATTTACCGTTCAGTGCTCGAAAGAATTCAGTTCTTATCGGTTTCACTGACCTTATTTGTTCTCGTTTTTTATTCTTAACCTTTATTTCTAACTTCGATTTATTGGATATGCTGGGTAGTTTTTAGTGACTTTCATGGTTTTAATCTTTTTTATGTTGTGTGGGGCTTGTAATATCGGAAAGTGTTTCGGTACTTGAGAATTTATGTTTGTTATCTCGCATTAGACGGTGTATTTTCAGCGTCTGAAGGCGTCGCGATTTATGTGACTGAATTGGCCGAATACTCGATGATGATTGTCGGATCGGTGGTGGTGACGCTGCTATGCGTCGCGGTTATTATAGGTCTGTTTTTGGTTGCATTCTTTTTTCATTTGGAGATTGTTGTTTATTTTTTTTTTCATTTAACGATCTTAATAAAATTAATCATACAAAATGGTTTTCTAATTTTGGAGTTTTTTTTGGGCATTTATATCATTTTTATTATAAGTCGACGGATCTGAATGGATCTTTTGTCCTTCAGTTAGGTCATATTTTGTTGTGTTGAGATTAGGATTGCTTGACGAAAAAACTTTCTTTGACAGTTTCCAATGCCAGCAGTAATTGAGATTCTTTTTAACGTTTATGTTTGTTTCTCGCCAATAGGCATTTCCTCGTTTGACAATTTCCCCGATATGTTGTGTTTGAGTGGTAAAGTCACCATCACACTATGATGATTCCGATTGATTTTAAGGGAAGGAAGTGTTCTGATAAGGACTGCTAGAGGGAAGGGGAGGGAAAGTGATAACGTAACCCACCTCATCTCGAAACAATCAAAGGTATATGAATAAAAGTTTAAATGTTTGGAAAATTATGAAAATTAAAGTTGGTGTCGCAAATGCGGCAAAATAAAGTGCGGCGGCAGCGGGGATTACGCGGGAATAGCTTCGCACTAAGAAAGAGACAAAGACAAAGGCAAGAGATGACAAGTTAAATGCAGTTGTCTGGAATGACAACAAGAAGAGGAAACATAGAATCTTCTCACAGCAATGTGGCGATTCTATGTTTCCATTCCCATCAAATCTCCAGCGAAATCTTCTCAGTTATTTCGCTGGAATTTTATTATGACTTTCGACTTTACGCGACAGTTGGTTCTGCGAATTATTTGTGGATATAGATTAATTTTTTCTCATATGTGCGGTTGAGTAGGAACATGTAATTGGTATGTTTATGTCCTGCCGAAGAAGAGATTGCAAGATGCAGATTATATGTCTTAATTTGAAAGGGGCAAACTGTGTTTGAATATCTTGTGTGATTGCAGCACATTGCAAAGGATATCGCATATTGCCGCATTTGTTTGGAGATGGCCTCTCTGCGCAGCCGAATGTAGGCGGCGTATTCGCCTCGGATCGCTCACCGGCTACTCCAGGTTTCACTGATTACATTTTACGCTAGACCGATGATATTGTTTTTGATAAGTTGCGATTGTTTCTTATTGGAGTTATTTAAAAATAACCTGAAAAATTGCCTTAGGAAATCGGCGAGCTTGTTCTTTGTAAGGCGGAGAAGAGTTCTTGAAGGAATTAACTGAGTCTAACAAGAGTGTATTCATTTGCGATGTGGTGGTCAAATGCAGCTGGAAACTGCATTGCCTTATTAAGCACTTCTGAGAGTAACATCTGTGTTCTAAGGTTCAGCTGGAAAGAATTTTCAAAATTGTTTTCTCAGGCAAGGTGAATATTATATGCAAATGCTAGTTCATTCTGATGTTCACTTTGTGGTTCAGGTTTTGCTGCGTGGCGTTCAATGACACATCACGTCGTGCGGCCATCGCCTTCAAGCAATACCTTTGTCAGTACTCGTGCAAAGCCTTCGCTTTCACCGGATATTAGCTCAGTGCGCATCTCTTCGGTTCGACCATCAGGTGATCCTAGTGATAGTTTCGTTTGGAGTACCGGTGATTCACTGAATACGCCAAGTGCATTGCGGGAACAACGACATTAACTACGATCGTGTACTGGCATATCGTCTTCCAGTGAGCAGTATGTTTTCCTCATTGGCGTTTTACGTGATTTTATAAGAAACCACCTTACCATTTAGGTCGACAGCGATTATAAACTGAAATAAGAAAAGCTGCTGAACTGTAGAAGTAGGGTTGCGGGGGGGCAGAAAGAAAGGGGGTGGACTACTTCCAAAGTTTTTTTGGCTCATCTTAGATAAATGTGAAATATTTGCTTGTTGTGAGGCCGTTTACTGCGTATGCAGCTGAGAGGGCTCTTGGTTTATTATATTACTGTATTAGTTTGTAATTGTTGAAATTACGTATAGAGCGCTTTATGGATGATTTTTTATTGAATTTTATTGCTTCTTTGTTTTTCTTATCGTGTTCACCTGTTGAATTCACTAATTTACTGTATAAGTGATTGATGCTTATGTTTGTTTTTTTTTTTTTCTCATAGAATATTGGTCATTGTTTTAGTGACGGTTTTTTATGATAATGTTATGTTTGGTATAGAACACGTTACTGATGGATGGAAAGAGCTCTTTTATAAGGAAACACCTTGAAAAGGTTGTTTGAGAGAAGAGATTTGGGTTGAGGATGAGCCGTCTTATGTTAAATGACCTTAGTTTTGTTTTGCATCTATAGCCCGGCTGAAATGAAATTGCTGAGAAAGATATATATTGGGGAATGAGGGCGCGAAATGTTGTGGGTACTCATGCCTCATTTAATAGATTGTTTTCTTCGTTGAGGTTGAGTTATGCTTATTCTATATAGTCTTGGTTGATCTCATTGGCGCATGTTTTCATCAAATATTATTCTCTCATCGTGAATTTTTATGCTGTAAATGTTGTTAGAATGTGCCTCAAGAACGTTTCGTTGAATAGTTCCAACGAAATCGATTTCGATGTTTTCCTTCTTATGGCTTCAATCCTTGTTAGATTTATTTATGGTTACTGGTTTGATGCATGTGCGGGGAATTTATTGTCATTTGAATGCGATGTTGCTATATGTTTATATTTATAGGTAATTGTAGCTATACTGCTTTTTGTTCTAGCTTGAAAGAGATGGATTTATTTATATTTGAGGCATGTGGGAATAATAAGTTCTCACACTGTTTCTTTTGTATTTTTGCGAATTTGTACGATCGTTTTGGGAAATATTTCTATGAGGCATTTTGTCAGTGTTGTTTTTCCTCTCCTATGTTACTGTTGTATTATGTTAAGCAATATTATGAAAACTGTCGAACTGTACTCTATGTCACATTCACATGTAGCCGGTTGGTGATCATCTCCAGCCTTGTCAGCCTTCCCTGTTCCTTCTATTTGACAAAAGGGCATATCGAATTTCGGTCGCAGCGTATGAAGCTAGATGATTTTGAAAACAGTCCTGTGAAAAAATTGTCCGAAAATCTCATCTTCCACAAATTTTAGTTAAATGTACATGCAGACATCACTTTTTTAACTTTTGTCAAGTGCGGTCCCGCAAGATTTATGGAGGGCCGATGATGAAAGGGAGAAAACGCCTGATATCGAGGGCGATGCAAATAGTGATTTGGGGCTTATTGAAGTATGTTTTCATAATTAAGTTATTATGAGAATGATAGATAAAAATTTGTTATAGAGATGGTAAACCAAAATATGTTATGGAGAGATAAGTGGCCAGAGGTGTGTTATTTGGAGGTGATTCTTGCGAGAGGGATTGCGACATCATCGCCAGTGGACCATTTAGAATAGAGAGGTCTAAGGGAAAGTCAGAGGGGAGAAATTGACATCGCAGCATAACCCAAGTCTTACTGCAAAACGGAACTGATTTGCCGTGCCAAGTCGCTACCCATCAGGCAGTGGTCTCATTAGATGGGGGATCTCGTTAGAGAACGGCTTGCCGGAGGAGGCGGGAGCGGGATGGGAAATAGTCTCACGAGAGCGAATTTCGACGAGAAAGTTGGGACATCGTGTCCGCCGTGGATGGGAGTATTCATAGCACGTTAACTAGAGGGATATATAAATGCGATGCGGGAATATGTGGATGTGTGAAAGAAATTATGCCATTGCAATAGGCTCGAGAGAGACGATATTGTGGCTTGTTGTTCTTATGTATTCACTGTTCTTATGGAAGAAAAAGCTTACTCCTGGTGTTTGAATGTGAGTTAACGCGGTCATCCAAGTGGCCATAGCCCTATATCGATACTGTTTTGTGTTTCTTATTTTTTTTATTTTTATAGATAGAAACCTTTGTTTGCTTAGAGCGCCAGAGCGCTCGGTTCTTGTGAAATGCTTCACTTATGTGTGTTGGCATGCTCTCTTTCACAGCGAGGACACACATAGCGGCTGCCTTACCTCTTTGTTGCTCAATTTGAGTAGTTTTTTCCTAGCCTATTTAGCTTCTAGGCTGCAATTCCTAGGCATCATCTCTAAGTTAGTCTCTAAACAAGAGATCGTTGGACTTGCGGTGCCTTTGAGTCCCACCCTTTGAAGTAGCGATTGCGTACGTGTATTCATTTCATCACTCTGTTAACGCTAATGTGAAGCCACGCCTCTCAGGCTGGGATGTTTTGAATGATGTGTCGAGCAGCGTTACACCTCCGCTTTTCACAGTGAATGAGGTTGCAACCGGTCCCACTGTCTTTTTTGAGCAGTTAGATTTTTACGAATTATCATTTGTTATTTTATTTTTAGTTGCCAAAGTTTGTCAGTGGATTTGTCAATGGAAATACCGAATTTTTCCGGAAGAAATGTGTTCTTCTTCGGTGACTTGGAAATGCGGCTGAGTACTTTCGATCTATCAGGTAACTTCACTGCATTGGTACTATGCTGAAATTTACGACTTACCCCTTTGATGTCGTCATGAAAAAGTATTTCACCAACTTTAGAAGTTCTTGGGGTTATATTTGCTAGGGGTTATATTTGAGCCCATACGGTACGCGCCATTTGCAGTCCTTACCGGTGTTCGAAATCACTGAAAATATTTGCGCAAAAAAAAAGTGCATTGAAATGTTTCATACGAACATGTTGGATGCGTAGGGGCGCAGCACAACGGTGCGAAGCCCACAGACATGCCTCGATGTCTTGAGTATGCAAGTTCTGACTTTCCTCCTAGAACTCGAAACTTTAGAAAGATCACTAATTTCTGGAACCAACATTTTTAGAAATCGTATATCACTTCGAGTTGAATTGAATGTATAAAACATCATATAAGTTAGCGACACGATGTGTACATTGTTTTTTGCAGCGACAATTTGGTTATAGACCGAGGGTTCACATACGACGCACAATGCATACATAGCAGTATGCTGCGCCGTTAAAACGGCATCATCAATATGAATTACAAGGAACTGCGATTTTCTACGAGGGTTAGGTTGGTAGCTGGGAAAGAACTTGTGAGGATTTCAATAAAAAGAGAAGTGAAGGGGGTTAGGAAAAGACACGGAACCGAAGCAGAAGAGGAAAAAGCAGGAGTGGCGAGGGTTGAAAAAGGTTTGCTAACGAGGTCGACCATGTGGTAATCATGGGCTTTGGGATTCCTGCACGTGCTATGTAAACAAGTGAAATAAGGAGGTGTAGACGGATTCAGGCGTTGCTGCGGACATTATTCCAAGGTGATTATCGGTTGAAAACATGCGGGTACCATCTCTGCTATCTTCAGCCCCTTTATGTCGGAGAGGTGGGTCATCTTGCCGTACTGCGCTACAAGAGGCAATCTTGCTGGACTGGTCTGTTCTTTTGGTTGTTCATGTGCGAAGAAAATGCAGCGGACCATAGCTGGTATAAAAGTTGGTCTATTTATGGGAGTTGCTAAGTGCAAAATCAAGCAAGCCTAATCTCATCAAAAAACTGTCAGTGTGTTTTGTGATATTTCTTCATTTTATATTTCTTAAATTATTCTCTTCGAAATGTTTTACTTTCTTTCTCTCCACTCCTTTTTGTACTCTTTCCTCACCTATCGATCGTGTACTGTCTTTCGACGTCGTCCTCTCTATCTTCGGGTGCTAATCGATCTGTGTGAGATGGATGGTTTATATGCGAGACGATAACTACAACAATAACCAGCGTAGAAATGCGAAGCACTGAAGAGGTCATTGAAGCTATACATACGTTATGAATGGATGAGCATCTTGGAATAATGCCAACCACGTCACCCGGATTTATGCACGCTTCTTTTCCAGCAGTTATTTTCTCAGCATGTGGAGTGATTTGAGGGCTCACGATGACCATGTCAACCTCCTTCACTCCATTTCCCTTCCCCAATCTTTTCTCTTTCTTTTTCACTTGTTTCTGTTCGTTCTTCCAGACATTTTCGCTTCTTTTTTTATATTGGAACCCTCCACACTAAGCGCTGTTTGAATGCATCCGTTCACCTGTACCACTGCACAGGTGGCGGAACGGAAAATGGAAAATGTCTATGCACTCGCTTCATGGGATGCGTCTGAACAATCTTCATATATTTTTAAGTATGTGTGAGAAGCTATCAAACGCATCGCATTTGAGTAGAATTGGTGCACTGCTTTAAGCAACACAAACCGAGTTGATCTACCTCTTTCATTTATTCATTTGAAGCAGTTTGAACCTATATGAGCATAAGTTTTGCTATGTTCGGAAGAAGTTTCGGCTTCTTTTACATTATAATAACCGTACCGTAAGAGTGTACGAAGTGCGATCGTTGGGAGAATACTGGTGCAACAACGGGGAATGATCACCGACGAGTTTTTTGTGGGTCATTATTAACTATGATTATTAAAGGTTCGCTAGGGGGTTATAGAAATTTATTAATTAGGCTCACGTCTGTATAAATTAAACACGGATAGACGACTTTAGATGACTAGAACCCTTCTAGGCTGTCATAAAATCTGCTATAATATGAAAATCTAATGAATTTAGGTCGTTCTCATCTCTGCAAATTTCAAGTGAGAGATTGAATATAAAACGCTATTCACTAAATGATCATCTTATAAAATTTAATAAGTACACGAAGATATCGAGCCTATTCCGCGCTAGCGATGAGAAAATAGATAGCTAAAGGCTTCATTGAGTAAGCATCGAACTAGAATTACGTTTGTTAATTGCTTTTGTGCAGGTGCAGAATTTATCATGCTTACATATTCATTAACCTCCTCAATTCACGAATGCTATTCACTTCAATTTCTTTTATTTCATCACCATCGCAATGAATCAGTTGGTGAAAGATTTGCGCATTTTCTAGATATATCTGCAACTGGTCAATATACCTAGAGCCGCATTTATAGCAACTCTATTTCTAATTCAAGACAAACAACTCTTATTGAAAGTCCTGCAGGGTATTGTTTTATTGATGTCTAAAGACCAGTATTTTTATTTATATCATTTCAATGCGATATGATCCTCGGTTTTTTGTGCGATTAAATATATTAAGCTAAACGTCCTCTATGTCATCTCCTCAAATTTTATCCATCGCATTGCTGGAAGCGTGTGAAACCAAAATGAAATAACCTACGGCCATATCGCTCGTCCAATTCGGGTCTGTTGTCGGCCATTAGTCAGTTGCTGTTTGTAACGTCTCACTAATAGTGCATTCTTTTTTTGAGTAGTGCAAAAGTCAGCACCTTTGCCACGCGTTTCATAGCCTATTGTATATATTTTTCCAGTGGCCTTTACATCACCAGAGCTGCTGCAGTGATGTTTGGCGTGTATAGTCTACATTATTGGGCTGGTCACGTTATCCTAGTTTCGCTGCCATTGGTCATCTTTTCTGCGACTAATTTGTCCATAAACGTGTCATAAAATTTCCAGCCGCTTTGGTCTTGGAGTCTAAAAAAAGATTTTTTTAGTTGAAAGAGTTGGCTGATCTCGTTAAAAATTGGTATGATGAGCTGAAGTACAAGAGTGTTTATGTTGCTACCCTCCTTGCTATTCTTTCCTCCTCTAGATTTCAAATGGAGCGAGAAAATTTCCACTAAATGTTATTCATCTTAATCCATTTGCTTTGATGTATGACAATTCTCCACCATTGTGTTTCATTGTGCTCAGGATTGTTCTGTTGCCTCACCTGGAAGCGTCTTCATAATCGAGCTGCTTTCAATTAGAATGGAAGCACATGTAAGGTTCCCGATAAAAGCTATATTAAGTCGTATTTTGATGCAATATGTTAAAGCTTGTCACAAAGGCTGATATAATACTTTTTATAAACAGTATTATAGAGACAATTCTAAAGTGCTGTATAAAGGTGATTACGGAAACTATTATGAAATGCGAACTGATTGTTTTTATCGAAGCCTCCTTCATGCATTTGTTTTGTTTTTGCCGTGTTGTTTGTTGCATATAACTGCCTATTTCACTAGTTGTTAGGTCGAAAACCGATAGCGTTTGCAGCTTTTCAAAACTATCTTATACTCGGGTAGGGTTTATGGAGAGTGTAGTCTTCACTTCGGTTATCTGTTCTTCCTCTTTAAAACGATAGCAGTTTTTCAGTGCCTGAGAAGAGGGTCATATCCGACTTTCATTCACGGCGCTTACAAAGTTTTAGTACGATTTACAGAGCCGTACTTTAAGGAATTAAATTAAGAAGTTATAATGAAGTTAATAGAGAAAAGCTTATGTGGAAATACTTTGTCCGAAATTTCTCTTAGTTGACGTGCAAATTGTATGTTCCCTGTAATTTCTTTCTAGCATACCTGTTCAGCACGTTTCAACTTTTTAAGCACAAGAATGAAGATTTCATAGTACCGACACTGTGCAAGTCGAGACACTGCTTGTTAAAACTGCATCTATCTAACTTGTAAGGCTTATAATTGAGTAAAGCTCATAGAGTTATGAAGTAAAATAAGGCCGTATCCTTATAACTTTGCACATTTCAACGAGCAAATGTAATGATTTATGCGTGATGATCGTTGTTCGTTAGTATCTATCGCGTCCTACAGACGTTATTGTTGCCATATTATTTGTGATTTGGGTTATGAGTTTATATTTGATGATTGAATTTTGAACCTCATTTTGAATTGAATTGAATTTAAACCTCATTTTTGGTGTTATTCGATGTCATTTCGTGCTTGAAGCGAAAAAAAAATAAAGTCCTTATGAAGACTTTTTAAATTGCGACTTCGCAACGTTCAACCTTAGTTTATAAATAATAACGCTAGAAATGTTTCGTTGTCCTCCTATATCTATTATTCCTTAGCTCTGTTAACTTATACGAAACAACGGTTAGTCCAATGCGTACACCTAAAATAGTTTTCCCTCCCTGTCAGAAATTTCTGTAAATGTAGGTTAAATCCGATCCGTTCGCGCCCGTGACAATGGAGGGAAGTGGAATAAGCGACTTGATTCCATGAACTCGTGGTTGGTTGGATTTGGCCGGTATGGGCTGGACAACTGGCTCTAACCCATTTTGTTACTGCTTAAAATCTCTCACGGTATCCGCTACTTTTGTCTGTTCTTGCTTCAGTCAGAAGTCGTTATTTTCTAAAACGGTTGATATCTGCGCATAATTTGCTGCATTCATTGTTCGTCGTAAACGTACTTAAAAGTTCCGCATAAACGCTGAGATTTTCTCACATATAATCTAAGCGATTTCATTTAGAATCTCAGGTGGCACTACAAGTGTTGTATTACGCACTCAAATGTCAAAACAAACGACACGGATAAAAACGTTCAAAGCGAATTTGGAATGGAAAATTGAAAATGTGAGTTCTAAAATTATTCGATTTTTGAATGTAAAAGAAATTTTGCAATGTTCGCTGGACTTAGAGTTTTTCTTTTGATGCATATTTATGAGGCAATCGGCAAAGATGGATTACGTCTGAGATCTCGACTCGTTATTTTGATTAGCGCTCATCTCAAACACCTTGGGTCGAGTCTTAATGCATTTTTCTTTAAGTTAGCTGAATGAAATTGAAATTCATTGCAGCAGAAAAGAAGCTATTAAGTTGTTGGATTTAAGAATAAAAAAGCAACTTTTTATTAATATTGGTGCACATTTTGGCGCTTCATGATAACAATTAAAAATCTTTATTCCAAACTGATGCAACTTTTTGTTTCCGTTTCGGTGAATGAAAAGGCCAATATGAACTCAGCATCTATAAAACCTTTCCGGATTAGCGTACCGACGAGGTTTTATTCTTAAGACGTTCCAGTTCTTAACTGTTAGTCATCTTGCGTCGAAGAATAAAGTTCTTGCAGTTAATGAAAAGAAGTCAAAACTGTAGCAGATAAAATTTTTATTTGCAGCATCCTTTGGTTCAGCTTAATATGAACATGAATGATTAAAATAAAGGCGAAATATCCAATATTGCAGTTGGCCGAGAAGCGTTGTCTATTCGAAAAGAATCGTCCTCTACGCAGCTCAAAGTTTGGCACTGCAGGTGTTGATTTCGAGGTTTCGATTTACGACAGTGGATTGTCGAACTCGAAGCAATCCGTCATAGGCATTCATCATTGTTCATGCTCCTATTCCGTGGTAAGAAAGTTTCATGCCTACTGTTAATGCATCGCTTCAAATTAAATGTCTACTGGAGCCTCTGTCTCACCTCTGGCTCCAACACCTTGAGTGTACATTGGAACGGTGGATAAATTAGAGCAGCTAATTGTTCGTAACTACCTTTCGTTATGCATATTGAAGGGAATAGGTAAGCGGCGACATTTTGTGTATTTCAGGTGAGGGCAATTTGCAATATTTTCGTGTTGGGATGCGGGAATCCGGATAATGGCGCAAACAGACTTTCTGTTGTGCATGCGAAGGTGGATATTAGCAGAGAAATCCGAGAGCTCGATCCGGTTTGTTTACTGAAGCTATGCTTACGTCATTTACCCACTCACGCATGCTTTGCGAATGCAATATCTTTACTTTTCTATGGAAAAGATCACTTCTTCACCAAATTGCTTTCCCGATGCCATCATTACTTCTGTAATTTTCACTTGAAAGGCTTTTTTCTATATAATAAGCCTCAAAATTTTGGCTCTAAGTTATTACAGGGGAGTTTTCAGGTTTTATCTTCAACCGCTCTGCGGTTAAAATAAACGATGTGAGTCAAATACCAAGGAAGCAGCTCTTTTAGAAGAGGTCAACGCATCGAAGCATGAATGATACTACAGATCTAACAGCATGGAGAGGCGTACTTTAATCATGCTAGTTCTAGTGGTGATTCGTCAGTATTCCGATCATAGGCAAGACATCGATATACAGCGAGGTTTCATATGGAGAATATTCATTGCAGATTGATTTGAACAAGATCAATTCATCGCCATACTTCACTGTTTATGTGGAAGTCGAGTTTTGCCCACAAGGATGCGCTGAGCCCGAATGTGAGCCAATCTTCTTCTGCATTCCAGAAGACAGCAAATGTGTCGCTCGCTGCAATCTTCACATGCTTGATAGTGCCAACTTCACCGACTGTCTTTTCAAGGTTTTTAATAAAAGTCCAACTTTTACTTCCATGAAACCATAGACGACTTATTCCGCAATGTCCTCCATCTTTTCATCCCCTTTAAATAAAACAGCATGATAGTACGCTAGTGTATTCATGACAAGTGATGAACAATCAGCATTCATCAATTTGGGATCAGTCAGTTCAGTTATTCAAGTTTGTGAATCATGGAATTTCTTTTTAAGTTACTGAATGAGCTAACTCCATTCATCAGCTCTTCATATAAAAAACACACATTATTTGGAGATGTTAACTTTCACTCTTGACTCGTTGAAATTAGTTAGAAAGTCCGTCAAAAATTCTGCTCATAATTTTCCCTTTTCTACTGATTAAAAAAAATATCCCGGCATATGTTTATAGCATTATTTCTTCATAAAATGTTTGGGATTTTCAGATCGGTGATGATGAGATTAAAGCACATCGATGTTTCCTAGCACAGCATAGTGAAGTGTTCCGTACGATGTTTTCACAGGAATCGATGGTTGAAGCTGAAAAGGGGATCGTTGAAATAAAAGATTCTGATTATCCATCGGTTTGTTGCTTCGGATGTTTTCTTCTTCCTAAGTATTTACTAATGTATATGTGATGTATATGGAAATTGCTAGGACTTTTGTATGCAAATTATCAAGCTATTAGGATTTATTCATCGGAAAGCAACAAAAATTAGAAGTGTACTAAGTTGGTTGCAAACTGCATGCAAATTTTTCGAAGTTAATTCGAAGGTGACCTGAAAAGGACATTGGAGTGGATCATTGGAGATTTCTCTACTCAGACTTCGATGCTTGCTAAGTTGAAACCTCCAAAACAAGTAGGACATTGGGCATTGGCATACGTCGATATGAGCAGATATGACATCGCCGTTAATTTCTTTGCATATGGAAGTTTTTACAGAATTGCACAAAATAGTGCAGTGCATAAATGCAAAATAAAAATTTCCACAGGTACCTCCATCATTTAGCACATATTATCCGTTTTTCGAAGATTAATTAGGACTGCACAGGTGAGAGCGATGTTGGAGTTTATATATGGCGGATCAACATCGAGCATCGAGAAAAATGTGGAAGGTGTACTCGCATTAGCCGAAAAATACGCTATAAAACCGCTGAAAGAATTTTGCGGTAACTATTTGGCATCGAAGATAAGCACCACAACAATCGCGAAGACAGCCGCTATCGCCGAATTGTATTCCTCTACACCGCTTATCAAGGTGTGACCGAATGCTCTTCATTTTTGCCTATTATATTCGTCTAGAAATTTAAAATATATACAATAGTGAAACGCCTTGAGTTTACTTCGAATTCTTATTCTACTTTGAACATTCGTTTAATTACTTCAGTTTCATCGAAAGGTTACTTTGTACCTGTTAAGTTTACTCTGACGTTTTCAAATTTATGCTATTGCGTAAGAGATAGTATACACTACATATTCTTAAAATTTTTTACCCTCAATAGGAAAATTCGAATTCCCTAAATTCGAAGAACTTATATCTTGCGGGTTGTTATTTGAACTCATACAGTAGTTGGAACATTAATCCTTATCGATGCCCGAAAAGGCTGCCAACTAAACTATACTAAGCAATTGTTTTATGCAAAAGACTTCTACTGATATAACTGACAAATCTTGATATTTAGATTATTCACTTGTCGAATTAACATCTAAATTGATGTCTTTTTTCTAATGGCTGACGATCTCATCCTCGTGCGAGATGCATATCTAATCGAAAAAGCAATCGTGGACACTCAGTTCACAATTCTGTTACGCTTTTGATTATTCAGGAAAAAATGCTATCAAAAAGAACGTCATTCTATTACATTCCAATTTATGATTTTCGTTGTGAGTTCGATATATTGCAGAGATGTGCACGTTACCTGGCAGAAAATCGTATCTCTGTATTACGTTCAAAAGAATGGGAAGAGTTGAAGAAAGAAAATCCCGAGCTCGCGATTCGCCTTCTTGAACTCTCTTTTTAGCTATTTTCACATTTGACTAGAAACTCTTGTGCTTTTTTTGTGCTAAACATTGCTCACAAGTTTGCGTGGCTTATCAACAAAAAAAAAACTACTTTACAACAAAGAAAGCATGCAACATGCGTCTAACGAAATAGATATATGTATAGGGCACGCAGCCTTACGTTTAACCCCCTCTACCCCCCCTCCCCCCCCCCCAAAAAAAAGGATGAACAACGGGGACCATTAGAAATAGAAGCATATGAGGATGCAGAGGTGAATATGTGGGGGTAAAGTAGCTGCAGTTAGTTGCAACCGCTGAACAACGGGACTACCCTTAGAGTGGTCCCATTGCTACTCTAAGGGTCTTTTACGACACGCAACTAGTGTATAGAGGGACCAGATCATGGGATGTGATGAATTATATCTTCGAGGGAGAGCAAGATGCTTTTCATAGCTTTGGGGGGGTTTTTGCTGTCTGGGATTTCCCCACGGGCGCGGGGATAATCTTGTTGGGGAGTATAAAAACGCTTGCTTTTACGATAAGATCGTCTTCAAATTGTTCGTGCTATTGCGTTGTATTTTTTTCGCTACAGAACTGAAGTAGATGAATAGTTTTAGAAAATGTGCTGTTTTTACATATTTTACTGCGTTTATATGGAGGTGGTTTGATGCAGTGGTGGCAGCTGACATCCAAAATCGACTTTCCGCCATACGCGATGGCCTGCTTGGTTGGCGGCTAAAGAAATGTCAGTGACGTTTTGTGCATTGTAGCTTTTACGGTGGACGAATATTTGGGAGAATAGGAAGTATTATCCACTCAGGAAACTCCTAGATACGTTGAATTTTGCCCGGGATGTAAAAATTTTTTTCGTGGGACTGCGCAAAGGTCTGCGTTTATCAACTGAACACAACGCATTTAAACCACCAGATCTTGTGGATAATCAAGCGGTTATTTGCAGTTTTTTTTAAATATTTTCACGCGTTAACATGTATGTATGTGGTTGCACAATCCGCTTGGTACAGCGTGGAGAGAGGTTGGTGTTAGCAGCATGAAAACCGCTTATTTCCGAATCATACTTGCTCCAACCTTCCTCACAACCGATTTTGTCTGGAGCCCATTTTTACCTGATTCGTGTTATTATGTTGTGTCATGTTCACAAGAAAGTGCAGTGGATAAGCGATTTTTGAAGTTTGGTCTCGATGTGTCATTGCGTTCGAACGTAACATATCCCATACAGCAGTCCGAACAAAGGTCTATAAGATGTGATTGCGAAAAACATGTTGGAATTTATCTGCTATTCGCTTCTTAAAAGCTGATTGCTAATGCGCAAGGTTCGCTTTGGGAGTAATGCCAGGAATGACTACGGTAATATTGGATTGTTTTTGAATAATTAAGCTGCAGTGATGCGGAACAGGGATGAGAAAGGCATGGAGCACTTGCGGGACTCATGTTTTTGAAGGGAAAGTGATGCAAAGTGAAAGCAACAGTGAATCCAAAGTGAAAGCAACTTCAGTATAATGTAGGTTGTGAGCGAAATGCAGAGCTCTAGGAAGTGATGGATAGACATGCTAGATCAGAATTGTGCTTATGCTTCATCGCTGTGAAGGAGAGTAGAGCTCATGAATTTTCCGGGGTGGCACCACACAGTGTAATAGATTGCAAGAAATTTTTACGACTGTAAAGTGCAATCTAATAGAACTCAGGAAAGTTTACACTCGGTAGAGTATATTATTACATAATTTATGAAGTTTTGTTGTCCGATACTTCAGTATAATGTAGCTGAACGATT
The DNA here is from genome assembly GCA_037389465.1 of Baylisascaris procyonis. NCBI lineage: Eukaryota > Metazoa > Nematoda > Chromadorea > Rhabditida > Ascarididae > Baylisascaris > Baylisascaris procyonis. Next base: position 300,352 of record JAZARR010000247.1, read on the forward strand.
TTGAGAACTTCTAAGATGATGATGCATTACGTAATGTAGTTTTCGAAATATCCAGGACAGAGCAACTTAAATCACAGTAATTTTAAAAATTGTGATGCATTGGTAGCACTGATTTGTGCAGTTTCTGCTAATTGATGTTTCTTATTCATTATCTATCTTGTTGCGTCTTGATTGTTTCCAGCGCTTTGAATCGAAAATAAGTTGCAAATCGTCAACGTACACCACTAATCTCCCATCAAACGACATTTTTTCCAGGGCGGAAAGATGAAATGACAAAGATGGGAAAAAATAGGAGAAGGGTGAAGAAGATATCACCTTGTGGAATCCCGACAGCGATGGCTGTTCCTTGCGTTAGTGTGTTTCTTACAATAATGCTTCATGCTTTGTATCTCGTTACGTAGCCTTTTAATAAGATGGAGATGTTTTCCTTCATTTGAAATATGTTTCAATTGCTGAAGGAACTGTTTGTGTGGCTTGACGGTGATGAAAGCTCTCTTGATATCAAATTGAATGACTTTTCCTTTACCAGATTCAGGCAAGAACCATACTTCTTCCCTGCAGTGGTACTGGATAACTGTTTCCCGGGGTTTGGCTCGCGAGTTTATGAGACGTAGATCTGACCGCCCGCGTATGCGCATTAAGTGGAATCACTCATGGCAGAGATGCCATCTGTGATGTGCGTGCATTTGTTCTGCTGGAGATGAATTGCTTCACTCAATTTGCGTATTGATAGCTGCTTTTGTGACTGTGTGTGGCTCTTATTTCTATGTTTGGTGGGCCTTCGCTTTCATCGATCGTTGACTTCATTCCTAAATTTGTACGTTTAGTTAGATTTTAAACGATTTGACTCTGCGGTGGATCTTTTATCTGCCAAACCAAGTACATGTAAAAGCGCGCTCTGTGTCTAACAAAGGGGGGGGGGGAGGGTAGGGGAGGGAGGAGGGGAGGAGCCGTAAATGCTAACTGCTATGCAAGCTTATGTCATACAAACTTTCAAGATTTCATTTTATCTATATGTAAATTTTGTGCTTGCTCACTAATTTTTCGATTTTCTAATGTGCTTGGACAATTAAGGTTCTTATCTCCTACTCATTTCGAAGAAGCATTTCTTTCGTAAATATACGTTCGTTCGTTTTAAATATACGTTTATATCGTCCACCTGCGAAATCTATTCTCTCACCTTGATCGCTAAATATCTGTTATGCAATAACCAGTCATACTAGCAGAAGCAAGGTTCTCAGGAACGGTCGATGTGTGCTTATTTTAAGGAATCTTAAACTGTTTAATAGCAACTTCAAGCTCTGAGCTATGCTTCAGTTACGATATTCCAATTTGCGTAGAACTGATGCCAATTCACAAACAAAAAGGGGGAACGGAAGGAGCTGAAATTGCCACAGGTTAGATTCCTAAATAAGAAGTTGGACGGAGTGGAGGGAGGGAAAGGCGGGAGAGGCTACAAATAAGAATTCAAAGAAATTGAAGAGAGGTTGGGGAGACTACATTTATGGATCAGGAGCGGGGATTTAAATAACTTGGAAGAGGAACGGGGAGGCCGCAGGTGAAAACTCGAAGGATTATGCTGTCAATGATCTTTGTTACGTTTCACGCAAGTCACATCAATGGGTGCACAAATTTGTAAACGATATTATTATGCTGCATCAGTCGTCAGGAACGCGACGCATGTCAATGCGGCGCGCCGTTTCAGTGATCGGTGGTTTGTTTTATTCAAGAGGAATTGAGATGCGAGGGTTTTGGCTGTGGTTGTGTGTAAGGAGATTTTTTCACTTTTAAGGGTGTGAAGGGTGTGTAAGGGGATTTCTTTTAAGGGTATATATTTATTTGGCATTTACTTGCTCGGGTATTTCAACCCAAGATTCATGAAGTGGTGTAGAGCATGTTCGAGAGGGTCGGGTTTAGATGTCTGCTACTTGAGACGAGTTAAATGTGGCAGGAGCCGAAACGAGATTTAGCCCACCTGTACGGTAGTGGGTTGGACTCGTTGCTGGACCCGCCGGAACCGAGAGTGGATTTGACCCATATCCGCCTCACGGCAATGTTTTTATTGGAACAGCCATTTTTGATTAATTTTATACGCCGTTATTGCATTTTTGCATTTATTGCGTACTGCATTTAATTACGTTCACTGCATTTTTTCCCCTCCGATTTTTTTTAGTGTTTGCAGACAACCCCTCATCAACTTTGCGACCTCTACAACCGATTTTCTTACAAAGCCTTGTTAGAGGTTACAAATGTTTGCTATCCGATTCGGCTTTTGTTGGGTGATCGCTTCTTATATTTTAAGATGCTAAGAAATGACTGCGTCAATTGTAGTGAAATATAGCGCATGACCAATTGAGCAATTAATCTCGCAGCTGGTTATGATACATGGGTACATACCGCTAAATTATGAAAATCTCTCTGATGCAAAACAGATTAACGTTAAAAAGCGTTGTTTTTGAGGTTGCCTATTTAAATCTTCTTAAGGTTGCCTGTTTAAATATAAAAAGCGTTGCATATTTAAATCTGCTATGTGGATAATGGTAAGATGGTTATTTTAAAAGGTGTTGTGTCTGCAAATTTTCTTTATTGCCTTAGGTTGTGTTGTACCTATATCTTACTTACGCTTTACCTCTAGGTGTGTATTGCTTTTTATTTTTGTGTTTGTATTTTTATGAAAAGTAGTCTAAAGGTGAACTACAGATCCGATGTCTGATTAGCGACAATAAATAGCACTTTTCTAGTGAGGCGTTTCATTTGAGAGAGGTTTAAGCATATGGAATGAGAATATCTATGAATTCAAGTGGAAACTATATAAACCGGAAGGGGAAAAAGAGAGTAAATAAAAAAGAGAAGAAACAGTCAAAGATTTGGCGGCGATATTGCTTAGATTTTTAAATCTAATGCAGTTGATATTTGATGACGCATATTTGCATGTTTTTAGATGCATTTGAAGTGTTTAGCAAGAATATTTCTTTGAACAGCAGATGTTTTTTTAGTAGGTCAGTAGACGTTCGGTTCGTATATTGGCATTTTTGTTGGGGGGGGGGGGTCGCTTGCATTTCAAATGTGAACTGTCGCGAGAGGTTACCTTTATTCCAAGTAGGCGCTCTCATGATGAGGGAGGCCACCTTTATCTCAGATCTGCACTGTTGTAGGTGGTCACCTTTATTCCATATATGCAAGAGGCACTAAGCAGAGTGCGGTGTGTTTAATACATCTAACAGTTAGGATTAGAAAAAACCTCAAAGGTTAATACAGCGCTGAATCGTGATTAGATGGATATCGTCTACTAATAACTAGTCCACTTTTTGACGCATTCTGCGGCGATGTCAGTCTGTGAACTTAAGAGATGCTAGTGGGGGTCAAGAAAGCGGTCGTTCAATACGAAGTAAAGTAGGATGCAATGAAGATATTAGTGGGAAAGACAAACATGGTAGCAACGAATATTTTCATACGCTTTTCGAGAGTAGCATTAATGTAAAACATTAAAACAAGCCCATAGCTGTAGACAAACTTGTAGCCCGTTACCTGATAGTTTGAAACAGAGAACTACAGAAGTTAGCCTGTGCGCACTATAAAATAGCTTCCTACGCAAATTATCGATCCGTCAATCTAAAGAAGAGTAGTAAAGTGCTCGATTTTTTCCATATATGGAGGAAACTCGTGTAACGAAGATCAGCTGAGCCAAGTTTTAAAGCCGCTTATAAAATGGTTGGCGTGTTGCAAAAGTGCATTCCATGCAGCCTCTTTGACGTCCTTTTCCGCTTGTTTCTTCTCATATTGCCTTAGTAAGGCTACTGGGATATTTTGTTTGTCAGAATGTGTTGTTCAGCATCATTAATGTTTTTTTGCTTGACGAAATTTACATATTGATGAAGGGGGAAAGGGAAAGGAGATTACATTCCTTTGGCACATTTCTACTCGGGATCCGTTGTTTCTTCATAGTTTATGTACTCGTGTAAATTCTGGACATGCGTTTCAAAAACCGTTCTATTCTTCCGGCTCCCGAAGTTTTTTAATCTTTTAATTTTCCAAGCATTCCAGAAATCACTGATTGGAATATCGGCGAGGACGAAGTTTCTTGCATAAGGATAAGCTAGCGGTAGAGGGTAGGTTGTTTAGAGTGTCTTATCCAATACCTCTGATACCTTCAACCCGCATGAATAATTTTATGATAACTCTCTTGACCATTGGTTACTGCGCCATCGGTTGTAAGGGGGGGGGGGGGTGGTCAGGCCTTCTTGCCTTAATTCTGTCGAGTCACTCACTTAGCATTCTCATCGACGAGGGCGGTAGTGTAAATTCCGACTGTCCTCCGCGGAAAAGGGGTGAACTAGTTCCTCAGCATTCCATGGGCAGGAGATGATCTTGAGCAACCTTATCTAAGCAAAAGGTGTGCGGAGGGGGGGGGGGGGGGATATGAGGAGACATTTATTCCTAATGAATGCGTTGTTAAGTTAAGTAAATTAGCTGTTGAGTGATTGGCAGTCTTAAGAAGTGAACTTTTTTGCGTATTAACCTGTTTGAGGTAAAGATTAGATTAGCTACAACGTTTTACTTATTAGCTCCGGTTGTTTTAACCCATGTCGGCAGCTTTATACAGTACCTCAGATTCTTTGCTTATTTGACCCTTGATATGTGGTAGCATCTTTGAGCCATAAAGTAGTTTATTAGAACATTTTATGCTTGGCTTTAGTGGATATAGCCTACACGAATAAACTGAGGCAAAACTTCATATCTCAGCGTTGAGATTGACATCATTCCTTGTTCTTATCCTGCTTTCCATATCGAAGGAGGTCTCTGCCTCCGAACGCCGAAACTTCCGTCATCACTGATACGATTGTTCCCGCTCCCTTTCCCATATTTGTACTTCGTTGCTCGATCTATCACTTCAATGCCTCATACGAAACGATGGCAGATAACTCTCAGGGTTAAATGAAAAACGCATTTGAAAGTCTAATCAAATGTTTCCCTGGTGTTTCAATTTTTCATTTTTGTTTTAATATATAAGGTGACCCATAAAAATTAGTCTTCGAGAGTCACAGTTATGTGTTTTCGTCGACGGAATGATGTAGCACCCTAATTTTACCAATGTTGCAACAATGCAATTCTTGCCAAGAGTAGTAAAAATTTATGAACCCTGTTTCATGTAAAAACTTTGCTTAGCAAAAATAAGTTTCTTTTGTTGTACTAACCGGAGTCACATTTCTTGAATGCCACTTTTTATGCGGATTGAAGTAGTATGGAAAGAATGAATTGTTTTCTGCCGTCTAGGCTACTTCCTAATTTCTTTTGATTTCGGAGTTATTGTTCTTTTCGTTCATTTACATTCTGCCTAAGTGCCTTTACCGTGTCAATTTTCTCCTTGTATAGTGATTGAACTTTCATTATAAGTAATTACTATTTATGTCTAATTTACTTGTTGATGGCAGGCTGATTAAAGTACTGTGAAAATTTTCTTCTGGCAATACTGTGATGCTCGTAGTTTAGGCCATGTAGGTAAGGTTAATTGCAATTCTTGTGGGATCCATTGCAGCTTTCATTCGTTGTGATGGTTTGACGGTATCCCCAGGTTCTTTTCTTCCTTTCCGAAGCGGAAACTACGTGTAATTTTAATGAATATCACTAAATGTTCAATAGACATATTTTTGAGTTGATTTACTTGGTAATTATAAGTACGCAGTAACTCTGCTACTATGATATGCACAGTGCTGTATAATTGAGGTTTTCGAAATGGATAATACAATGGACTGTTAAAGCATTTTTGGAAAAGTGACAGATGTAGTAGGTGGTGTGCATATGAGTACCATATTGGAGGAATTTTAGTACATTGTTCACCCCACGAAAACTGGTATAACAATGATTGTTGGGGAGAGGGGAGGGGGAGGGGGAGGGAAAGTGAAAGTGAATGATGTTTTGCACGTACAGTTTTGCACATACATGTTTTGCACATCCTGTAAAGCTGTTTATGGCAGCCTGATTTATGCGACTTCCTTGTCACAAAAGATTGCATACCCTTTTCGGTCAAGTGAGGCAGATGGTGCTCATCGAACTCCTGCCTCGCCTTGTGTAGGAATTGGGTTAGAGTGCGTTGGGACGGCGTAGGGAGAATGAAACCGAATGCTCGCAGCGATGTGGCATTCACCATCATCCTGCTTGTGGCCTAAAGCGGAGAGGAACGAACGAATTCGTACGTACGTTATTAGGACGGGAATCTTAGAGATGGGGACCACAAGTTGGCACAAACATCGCTAGAACGTCTCTCTGTCTCTTATCCTATCATCACCTTTGTGCCGGTCGCGTATCCACCAATTTTTGTGTTCCTCTTTCACTCGTTCGCCACATTAACAATCTGAAGTATGTTATTCGTCGGCCTTTGCCATTTGCCAAATATGGTGGCAAGAGTTTCCCTTTCCGGTTTATGAAGCCAATCGATTTGTCGAAATATGTAGAATAATGTGAGAAACGTCTAATAATACGTTTTCATTAGAAATTAACCGGTTGCACAAAATATGAACCAAAAAGTTGACTTGAACCCTAAGCCATCAATGAGGAGCCAAATTTCACTTCTGAAATATTTTCCTCTATATGCCGTCTTTTTATACAAATAAATTTTGTGGCGCATTCAAATATTAGGAATGTATGCAAATTTAATGCATTGACAATAATATGTCCTCTGTTTTAAACTCCACAGTTTGAATGGTATTCCCCTTAGATAACCTGTAGTTAGCCATATTCCCTCATTTTGGGTTATTTTCGCATCATTTCTTATATCCCGGAATATGGATACATAATGCGCGGTTTTTTCTCTACACACTGTCCCTATTTGATGTTTTGCAGCCTAACCTTTATGATTGGAAAGTTGAAGCCGCACTCCAGTAATAGAAAATGTGCTTGCACAAACAACGCATAGCGCTGACTCTTCTTAAAGAACTTTTACAACAAAGAAAAAAATGAACTGCAAAAGTGAGCCCTGTCGAAACCAGTAGCCCATGTGTGATGTTCATTGGCTGCATAGTGGTCTCAGCATGTACGGGCTAATGTTGACTCAAAGTTTATTGGGAGGTCTCCGAAAGTTGTCCAAGTGTCCCGAAATTCGATGCACAAAATGCCTGCACTAATTCGAAAGGTATCGGGGGGAGGGGGGGGGGAGAAGAGGAATGAGCCGGTAGCGAATTTCTGGAAATTTCGTTCACGAACTTGCAATTGATGCGCAGACTATAGGTAATTTCGTTCTAAGAGAGAAAACGACGAGGGTAATCTGGCATTATTTAGCAGTTTTATAGGTCGGCAGGCCCTCACTTTAATATTATTCAAGAAGAGGAGCTCACGAACTTGCAATTGATTGCTCTTGCTGCAAAAAGTACTTGTGTCTGTGGTGACTTGCGGTTATTTTTGAAACTTACGTTCGATGAAATTTTCCAAATTCAGAATGTTTTTGCAGGTTCGGATTAATTGTTGGTCGTGCTTTGTTGCGTCAGGGTATCCGAATAACTCCAGAAGCTGACTGAGTCGTCTGACGCATATTCGTGCTTCACGACTGGCGTCTTACCTTCGAAACAGCTCCGGTTGAGGTTCACAAGTATTCAAGTATGCCGACCTCAGGTGTTCAGGAACATGGCAAGCGTCGTGTCGCCTACTATTATGACTGTACGTTCTTTTCATTGCTGCCTTGTTTTTTGTTGCCACTTTGTGCTCTTGAAATGTTGGGGGCATTTATTGTTGTATGGTTTCAGCCTTTTTTAGTAAGTGGGACTTCCGCAGGCTTGGTAAGGAAAGGATTGGTTGCGAAATCGTGTGTTTAGAGACGGGAAATGCGCATGTTGATCCTTCCCAGTAGCATTGTATCACTCATTGCAGTTAGGATTGTTCCTTTCACTTCACGGATCACCAGTCCACACCCCTTTATCACTCCTACTACTGATAGTGCAAAGTTTTCACTGTTGTGGACGCTATGAAAGAAAACTGTATTTTATTACTTTTTGCTACACCTGTGGCTCGCGCATCTTTTCACGTTTCATTTCGCAGTGCACAGCAGAGATGAAATGTTATCAGCTGAAGTTGTTGGTCTTCGGTTTCACTGCATGTAGAGGAGGACGCTAAGTGTCATGAAGGGTATGTATGGGCGGCTGGTGGGTGAAATGTAAATTACGTTCATTAAGCTCGATGTCGCACATGGGTGGGGACGCAATAGTAGACTGTGTCATTTGTAGCCACTGATGAGGTTGCATCTCAATCCCTATTCTCCCTACGCATGTAAAGGTGCCAAATGTGCAGGTAAGACAAGTAGGTATTACCGGAGCCACGAGAGCTTTGAGAAAGGAAATAGCAGCTCAAGCGGTGATATACAAGAGCTGGAATGTCATTAGGAAAGCTCGTCAGAACAAAAAAAAAACTGTCAAAGAGCTCATGAGCAATCACAAATTTTAGAAGGTTTTTTCATCAGTTACCGTTAAAAGCGGTTCCGTATTTAAATCATTTCCTGATAGAGGAGAAAAAACATTCAAGGAATTCACCCTTTTTCTTCTTTGAAATAGGGCCTGCATGCACGCTTTGAGGAGTCTACAGGATGAGAAATTGTATATGAAAGTCTTGATAATGAACATTAAAGATCAAGCACGAGAACGTATAGGGAGGCTTCCGCTGTGATCAGGTTTTCAACATTGATTTGCTCGTTTGTTGAGTCTTCATTTCGCTAATAGGTTCGCATCAAACTTTGGGCAGATTCCGTTGCAATATGGGGGATTATCGACGTCAGTTCAGAAGCGCTTTATTTTTCGGGTCTGTTCCGTTCGTAAGTAACTGTCAGTCACCGAATTGAACTTCGCGAGTCTTAAGTGGATAGGAAACCTCGTCTGCCCTTCTCCTGAACTTGGGATGTTGAAGCGTTTGGGAACATGCCTCTGTAATTACCTAGGCGTGGAATCTCAGTTTTCCTTTATCTTTCTATAGATATCCTCTTTTAATTCAAGACGTTACATTTTTGGTGCTTCCCATTTGTGATTTTTGCTGTTTTTCAAGAAATGACTATTCATATTTTTTCAAGGGATGAACACTCGTTTCTTGGTACCACTTGTTTATCCCTTTCAAACGACATCCTTTCGAAGTTGTTCATTCCAAGATTTTAATTGGCAGTTCGCCGGTGAGGGAGAGGATCTCAAAGTCATGGAAGAACTAAGGTCGATGATGGCTTTTGTTGAGTCGTTCTCATTGGAACTAATTACCATTAGTGCTGTTTATATATATATATATATATATATATATATATATATATATATATATATATATATATATATATATATATATATATATATATATATATATATATATATATATATATATATATATATATATATATATATATATATATATATATATATATATAATGTACATACCAGTTGCGAACTGCGAACGGAGCTGAGTTTGTGCCCCCACATTGGTACGCACCACCACTGTACTCTGCACACTCTGCAACTAAATACTTGCGCCTATCACAGAAACTCGAAAGCTTGTAATGGAAGCATGCCGTTTTTTCCATTACTGAACTCAGAATGTCAAATAGTAACCCCATGCAAACTTTCACTCCAATCGAAGGAGGGGAGTGCATTTGCTGGATGGGCCATCGTTCTTTGCAATCTTTGCAGAGTTGAAATCTTCCCTTTCTTCAATGAAGCTGAAATTTTGCTAGGGGCATTATTTGGCATTATGAGTTAAATGATGGAAAAATTTGCATGTTTCTATCGCAGGTTTTTAAATTTCTGTGATGGGCGTTAGTATTCGCTTGCGGAGTACGGTAGTAGTATGTACGCAATGGATGGCACGGGCTCAGCTCCAACATATATATATATATATATATATATATATATATATATGTTTGCGCTGTCTACTCTACTCTAGTGGGGAGGGTTATACCCATCAAAGACACCATAACATTTTCAGGACTAAGGAGGAGGATGTTTAGATATTTCATTAATATAAAGTGACTTCACGATTGTGTATTTAGCGAACGTTGGCAACTACTACTATGGACAAGGACACGTAATGAAGCCACATCGCATTCGAATGACTCATCATTTACTTCTCAATTACGGTCTATATAGAAATCTTGAAGTTTATGTAAGTTGTGCTTTTTGAATCTAAATTTTCTGCTCTTTTTTATAGCATAACTCTTTTACAGATTTCAAACTTTTAAGGGGTCATTTCTCCAATTTTCTACAACTGCAGTATTTGTTCTTAATAATGGAGCTATCATGAATGGAACTGCTGCCAACTGCTTGAATAGTGAATTTATGTTCATCTTGAAAAATCCCATTGATTTTTCTCTCTATTATTGATAATTAGTGAAAAGTTGTTGTTTCTGATCGATGAAGTTTTGTTACCGATTGAAATACTAATGTAATAAGCATGCTGTTTCTGAAAGTATTGGCTAATTGCTCGCTTGCAGAGACCTTTTCCGGCGACATTTGAAGAGATGACGCGCTTCCATAGCAATGAGTATATGATGTTCTTGCGAACCGCCAACCCGGATAATTTGAAGCAGTTCAATAAGCAAATGCTTAAATGTTTGTTTCTGTTCATATTTTTTTCAAGTTTTTCATGGCTTATAAAAATGAGTTCACTTGTGCCAAATTTCGTGCAAGTTCATTACACATTTAAGTTGCTTCCTGTAGATGTCTACTTTATTGTTGCGTAAGTCAGTAAGTTTAAAAAAATATATAACTTAGCTGGGTCTGTCAAATTCAGTAAGTTCAAAAATCTGAGGAACTCAGCTAATCTGACAGATCTCGACGTTCTTGTTCAGGTAATAGGATGGATGCCTTGACGAACATGTCAGTGAAAACTTCTTCCTGTCAGCATGTTTGGAAATGACCGTTTAGCAGATGTTTTTGAATTCATTCTCACTTTTCCGATTATCGTTTTTGAATCACCCATTTTTAACCCATAAATTTTGCAGTTAATGTTGGGGAAGACTGTCCCGTATTCGATGGACTTTTCGAATTTTGCCAACTTTCAAGTGGAGGTTCTCTGGGTTTGTTTTTCAGATTTTTCTTTTATTGTGATTGTTACTTATAGCGAGCGTTGCCTCATCTTTTGTTTTATGAAGTGTGATTGTAGTTTTATCCCCCCCTTCTATATCTTTGTTTTCATTTCTATGGGCTTAAAAAAATTAGGAGAGTTGTAAAGCGCATATTGTACCGGCTTTCTTAGCTCGCTTTTCCATTTATTGCTCAAATTTGATTGTTATTTACCTCATTCGGCAGTTCATCAGCAGCAGCGCTTATCTAATCGGTATTTCCTGCTGGCTGGTTTGATTTGATTGCATTAGCTATCGATCGCGATCATGGCCGCTTTTAAGCGGCGCTTCACGTTTTGCTGATTTGGGCAAGAACATAGAAAACTACGGAGGGGACTGTACTTACGTTTTTTAACCATCAGCGAGGTTGGAATCTCCAGGGGAGTGCGTATTAGAAGTATGGAACGACTTTCGAGTGGGAGCAGAGATTCAGATGAAAGGGAGGTAGAGGTAAGGGAAAAGGAATGGAGGAGAGTCGTTTAGTCATATGTTAAAGAACCTTGCTCTAGGCAGGGATTCTAGTTTCATCCACGACATTAAGAGTGCAAAATTTGAATGCTATCGCTGAGCGATTTCGAGTAGTCTTGTAAATATTCGCCTAGTCCCATCAAATTTGTATGATGAATCTGCTAACGGAAAAGATGGTCGAAATTCATGGGGCTGAGAAGTATGCTAGGAAATTTATGGGGATCAGTATTGCTCGTTGTTTGCTTTATAAACGCTATTTATCGACTGTGGCAATTTTGTGAAGGTGCTTAGTTATGGGACGAAAAGTTTGGCGTTCGTATATACTATTCCAGTTCGATCACATTGATTGTCAGGATTACTGAGGAAGGTGTGTTTTTCATCAGGGAAGTAGTCCGTAGATATGACTGCTCTAGTGTAGGTATACCTGGCTACAGTATCACATCGAATTTTTGGTGGATGCGATCACGCTCGAGTTGATATTCCTGAGAACGCCTACAGGTAGGTGATTGAGCTGATGGTGTTTCAGCGGCAGCAGTGAAACTAAACAAACGAAAAGCGGACATAGCAATCAACTGGATGGGTGGTTTGCATCATGCGAAGAAAAGCGAAGCGAGTGGATTCTGCTACTCGAACGATATAGTTCTCGGTATCCTCGAACTTCTGAAGTATCACAAAAGGTGAGCCGCGATGCCACATCTCTACCTTGAAGGTTTTATCTTATTTTTTTTTTGGTGATTGCAGGATACGAGGGCCCTTGGTGACGTACGTCGGCCCTCATTTCGTCCTAGTAGTTTGTACGAATACCTGATACGATAGATCTGTAGGATGAAAAAAAATGATCCTCACCGATGTTTGAATAAAGATGTCGTTAAGAAGTCACTTTTTCTTCTTTTCCTTGGAAGTTAGTAAGAGGGCCGTTGATGCACTCACATCACTTTTTCTGTGTCCTTTCCTTGACACGGGATCACTGTAGACATTGTTCACTTCCCCATCTTCATACCAAAATAAATGCTAATTTACCTGTTCTTATAATGTTCCATCTCTAGGTCGTGGCCGATTTGGCGCATCTCCGAGGTATTTGAGGGTTTTTGCTGGGAGAAGAAAAATAAAATTTTCATTTCATAGATTTCAAAATGAGTCTCATGGAGCAGTGCACGTTAAAAAGTTTGTAAATTTGTCTCAATATGACAATTGAGAAAAAAGTGGTTTATTTCTTGCCATTTAGAGGCAATGATTTCATTGCGTTAATAGGTTCAGCGCAATTAAATCTGGGAATGCATTCTAAAAGAATCTCTGACTAACTGAATTGATGCTCATCGGAGGATAGAATTCCTGCCTGTTTCACATCCAAGATATAGCCACCTCGGCTTGTTTCGTTTCTGGATTAATACGCGGAAAGGTTATGAATCAGAAATTGCCCCCTTATGCAAAAGCTGGTAGCCAAATTAATTTTGAGTCGTAGTTTGGTACATCGTGGCATTTGGGGTGTGCCTTGCACGAGGTTAATCGATAACGTTTGCATCAATTTCAGTGCTGTGTTTCTATATTCATGAGGAGTGTTGTTTCTCCAAGTTTCCCGTTAATGTTCTACAGCCAGTTATCTTCTGTCTTTGGGCACATGATAACCAATTATGGAATGGATGCTTAGGGTCCTATACGTTGACATAGACGTTCATCATGGCGATGGTGTTGAGGAGGCGTTCTACACAACGGATCGTGTCATGACGGTTTCTTTCCACAAATATGGCGATTTCTTTCCGGGAACGGGTGAACTGAAAGACATTGGTGCAGGTCGTGGCAAATATTATGCAGTCAATGTGCCTCTTCGTGATGGTATCACGGACGAATCATATCAGAGCATCTTTGTGCCGGTTTGGTTTTATTCTCTCTTGCATTTAATTTATCTTTTGTTTGTATATGGTTTGTTTATTTATTGCAGGACAATTTTATATGGACATTTTTTATTTGAGATATACAGAGGTTTTTAAATGAACGGTTTATTCAAGCATAGAGGAACAAGCGAAGGATTATTTAAGGTTTTTTGAATCTAATATTCGTTTTCACTTTTTAGGACTGATGTGTGCAGCATGGGGGATTTTCCTAAAATATGGCTAATTTTTGCTTTGCCAGCTGTGGCGGTATCATATAAGGTAATCACGAGAACCATGTTTTTTCCAATAAAAATATATGCTGGCAAACACAAAGGCGCATTTTTACTGCAGCCGTGTTAAGGGAGAGAGATCATTTGTGGTGAATTATTTTGTGTATAAATTTTCATTTCATCACATGCCATGGAAGTATACTTATGTTATTGTCCGTCAATTTTTGCTATGAATTTGGGGGTTATTGTCAATTTGAAGTTGACTTCTTAGGTGATGACGAAGGTGATGGAAGTATTTCAACCATCTGCGGTCGTTCTGCAATGTGGAGCCGATTCGTTGAATGGCGATCGATTGGGCACTTTCAATTTAACACTCAAGGGTAATTCACTTATTTGATACAAAAGCATTGCACTCTGTGGAATAGGTGAGTATTAATGCATTTCCGAAGGAAAGAGCGGAAGAGAGGGGATTCGAACGAATGATCATTTTTAGATTGCCGACACTTTTTGGTTCTCTTATTTGTCGTTTTCATGGTAGAAAATTTTGACGCATATATAAAGTGGCTGCAGTTATTGATTTATGCAAGATACTTTCGTATAATTATTTTTCGCCACGTGATGAACATTTTCTTTGTGTGAATGTAAGTGGACCATCTAGTAAGGTAATAGGAATGAAAAGTTGTGAGGTAAGAGGATATCGTAGAACTGATAGCAGATTTACACAATTAAGTGTTTCTTTGGTGGTATTATATATATATATATATATATATATATATATATATATATATATATATATATATATATATATATATATATATTCGGCATTTCAGGTCACGGCGCCTGTGCACGTTTCTTCCGGGAGCGATGCATTCCACTGATGATGCTCGGAGGCGGTGGCTATACACCTCGCAATGTTGCTCGGTGCTGGACATACGAGACGTCGATCGCAGTCAACATGGAAGTTTCTGACGGTTGCTTTTCATACATCTGTTTTCTGAATTTTTGTCAAAGCTTTCCTGAGTTTCAAACTCACCTGCTCAGTTTATTTGAAAGCATTAAATTGTTGATTGAGAAAGGAATGATGTAAAAAAGTTTGGTTGAGTCGGGGATGTTATTTCCATGCATCAGAAAAGACGTAATGGAAGAAAAGGCATTTAGTAAAAGTGTTGTCATAGCAATGCTATATGTCAAGGCTTTAAACAACGAGTTTATCAAAACGCTGACTGCTGCTGTTGCGGATCTTTCTAGGTTTAAGCGGATTTGCTGAGTGGACGTGGATTCTTTCACATACAAAAATTTTCCGAGAGAAGGGGAAGTAGGAAGGCGAAGGAGGGAAGGGAGTTAAAGCGCTCAATCTATTCAAATTCATAGGGTGTTAGAAGAGGCACATTGTTAAGGATTCCTCTTCTAAAAGCTTCTTGTACACATTTTGTCTTATGAATGTTGACACTTAAGGAAATTATTTCCGGTGATATATCCGGCAAAACTTCAAAGTTATCATCTCCGGTAGAGGATAAAGTACCACGTCCCCAGATAAGTTCTATTTCTGACGATATCTCGATCAGGTGTTATCAGTTCAATTCATCTTGTCCGGTTTATCTATTGTGCGAATTGTTTCTATGTGAACTGATGGATAATACTATTAAAATGATCGTTCAGATTTGCCTTATAACGATTACTTTGAATACTTCGGCCCGCATTACCGATTGCATATCGAACCATCGAACGCCAACAATGAGAATACTCCCGAATTCTTGAAGAAAATCCAGTAAGTTAATTATTGGAAAATATGCTGTCTCATATTGGCTAGTCCTTATTTATCTATCTATCTATCTATCTACTTATCTATCTATCTATCTATCTATCTGTCTATATATATATATATATATATATATATATATATATATATATATATATATATATATATATATATATATATATATATATATATATATATATATATCTATCATTTTTTTTAACCATGCAAATGATTGTTGATATTATAGGGAGGGCGTAATGGAGAACCTGCGCCACGTGGCTCACGTTCCGAGTGTACAGATGCAGCCGATACCTGACGATGCGATCAAATGTATCAACAATGAGCAGATCGCAAAGGACATCGCCGATCCAGACGTGCGTCTACACCGTAAGTCAATGTTTTCAAATTTTGTGATGGAAGATAGGATGGCTTATTGCGATAATGGTATAATTTCTTACATAAGTTTGAAGGAAGGATTTGGTGAAGGGTGGGGAAGTCACTTGCAGCAGCGCGGTATTCATGGTTGTTGCTATACTGAAAAGGTGTACTTTTGTTCTGGATTTAAAAAAATTTGAGGCTCAATAACGGATTCGATGGTCGCGGACCAGGGAGAATTCTTCGATGGCGAGGAGGAGGGAGATGATAGAAGAAACGAACACAGCTTTAAACGTACAGTCGTGGATTCATCGGACGTGAATGCAGCTAAAAAACCGAAGCTTGAGGTACGTTGCTTGAGAGGCATCGATGGAGTTTTTTTATCCAATCTTTGTGTCAAAAAGCAACAATGAAACTTGATGTCCATATGCATGTGCGCATAGAACCGATTCGGAACTTGCTTCTGTTCTTCACCTTCTGGATAGAATCTGAGCGGCTGGGAATTGTTATGTGTCGTTCCTTAGATTGTATCAGCTGAAATTTTTTTGCTTCGTTTCTTTTGGACATTTTTACGTTTACATAGGGTAAGCGAAGAATAACTGCATATTGAAATTTGCCATTTATCATGAAGCATCGAATGGCAGGATTTCTGTACAGTGTTACAACTTCGCTTAAGCATCAGTGTCGTCAGCACTGATTTCTGGTTCTTGTTCTGTCCAGTACTGACAACTGTAGCGGTCAGTAACCCCTTTCTTCTTCCCCCTTCCCTTCCCCCCTTCGACGAACAGTTTCTTCCTCCAAATGATGTTTTCAACAAGTGAGGCCGGTGTTCTTATTGCAACCAAGGATACTCTTCCCTTACTTCACCTTACGATTATAGTCTTTTACCGACACTGCTAGCAGTAATATGCTTTTCGGAGACCAAAGTTTAGCTTCTTCTTTAGAACAGTGCGGATCACATGACTGGCTCAGCATCTGTCATAAGTTGCCTGGAGTGTTAATTTGTTTAATGGGATTTCTTATGAGCAAATTTTGCAGCCATGCGCATTTCCCTGTGATTTACGGATGGAGGGGTAACGGCTTCTGCCAGTACCTACCACAAATTCCCTTTTCATCAGCATGGAATTCAATTCTTTATGGTCTTGCGACTCATTGCTGCATGGAATCCATGCTGGCTCTGCCAGCTGTACCTGTATCATATGCTGTGGCATTTCGCAATGGAAGATTGTGGCACCTCGCACACACTGTCAACCGTTCAAATATTTGTTCAAATCTTAGGCTGTTCTTCTAAATATTAGTTCGTTGTGGGAGACGATAAATTAGATCCTGCCACTGTGAGGATGACGGTATCTTTCGTTTCATGCAGGTAGGTATTGTTTACATAAGTTACAAGCAACTTTCAATAGGGTTTCGCCTTCCCTCCCCCATAGAAAGGGGTGTAAAAGTTAACTGATGCGATTTTTCTTGCAGATCTGATCATTTACGAACCTCTTCGCCTTTTTCGAATTATATCAATGCGAGCTGTTGATCGTCTTCGACGTTTATCGATCAACAGTTCAACTTGCAACCTATTATGGGAATTGAGTGATGGACGCGTTGCGCTTCGACAGGTGTTTCTTTATCATATGACCACACCTATACCGCTAATGTGTCGTTTATTTGTGCGTGAAGTGTTCGTTTTGAATGCTTGAGTGAAATTCTGGTTCATATCTAAGTATGGGGTGCATAAATTATGGGAATGTTTTGAGATGTTAATTGTGGTGATATTCAAATTTTTCACTCCTCATTAATTGTTTTGTTGTTTATATGCAAAAGATATATTACTTGCTACATGTCTATAGCATAAATGGGTGAGATGATATTCAAGGAAATTTACTGTACAATTTCATATTTGTGAGATTTATAGTTGAAGATGAAATTCTTATTTATATGCAAGGGTCTGTCGAATATTTTTGATTTAAGCGTCTCTCACATATACTTAAAAGTGGAATTCCTATAGGGACCGATGGTTTACTGTTTTTAGAATTCCCCCCACGGTAAGGCGGCGACAGCGTTGTGCTGTGGCTGAATTGTTTATTTTCTTTATTCGCGTGCAGGTACAAATCCAACATGGGATTGAATGAATTTTAATTTCTCACTTTATTTTAATTGTGTTTGTTTTGAAGCGTTGCTGTGTTTTGTGAATGAAGCGTTGCTGCGTTTTATAGCGTCGTGTAGTTGTGACGGAATCTTTCAGTCACATCCGACTGGATGTGCCGTTGTTTTACAGCTTACTATTATTTGTATAAAATACGTTCTATCTATATTTTTCATTTTTGGAGCTGATTTAATGGAATTCAGCCGAGGTTAATTCCATTCCTCTCTCCCCATTCCTCTAAAAATTCAGTCCTCGAATTTAATCCCCGTTGATGTTTTGAAATTTTTGTCACGACTATATTCACTTTATGTTTTTAATGTAATCGATTTGTTCATATTGTTGGGATCACTATTTTCGGCATAGCGCTGTATCTTGAAGATGTCGTTGATACTGTTGCTTGTTTCGCTTTCTTGTTTCCTTTTTATGAAGAATTGACTGCTTCCGTTCATACTTTGGCAAAATGTTTTAAAGAATTTTGAGCAGATCTTCAAAATGCTATTGAGAATATCGAAATGAGTAGTGGAAGATATTTTGCTGTTGATTTTTGATATTTGAATGGTTTATAACATCATTTTAGTTGTTCATTTGATATTGTTTCGTCGGGTTGGTGGGAATAATTGAAGCCGTTCTTGGAACAAGCCTATGGCGTTGTTAACGCTGGGAAAGTTGTGTTTGTAGATTAAAAAACCAAAACTGTGAATCTGGCTGAAAGACTGAAATGTCCATGTTACCCAGAGGCAAATTGGAGTGTACAGAAATTTTTTTTTGTGGATGGTGTGGTATGCACGTTTTTCAAAAATTGTACGCTGGAAAATTAAGAGTTATGCTTTAGGATGCATTTCTTTGCAAAAACCACTCAATTAGAAGTTACTGCAAACAATGTAGTAATATAGGAGGGTTAGTTCTGCGTGTCGTCATCATCCTGAGCAGATTATGATACCAAGTTTGCTTTTTTCTACTCAGAAGCATGACTGGGAATTCCTGTCAACTTTCCTAGAATCCTACCAAGGTAGAAGGAAATATCCGTTGATGTAAGGCTGAGAACCATGAGATGAACCGAACAAGATGGTGAACTTTTTGTGCTGACGTTTCAGTTCTTTAAGCTTAGCAAAATATCCGCAGACATAATTAAACTGTCGAGAAACATTATATACTAAAATAGGCTTTTGCGGAACGATAGAGTGGGGTCTAGCAAACTGCGTGTGATTACACCGTTAAGAAGGGTAATAAGGAAAAACTGAGGTGGATATTAGAAGGAAAGGGATTCGAGTAGCGAAACAAGTGAGGGTATATTGGAATGAGGCATTGTGTTGATCGGTTTATTTTGCGTTGATCTGCAGTGTTTTGCTGCTTTTGAGGGCCGTACGCATGGCAGCTCGTCATCAGAAATAGCATGTCATCAGAATACTTTCGAAATCGAAAGTGTTGTGCCCACAATACTTTCGATTACTTATTTATTCCCTGAAGCGAGAAGGCCACGTCTCTACTTTGCTATTTCCATTTCTACGCGCCATCGTATGGTACTAAATGACATCGTGTTCGATCTGCTATCGATTAGGTCATAGTGATTGTGATCTCATACCTCATCTATCGTTTTGTTGTGTTTCTTTCATTTTGTATTGCTTCTTTCGTGATAGATGGCGTTATCGACTCCACTCTTCTCTGCTTTGGTGCGTTGTTCGATTTTAATGAACAGGGTTTTACAAATAGCCTCATTTATGATGGGAACTGAAAGAATGGGACGTGAAGCGATTTCAGCCTTCCATTGGTTATAAGTCATAGGTTTGAAAGGCAATGTGTAGTGTGAGTTCAGAGTTTTTTACTCATAAGTGCACGAAGTTTGCATGTGGATGGCTTAAAATAGGAAGTTGAGGTGGAGGTGGATTCGGATCTTAATTTGATTTCTGAAACACTCTTCGAGACGACCACGCAGAGAGATTTCACATTGTTGAATTTGTTTTGTTGCAATTTTTTTATGTTAAAGATTCTTGCACTTTATTTGGCCGCCGATTTCCGCTCACCTTTTTTCCGTTGTATTTGATTGATACAAGAATTTAATTTACTGTGTGTTTGTAATGAATATGTGAGTAGATAATATCTGGTGTTAATGTATAAGAACACATATTGTTTTTCACTTCCGCTTAAATTTACGATAGGCTGGCGCTTATGGAGGTCGTGGAATAACATAGTGTTGTAGTAGAGGGACAGAAATAAGACCAGAGCCGGAATGTTAAGGGGAGGTCGATTTAGATTTCACCTTCGAAAATTGGTTAGCACATTTGAGGTCATGCACTAGTTCTGGTTTAGTTCATGTGACGAATGGTGTGACTACCTGTGTTTCGGTTCCAAAATTTGAATTTTATAATCTGTGCGGTCGTAATTCTAGGAATTACGGCATTTCCATACTTCTGTTGGTAACCTATAATTCTAACATTCTCCTGGGAATGCTTCGTAGACCGGGTTTTAAGGTGTGTTTGATGTGTTTCTTTTTGAAGAATGCTTTGGACTACGGCAAGCACAATTATAGATTAGCTGCGTTCATTTAGAGCTTAATAACGGTGATAATTGCCGATTACAGCATATGCTGAATTCGGTACAGCATTAGGCAAAGGTATTAGCACGTTGTAAAATTCGAATTTTTTAGGTAGTAATGTGTTTTCGTGATTTTGCATCCACAATTGATGCCGTACTTATCGATGCGACGACTTATTCGGACGTCTCATTTTGCGCCTGTTCATTCGGGCTATTTATAAAGGTTTTTTCGCACTTTTATTCTTTTTGGCAAGCTTACACGTTGCTTTCGTGTGGTTAGGATCGAGATGAGGAGGGGGACTGTTCGGAAAGGTTGCCTGACCGAGATTCTGGATTTAGGTGTTGTCGAGAGTGAATGGCATAAGTACTGCTATGCCAACAAAACAGTCCTTGCCAGTGAAATTTACTAAGGTCAGTTGGAACTCTCTGCCTTTCGTATAACAGGGAATATAAGTTCCTCTGAAATATCGATTGATGGTGGTCCTTGGTACAAGGACTTTACTTGCATAAACATAAAAAAAGGCTTACGAATTTGTTCATATTCGGAACGAATTGCGCAAAGAATTTCTCGTTAAACAAGTATTTAATGACTCATTCGGTTGAGGATAATTCGAATTCTAAATAGACTTCTGTCCAACAATAAACACTTGTTCAGTCATTTTTAAACGAGTGTATAATTTGTGACAATGATATTCATCAATATTTTAATTCTCATTTGGGACTCGAGCGTGCATAGATGAAGCGACAAGTTTACGTGAAGCCTATAGAAATAGGCTACTAACCTGTAACCATAGCGATGCATATGCTCGTATGCGCCTATTCTCAACTGTCTTTTAATTATTTCAACTCACTTATTGGCTGAGGCTAAACTTTTCTCTTTCGTTTGCGTTTAAGCCTAAGCGTTTCATTTTGAATTTTATATTGTCTTAAATGAGAGCCTATAAGTCTCTAATTTAATAGCAAGGTCCCTAGGTAGTTCCTCGTACTAGTTTCATCCTTATACTGTTAATGCTGAGCATATATTTTTTCACCTATTTTTCGCTATCACTACAAGCCATGTAACATAGTCACCACGGCATCTGGGGAAGGTATATACACCCTCTAGGCTTTCTTGAAGAAGTATGCCTAGTGTTTTTTGCTCTTTATTCTTGTCAAGAAACTCTTGTTGTTGAAAACTTTTGATTACGAAACGATACAAATAATAGTAACAATAATATTGGAAATTCACATTAAAGCTTTTATATCTCAGGTGATTCGGCTACCTTTCCAATATTTCACTAAAATTCCCTCTGCTGTAACCCGCCCTGTTTAATCCGATATTTATAAAAATTTCTTCACGTTTAAATCTCTGAAACTTCTTTTGGGCAAATGTAGAACGGGACATAAGTGATCCTACTACATAGAATTAAACTTTTTCAGCCAAATTTCATAACTCCAGCCTTAGGATTATTGAGACGAAACTACGAAACAGGTTAATGGGCGATACATACGCATAGACATTACGTCATCATAGCGTCCTTTTGCAAATCAAGTTTCCACAAACGGGTAAAAACGTTCGGCCACCACCAATTTGGCTTAACAACGTGGAGTTGGTTGCACTAGACGTTATCTCGGCCCCATGCAGCATAGGTAGGTATATTTCGGATAGGCCTATATTGGTTCGATTTTGAAAATTAATCCATTGTTTACAGGTAGTTTATAGACAAAGGAAGGTACCTATAACTGAGCTGGGGCAAGGCTTACCACTTTCCTAATTCTTCTAGAAATTGTTTCACTTGAATTATATCACCGTTAACCTAAGCAGCGCTCTACGAAGGAATTTTTTGACTATAAATTAAAATGAGGAATATTAGAATTAATGATTTGTGGAAACGAGGGAAACGTACTAGAACAATTGATATGCTATGTGCTTTTGCGTTCCGCTCTAGGATTAACCAATTTCATCGGCCAGCGAAAAAGAATATAAGGTGCTGAATAATGCATACGCTTTTTAAATAATTGGACCGCTTGTACATAACTTCCGTGAGAGATTCGTTTTCGTGATCTGCTAGGTGTGAAATGACATCCTTAGGTCTTGATATCCCACAAGAAATTTGCATGATAAGTAAATCGTCGGGCACAAAAGAATTGAAGTGCTCGAATTTTCAACGTAATATTTTCAACGTAATATTGTAGAATTTTCCTTGAAAATAGGGAAATCTTTCGAGAAAAAATTTAACAAGACTAGCCCGGTTTGAGCGTGAAATCTATTATTCAGAAAAAAAAAAGCATGAAGCTCTTAAAACATTCTGATCATTAATGAGTCTTTAAGAGCTCAATTTGCTAACCGGCAAAGATGATTACTTTCTTGTGTATTTCAACAGAGCCAGAACGCAGACCTCTGACGATCACAGGGATCTCCGTTCTATCTTTGTGAAATGTGTCGGTTTAGTGAAGTGGTGACCGTAAAGAGGCTATTTTCAGCCAACGCCATCAACTTCTTGGTGCCAATTGAAGCGGTTGAAACACTCTAATGAAGTGATTTGTGCGAATGTCGAAAGTTGCGCAAGGCGAACGTAAGTTGTTTGTTTATTCAAAAGCTATCAGAAACAAGCACAACATTTTCAGAAATCCAATAACTTTGAGCTTGGAAATGTCGAAATGGAGATGTCCAAATGTCGAAAGTTGCTCAATAAATTGAGCTTGGAAATCACTGCTGACTGACAACCAGCTTTTACTTTGATTAACAGTTGGCCATTCATTGAAGATCGCTAGGCTGACTAAAGTCCTTGAAAAGTTCGCAGCAGAGAAATTAGCCATCTTATATTTTCTTCATGAAGCGACAGTATTAAGTGTTGGAAGGAGAATTGTAATCAGTGCTGTTGTTGCAACACTTACCGACCGCTCTATGTATATTATCTCCTACGAGTGGTTGTAATTGGCTGGCCAAGTAATCCCAGTGAGAACATGTTCAGTTGAAGAGGGAGTGCGGTTGAGAATGGGGGGGGGAGGGGGCAGAAAAATGAAAAGGGAACAGACTTCTAAGGTCGTATTTATAAATTTAAAAACATTCTCCTGCTTAGCATGTAGTGATGAGTTAAGAGAAGGACATCTAGCGAGAAGGACATTTATGAGGCATTAGAGTCTAACCATTATCGCATTCCGTAGTCCCACCTCAACTGAGCTTGTAGCGCTGCGTTATGGTCAGAAACCGAAGATTTTATTCATGCGATAATTATAACCCCATACCCAGATGATGGTTGTCTTGATGGTTGCGAGTTCATGTGTTTTTATGTCAATTGATGTTTGTTTCTGACGCAGTGTCAAAGAAAAATGGTGGAGAAATAGGCGGATTTGTTGTGGGGGCTGTGAAAAGTTGTTTGATCATGTGTTATCCTTGTGCAAACCCTTGATTTGTGGTAGCATCTTTGAGCCATAAAGTAGTTTATTAGAACATTTTATGCTTGGCTTTAGTGGATATAGCCTACACGAATAAACTGAGGCAAAACTTCATATCTCAGCGTTGAGATTGACATCATTCCTTGTTCTTATCCTGCTTTCCATATCGAAGGAGGTCTCTGCCTCCGAACGCCGAAACTTCCGTCATCACTGATACGATTGTTCCCGCTCCCTTTCCCATATTTGTACTTCGTTGCTCGATCTATCACTTCAATGCCTCATACGAAACGATGGCAGATAACTCTCAGGGTTAAATGAAAAACGCATTTGAAAGTCTAATCAAATGTTTCCCTGGTGTTTCAATTTTTCATTTTTGTTTTAATATATAAGGTGACCCATAAAAATTAGTCTTCGAGAGTCACAGTTATGTGTTTTCGTCGACGGAATGATGTAGCACCCTAATTTTACCAATGTTGCAACAATGCAATTCTTGCCAAGAGTAGTAAAAATTTATGAACCCTGTTTCATGTAAAAACTTTGCTTAGCAAAAATAAGTTTCTTTTGTTGTACTAACCGGAGTCACATTTCTTGAATGCCACTTTTTATGCGGATTGAAGTAGTATGGAAAGAATGAATTGTTTTCTGCCGTCTAGGCTACTTCCTAATTTCTTTTGATTTCGGAGTTATTGTTCTTTTCGTTCATTTACATTCTGCCTAAGTGCCTTTACCGTGTCAATTTTCTCCTTGTATAGTGATTGAACTTTCATTATAAGTAATTACTATTTATGTCTAATTTACTTGTTGATGGCAGGCTGATTAAAGTACTGTGAAAATTTTCTTCTGGCAATACTGTGATGCTCGTAGTTTAGGCCATGTAGGTAAGGTTAATTGCAATTCTTGTGGGATCCATTGCAGCTTTCATTCGTTGTGATGGTTTGACGGTATCCCCAGGTTCTTTTCTTCCTTTCCGAAGCGGAAACTACGTGTAATTTTAATGAATATCACTAAATGTTCAATAGACATATTTTTGAGTTGATTTACTTGGTAATTATAAGTACGCAGTAACTCTGCTACTATGATATGCACAGTGCTGTATAATTGAGGTTTTCGAAATGGATAATACAATGGACTGTTAAAGCATTTTTGGAAAAGTGACAGATGTAGTAGGTGGTGTGCATATGAGTACCATATTGGAGGAATTTTAGTACATTGTTCACCCCACGAAAACTGGTATAACAATGATTGTTGGGGAGAGGGGAGGGGGAGGGGGAGGGAAAGTGAAAGTGAATGATGTTTTGCACGTACAGTTTTGCACATACATGTTTTGCACATCCTGTAAAGCTGTTTATGGCAGCCTGATTTATGCGACTTCCTTGTCACAAAAGATTGCATACCCTTTTCGGTCAAGTGAGGCAGATGGTGCTCATCGAACTCCTGCCTCGCCTTGTGTAGGAATTGGGTTAGAGTGCGTTGGGACGGCGTAGGGAGAATGAAACCGAATGCTCGCAGCGATGTGGCATTCACCATCATCCTGCTTGTGGCCTAAAGCGGAGAGGAACGAACGAATTCGTACGTACGTTATTAGGACGGGAATCTTAGAGATGGGGACCACAAGTTGGCACAAACATCGCTAGAACGTCTCTCTGTCTCTTATCCTATCATCACCTTTGTGCCGGTCGCGTATCCACCAATTTTTGTGTTCCTCTTTCACTCGTTCGCCACATTAACAATCTGAAGTATGTTATTCGTCGGCCTTTGCCATTTGCCAAATATGGTGGCAAGAGTTTCCCTTTCCGGTTTATGAAGCCAATCGATTTGTCGAAATATGTAGAATAATGTGAGAAACGTCTAATAATACGTTTTCATTAGAAATTAACCGGTTGCACAAAATATGAACCAAAAAGTTGACTTGAACCCTAAGCCATCAATGAGGAGCCAAATTTCACTTCTGAAATATTTTCCTCTATATGCCGTCTTTTTATACAAATAAATTTTGTGGCGCATTCAAATATTAGGAATGTATGCAAATTTAATGCATTGACAATAATATGTCCTCTGTTTTAAACTCCACAGTTTGAATGGTATTCCCCTTAGATAACCTGTAGTTAGCCATATTCCCTCATTTTGGGTTATTTTCGCATCATTTCTTATATCCCGGAATATGGATACATAATGCGCGGTTTTTTCTCTACACACTGTCCCTATTTGATGTTTTGCAGCCTAACCTTTATGATTGGAAAGTTGAAGCCGCACTCCAGTAATAGAAAATGTGCTTGCACAAACAACGCATAGCGCTGACTCTTCTTAAAGAACTTTTACAACAAAGAAAAAAATGAACTGCAAAAGTGAGCCCTGTCGAAACCAGTAGCCCATGTGTGATGTTCATTGGCTGCATAGTGGTCTCAGCATGTACGGGCTAATGTTGACTCAAAGTTTATTGGGAGGTCTCCGAAAGTTGTCCAAGTGTCCCGAAATTCGATGCACAAAATGCCTGCACTAATTCGAAAGGTATCGGGGGGGGGGGGGGAGAAGAGGAATGAGCCGGTAGCGAATTTCTGGAAATTTCGTTCACGAACTTGCAATTGATGCGCAGACTATAGGTAATTTCGTTCTAAGAGAGAAAACGACGAGGGTAATCTGGCATTATTTAGCAGTTTTATAGGTCGGCAGGCCCTCACTTTAATATTATTCAAGAAGAGGAGCTCACGAACTTGCAATTGATTGCTCTTGCTGCAAAAAGTACTTGTGTCTGTGGTGACTTGCGGTTATTTTTGAAACTTACGTTCGATGAAATTTTCCAAATTCAGAATGTTTTTGCAGGTTCGGATTAATTGTTGGTCGTGCTTTGTTGCGTCAGGGTATCCGAATAACTCCAGAAGCTGACTGAGTCGTCTGACGCATATTCGTGCTTCACGACTGGCGTCTTACCTTCGAAACAGCTCCGGTTGAGGTTCACAAGTATTCAAGTATGCCGACCTCAGGTGTTCAGGAACATGGCAAGCGTCGTGTCGCCTACTATTATGACTGTACGTTCTTTTCATTGCTGCCTTGTTTTTTGTTGCCACTTTGTGCTCTTGAAATGTTGGGGGCATTTATTGTTGTATGGTTTCAGCCTTTTTTAGTAAGTGGGACTTCCGCAGGCTTGGTAAGGAAAGGATTGGTTGCGAAATCGTGTGTTTAGAGACGGGAAATGCGCATGTTGATCCTTCCCAGTAGCATTGTATCACTCATTGCAGTTAGGATTGTTCCTTTCACTTCACGGATCACCAGTCCACACCCCTTTATCACTCCTACTACTGATAGTGCAAAGTTTTCACTGTTGTGGACGCTATGAAAGAAAACTGTATTTTATTACTTTTTGCTACACCTGTGGCTCGCGCATCTTTTCACGTTTCATTTCGCAGTGCACAGCAGAGATGAAATGTTATCAGCTGAAGTTGTTGGTCTTCGGTTTCACTGCATGTAGAGGAGGACGCTAAGTGTCATGAAGGGTATGTATGGGCGGCTGGTGGGTGAAATGTAAATTACGTTCATTAAGCTCGATGTCGCACATGGGTGGGGACGCAATAGTAGACTGTGTCATTTGTAGCCACTGATGAGGTTGCATCTCAATCCCTATTCTCCCTACGCATGTAAAGGTGCCAAATGTGCAGGTAAGACAAGTAGGTATTACCGGAGCCACGAGAGCTTTGAGAAAGGAAATAGCAGCTCAAGCGGTGATATACAAGAGCTGGAATGTCATTAGGAAAGCTCGTCAGAACAAAAAAAAAACTGTCAAAGAGCTCATGAGCAATCACAAATTTTAGAAGGTTTTTTCATCAGTTACCGTTAAAAGCGGTTCCGTATTTAAATCATTTCCTGATAGAGGAGAAAAAACATTCAAGGAATTCACCCTTTTTCTTCTTTGAAATAGGGCCTGCATGCACGCTTTGAGGAGTCTACAGGATGAGAAATTGTATATGAAAGTCTTGATAATGAACATTAAAGATCAAGCACGAGAACGTATAGGGAGGCTTCCGCTGTGATCAGGTTTTCAACATTGATTTGCTCGTTTGTTGAGTCTTCATTTCGCTAATAGGTTCGCATCAAACTTTGGGCAGATTCCGTTGCAATATGGGGGATTATCGACGTCAGTTCAGAAGCGCTTTATTTTTCGGGTCTGTTCCGTTCGTAAGTAACTGTCAGTCACCGAATTGAACTTCGCGAGTCTTAAGTGGATAGGAAACCTCGTCTGCCCTTCTCCTGAACTTGGGATGTTGAAGCGTTTGGGAACATGCCTCTGTAATTACCTAGGCGTGGAATCTCAGTTTTCCTTTATCTTTCTATAGATATCCTCTTTTAATTCAAGACGTTACATTTTTGGTGCTTCCCATTTGTGATTTTTGCTGTTTTTCAAGAAATGACTATTCATATTTTTTCAAGGGATGAACACTCGTTTCTTGGTACCACTTGTTTATCCCTTTCAAACGACATCCTTTCGAAGTTGTTCATTCCAAGATTTTAATTGGCAGTTCGCCGGTGAGGGAGAGGATCTCAAAGTCATGGAAGAACTAAGGTCGATGATGGCTTTTGTTGAGTCGTTCTCATTGGAACTAATTACCATTAGTGCTGTTTATATGTATATATATATATATATATATATATATATATATATATATATATATATATATATATATATATATATATATATATATATATATATATATATATATATATATATATATATATATATATATATATATATATATATATGTACATACCAGTTGCGAACTGCGAACGGAGCTGAGTTTGTGCCCCCACATTGGTACGCACCACCACTGTACTCTGCACACTCTGCAACTAAATACTTGCGCCTGTCACAGAAACTCGAAAGCTTGTAATGGAAGCATGCCGTTTTTTCCATTACTGAACTCAGAATGTCAAATAGTAACCCCATGCAAACTTTCACTCCAATCGAAGGAGGGGAGTGCATTTGCTGGATGGGCCATCGTTCTTTGCAATCTTTGCAGAGTTGAAATCTTCCCTTTCTTCAATGAAGCTGAAATTTTGCTAGGGGCATTATTTGGCATTATGAGTTAAATGATGGAAAAATTTGCATGTTTCTATCGCAGGTTTTTAAATTTCTGTGATGGGCGTTAGTATTCGCTTGCGGAGTACGGTAGTAGTATGTACGCAATGGATGGCACGGGCTCAGCTCCAACATATATATATATATATATATATATATATATATATATGTTTGCGCTGTCTACTCTACTCTAGTGGGGAGGGTTATACCCATCAAAGACACCATAACATTTTCAGGACTAAGGAGGAGGATGTTTAGATATTTCATTAATATAAAGTGACTTCACGATTGTGTATTTAGCGAACGTTGGCAACTACTACTATGGACAAGGACACGTAATGAAGCCACATCGCATTCGAATGACTCATCATTTACTTCTCAATTACGGTCTATATAGAAATCTTGAAGTTTATGTAAGTTGTGCTTTTTGAATCTAAATTTTCTGCTCTTTTTTATAGCATAACTCTTTTACAGATTTCAAACTTTTAAGGGGTCATTTCTCCAATTTTCTACAACTGCAGTATTTGTTCTTAATAATGGAGCTATCATGAATGGAACTGCTGCCAACTGCTTGAATAGTGAATTTATGTTCATCTTGAAAAATCCCATTGATTTTTCTCTCTATTATTGATAATTAGTGAAAAGTTGTTGTTTCTGATCGATGAAGTTTTGTTACCGATTGAAATACTAATGTAATAAGCATGCTGTTTCTGAAAGTATTGGCTAATTGCTCGCTTGCAGAGACCTTTTCCGGCGACATTTGAAGAGATGACGCGCTTCCATAGCAATGAGTATATGATGTTCTTGCGAACCGCCAACCCGGATAATTTGAAGCAGTTCAATAAGCAAATGCTTAAATGTTTGTTTCTGTTCATATTTTTTTCAAGTTTTTCATGGCTTATAAAAATGAGTTCACTTGTGCCAAATTTCGTGCAAGTTCATTACACATTTAAGTTGCTTCCTGTAGATGTCTACTTTATTGTTGCGTAAGTCAGTAAGTTTAAAAAAATATATAACTTAGCTGGGTCTGTCAAATTCAGTAAGTTCAAAAATCTGAGGAACTCAGCTAATCTGACAGATCTCGACGTTCTTGTTCAGGTAATAGGATGGATGCCTTGACGAACATGTCAGTGAAAACTTCTTCCTGTCAGCATGTTTGGAAATGACCGTTTAGCAGATGTTTTTGAATTCATTCTCACTTTTCCGATTATCGTTTTTGAATCACCCATTTTTAACCCATAAATTTTGCAGTTAATGTTGGGGAAGACTGTCCCGTATTCGATGGACTTTTCGAATTTTGCCAACTTTCAAGTGGAGGTTCTCTGGGTTTGTTTTTCAGATTTTTCTTTTATTGTGATTGTTACTTATAGCGAGCGTTGCCTCATCTTTTGTTTTATGAAGTGTGATTGTAGTTTTATCCCCCCCTTCTATATCTTTGTTTTCATTTCTATGGGCTTAAAAAAATTAGGAGAGTTGTAAAGCGCATATTGTACCGGCTTTCTTAGCTCGCTTTTCCATTTATTGCTCAAATTTGATTGTTATTTACCTCATTCGGCAGTTCATCAGCAGCAGCGCTTATCTAATCGGTATTTCCTGCTGGCTGGTTTGATTTGATTGCATTAGCTATCGATCGCGATCATGGCCGCTTTTAAGCGGCGCTTCACGTTTTGCTGATTTGGGCAAGAACATAGAAAACTACGGAGGGGACTGTACTTACGTTTTTTAACCATCAGCGAGGTTGGAATCTCCAGGGGAGTGCGTATTAGAAGTATGGAACGACTTTCGAGTGGGAGCAGAGATTCAGATGAAAGGGAGGTAGAGGTAAGGGAAAAGGAATGGAGGAGAGTCGTTTAGTCATATGTTAAAGAACCTTGCTCTAGGCAGGGATTCTAGTTTCATCCACGACATTAAGAGTGCAAAATTTGAATGCTATCGCTGAGCGATTTCGAGTAGTCTTGTAAATATTCGCCTAGTCCCATCAAATTTGTATGATGAATCTGCTAACGGAAAAGATGGTCGAAATTCATGGGGCTGAGAAGTATGCTAGGAAATTTATGGGGATCAGTATTGCTCGTTGTTTGCTTTATAAACGCTATTTATCGACTGTGGCAATTTTGTGAAGGTGCTTAGTTATGGGACGAAAAGTTTGGCGTTCGTATATACTATTCCAGTTCGATCACATTGATTGTCAGGATTACTGAGGAAGGTGTGTTTTTCATCAGGGAAGTAGTCCGTAGATATGACTGCTCTAGTGTAGGTATACCTGGCTACAGTATCACATCGAATTTTTGGTGGATGCGATCACGCTCGAGTTGATATTCCTGAGAACGCCTACAGGTAGGTGATTGAGCTGATGGTGTTTCAGCGGCAGCAGTGAAACTAAACAAACGAAAAGCGGACATAGCAATCAACTGGATGGGTGGTTTGCATCATGCGAAGAAAAGCGAAGCGAGTGGATTCTGCTACTCGAACGATATAGTTCTCGGTATCCTCGAACTTCTGAAGTATCACAAAAGGTGAGCCGCGATGCCACATCTCTACCTTGAAGGTTTTATCTTTTTTTTTTTTTTGGTGATTGCAGGATACGAGGGCCCTTGGTGACGTACGTCGGCCCTCATTTCGTCCTAGTAGTTTGTACGAATACCTGATACGATAGATCTGTAGGATGAAAAAAAATGATCCTCACCGATGTTTGAATAAAGATGTCGTTAAGAAGTCACTTTTTCTTCTTTTCCTTGGAAGTTAGTAAGAGGGCCGTTGAGCACTCACATCACTTTTTCTGTGTCCTTTCCTTGACACGGGATCACTGTAGACATTGTTCACTTCCCCATCTTCATACCAAAATAAATGCTAATTTACCTGTTCTTATAATGTTCCATCTCTAGGTCGTGGCCGATTTGGCGCATCTCCGAGGTATTTGAGGGTTTTTGCTGGGAGAAGAAAAATAAAATTTTCATTTCATAGATTTCAAAATGAGTCTCATGGAGCAGTGTACGTTAAAAAGTTTGTAAATTTGTCTCAACATGACAATTGAGAAAAAAGTGGTTTATTTCTTACCATTTAGAGGCAATGATTTCATTGCGTTAATAGGTTCAGCGCAATTAAGTCTGGGAATGCATTCTAAAAGAATCTCTGACTAACTGAATTGATGCTCATCGGAGGATAGAATTCCTGCCTGTTTCACATCCAAGATAGAGCCACCTCGGCTTGTTTCGTTTCTGGATTAATACGCGGAAAGGTTATGATTCAGAAATTGCCCCCTTATGCAAAAGCTGGTAGCCAAATTAATTTTGAGTCGTAGTTTGGTACATCGTGGCATTTGGGGTGTGCCTTGCACGAGGTTAATCGATAACGTTTGCATCAATTTCAGTGCTGTGTTTCTATATTCATGAGGAGTGTTGTTTCTCCAAGTTTCCCGCTAATGTTCTACAGCCAGTTATCTTCTGTCTTTGGGCACATGATAACCAATTATGGAATGGATGCTTAGGGTCCTATACGTTGACATAGACGTTCATCGTGGCGATGGTGTTGAGGAGGCGTTCTACACAACGGATCGTGTCATGACGGTTTCTTTCCACAAATATGGCGATTTCTTTCCGGGAACGGGTGAACTGAAAGACATTGGTGCAGGTCGTGGCAAATATTATGCAGTCAATGTGCCTCTTCGTGATGGTATCACGGACGAATCATATCAGAGCATCTTTGTGCCGGTTTGGTTTTATTCTCTCTTGCATTTAATTTATCTTTTGTTTGTATATGGTTTGTTTATTTATTGTAGGACAATTTTATATGGACATTTTTTATTTGAGATATACAGAGGTTTTTAAATGAACGGTTTATTCAAGCATAGAGGAACAAGCGAAGGATTATTTAAGGTTTTTTGAATCTAATATTCGTTTTCACTTTTTAGGACTGATGTGTGCAGCATGGGGGATTTTCCTAAAATATGGCTAATTTTTGCTTTGCCAGCTGTGGCGGTATCATATAAGGTAATCACGAGAACCATGTTTTTTCCAATAAAAATATATGCTGGCAAGCACAAAGGCGCATTTTTACTGCAGCCGTGTTAAGGGAGAGAGATCATTTGTGGTGAATTATTTTGTGTATAAATTTTCATTTCATCACATGCCATGGAAGTATACTTATGTTATTGTCCGTCAATTTTTGCTATGAATTTGGGGGTTATTGTCAATTTGAAGTTGACTTCTTAGGTGATGACGAAGGTGATGGAAGTATTTCAACCATCTGCGGTCGTTCTGCAATGTGGAGCCGATTCGTTGAATGGCGATCGATTGGGCACTTTCAATTTAACACTCAAGGGTAATTCACTTATTTGATACAAAAGCATTGCACTCTGTGGAATAGGTGAGTATTAATGCATTTCCGAAGGAAAGAGCGGAAGAGAGGGGATTCGAACGAATGATCATTTTTAGATTGCCGACACTTTTTGGTTCTCTTATTTGTCGTTTTCATGGTAGAAAATTTTGACGCATATATAAAGTGGCTGCAGTTATTGATTTATGCAAGATACTTTCGTATAATTATTTTTCGCCACGTGATGAACATTTTCTTTGTGTGAATGTAAGTGGACCATC
Organism: Baylisascaris procyonis; assembly: GCA_037389465.1. Classification (NCBI taxonomy): domain Eukaryota; kingdom Metazoa; phylum Nematoda; class Chromadorea; order Rhabditida; family Ascarididae; genus Baylisascaris; species Baylisascaris procyonis. The sequence goes on from JAZARR010000247.1 coordinate 333,839, forward strand.
TAGTAAGGTAATAGGAATGAAAAGTTGTGAGGTAAGAGGATATCGTAGAACTGATAGCAGATTTACACAATTAAGTGTTTCTTTGGTGGTATTATATATATATATATATATATATATATATATATATATATATATATATATATATATATATATATATATATTCGGCATTTCAGGTCACGGCGCCTGTGCACGTTTCTTCCGGGAGCGATGCATTCCACTGATGATGCTCGGAGGCGGTGGCTATACACCTCGCAATGTTGCTCGGTGCTGGACATACGAGACGTCGATCGCAGTCAACATGGAAGTTTCTGACGGTTACTTTTCATACATCTGTTTTCTGAATTTTTTTCAAAGCTTTCCTGAGTTTCAAACTCACCTGCTCAGTTTATTTGAAAGCATTAAATTGTTGATTGAGAAAGGAATGATGTAAAAAAGTTTGGTTGAGTCGGGGATGTTATTTCCATGCATCAGAAAAGACGTAATGGAAGAAAAGGCATTTAGTAAAAGTGTTGTCATAGCAATGCTATATGTCAAGGCTTTAAACAACGAGTTTATCAAAACGCTGACTGCTGCTGTTGCGGATCTTTCTAGGTTTAAGCAGATTTGCTGAGTGGACGTGGATTCTTTCACATACAAAAATTTTCCGAGAGAAGGGGAAGTAGGAAGGCGAAGGAGGGAAGGGAGTTAAAGCGCTCAATCTATTCAAATTCATAGGGTGTTAGAAGAGGCACATTGTTAAGGATTCCTCTTCTAAAAGCTTCTTGTACACATTTTGTCTTATGAATGTTGACACTTAAGGAAATTATTTCCGGTGATATATCCGGCAAAACTTCAAAGTTATCATCTCCGGTAGAGGATAAAGTACCACGTCCCCAGATAAGTTCTATTTCTGACGATATCTCGATCAGGTGTTATCAGTTCAATTCATCTTGTCCGGTTTATCTATTGTGCGAATTGTTTCTATGTGAACTGATGGATAATACTATTAAAATGATCGTTCAGATTTGCCTTATAACGATTACTTTGAATACTTCGGCCCGCATTACCGATTGCATATCGAACCATCGAACGCCAAAAATGAGAATACTCCCGAATTCTTGAAGAAAATCCAGTAAGTTAATTATTGGAAAATATGCTGTCTCATATTGGCTAGTCCTTATTTATCTATCTATCTATCTATCTACTTATCTATCTATCTATCTATCTATCTACCTATCTGTCTATATATATATATATATATATATATATATGTATATATGCATATATATATATATATATATATATATATATATATATAGACAGATAGATAGATAGATAGATAGATAGATAAGTAGATAGATAGATAGATAGATAGATAGATAAGTAGATAGATAGATAGATAGATAGATAAGGACTAGCCAATATGAGACAGCATATTTTCCAATAATTAACTTACTGGATTTTCTTCAAGAATTCGGAAGTATTCTCATTGTTGGCGTTCGATGGTTCGATATGCAATCGGTAATGCGGGCCGAAGTATTCAAAGTAATCGTTATGAGGCAAGTCGTTATAAGGCAAATCTCCATATATATATATATATATATATATATATATATATATATATATATATATATATATATATATATATATATATATATATATATATATATATATGCTATCATTTTTTTTTAACCATGCAAATGATTGTTGATATTATAGGGAGGGCGTAATGGAGAACCTGCGCCAAGTGGCTCACGTTCCGAGTGTACAGATGCAGCCGATACCTGACGATGCGATCAAATGTATCAACAATGAGCAGATCGCAAAGGACATCGCCGATCCAGACGTGCGTCTACACCGTAAGTCAATGTTTTCGAATTTTGTGATGGAAGATAGGATGGCTTATTGCGATAATGGTATAATTTCTTACATAAGTTTGAAGGAAGGATTTGGTGAAGGGTGGGGAAGTCACTTGCAGCAGCGCGGTATTCATGGTTGTTGCTATACTGAAAAGGTGTACTTTTGTTCTGGATTTAAAAAAATTTGAGGCTCAATAACGGATTCGATGGTCGCGGACCAGGGAGAATTCTTCGATGGCGAGGAGGAGGGAGATGATAGAAGAAACGAACACAGCTTTAAACGTACGGTCGTGGATTCATCGGACGTGAATGCAGCTAAAAAACCGAAGCTTGAGGTACGTTGCTTGAGAGGCATCGATGGAGTTTTTTATCCAATCTTTGTGTCAAAAAGCAACAATGAAACTTGATGTCCATATGCATGTGCGCATAGAACCGATTCGGAACTTGCTTCTGTTCTTCACCTTCTGGATAGAATCTGAGCGGCTGGGAATTGTTATATGTCGTTCCTTAGATTGTATCAGCTGAAATTTTTTTGCTTCGTTTCTTTTGGACATTTTTACGTTTACATAGGGTAAGCGAAGAATAACTGCATATTGAAATTTGCCATTTATCATGAACCATCGAATGGCAGGATTTATGTACAGTGTTACAACTTCGCTTAAGCATCAGTGTCGTCAGCACTGATTTCTGGTTCTTGTTCTGTCCAGTACTGACAACTGTAGCGGTCAGTAACCCCTTTCTTCTTCCCCCTTCCCTTCCCCCCTTCGACAAACAGTTTCTTCCTCCAAATGATGTTTTCAACAAGTGAGGCCGGTGTTCTTATTGCAACAAGTGAGGCCGGTGTTCTTATTGCAACCAAGGATACTCTTCCCTTACTTCACCTTACGATTATAGTCTTTTACCGACACTGCTAGCAGTAATATGCTTTTCGGAGACCAAAGTTTAGCTTCTTCTTTAGAACAGTGCGGATCACATGACTGGCTCAGCATCTGTCATAAGTTGCCTGGAGTGTTAATTTGTTTAATGGGATTTCTTATGAGCAAATTTTGCAGCCATGCGCATTTCCCTGTGATTTACGGATGGAGGGGTAACGGCTTCTGCCAGTACCTACCACAAATTCCCTTTTCATCAACATGGAATTCAATTCTTGATGGTCTTGCGACTCATTGCTGCATGGAATCCATGCTGGCTCTGCCAGCTGTACCTGTATCATATGCTGTAGCATTTCGCAGTGGAAGATTGTGGCACCTCGCACACACTGTCAACCGTTCAAATATTTGTTCAAATCTTAGGCTGTTCTTCTAAATATTAGTTCGTTGTGGGAGACGATAAATTAGATCCTGCCACTGTGAGGATGACGGTATCTTTCGTTTCATGCAGGTAGGTATTGTTTACATAAGTTACAAGCAACTTTCAATAGGGTTTCGCCTTCCCTCCCCCATATAAAGGGGTGTAAAAGTTAACTGATGCGATTTTTCTTGCAGATCTGATCATTTACGAACCTCTTCGTCTTTTTCGAATTATATCAATGCGAGCTGTTGATCGTCTTCGACGTTTATCGATCAACAGTTCAACTTGCAACCTATTATGGGAATTGAGTGATGGACGCGTTGCGCTTCGACAGGTGTTTCTTTATCATATGACCACACCTATACCGCTAATGTGTCGTTTATTTGTGCGTGAAGTGTTCGTTTTGAATGCTTGAGTGAAATTCTGGTTCATATCTAAGTATGGGGTGCATAAATTATGGGAATGTTTTGAGATGTTAATTGTGGTGATATTCAAATTTTTCACTCCTCATTAATTGTTTTGTTGTTTATATGCAAAAGATATATTACTTGCTACATGTCTATAGCATAAATGGGTGAGATGATATTCAAGGAAATTTACTGTACAATTTCATATTTGTGAGATTTCTAGTTGAAGATGAAATTCTTATTTATATGCAAGGGTCTGTCGAATATTTTTGATTTAAGCGTCTCTCACATATACTTAAAAGTGGAATTCCTATAGGGACCGATGGTTTACTGTTTTTAGAATTCCCCCCACGGTAAGGCGGCGACAGCGTTGTGCTGTGGCTGAATTGTTTATTTTCTTTATTCGCGTGCAGGTACAAATCCAACATGGGATTGAATGAATTTTAATTTCTCACTTTATTTTAATTGTGTTTGTTTTGAAGCGTTGCTGTGTTTTGTGAATGAAGCGTTGCTGCGTTTTATAGCGTCGTGTAGTTGTGACGGAATCTTTCAGTCACATCCGACTGGATGTGCCGTTGTTTTACAGCTTACTATTATTTGTATAAAATACGTTCTATCTATATTTTTCATTTTTGGAGCTGATTTAATGGAATTCAGCCGAAGTTAATTCCATTCCTCTCTCCCCATTCCTCTAAAAATTCAGTCCTCGAATTCAATCCCCGTTGATGTTTTGAAATTTTTGTCACGACTATATTCACTTTATGTTTTTAATGTAATCGATTTGTTCATATTGTTGGGATCACTATTTTCGGCATAGCGCTGTATCTTGAAGATGTCGTTGATACTGTTGCTTGTTTCGCTTTCTTGTTTCCTTTTTATGAAGAATTGACTGCTTCCGTTCATACTTTGGCAAAATGTTTTAAAGAATTTTGAGCAGATCTTCAAAATGCTATTGAGAATATCGAAATGAGTAGTGGAAGATATTTTGCTGTTGATTTTTGATATTTGAATGGTTTATAACATCATTTTAGTTGTTCATTTGATATTGTTTCGTCGGGTTGGTGGGAATAATTGAAGCCGTTCTTGGAACAAGCCTATGGCGTTGTTAACGCTGGGAAAGTTGTGTTTGTAGATTAAAAAACCAAAACTGTGAATCTGGCTGAAAGACTGAAATGTCCATGTTACCCAGAGGCAAATTGGAGTGTACAGAAATTTTTTTTGTGGATGGTGTGGTATGCACGTTTTTCAAAAATTGTACGCTGGAAAATTAAGAGTTATGCTTTAGGATGCATTTCTTTGCAAAAACCACTCAATTAGAAGTTACTGCAAACAATGTAGTAATATAGGAGGGTTAGTTCTGCGTGTCGTCATCATCCTGAGCAGATTATGATACCAAGTTTGCTTTTTTCTACTCAGAAGCATGACTGGGAATTCCTGTCAACTTTCCTAGAATCCTACCAAGGTAGAAGGAAATATCCGTTGATGTAAGGCTGAGAACCATGAGATGAACCGAACAAGATGGTGAACTTTTTGTGCTGACGTTTCAGTTCTTTAAGCTTAGCAAAATATCCGCAGACATAATTAAACTGTCGAGAAACATTATATACTAAAATAGGCTTTTGCGGAACGATAGAGTGGGGTCTAGCAAACTGCGTGTGATTACACCGTTAAGAAGGGTAATAAGGAAAAACTGAGGTGGATATTAGAAGGAAAGGGATTCGAGTAGCGAAACAAGTGAGGGTATATTGGAATGAGGCATTGTGTTGATCGGTTTATTTTGCGTTGATCTGCAGTGTTTTGCTGCTTTTGAGGGCCGTACGCATGGCAGCTCGTCATCAGAAATAGCATGTCATCAGAATACTTTCGAAATCGAAAGTGTTGTGCCCACAATACTTTCGATTACTTATTTATTCCCTGAAGCGAGAAGGCCACGTCTCTACTTTGCTATTTCCATTTCTACGCGCCATCGTATGGTACTAAATGACATCGTGTTCGATCTGCTATCGATTAGGTCATAGTGATTGTGATCTCATACCTCATCTATCGTTTTGTTGTGTTTCTTTCATTTTGTATTGCTTCTTTCGTGATAGATGGCGTTATCGACTCCACTCTTCTCTGCTTTGGTGCGTTGTTCGATTTTAATGAACAGGGTTTTACAAATAGCCTCATTTATGATGGGAACTGAAAGAATGGGACGTGAAGCGATTTCAGCCTTCCATTGGTTATAAGTCATAGGTTTGAAAGGCAATGTGTAGTGTGAGTTCAGAGTTTTTTACTCATAAGTGCACGAAGTTTGCATGTGGATGGCTTAAAATAGGAAGTTGAGGTGGAGGTGGATTCGGATCTTAATTTGATTTCTGAAACACTCTTCGAGACGACCACGCAGAGAGATTTCACATTGTTGAATTTGTTTTGTTGCAATTTTTTTATGTTAAAGATTCTTGCACTTTATTTGGCCGCCGATTTCCGCTCACCTTTTTTCCGTTGTATTTGATTGATACAAGAATTTAATTTACTGTGTGTTTGTAATGAATATGTGAGTAGATAATATCTGGTGTTAATGTATAAGAACACATATTGTTTTTCACTTCCGCTTAAATTTACGATAGGCTGGCGCTTATGGAGGTCGTGGAATAACATAGTGTTGTAGTAGAGGGACAGAAATAAGACCAGAGCCGGAATGTTAAGGGGAGGTCGATTTAGATTTCACCTTCGAAAATTGGTTAGCACATTTGAGGTCATGCACTAGTTCTGGTTTAGTTCATGTGACGAATGGTGTGACTACCTGTGTTTCGGTTCCAAAATTTGAATTTTATAATCTGTGCGGTCGTAATTCTAGGAATTACGGCATTTCCATACTTCTGTTGGTAACCTATAATTCTAACATTCTCCTGGGAATGCTTCGTAGACCGGGTTTTAAGGTGTGTTTGATGTGTTTCTTTTTGAAGAATGCTTTGGACTACGGCAAGCACAATTATAGATTAGCTGCGTTCATTTAGAGCTTAATAACGGTGATAATTGCCGATTACAGCATATGCTGAATTCGGTACAGCATTAGGCAAAGGTATTAGCACGTTGTAAAATTCGAATTTTTTAGGTAGTAATGTGTTTTCGTGATTTTGCATCCACAATTGATGCCGTACTTATCGATGCGACGACTTATTCGGACGTCTCATTTTGCGCCTGTTCATTCGGGCTATTTATAAAGGTTTTTTCGCACTTTTATTCTTTTTGGCAAGCTTACACGTTGCTTTCGTGTGGTTAGGATCGAGATGAGGAGGGGGACTGTTCGGAAAGGTTGCCTGACCGAGATTCTGGATTTAGGTGTTGTCGAGAGTGAATGGCATAAGTACTGCTATGCCAACAAAACAGTCCTTGCCAGTGAAATTTACTAAGGTCAGTTGGAACTCTCTGCCTTTCGTATAACAGGGAATATAAGTTCCTCTGAAATATCGATTGATGGTGGTCCTTGGTACAAGGACTTTACTTGCATAAACATAAAAAAAGGCTTACGAATTTGTTCATATTCGGAACGAATTGCGCAAAGAATTTCTCGTTAAACAAGTATTTAATGACTCATTCGGTTGAGGATAATTCGAATTCTAAATAGACTTCTGTCCAACAATAAACACTTGTTCAGTCATTTTTAAACGAGTGTATAATTTGTGACAATGATATTCATCAATATTTTAATTCTCATTTGGGACTCGAGCGTGCATAGATGAAGCGACAAGTTTACGTGAAGCCTATAGAAATAGGCTACTAACCTGTAACCATAGCGATGCATATGCTCGTATGCGCCTATTCTCAACTGTCTTTTAATTATTTCAACTCACTTATTGGCTGAGGCTAAACTTTTCTCTTTCGTTTGCGTTTAAGCCTAAGCGTTTCATTTTGAATTTTATATTGTCTTAAATGAGAGCCTATAAGTCTCTAATTTAATAGCAAGGTCCCTAGGTAGTTCCTCGTACTAGTTTCATCCTTATACTGTTAATGCTGAGCATATATTTTTTCACCTATTTTTCGCTATCACTACAAGCCATGTAACATAGTCACCACGGCATCTGGGGAAGGTATATACACCCTCTAGGCTTTCTTGAAGAAGTATGCCTAGTGTTTTTTGCTCTTTATTCTTGTCAAGAAACTCTTGTTGTTGAAAACTTTTGATTACGAAACGATACAAATAATAGTAACAATAATATTGGAAATTCACATTAAAGCTTTTATATCTCAGGTGATTCGGCTACCTTTCCAATATTTCACTAAAATTCCCTCTGCTGTAACCCGCCCTGTTTAATCCGATATTTATAAAAATTTCTTCACGTTTAAATCTCTGAAACTTCTTTTGGGCAAATGTAGAACGGGACATAAGTGATCCTACTACATAGAATTAAACTTTTTCAGCCAAATTTCATAACTCCAGCCTTAGGATTATTGAGACGAAACTACGAAACAGGTTAATGGGCGATACATACGCATAGACATTACGTCATCATAGCGTCCTTTTGCAAATCAAGTTTCCACAAACGGGTAAAAACGTTCGGCCACCACCAATTTGGCTTAACAACGTGGAGTTGGTTGCACTAGACGTTATCTCGGCCCCATGCAGCATAGGTAGGTATATTTCGGATAGGCCTATATTGGTTCGATTTTGAAAATTAATCCATTGTTTACAGGTAGTTTATAGACAAAGGAAGGTACCTATAACTGAGCTGGGGCAAGGCTTACCACTTTCCTAATTCTTCTAGAAATTGTTTCACTTGAATTATATCACCGTTAACCTAAGCAGCGCTCTACGAAGGAATTTTTTGACTATAAATTAAAATGAGGAATATTAGAATTAATGATTTGTGGAAACGAGGGAAACGTACTAGAACAATTGATATGCTATGTGCTTTTGCGTTCCGCTCTAGGATTAACCAATTTCATCGGCCAGCGAAAAAGAATATAAGGTGCTGAATAATGCATACGCTTTTTAAATAATTGGACCGCTTGTACATAACTTCCGTGAGAGATTCGTTTTCGTGATCTGCTAGGTGTGAAATGACATCCTTAGGTCTTGATATCCCACAAGAAATTTGCATGATAAGTAAATCGTCGGGCACAAAAGAATTGAAGTGCTCGAATTTTCAACGTAATATTTTCAACGTAATATTGTAGAATTTTCCTTGAAAATAGGGAAATCTTTCGAGAAAAAATTTAACAGGACTAGCCCGGTTTGAGCGTGAAATCTATTATTCAGAAAAAAAAAAGCATGAAGCTCTTAAAACATTCTGATCATTAATGAGTCTTTAAGAGCTCAATTTGCTAACCGGCAAAGATGATTACTTTCTTGTGTATTTCAACAGAGCCAGAACGCAGACCTCTGACGATCACAGGGATCTCCGTTCTATCTTTGTGAAATGTGTCGGTTTAGTGAAGTGGTGACCGTAAAGAGGCTATTTTCAGCCAACGCCATCAACTTCTTGGTGCCAATTGAAGCGGTTGAAACACTCTAATGAAGTGATTTGTGCGAATGTCGAAAGTTGCGCAAGGCGAACGTAAGTTGTTTGTTTATTCAAAAGCTATCAGAAACAAGCACAACATTTTCAGAAATCCAATAACTTTGAGCTTGGAAATGTCGAAATGGAGATGTCCAAATGTCGAAAGTTGCTCAATAAATTGAGCTTGGAAATCACTGCTGACTGACAACCAGCTTTTACTTTGATTAACAGTTGGCCATTCATTGAAGATCGCTAGGCTGACTAAAGTCCTTGAAAAGTTCGCAGCAGAGAAATTAGCCATCTTATATTTTCTTCATGAAGCGACAGTATTAAGTGTTGGAAGGAGAATTGTAATCAGTGCTGTTGTTGCAACACTTACCGACCGCTCTATGTATATTATCTCCTACGAGTGGTTGTAATTGGCTGGCCAAGTAATCCCAGTGAGAACATGTTCAGTTGAAGAGGGAGTGCGGTTGAGAATGGGGGGGGGGGGGAGGGGGCAGAAAAATGAAAAGGGAACAGACTTCTAAGGTCGTATTTATAAATTTAAAAACATTCTCCTGCTTAGCATGTAGTGATGAGTTAAGAGAAGGACATCTAACAATGGTTGAGGGAAGGTATTACGTTTACAGGTAAGAGGAGAGGCTTACATTTTTACTGTATGAAAGATGATCTGATTTTTATTCGCAACAATACTGCCAGCGCTTGGAAAATTCATTCTTCTTTTTCAGCAGCTGCAAATAAGCGACCATCATCAGTCAGATCACTTTTCTCTAAAAGGTAATCAATCATTTGAATGCTTTTACAAATATTGAATAACTTCACCTCTAAATTGAGGGACATATTCTTTGTGTTTTCTATGTCATTTGAATGCTTAAGATTAAGGAACATATTCTGTGTGTCTGTTTGTTATTCTATGTGTTATAAAACTATGTGTCATTTAGTGGGGTTATATTATTACATAGAAAAGCGTGCTCATTAACCAATTATTTCCGTAATGATGTTGAAAGAATTGTTCTTAATTGCTTTTCCAAACGATATTTGCAAATTTAATAAGGCTTCATTGAACGATTGCTAGCTTAATTATTCGTCTAGCAAAAATTCGCGGATTTGCCAAGAGCGCTGTAGAGAACGTCTTTCCACCTACTTCACCGTCATTTTTGCCTAGTCGATGATAGGTAACCGTTAACGAAAATTTTCTCGAGCCTGATTTAAACGGAATATAGAGTGGAGCACTGATCGGATACCGGTCTGGTACGTGTGTGCATGAATCATTTACTTTATACTTCAATGTAGCATTTAAATCTTCCTGAGCGTTCGCGATACCAAAAACAATCCAATGGAATAAAATAAACCAGGGAAGTTTCTTTATCATTGCTCATTCGTTGTTGTCTTTCAGATTAGCAGATATTCAATATTTTTTTCGCAAGAGAGGAGGGGGATGGGTAAGGGGGTCGTGTTTGTATATCCAACGGCAAGCTTTGCTCATATTTTAGTTTTCTGAACTCATTTTCGATAACATGTTTAATTATTTTCGTCATCATAAATTGTAAAACTATGGTAGTTTTTAGTTGGTGTCGATTTATTCAAAAAAATTTTTTCAAATTATCTCTGAATTTCTGTTCGGTACAATTAAAAGGCTGTATATTTTAGTCTCTGAATAGTTGAAAATGTGTCGTTTAGGCGCTGAGTTTAATTTATGCAATTTTGAAAACGATTTAATATGCTCTATGAAGTGATAGTCTCAAAATTGGCCTGAAATATTATGGATATTGACAGCTCATAGTTGTCCATCTCTCGTTGCATCAAACGATATGTGTCTGTTCTTTGTTGTCCTCATTTTATGATGTCATAAAGCGCGCCTACCTGTTCATCGCGTTGTTTGTTACACCCATGCACTCCACTCCGTAAACATCACCAACCTAGTTTTTATGATTCAACTTGTTGACTGATGAAAGAATTGCTAACACTGATCGATTGTGTCACGTTTAGTAGCGCTATTTACGCGTTATATTTATGAACGTCACGAGTTTATTGTTGCACTCATCGAAAGTTTCAAAAAATTTGGATAATGCTTGAAGTGTCCATTACTTGTCTGTCAAGCTTACCATTTTTTAGTCTCAACGAAAGATGTGCCCAAAATAGGTGAACATCCTGTTTACATTTAATTTCATCAGAGATTACACCGAAAATTGGCACTTGTTCGAATTTTTGCGCATCGGGTTTTAGTGCATCGGAAGTACATTTTCTGAATTTTCTCACATCCTAGACACAGTTCTCTGAGGAATTTGAAAAAGAAAGCTTTAAAGTAGACGTTATTTTTCTTAAAGTTAAATAGAAAAAAGTGTTAGTGTCTAACTTTCTTTGTAAAATCACTTTTTTCTCGAAGACATTTGACTATACTATCCTAAAATTTTTACATAAGGAATCTTTCGGGACCAAAAAAGTTTTTCTTTTCAAAATCAATTTTATGATATCATGGAAAGCAGTATTTTTATTGATTTCTTATCATATCGCGATCCAAGGTTGATTTTTTTCTCTTGAGGAGGTGACAGTTGCCTTCATGACGTAATGTTTGATCAATGTGTTCAATGAGTTGTTAGGGTGCGTCAAGTCAATATCACTGCCTTTCCTTCAGCGGCACATTAGACCTCTCCAGCGCTTTATTACTATTGCGAGTTCACTGCGCTTTCTCGCCGCTTTATTGCCTTCAAACTTTGTTTGAATCAGGTTTCGAAAGCTGTTCGTCTATTAGAATTAGCTCATTCAATGCAACGTTTGCAAGGCAATAAAAGATAGTGAGTACATGCAGACGTCCCAAACAGTAATCATAAAAGGTGAACGACCGGTTAAAAATCTTAAATAAGGCAAGCGAACTTAGGTTATTTCTGTACTTGTTCTATTTTCTTGAGGTGTAAAGTGATCGTGTTGCTTGCTGGTACTGTGCCACATTTTATGGGCTCCATTACCTTTAAGCTGTTCGCCAAGCGTACAAAATGTAGTGTAAATCTCATATGTGATTGAAAGGTCGTGAAGTATAGTAAAAGTGAGACTGGTGAAGGAAAAAAATAGGGCAGGCGCCGAAATTTTAGTGATGACCCTGGAAAATAGATTGGATGTCTGCAACTTCATGAGTTGCATGATATATAATCTACTTTTCACTGATGAAAGCAACGGGCCGACAGTCACAGAAACATTATCACGCGCATTTATGCAGAAAGATGATGATTGCCTAGGGCGCTTTTGAAAAATTTGTAACGGAAATAGAAAAAGCCTTAGATAATAGCAACCAGTCCTCGTTAAGTAAATACGATATAAACTTTTATGAAATGGCGTACAGAAAATCTTGACAAAGGTGAGGTCTTTTAGCTGTGACTGAAAATTGTGAAAGTAGGAATTTAAAAAAGACCCAGGATTTCGTGCCACTTCCCACGCGAATGAACGACCTCAACAGTCAGTTTGGTAGGTTATATATAAAAAGTAAAAGCTAGAACATTATGACTGAATTAGCGTTGAAGGGTGATGTAAGATCTTATGACGAAGATCAACGGTAACGGTGGTTTTTCTGAAGTGGCTTAACAAAAGACATAGAATGGGGGTGGGAGTATCGAATTCGATGAACCGGTTATTTTTGCGATGTGAAAGAGCGCATTAGACGACACAACTCATCAAGCGTTGCCTCCATTCACCGCCATCAAGTCGATCGTTTTACATAGGCAATTCCAGCTTGGTCTTCTTTTGATTCGTCTGTTTCTAGTAACATTCTTATTGCACGACACAAATGCCTACATTTATTATGCGATGTCATTCTGTTATCGTGGGAATGCATAAGTTTGTTCCTTTGCTTGCATAAGGTTGCTTGTTTGTCTGTTTGTCATGCTGTTTGCATAAGCTTGTCTGTTTATCTGTTTGCTTGCATGAATTTGTTTGTTTGTCTGTTTGTTTCATACATGTGCATAATCTTGTTTCGCCATATCATTCTGGTCATTATTTGAATGTATTCCATCGCCATCAGTGAGCAAAGCTCCAATCGCCCTTCCTCACTTTTAACATCGAAAATATGAGGGAATTTCCAGAGATTGTTTTACGACATCTTGAACACCCACAAATATTCCTTTTTATGCTCTTTTGCGAATGTGCATTTTAAAAGTCAATTGCAATGACTTCATCCCTATACATTTCTGCGTATGTTGTTTATCTGCCTCTCAGTATTTCAGATAGGGGATTAATGAAGTTTAGAATCATGAAATTCGTCGTACTGATGTGCACCACAGGGTAATCACATTTGTCAATTTCCATGTTGAACTCATCCGCGAAAGAGAATTCCACTCTTAGAAGTGTTTGAATTTATTAGTTAGTTTCCAGAGAAAGATAGTCGCGTAATGCTGGAGCAACAATTCTATTGTAGATATTCACTTGTAGTGGGTTTATTTTAAATATGAGCATGTTAAATAAATATGCGTTATTATTTGTTGAAAATATATGAAACTCATTGGCCCGATAAGCGAGTTTGTAAAAGTGCATAACATAGGTGCCTCTTGGACATGCTATTTAGCTAGTTTCGGTTTTATTTTATTCAGAAATTGTAGATGAATTGGATTTTTGTGATATTTATAAATAAAAAACAATTCTTGGTCACTAGATTTATTCTATTTCATATTTCTGATAAGATGTATTTTCAAATATTTGATGAGTTCTTAGGCGATAAAGGTGATATGTTCATGGGAAAGATGCAGGTAGAGTGCATAAAGGCACTACTGAAACGTTTTGAACTTCATATTTCTATTAAATGTTAATGGCTAACTAATGTTCTAAATTTTTGCGTATTTGGAAGCAGTAGCAGAAGAATGCGCGAGGTTTTTTGAAGGAAATAAAGAGCGCAGAGAACAGATAGGAGAGAAAGGTAGATCAATTAAAGACGTACATTTTGGATTCTAAACGACAAAGTCGTACGCTGAAATTCCGATATATATATATATATATATATATATATATATATATATATATATATATATATATATATATATATATATATATATTGTATGCTCGCTTTGATTTCCAACTTCTTAGTAGAAAAATGCGTGAAAGAAACTTATATTTTAACACTAGCACTTTAGTGTTACTTTTGTATTGCGGCGTTCTGCTCAGTCAACGAAAAATTTTGTTACCATGAGATATGGCATTGTTGATTTTGAAGGAAAAAAGTATGAAGAAAGACAAGTAACCTGATGTTGATGACTATCATTGCCACTTTAGAGTTATATCCCGTCTTTCATTGAACTCTTTTCTTCGTAATCTATTCGTTTCCTCTCAAGTCTTCAGAGAGAGAGGAAGAAGGGTGAGAGAGAGGGGGAGAGGAAGGGGACAGAGGGGGAGAGAGAGAAGGGAGAGGGGGGGGGGAGAGAACTCTGATGGACAGTGTGGTATCATTTTGGTGCAGTAATAAACTGTTGCGAATTTAAACGTAAAAATTTCGTATCATTGTTCTACCAAATTTTCACTCAGAGCTGTTAATGCAAGCATATAGGAGAGATGGTCTCTTTTCTTTTTTTCTTTTTCTTTGCATCGTGCATTAATTTCTTTGTGGTAAGAGTCGCTATTGTCTAATCACTTTGCGATTTCATGTTATAGTGGATTTCCAAACAAAATTAAGAATTCGTTCTTCTAATTGAGACTGATCGTATCCTTCAAATCGATTGTTGTTCCAGTGTTATTCTTTAAATTGATGATGACTTCAGCTTTGGGAATTAGCTTCCAGTAAGCACTAAGTAATCTCGTAGTATGAAGCAAATGCAATGCAAGCAGATATACTAGATGTGATAGACGTTTACGAGAGTAATGAGCTTGGCTTGCGATAAAATGCTGTCCCATAGAAACCCTTAGTAAGGCGTTACTTTTTTTCTCATAATTAATGGAAAAGCTGATTAATAAACTGAACATCGGCGGAAGGGCTGACATATCACCATCTTTTCTAGGGTACCACCAATAAGGATATAATACTGGTCTACTACTTATGAGTCCGAGGTATTGTGAATTTGGTGCCATATTTTATGATAAACTTAATTTCCTTTTTCTTCTTATTTATGTTATTTTGAGGCAAAAGCAATTTTCCCCATACTTATTTACTAATCTAAATTTAAAGTCCAGAATCCGAGTCACTTTAAAGATCTTTGAACCGTCTTTTTGCAAATTCGCTTTCTAAAAGCGTAGTATGGTGACGTCATGTATTTACGTACAGTCGTTTGTGCATTTATTTGTTTGCTCAATAGTTTCAACTCAAGAACCATCAAACCTAAAGTTTCGAAATTTTTTAGGTACGATCTACACCGGAGATTGATCTCCTATACCTTATCTCATTTTGTTATCTTTGTCCAAAAATTTATAAAAATGTCAAAAGTTTGCATAATTTCATCGACTATTTTTACATCGATCCCCAGTAAATCTTTGTAGGTTTATGTGATCTGCTGATAAGTTAAATGGAAAGGGATGCGAACGCACATACACCTTTATAAGCAGCTCATTTGATCAGCCGGTTTCGCAAATGAATAAATTAAAGCATAACTTTATTTTTTGCTATTAATTTGTGAAACCGGCTGGTCGAATGAGCTGCTTATAAAGGTGTATATACGTTCGCATCCTCTTCCATTTGTTTATGGACTCCTCAAAGACCGGTTATAGCATTGACGTTGTATGGTCAAATGCTCTCGAGAAACGTCACAGTTCACTAAGTGTTGTTTATTTATCACTTATTAGCGCACTCCTGCTGATTTTGTCTTTTTACAGTAGAATGGGCGATTGCTATGATGTTTATATTGGTATCGAATATGAAGAATGGAATTCTAATTCGATTTTGTGATAGGAGAATTGTTTAAATTTCCAGATTTCCACAAGAAATGATCTGAAAGGATAAGCGATGGGCAAGGCTTACCGCAAGCGTAAAACTGTCCCTTCTGAGCAATCCTCATTTCCCCTCTCATTCATTGAACACCCTGCTCATCCAGCCTCTTCACCGTATCCGTTTTTTGCTCCAAACCAGCTTCCCCTACCATCTTCCTCCCATGGTCATCCACTTTCAGCATCGCCTCACCCGTGTAATCATCAATGTTACCCACCTCCTCCATCCTATTCCTATCCTACCGTTGAATCCGACTGCTCCCGTGATGATTTAATAGTATCTCCTCCGCCACCACCTCCTCGGGGGAATATCCTTATTGGGCGACGTGCAGCACGATTTGATCTAAAAACTCCACCAAGTACGCGTGGTCGTAGTAGACATAACTTTGCAACAAGTCCTAAAACTTTCATAAATCCAATGATTTCTTCTCGCAGGGGATGCACCGACGTTATTTGCTGCTTCCTCTTCATCGTCTTTGTTATCGGATGGACGTTCGTCGCTACTCTCGGTGAGTCTTTTTCTTCATTAGAACCGTTTTTGCAATTTCTATCTTCAATTTTTCTCTGTTAGTACATAACTCTTACAGCTCCATTTTTCTGCAGCGCTTAAGAAAACTTCGATTTTTATCTCTAGACAGTGAGGGTGTTGGGTGGGGGGGGGGGGGGGGAAGGGGGAATGAGGCAAATAGATAGGGATCCTGTTTTCCCATTGATAGTGGAGGTGACTTTTAATCATGCAATCTGCTGTTCAAGAAGTACCTATATTTTGAGGTTAAATACATCTTGCGATCTATAGTTATGATGATTTCATGCGTATGAAGTCGTTGCTTCCTATATCTTATTTAGCTGGGGTGTGCTAGTTGCCATCATTCCACTTAGAAATTCCATGAAGACGATATGAATAGGTGTGAGGATTCTGCCCAGGCAAACGGATGCTGAAATCCATTCATCGGGAGGAAGCTCATTGTCCATTTCTTCTCGATAGCTGCGATGTTTAAATGATCTGTTGAAGATGGTTTCATCACCCAATTCTCCTGCCCAAACAGTCAACAACTATTTGGGATTTATGGCAGTTTTTCAAAGAAAGCCAGTTAATGTTCAACTAAGATATCTTACAGGTGAATGAGAGTCATTACAGTGATATCATGTGACGTTTGAGACAGTTGTACACATGTTGTATTGCTGATTTCATTGTGGTTAAACTCTCTAGTTATTCAAAAGACGATTAAATTAATAACAAGAGGCACTTGAGTGAAACTTTCAAGGACCAGAGTGGGCAGTCAACAAAACCTGAGAGATAACTGGCGAAAAACTGTACAAGAGGAATTTAATCGTTTTGAGAATGCTCTATTTAACTTGAAGTTTGCATCGCCGATTAGGGAGAGAGCAGTTGATAGTATTACCACCTTAAGCACCTCTGGGGCACGGCAGCGAACGATTTTGGTATTTCAATCGCTTTCTTAGGGAACAAGTCATTATTATATGGACGCTTGTGGCGTTTATGATGCAAGAAAGTTTGGACCGATCTGGGAGCGAATGGATTGCTTTCATTTCCCACTTCATAAGTTCATTATTCCACAGTTCCACAAAGTCTTAGTAATGCGTTGTTGGCAGTGTTGCAGATATCAGGTACACAATAATTGTTCATTAGGTTCTTATTACTTTTGGCACATCTCATATGGGCATGTGCAGCTGAGAAGCGCGCAAGGTTGATTGCATTTATTTTAGGTTTCATGTGGGGTAAACCTGATCATTTAATTCATCCAACCGATTCGGACGGTCGTATGTGTGGAGTTGAAGTTCAAGGGTACTATAATCTTCGGTTTGTTGAACTTTTCCAATTATTAAGACATTCAAATTTTTTTCAGCATACAATCATTTTTAATGCAAGAAATTCAAAATCCATTTAAATTTTCAAGTTTGATTTATATAATTCCTCGAGGCGGAAAGACTCCAATTTGACTAGTTCCATTTTTCATTTCCTTTTTATGAGGCATTGGAGTCTAACCATTATCGCATTCCGTAGTCCCACCTCAACTGAGCTTGTAGCGCTGCGTTATGGTCAGAAACCGAAGATTTTATTCATGCGATAATTATAACCCCATATCCAGATGATGGTTGTCTTGATGGTTGCCAGTTCATGTGTTTTTATGTCAATGATGTTTGTTTCTGACGCAGTGTCAAAGAAAAATGGTGGAGAAATAGGCGGATTTGTTGTGAGGGCTGTGAAAAGTTGTTTGATCATGTGTTATCCTTGTGCAAACAGTATTTATACTTCTGTTTTATTCGGCACTTGTTTTCAAAAATTTTTTTGTTTTCAGGTCAAGGCCATATTTATTCTATTTCGATCTCACTAAATGTATCTCGTATTCGGTGGTTTTCAGGGGATGCCAAACACCACAGGTAAATTAATATTTTGAATGCTAATTCTGCTCAATCTTTTTCATTTCGATACTGTGGGCATAAAGATAAGTTTGTTTCGTACTGACAGCTTCCGGTCAACGAACTGCTAAACGCCATCAAAAAGTTCAAGTTCGAATTCGTTTTATGAATGCTTTATTTTTCGTTTTACGAAAATCCGTGGAGAAAAGTAAGGTATTTTAATATTTCAATGTATGTCAAGGTGATGAAAAGAAAAAGCCTTCCAAAAATAGTAAAAGTAAGTGATCATTCGATATTCCAAAGCACGTTTTTCTAGATATTTTTATTGAGAGTCACTTTCGTAAGCCTTTGAAATGCTTTACTTTGCCTCTCGTAAGACGAAATAGACTTTTTGCCGTCTGTTTTCCCGCAATGACCGTTCTATTGCATGGTGAGGAGGACGTGGTAGGGACTGACCATCGAATACCTACAGTGGGATATATCCCTTTTTAAGGAACTTTCTAGACTTTCGTTTAGCTAAATATGTTGTTGAAATAAGTACCATGAAAGGAGTGCATTTATGGGTAAATAGAATGTCATTTAACGTAACGAGAATATCGTTTTGTTTATAGATAAATTCACTTTAACAGAGATATCCATCATATGCACTGTTAGCAATACTAGATAATGCGCTGCCAATCCCCATTGAGGAAATGCTCGCTGTTGATTTTGCATTCACCTCTAATTTATTTGCAGATTTGTGTGGCAAAATGCCCCACGAAAACGTTCACATATTTACAAATGCAATCTGTCCCCTCTGGTGCACAATTCCAAGCTGATCTGCAAAGTAAGATAATATGTAAAGCGAGTGTACCTATGAAACAAATTCAAGATTTTGCAATCTTGCGCTCACATGTCGAACGGGGTGAATGTGCATCCTACACACTACCATCGGCAGCAGGTTTATTTTATATTGTTTGCAGTTGAAGGACTTGTAGAACTATTCCAATATTCTTTCAGTATAGATGTGTACTTTAACAGTGTTAATGTGAAATTATCTGGGAGGGAATTTTGCTGAAATGGGATGAGAGAGCAAAAATACCTTTCTTCCTTCGATGTTGGCTTGAAATTCAGGAAAAGCTTTAACAGTATTAGGAAGTGTCTTTCTTGATTGTGATTCAGCTATGTACGTTCAAAGTGAATAATATTTTTTGGTTGCACTGAATTAATATACATTTCAAAACACGCTGAAATTAGGTTTTTTAATTGAATGTCAAATTGTATTTGAAGAAAATAGGTGGAAAGATTGCACATGATAGTTCTTTGTAAAAAGTACTCGTCAACATTTGGTAATTGTCGGCTTTAGTTTTTAGATGCGTGTAACGTAAGTGCAAGGACTTTGCTTTATCCTGCTTATGAGCATGGTTGAGAGTACGTGGAATTTCAGTGCTGGGTCGATGCCTTCCTCAGATCCTTCTGAATCTCGGTAGTGCCGCGCAGAAGGCGCAGGAGGCGAACTCCTCTCTCGATAGAATCGTTTCGGCGCTGGGTGGTGGAGGAGATTTGATACCCACAGACCGGCAGGTCGCCAACAGCTCCAGGTACAATCTTTGGTCATTTTTCCATCATGTAGTGAACCCATGTTTAACCACAAGAGAGCAAAAAATGCTGCAAAAAAGTTAACAAAGAACTGCTTAATTTTTCGACAAGTTGTTGTGGAACTCTATGATATATTTTGG
Source organism: Baylisascaris procyonis (assembly GCA_037389465.1). NCBI lineage: Eukaryota > Metazoa > Nematoda > Chromadorea > Rhabditida > Ascarididae > Baylisascaris > Baylisascaris procyonis. The sequence continues at coordinate 353,851 of JAZARR010000247.1, forward strand.
GATTGTTTCAACGGCTTTCACTTCTTCACGAGTTAGAAAGATGGTCTAGCCGAGCTTATCTCGAAGGGCTTGAAAGGTCATTGAGAAAGTGACAAGTGTTGAGTGAGTAAATCCACCAAATTGACAACTTCCGAACTTGAAATAACGTTTTTGACCTCATTGATGACCGAAATTTTTTATCATTACTTCACTGAAGTGTTATTTACAAGCTGGCCATTTTTTATTGAGATGTTTTTTGTTTCTATGTCCCAAAATCAGATTTAGTTAGGGGGAGGTTGCTGAGAGTGGATGAGCAGGTCATTGCTCTGTACAGTAAAAATAGTAGACACTGTTTCCTCCTATGAAAGGAACGTAAATATTTCTATAAACTACAGGTAGGTATGTTCTTCTTAAGAAGGGTATGTCCTGTGCATCTTAAAACTTCTAATGCACATCCTCTCATCAAGCATTGTTTGATTGAAATTGATTTATTTTATGATTGAATTTAGTTGAGAAATTTTAGAACATCTTCATTAAATACGAAACAGTGAGAATCCATGCAAGCACATAAAGCTAAAAATAAGTCTCCTAAACAAAGATAAGAAATTAAAAACCTATTGCAAAGGCACGCAAAGAGAGGAGTATGAAAGCATTTGGGCGAGAATTCTGAAGTATATATGCAAATTCGTAGGTGGGCATCATCAGAACTGCATTAATGAATGTAATTTTGATCGTTGTTTAAAAGCTAATTATTATATTCTATGTTTACCTTGGCGGCTGTCCTCAATGTTTGAGAAGCACCATTGAAATATTACAGCATTGTGGATATTGAAATATTACAGCATTGTGGGTAAACTTATGAATGAGAAAAGTGTACTGGAGAAGATCGCATTCGATATCACTGTCACCTGGTGGCAAATACTAACAATGTTCCTGATAACTGCGTTAATCGCTCTCATTTGGATTATCACAATGCGCATCCTCGGTCGATTTCTTATATGGGCAACTATCCTCTTTGTGGTGATCGTACTTGGCGCAGGTATAAAGCTTAAAAACTTTATCTTCTAGTCATTCTGTGAACACATAGTACTGATGTAGTAGGAAGTGGGGGGGGGGGTATGATTTCATATATTTACGTTAATTTCCTTGGTTTTCCGCTCCTTCACACTTCTAATCTTTCATCATGCTTCGTTAGGCCATTGTTTAATTGACAGAATTCCACTAACTAAAGCCATCTTCGTTGTTTATCATGTACGAGAATCATATTCAAACCAAAAGGCTTCATCTGAACTCATTGTGAGTCCACATGTCTAAAATAGGGCAGTCCCCAAACTCCCCAAATGTTGGTCTCTCATCAAGGCTCTAAGGTACGGCTGTAAAATATAGCATCCTTATAGTGAAATGTGTTTACATTCATTTTCACATAACCAACAGCTAATGATTATTGCTGTCGTTTCTTCACGGAACTGTGCAACACATTAACGCTATGCAAATAAAGATGTTTGAAGAAGGCTATACCAGTTGCCATACATCAGCAATGTCGTTTTTTGTAATGCGATGCAAATTTGCTTATGTATATTTAGGTGCTGGTTACTGTTGGTATCGCTACAAAATGCTTTATGATGCTGGTGCCGTAACGGATTATTCATTTCAACCGGATGTTAGTGTCTATTTCGAAATGCCCATCACATGGATGATAATAGGTATTTTATTTTTTAGAATTCTTTTCACGTTTTATAAAATTAAATGAATTCATAATTTTCATTTTCAAGCTGAAGATATCACATTTGGGGGGAACGCTTAGCAATCTCATTTTCCGTCTTTGTATCTTAAAGGAAATGTCAACTCATCTTGCTAGAAAGCTTAATCGAATTGAGCATCCTTGACACAACCGATTTTCAAGAATCTTTCTTTCTTTAATATTGACGGTTGTTGTAACCGAGTAGTTTGCAGCGATCGCATTGAATGTGGTGCTTCTAATCGTTCTCATTATATTGTTATTTGTACGCACACGCATTACACTTGCAGTCGCCCTTATAGAGGAATCGTCAAAGTGAGTATACTTATGTGATTATTTTTATTTATAAGTACATATAAATATATATAAGTATAAATATGTAAATACATTATATATATATATATATATATATATATATATATATATATATATATATATATATATATATATATATATATATATATATATATATATATATATATATATATATATATATATATATATATATATATATATATAGTCTTTTCAAATCTCAGATTCCATTTTTTTCAGATACGCTCTCATACTATCCTTCAGTATCATAGGTGACCTCTATAAAGGGTGCATAAGTTTGTGAAACTTACTTAACTGGGCCATAAAACGCTCTTTCCTACACTATCAGCGAACCCTTCACTTTCATTAAAAAGCATTTTCGCTGCAGCGATAGTTAGAATAGGACTTTTGCCTTTACAGAGTGAATTTAAATAACGTTTACCTGAAAAATTATAGTGAAACGTCGATTTTAGAGCTGTTGGATGTATAATGTCTTCGTTATTATTTCCAATATTCCCATTTGTGATGCATTTACTCGCATTCATTTTGTGGGCATTGGTCACTATTTGGTTGACAACATCTGGTACCGAGAATTGTCTAATGCCTCGAACGCCTGGGGGTACTCTCAATGATGGAATTCCTTGTGATTGCAATAAACTTGGCACTGGCTCGGTGAGAATGTTCTTTATTTCTAAATTTTATTGCAACAGCGTTCTGTTCACACATTATCCACTGAAACGTCGGGAATTAAGTTGACTTGAATGGTGTAGGATATGTTATTAGAGGATCTAAGCTATTCCCTTTTTGAGATTAAATATTCATCCCTCAGATTTCTAGCATTGCTCCTTTTCCAGATCCTGAATTTCTTAATACTCCAATTTGTAACCATAATAGTCTAGGAGAATTGGGGCCGCAATAGTTTCCAAATGATGTTTTGTGCGCATATACGCTCGAAAATCGCTGTGTAACAGCTGCTATTTCTGTTTCGTTTTGCTCCCGCGGCGGCATTCTTATTGATCGTTTTTTGCCGTAAATAGCATTGTAAGTTGTCAGTAAGTAAAAAGCTTACTTTTATTGCAAGTAATTGATGTTATAAGTAACAAGTGTAAGTGGTTTTAAGGTGTTATTAGTAAGAAAAAAGTTTGTTTTTAAGGAGCCAGGCTGTCAATACATAAATATGACAAGAGATGAAACTCGTGTTTTTGCGATGCAAGCTTTCAACCTATTTGGCTTCTTCTGGATGAGTTGCTTCGTTTCTGCACTCGCCGATATGACACTTGCGGGCGCATTCGCAAGCTACTATTGGACTTTTAATAAAGCAAAGGATGTACCGTCTTTCCCGATCATGAGATCAATAGGACGGGCTATCAGGTGAATTACAAACAGCGTTAATAGAGAAATTGATGTTTTTATGCTTCTAGTGGAGTTGCTCTTTCAGCTTTGGTAGAGGAATTGATATTTGGGTGTCATTAAAGGAATGTCAATAGGTGGGTTAATGTTTTAGTTTCAATATGGAAGTTGCTGCTTGGATTTCAGTAGAGGAAGTGGTGTGTGACTGTGTTTTGGCTGTATAGGTTGCATTGATCGCTATGGTGCCTTATATGCGTTAAGGTTAAAAATCAGGTGCAGTATAATTGCTATTAAGTATAACATGATCATTAATTCAAAGGTAAGATTAAATAGTTGCCAGTTTCAAGGCTCTGTGTGAGAACTTAACGGGCATTCGAGCAGATGCATGGTTATTTTCGTCTGTAAAAGCTGAGAGGAACGGGAGGGGCTGATGGGAGGAATGCTTGTAGATTGTAGGCAATTTGCGTTCTAGGGCATCATGGCTGGTAAAAAATGGTTGCTGATATAAGTATAGCATAATAATGTAAATTTTAGGAATGAATTTTAAATGAATCAATCATAGTGCTAGTCGCATTTTCGTCGTTTTAACTTTATATAGCCTAGGTGACAAGAATGTTGTTATATTAAAGAGCATCATTTATTAGCAAAGCATAAAAGTGTTTATTATCAAATAATGTGAAATTGACAGGAATATTTCTTAGAAGAGGAAATAATGTTTTAATTTGAAGATATCACTTGGGAACAATAGCATTCGGATCATTGTTATTGGCGACTGTGAAATTTCTGCGTGCTGTACTCAATTATTTGGATAAGAAGCTGAGTGCCGCTAAAAACGCTGTCGCCAAGTTTATTGTCATGTAAGTAAGCATCTCTCACTTGCACCTCTTCCACTTGTTTCGCAAAAAAAAAAAAAAAACGACTGATGTGAAGATAAGGGTAGAACAAACAAATGCAAGGAGAAGTGAGGCTTGAACTCAAATCTACCGCTATCCGGTTGCTTTCTCCTTTGAATCCTTTTTACCTCTGTAGGTGCAAGATGCCAGTGCCACAAGGCGTGTTAAATGTGATGGTGAAAGAGGAGCAAGGGTTCACGGAGTTTGATTCGGACCACGGCATCTTAATTTTGCTAGATTTCCAAAGAATGGAGTCCGCGATTGGGACCATAGCATAAAAGTGATACGACAGGATAGTCAAGGATTACTCTTCATTTTCCGGCTGCTGTCTGCACCCTTTGATAACGTGTGGGGTGTTCGAATTAAAGTGTTAGTTGAAATTGAACGTATTCGAGAAAAATTCTCAGCATGGATCCAATCTCAATAAAATATTCTTCAGATGAAATATGCTTTGAATAATGAGATCTTTTCTCTTTTTGGTGAAGATTATGTGCTTTTAAAGTATAGTCATTGGAATCGTCTTTTCAAAGCTATCTCAAAATAAATATTTATTCCATTTCTTGGGCGCGAAGTAATACAACAAGTTTTTCTCCATGAATTTTTTTGAAGTAGTTATTTGAGATGTGAGCAAAATAAAAGCTATAAAGCACAAAATAAAATGAAAAAACTCTTGTTTAAACGTTTGAGGCGTTATCTTTAGCTTCTTCTTGCTTTCTGTTGCTCGCTTACCGTCTTAGTCGCCTTCTATCCCGGAACCTTTCCTTCTCTATCTCGAATGTGCAGATAAATCGCTGAAATTTTCCTGCGTTTGCTATTTGCGTTACTTCTCTGAATACCATACTTTATCTACTTTATATTTATTCGGGGATCTTCTTGTTCGAATGCAAATGCTTCCTCATTTCGTAGTCGACATGATAATGTGAGCCTCAAGCGTTCCACCGCTTAATTTTGTGATCTGTTGGTAATCACCGGCATAGAGTTGAGCACGCCTCTTGGTCATAGGCATAGAGTTCGGTTAAGACCTAGTTATCTGTCCACCAAAGTTTCTAGTCGTATTGCGCTGTCAGGAGACAGTTTGCAAAGTGTATTTGGATGTACGAGTAGGTAGATGATGCGCGAGTAATTTAGGTACCATAAAACAGTTCATGCATCGAACTATACCTTTCATTAATGCGACATAGATATGTTTACGCTCGCAAACTCCCCAAAAAACGTTACTTTCAGGTGTCTAAAGTGTTGTTTTTGGTGTCTCGAAGCAGTTCTCAAGTTCTTAACACGAAAGGCCTACATTATGGTAAGTTGTCAATGCTTCCAATTTTATCAAATTATGCCAATAATATGAGATTTAGCCCGGTTAAGTTTGTTGATTTCAAGCTTATGCACGAATCTAAATATAGCCAACTAAATATTCAAGCGGGTTGATGTTTTAACTTCCTGAACTCTGGCGGCTAAGATTTCAAGTGCCTTGATCCCAGTGACTAAATTTTGAGTTAGCTGGATGCTGATGGCTGAAGTTTTTTGCAGAAATCTTTTCGCATAGGAAAGAATGATAGAGGCTAGCAAATTATCACTTTCGATGGGAATTCGCTTGGAACTTGATGGCTGACACCAATGAAATTGATCATTTATGGCCAGTAATGAAACTGGTGCTATTCGTGTTAGGCATGCTGTTGAATATTTTATGCTATTCCATGACATCTTTTTAGGAATGAAATTCTTAGCACGGAAATTGAAACTGGTACGATGCGGGAATTTAGGGAACTCAACCGAAAACGTTCCTGAACTCTTAAGTTCTTCCTTCTCTTCCATCGTTCCTCTTACTCCTTGGTGTATAATATTTGTTCTATATGAAAGTATCGTTGACTTTCTCAATCAGAAGTACAACTGTGCAGTAAACGTCTTGTTTTTAATTACTTCATACTTTTATCACTCCGAAATTTATAACCTCCCCTTATTAAAAAATGTTACCTTTTCGCTCACGCCGACTAGATAAAGGATCATTGAGAGTAAATCGACACTCAACGTTCCGACCACGGAAACTATATTCTTCGTCTTCGTCAGCTGGGTGCATCTAATTGCTTATGTTGCTTACCTACCTAGCGGTAGGCGCGTAGACAGGCGCACAGAAATTTGCTCATGCTGTCCCTGAAAGTCCTCTTTATCGCACACATTCCAGTATAACCTTCACGCTTGCCGCCTAGTATGTGATCATGAAATCAGCCGCCTACGGTTTGATTACTCTTCGGGTATATAATTATTGATGAGTTCCCTATCGTGGCATGCATTTGAGCTATGAAATAAATAAAAAGGATGGCAATTAAGGAGTTGAATTAAGTTGTAATAAATTTGAATATTGATTGCAGACAGCTATATATGGAAAGAATTTCTGTACGGCAGCAAAAGACTCATTTATGCTTATCATGGAAAATGTCGTCCGATATGCTGTTCTCAACAAAGTCACTGACTTTTTGTTGTTTCTTGGCAAAGCAACTATTACATTGGGAATGGGTTAGCAAAATATTTTTTTCAGTTCTTTTTTTCCACTGTTGATTTACCTTTTTGAGACCAACAGATATCGGCGAGGACGAAAATACCGATAAGGATGACCTAATATTTTCTCGATTCCTAAAAACTCATAGACCGGAGATCTAATCCACCCAAAACGTTGCACTATATGAAGTAGTCTTCAATTGTATCCAGCTACTATCCGCTACACTTCGGTGCTGGTATGGGGCCGAAGAGGGTTGATGGTGTGGGGAAGGGGGCAGAGAAATTGATAAAAAATGGGCTCATAAATGTTTGTTTTTTACGCGAATTCCAATCGAAGCTGAGCTATCGCAAACTCGATACTTTCGATCGTTGTGGTGTTGGTACTTACGGCCGCTGTGGTATTGAAATCTGGTACCAAGCACCCTCCTATCCGCCCTGTTCTTTCCAGCTCAGCAAATGTTATTCAACAAGCAGTACATATTAAAAAAAATAACAGTCCACAGTACCATTTTATTCACATGTGCGGCAAAAATAGGAGAGCAAGACCGATAGCAAATTCAGGATGTATTTCAGGTGTGGTTGCATTCTACTGGTTTAGTGGTCGTTGGGTAATCGACGGGTTGCCGCATATCGACCTCTATTATTATTTTGTTCCAATAATCATTGTCGTTATCGGTGCATACTTCATTGCCGACTCGTTCTTCGATGTGTACGAAATGGCTGTTGATACGACTTTCCTTTGCTTCCGTAAGTGTTTTTTGGATTATCTGATTTTTCCACTTCCCGTTGTTTTAATGGGCATTTAGCATTGGTCATAAAAGGCAACAAATACAAATAGAAAAAATCACTGTAACGATGGAAACGCAGTAAAAAAGCTGTTTAATTAGTCAATACTCATGGCGCTGGGAGGCGTTTACCTGCAATAAATCACTTGTCGGTAGCACTGTGATAGCGGAAATGTATTATTTGTTCTATTTCCATAACCATCTCCTTGTGTTCTAAATGTTTAGGTCAGGGAATGCATGAGCAATCAGAATGGATGGGAAACAGGTCAGGGGGCGGGGAGGGGTGAGGTGAGGTAGCGAGAGCTGAAGGCCTTGACCCTATCTTGTTTTTTGGATTGTCAAGAAAGGGGGTAGTCCCATTATCATTATCCCTCCAAAGGGAGATATAAACTAAAACTGGAATCTAGATAGCATAGAAAAGGATTTAATGCGAAGGATGATGAAAATGCTGTTTTAGTGTCCACTCCCTTACTTTGAAGGCTACCAATGTATTTTGTAAAAAGTTTGAAGATTGCTAGAACTAGAATTAGGATTAGACTTAGGGATTGCTGCGGTGTTTTCTGGCGTCTTCAGTACTTGCATCACATGCCTGAAATCCGGATGTATCGCCAGAAAAAGGGGCTTATGCTTATTCTTAGGCTTATGTTTGTCTTAGGTTTGGGCTAATGCCTACGCTCAGGCTTACGTTTAGGTTTAAGCTCAGGTTTATGCTTAGGCTTAGGCTGAAACCTGGGTTTAAGCTTACGATTAGGCTAAGGCTTAATAATAGGCTTAGCCTTGGGCTTACGAGTGTGCTCAGGCTTGGGCTTAGGCTTAGGGCAAACTAAGCCTAGGCCTAAAGCTAAGCCTAATTCTAATCGGAAGCCTAATGCTTAGAATAATCACATCCCTAAGCCTAAGCCAAATGCTATGCCTAAGCCTGAGCTTAAGCGCCAAGCCTAAGCCTGAACCTAAACATAAACCTAAGCCTAAGCCTAAGCCTAAGCTTAAGCCTTGGCCTAAGCCCTTAGCCTAAGCCTAAACCCAAGCCCAAGCCTATTTTAGTATTCTGACTTCTGACTTGATCAAATTACCCGCTTCTTTATGCAAGCGGATTTTTATTTGTATGATTGAGGGATTTTTGTATTTTACGTAACATTTATTTGCACCAGATATGATAAAAATTGATACCAAAATATTCGAAAATTTTTGGTTTGCAAGCGGTCGGTGCAAAAGGAACAATTAGGAAACAATATTCATGATTAAATGTTATCGTTCTCATCAATTCATTGCTGAAATAGCCTTAAAAAGTGGATAGGGTTGTACCTATTTTGTAAATAAGAAGCTGGCGGCAACAGTTAAGCATTTTGAAGACCAAAATGTGAAAGGCTTCGAGAATTTGCACAATTCATCGATACCCCTAAAGTCGTTTTATCAGCATTATTTGCTGATGATATTTTTGACGGAAATTTAGAGGTGATATGACGCAGCGAATCAGCAGAGTGTCTATGAAAGCTGACGGATAGTCACCAAAAGGTTTTCGAGCGTCTTCAGTGCTGAATTCTGTCCTCTTTGTGTAGAGCTTTGCTCGGGACCGAAAAAATAATGTTGCCTCGAGCTCACACTCTCCATCTTAGCCTCATTTATCTCTTGCCCTGTAATCGACAGAAGCGTTCTACACTGGAATCTTCACTACATTCCGGAAAAGAACGACACTGTAACCCTTCAACACATGATGAAGCAGAAGAAAGCGTTCTATTGAAGCCTCTCCAGTGCAAAAGGTCGCATTTTTACTTACCGCATTCGAATGCCAGTCTGCGTGCCTGTTTTTTCAAATGGAAGAAAGCAAGGATGGAAGACTGCATAAAGGAGGTGGAAAGCCGCCTACCGGTACTACATCCTCCGCCATTGTCGTCTGTTCTTCCCTTCTTTCCATCACTCCTCACTGTTGCAGTGTTAATTTACCAGAAAATGTTTGCAGTCGAGGACGCAAAACAAAACAATGGTACACCGGATAGGCCTTATTATATGTCGATTGGGTTACAACGGATATTGGGCAAACAGAACCAATTCAATACTCAGTGCAAGTAGTTTGGAAGCCACCTTCAAATGATTTCTGTAACGAAGCGACTAAATGAAATATCGCCTATTCAGTATCAGACTTCTGCAATTTTTGCACGGTCTTGTTTTTTTGACAGGGTAGATGATGCTTCTCAGTGAGCAGCTACTGTCACTACCTTCGTAACATTGCGCCATCTAATTGTACTTCATGTGTTTACAATGCACTTGTAAGCAATATTTCATTTTCTATACGTCCCGGGACCTATTATTTTCATAACCTTTCGAAGCACTTCATTTTGAGCAGGGCTTCATAAAGTTGTTCTCGCATTCTTCATAATAATTTTGTTTGGCGGCCATCTATTTTCCGAGAGGAAGGCTCACGTTGTCCGCAAGTTTTGAGGGTCAGTATATATGTGCGGGATGTGGCTTTTAAGTAAGGAAACAAGGCAAATACTGAAGTTTATAGCTTGGTATTGCTTCGTTTAATAAGCATATGAGTGGGTCCAAGACCTTATCGCGTTAGGTGATTGATCTCATATCTCGTGATAAAAACCCTCCCTCTCCCCCCACTTCCCCCTCCCCCAAAACCTTTTTGAGAGATTAGCTCTCCAGATTTTTTAAATATGTTTTTGGGCTTCGCTTGAATTTTTGGAACGAAATATCAATCTGAGATAGGCCCTCAAAAAAATCGGGAGTAATCTCTCACAAAGCGATTCTATAAGGGAGCACCTTAGCAGCCAGTTCGGAACGATGTCTATCAAAAAAAAGATCCTTTTTTTTGAATTCTCCCAGTTGCATTCAGTTTGGTACCTTTTGGGAAGCTAACTCATCCGGTATTAGGAACGAAATTTGGGCCTGAAGAATTTCAGCATACTTAACTAATCGCGAAATGAAACCAAATTTTTCAAATGCCTTTATTGACGAAAGCGAATGTGAATGAGTTAAGCTATAGCGAAGCTGTTTCGTCTGTTTCATAAAGCGGTCGATCATTAGGAGCGCTTCATATTGCATATTAAACGTGCATGCTCGGAGTTTATTTTCATGTATTTGCACATTGGGACTTATGTGGATCAATAATGGACCCGCGCACCCCATTCGAAGATGAGCGATAAACAAAAACACGGAGCAAAATCTGCGCAGTATAGTCGTTTTGGCTTAAGTAGAGTAGTGGTCGTTCTATGGGGGCAAATGGCAAACCAGCAATGCCATCACACTTTTGAAATAGCTATCACCTGCGGAAGAATTGCGAAATCTGGAACAGTGATCGACGGACGAAATGAAATCATTCGCGTATAGTAACGATTAGGTAGACAGATAAAGCAGTAAGTGCATATTGTGCAGGACGATCAATGTGGACTGTTAAAGGAATTAATTGTCTATGATAGCTGTAAATAAAACGTTGATTGATGCACCCAGTACCCTACCCAAGTCCTTTCTCTGATAAAATCAACAATATTTCACCGGTATCGCATCACGTCAACGTGAAGTTGCCCAACATTGGATAATGGCAATGTGTATATTAGATAGTATTTAATTTCTGATAGTGAGATCATTGCTGATTGATATTGTTTCCCTTCAAGTGTAAGTAACGGTTTAACGCTTTATTCAGTTGTTTGCAGATATGAAAGTCAACCTATCTTTCGATGACTGGTAAACTAAAAAAAATATGGGTAAGTTTGTAGAAAATTATAATTAAAATAGAAAAGTATTAGCAGTATTAGCAATAGACAAGTATCAGATGTGATACCTACAAAGATGCTTTCTCTTGTAGCCTCTTCAAAAATACAAATCACAATACGGAATCATTGTTCGATTTATGGAATATATCCAATCGATAACGGGAGCCACTAGAGAGTTGACATTGAAAATAATCACTAATTCTTCCTTCAAAAGTCGCCACCACAATTTTCCTCAAAACGACTCATGGTACAAGGGTGCATTTGCACATCGACATTCACTTACAACCACAGGGGAACGCTGGACGTTCAGCGTAAGTAGTATGCAACGATAGGCATCCCGGGGCACGAAACAAAGCCAATCTCTGATCTTTGATCCTTGATCTCTGACCGTTGAACAGCAATTGAATGCCTTTTCGGTCTCGAAACGAAAACAAGTGAACGGTTGGACGGTAAATGATTCCAAAGCCATTGAGAATTGTTTCAATGTAACGTTGTTAGTTGAACAGCGTTTGAATGCGTTTTCGGTCTGGAAACGAAGACAAGTGAACTGTTGCAGGATGACTTTCACCTTAGAATCATTCACCCGACCTTAGAATCACTCACCCTCCAACAGTTCACTTGCTTTCGTTTCGAGACCGAAGAGGTATTCAAACGCTATTCAACTAACAACGTTATATTGAACAATTCTGAATGACATGGAATCATTCACCCTTCAACAGTACTCTTGTCTTCGTTGCGAAACCAGGTAAGCGTTCAAGCGTTGTTGAATTAGAAACGTTTCATTGAAACAATTCAGAATGACTTTGGAATCATTCACCCTCCAACAGTACTCTTGTTTTCGTCGCGAGACCAAAGATGGATTCAAATGTGGTTGAATTAGAAACATTACATTCAAACAATTCTGAACGCCTTTCGAATCATTCAGTCTCCAGCAGTTGGCTTGTTTTTGTCGCGATGTCAAAGAGGCATTCAAACGCATTTATACATGAATGCCCTGTAATTGACAGAAGCGTTCTACACTGGAATCTTCACTACATTCCGGAAAAGAACGACACTGTAACCCTTCAACACATGATGAAGCAGAAGAAAGCGTTCTATTGAAGCCTCTCCAGTGCAAAAGGTCGCATTTTTACTTACCGCATTCGAATGCCAGTCTGCGTGCCTGTTTTTTCAAATGGAAGAAAGCAAGGATGGAAGACTGCATAAAGGAGGTGGAAAGCCGCCTACCGGTACTACATCCTCCGCCATTGTCGTCTGTTCTTCCCTTCTTTCCATCACTCCTCACTGTTGCAGTGTTAATTTACCAGAAAATGTTTGCAGTCGAGGACGCAAAACAAAACAATGGTACACCGGATAGGCCTTATTATATGTCGATTGGGTTACAACGGATATTGGGCAAACAGAACCAATTCAATACTCAGTGCAAGTAGTTTGGAAGCCACCTTCAAATGATTTCTGTAACGAAGCGACTAAATGAAATATCGCCTATTCAGTATCAGACTTCTGCAATTTTTGCACGGTCTTGTTTTTTTGACAGGGTAGATGATGCTTCTCAGTGAGCAGCTACTGTCACTACCTTCGTAACATTGCGCCATCTAATTGTACTTCATGTGTTTACAATGCACTTGTAAGCAATATTTCATTTTCTATACGTCCCGGGACCTATTATTTTCATAACCTTTCGAAGCACTTCATTTTGAGCAGGGCTTCATAAAGTTGTTCTCGCATTCTTCATAATAATTTTGTTTGGCGGCCATCTATTTTCCGAGAGGAAGGCTCACGTTGTCCGCAAGTTTTGAGGGTCAGTATATATGTGCGGGATGTGGCTTTTAAGTAAGGAAACAAGGCAAATACTGAAGTTTATAGCTTGGTATTGCTTCGTTTAATAAGCATATGAGTGGGTCCAAGACCTTATCGCGTTAGGTGATTGATCTCATATCTCGTGATAAAAACCCTCCCTCTCCCCCCACTTCCCCCTCCCCCAAAACCTTTTTGAGAGATTAGCTCTCCAGATTTTTTAAATATGTTTTTGGGCTTCGCTTGAATTTTTGGAACGAAATATCAATCTGAGATAGGCCCTCAAAAAAATCGGGAGTAATCTCTCACAAAGCGATTCTATAAGGGAGCACCTTAGCAGCCAGTTCGGAACGATGTCTATCAAAAAAAAGATCCTTTTTTTTGAATTCTCCCAGTTGCATTCAGTTTGGTACCTTTTGGGAAGCTAACTCATCCGGTATTAGGAACGAAATTTGGGCCTGAAGAATTTCAGCATACTTAACTAATCGCGAAATGAAACCAAATTTTTCAAATGCCTTTATTGACGAAAGCGAATGTGAATGAGTTAAGCTATAGCGAAGCTGTTTCGTCTGTTTCATAAAGCGGTCGATCATTAGGAGCGCTTCATATTGCATATTAAACGTGCATGCTCGGAGTTTATTTTCATGTATTTGCACATTGGGACTTATGTGGATCAATAATGGACCCGCGCACCCCATTCGAAGATGAGCGATAAACAAAAACACGGAGCAAAATCTGCGCAGTATAGTCGTTTTGGCTTAAGTAGAGTAGTGGTCGTTCTATGGGGGCAAATGGCAAACCAGCAATGCCATCACACTTTTGAAATAGCTATCACCTGCGGAAGAATTGCGAAATCTGGAACAGTGATCGACGGACGAAATGAAATCATTCGCGTATAGTAACGATTAGGTAGACAGATAAAGCAGTAAGTGCATATTGTGCAGGACGATCAATGTGGACTGTTAAAGGAATTAATTGTCTATGATAGCTGTAAATAAAACGTTGATTGATGCACCCAGTACCCTACCCAAGTCCTCTCTCTGATAAAATCAACAATATTTCACCGGTATCGCATCACGTCAACGTGAAGTTGCCCAACATTGGATAATGGCAATGTGTATATTAGATAGTATTTAATTTCTGATAGTGAGATCATTGCTGATTGATATTGTTTCCCTTCAAGTGTAAGTAACGGTTTAACGCTTTATTCAGTTGTTTGCAGATATGAAAGTCAACCTATCTTTCGATGACTGGTAAACTAAAAAAAATATGGGTAAGTTTGTAGAAAATTATAATTAAAATAGAAAAGTATTAGCAGTATTAGCAATAGACAAGTATCAGATGTGATACCTACAAAGATGCTTTCTCTTGTAGCCTCTTCAAAAATACAAATCACAATACGGAATCATTGTTCGATTTATGGAATATATCCAATCGATAACGGGAGCCACTAGAGAGTTGACATTGAAAATAATCACTAATTCTTCCTTCAAAAGTCGCCACCACAATTTTCCTCAAAACGACTCATGGTACAAGGGTGCATTTGCACATCGACATTCACTTACAACCACAGGGGAACGCTGGACGTTCAGCGTAAGTAGTATGCAACGATAGGCATCCCGGGGCACGAAACAAAGCCAATCTCTGATCTTTGATCCTTGATCTCTGACCGTTGAACAGCAATTGAATGCCTTTTCGGTCTCGAAACGAAAACAAGTGAACGGTTGGACGGTAAATGATTCCAAAGCCATTGAGAATTGTTTCAATGTAACGTTGTTAGTTGAACAGCGTTTGAATGCGTTTTCGGTCTGGAAACGAAGACAAGTGAACTGTTGCAGGATGACTTTCACCTTAGAATCATTCACCCGACCTTAGAATCACTCACCCTCCAACAGTTCACTTGCTTTCGTTTCGAGACCGAAGAGGTATTCAAACGCTATTCAACTAACAACGTTATATTGAACAATTCTGAATGACATGGAATCATTCACCCTTCAACAGTACTCTTGTCTTCGTTGCGAAACCAGGTAAGCGTTCAAGCGTTGTTGAATTAGAAACGTTTCATTGAAACAATTCAGAATGACTTTGGAATCATTCACCCTCCAACAGTACTCTTGTTTTCGTCGCGAGACCAAAGATGGATTCAAATGTGGTTGAATTAGAAACATTACATTCAAACAATTCTGAACGCCTTTCGAATCATTCAGTCTCCAGCAGTTGGCTTGTTTTTGTCGCGATGTCAAAGAGGCATTCAAACGCATTTATACATGAATGCCCTGTAATTGACAGAAGCGTTCTACACTGGAATCTTCACTACATTCCGGAAAAGAACGACACTGTAACCCTTCAACACATGATGAAGCAGAAGAAAGCGTTCTATTGAAGCCTCTCCAGTGCAAAAGGTCGCATTTTTACTTACCGCATTCGAATGCCAGTCTGCGTGCCTGTTTTTTCAAATGGAAGAAAGCAAGGATGGAAGACTGCATAAAGGAGGTGGAAAGCCGCCTACCGGTACTACATCCTCCGCCATTGTCGTCTGTTCTTCCCTTCTTTCCATCACTCCTCACTGTTGCAGTGTTAATTTACCAGAAAATGTTTGCAGTCGAGGACGCAAAACAAAACAATGGTACACCGGATAGGCCTTATTATATGTCGATTGGGTTACAACGGATATTGGGCAAACAGAACCAATTCAATACTCAGTGCAAGTAGTTTGGAAGCCACCTTCAAATGATTTCTGTAACGAAGCGACTAAATGAAATATCGCCTATTCAGTATCAGACTTCTGCAATTTTTGCACGGTCTTGTTTTTTTGACAGGGTAGATGATGCTTCTCAGTGAGCAGCTACTGTCACTACCTTCGTAACATTGCGCCATCTAATTGTACTTCATGTGTTTACAATGCACTTGTAAGCAATATTTCATTTTCTATACGTCCCGGGACCTATTATTTTCATAACCTTTCGAAGCACTTCATTTTGAGCAGGGCTTCATAAAGTTGTTCTCGCATTCTTCATAATAATTTTGTTTGGCGGCCATCTATTTTCCGAGAGGAAGGCTCACGTTGTCCGCAAGTTTTGAGGGTCAGTATATATGTGCGGGATGTGGCTTTTAAGTAAGGAAACAAGGCAAATACTGAAGTTTATAGCTTGGTATTGCTTCGTTTAATAAGCATATGAGTGGGTCCAAGACCTTATCGCGTTAGGTGATTGATCTCATATCTCGTGATAAAAACCCTCCCTCTCCCCCCACTTCCCCCTCCCCCAAAACCTTTTTGAGAGATTAGCTCTCCAGATTTTTTAAATATGTTTTTGGGCTTCGCTTGAATTTTTGGAACGAAATATCAATCTGAGATAGGCCCTCAAAAAAATCGGGAGTAATCTCTCACAAAGCGATTCTATAAGGGAGCACCTTAGCAGCCAGTTCGGAACGATGTCTATCAAAAAAAAGATCCTTTTTTTTGAATTCTCCCAGTTGCATTCAGTTTGGTACCTTTTGGGAAGCTAACTCATCCGGTATTAGGAACGAAATTTGGGCCTGAAGAATTTCAGCATACTTAACTAATCGCGAAATGAAACCAAATTTTTCAAATGCCTTTATTGACGAAAGCGAATGTGAATGAGTTAAGCTATAGCGAAGCTGTTTCGTCTGTTTCATAAAGCGGTCGATCATTAGGAGCGCTTCATATTGCATATTAAACGTGCATGCTCGGAGTTTATTTTCATGTATTTGCACATTGGGACTTATGTGGATCAATAATGGACCCGCGCACCCCATTCGAAGATGAGCGATAAACAAAAACACGGAGCAAAATCTGCGCAGTATAGTCGTTTTGGCTTAAGTAGAGTAGTGGTCGTTCTATGGGGGCAAATGGCAAACCAGCAATGCCATCACACTTTTGAAATAGCTATCACCTGCGGAAGAATTGCGAAATCTGGAACAGTGATCGACGGACGAAATGAAATCATTCGCGTATAGTAACGATTAGGTAGACAGATAAAGCAGTAAGTGCATATTGTGCAGGACGATCAATGTGGACTGTTAAAGGAATTAATTGTCTATGATAGCTGTAAATAAAACGTTGATTGATGCACCCAGTACCCTACCCAAGTCCTTTCTCTGATAAAATCAACAATATTTCACCGGTATCGCATCACGTCAACGTGAAGTTGCCCAACATTGGATAATGGCAATGTGTATATTAGATAGTATTTAATTTCTGATAGTGAGATCATTGCTGATTGATATTGTTTCCCTTCAAGTGTAAGTAACGGTTTAACGCTTTATTCAGTTGTTTGCAGATATGAAAGTCAACCTATCTTTCGATGACTGGTAAACTAAAAAAAATATGGGTAAGTTTGTAGAAAATTATAATTAAAATAGAAAAGTATTAGCAGTATTAGCAATAGACAAGTATCAGATGTGATACCTACAAAGATGCTTTCTCTTGTAGCCTCTTCAAAAATACAAATCACAATACGGAATCATTGTTCGATTTATGGAATATATCCAATCGATAACGGGAGCCACTAGAGAGTTGACATTGAAAATAATCACTAATTCTTCCTTCAAAAGTCGCCACCACAATTTTCCTCAAAACGACTCATGGTACAAGGGTGCATTTGCACATCGACATTCACTTACAACCACAGGGGAACGCTGGACGTTCAGCGTAAGTAGTATGCAACGATAGGCATCCCGGGGCACGAAACAAAGCCAATCTCTGATCTTTGATCCTTGATCTCTGACCGTTGAACAGCAATTGAATGCCTTTTCGGTCTCGAAACGAAAACAAGTGAACGGTTGGACGGTAAATGATTCCAAAGCCATTGAGAATTGTTTCAATGTAACGTTGTTAGTTGAACAGCGTTTGAATGCGTTTTCGGTCTGGAAACGAAGACAAGTGAACTGTTGCAGGATGACTTTCACCTTAGAATCATTCACCCGACCTTAGAATCACTCACCCTCCAACAGTTCACTTGCTTTCGTTTCGAGACCGAAGAGGTATTCAAACGCTATTCAACTAACAACGTTATATTGAACAATTCTGAATGACATGGAATCATTCACCCTTCAACAGTACTCTTGTCTTCGTTGCGAAACCAGGTAAGCGTTCAAGCGTTGTTGAATTAGAAACGTTTCATTGAAACAATTCAGAATGACTTTGGAATCATTCACCCTCCAACAGTACTCTTGTTTTCGTCGCGAGACCAAAGATGGATTCAAATGTGGTTGAATTAGAAACATTACATTCAAACAATTCTGAACGCCTTTCGAATCATTCAGTCTCCAGCAGTTGGCTTGTTTTTGTCGCGATGTCAAAGAGGCATTCAAACGCATTTATACATGAATGCCCTGTAATTGACAGAAGCGTTCTACACTGGAATCTTCACTACATTCCGGAAAAGAACGACACTGTAACCCTTCAACACATGATGAAGCAGAAGAAAGCGTTCTATTGAAGCCTCTCCAGTGCAAAAGGTCGCATTTTTACTTACCGCATTCGAATGCCAGTCTGCGTGCCTGTTTTTTCAAATGGAAGAAAGCAAGGATGGAAGACTGCATAAAGGAGGTGGAAAGCCGCCTACCGGTACTACATCCTCCGCCATTGTCGTCTGTTCTTCCCTTCTTTCCATCACTCCTCACTGTTGCAGTGTTAATTTACCAGAAAATGTTTGCAGTCGAGGACGCAAAACAAAACAATGGTACACCGGATAGGCCTTATTATATGTCGATTGGGTTACAACGGATATTGGGCAAACAGAACCAATTCAATACTCAGTGCGAGTAGTTTGGAAGCCACCTTCAAATGATTTCTGTAACGAAGCGACTAAATGAAATATCGCCTATTCAGTATCAGACTTCTGCAATTTTTGCACGGTCTTGTTTTTTTGACAGGGTAGATGATGCTTCTCAGTGAGCAGCTACTGTCACTACCTTCGTAACATTGCGCCATCTAATTGTCCTTCATGTGTTTACAATGCACTTGTAAGCAATATTTCATTTTCTATACGTCCCGTGACCTATTATTTTCATAACCTTTCGAAGCACTTCATTTTGAGCAGGGCTTCATAAAGTTGTTCTCGCATTCTTCGTAATAATTTTGTTTGGCGGCCATCTATTTTCCGAGAGGAAGGCTCACGTTGTCCGCAAGTTTTGAGGGTCAGTATATATGTGCGGGATGTGGCTTTTAAGTAAGGAAACAAGGCAAATACTGAAGTTTATAGCTTGGTATTGCTTCGTTTAATAAGCATATGAGTGGGTCCAAGACCTTATCGCGTTAGGTGATTGATCTCATATCTCGTGATAAAAACCCTCCCTCTCCCCCCACTTCCCCCTCCCCCAAAACTTTTTTGAGAGATTAGCTCTCCAGATTTTTTAAATATGTTTTTGGGCTTCGCTTGAATTTTTGGAACGAAATATCAATCTGAGATAGGCTCTCAAAAAAATCGGGAGTAATCTCTCACAAAGCGATTCTATAAGGGAGCACCTTAGCAGCCAGTTCGGAACGATGTCTATCAAAAAAAGATCCTTTTTTTGAATTCTCCCAGTTGCATTCAGTTTGTTACCTTTTGGGAAGCTAACTCATCCGGTATTAGGAACGAAATTTGGGCCTGAAGAATTTCAGCATACTTAACTAATCGCGAAATGAAACCAAATTTTTCAAATGCCTTTATTGACGAAAGCGAATGTGAATGAGTTAAGCTATAGCGAAGCTGTTTCGTCTGTTTCATAAAGCGGTCGATCATTAGGAGCGCTTCATATTGCATATTAAACGTGCATGCTCGGAGTTTATTTTCATGTATTTGCACATTGGGACTTATGTGGATCAATAATGGACCCGCGCACCCCATTCGAAGATGAGCGATAAACAAAAACACGGAGCAAAATCTGCGCAGTACAGTCGTTTTGGCTTAAGTAGAGTAGTGGTCGTTCTATGGGGGCAAATGGCAAACCAGCAATGCCATCACACTTTTGAAATAGCTATCACCTGCGGAAGAATTGCGAAATCTGGAACAGTGATCGACGGACGAAATGAAATCATTCGCGTATAGTAACGATTAGGTAGACAGATAAAGCAGTAAGTGCATATTGTGCAGGACGATCAATGTGGACTGTTAAAGGAATTAATTGTCTATGATAGCTGTAAATAAAACGTTGATTGATGCACCCAGTACCCTACCCAAGTCCTTTCTCTGATAAAATCAACAATATTTCACCGGTATCGCATCACGTCAACGTGAAGTTGCCCAACATTGGATAATGGCAATGTGTATATTAGATAGTATTTAATTTCTGATAGTGAGATCATTGCTGATTGATATTGTTTCCCTTCAAGTGTAAGTAACGGTTTAACGCTTTATTCAGTTGTTTGCAGATATGAAAGTCAACCTATCTTTCGATGACTGGTAAACTAAAAAAAATATGGGTAAGTTTGTAGAAAATTATAATTAAAATAGAAAAGTATTAGCAGTATTAGCAATAGACAAGTATCAGATGTGATACCTACAAAGATGCTTTCTCTTGTAGCCTCTTCAAAAATACAAATCACAATACGGAATCATTGTTCGATTTATGGAATATATCCAATCGATAACGGGAGCCACTAGAGAGTTGACATTGAAAATAATCACTAATTCTTCCTTCAAAAGTCGCCACCACAATTTTCCTCAAAACGACTCATGGTACAAGGGTGCATTTGCACATCGACATTCACTTACAACCACAGGGGAACGCTGGACGTTCAGCGTAAGTAGTATGCAACGATAGGCATCCCGGGGCACGAAACAAAGCCAATCTCTGATCTTTGATCCTTGATCTCTGACCGTTGAACAGCAATTGAATGCCTTTTCGGTCTCGAAACGAAAACAAGTGAACGGTTGGACGGTAAATGATTCCAAAGCCATTGAGAATTGTTTCAATGTAACGTTGTTAGTTGAACAGCGTTTGAATGCGTTTTCGGTCTGGAAACGAAGACAAGTGAACTGTTGCAGGATGACTTTCACCTTAGAATCATTCACCCGACCTTAGAATCACTCACCCTCCAACAGTTCACTTGCTTTCGTTTCGAGACCGAAGAGGTATTCAAACGCTATTCAACTAACAACGTTATATTGAACAATTCTGAATGACATGGAATCATTCACCCTTCAACAGTACTCTTGTCTTCGTTGCGAAACCAGGTAAGCGTTCAAGCGTTGTTGAATTAGAAACGTTTCATTGAAACAATTCAGAATGACTTTGGAATCATTCACCCTCCAACAGTACTCTTGTTTTCGTCGCGAGACCAAAGATGGATTCAAATGTGGTTGAATTAGAAACATTACATTCAAACAATTCTGAACGCCTTTCGAATCATTCAGTCTCCAGCAGTTGGCTTGTTTTTGTCGCGATGTCAAAGAGGCATTCAAACGCATTTATACATGAATGCACTATGAAACAATGAAAAATGCCTGCATGCGCACACTGGTGCTATAAATGTGGTAAAAAGCTGTTATTAAAGCCGCTTTAGTAGACGCTTTCGCCCAGTCAACAAAAATTTTGAGCATTTCCTTCTTTCATTATTACTAGACTCTCGGAAGAGAAAAACCTCGGGTACATATAGTCCCAAAACTACAAGGCATTGTTGTGAATATTGATATTTACAATCTCTAGGTGTTGCTCCGCTTAAAAGACACGTCTGCGGCATGCCTCATAATGAATTACAAAATGATACAAAGATTTCAGAAATCAGCTGAACAATGTGAACATGATACGTACGGAAGCATCAACAATGAAAAGGTGCAATAAGAGCACCTTTTAAACTGATGTAAAATTATGGATAGTACAAAAGGTATATCACAAGTCTATAACAGGAAAATGTGGCAGAAAACAAAACTAGCTGGACGAGTTTGGATAAGAACGTTAAGCAAGCACAAATCTCGATAGCTAGGGCACTCTGTTACAAATTTTCATTTTACAAACGATCACATGGGTCACTTTGCACCATTTTCATACGTGCCGATGTGCTAAATCGATACAGGCATCAGCTATCAAAAGTTCTTTGAGGCTTAAACAAGCAAGTTGTATTCCTAGGCGCCCTGTGGCTATTGCTATCATCTTATCCTCTTCATCTCTAGCGTTTCACAAATAGCAACTGCTATGTACAAACATTCCATTTTTCATAACAGTTTTTTCAAATCTCGTATCACCTCAAACATAATCCAAAAGAAACGAAGGTTTCGCTGAAATGTTAGGAAATAATCTGTAAACCTTGGGGATCATAGTGAAAGTTTATACGGTATATACTGCTATCCAGCCAGCACCTCCAGAGGACAGTAACGACTTGCACATGCTTAAAAACAACAGCTGGCCATTTTGAGCTATCCTCTTTAATTCGCGAAGAATTACAAGGACTCGAAGCTCCGGCCAGTAAGCGTTGTGTTGATTGACGATAATGGAAAGGCAGTCGCTTGAGGCAGGTGGCATCCCGTTGGGCCATCCAGAAAATTTACCGCTCCAAATTCTAAATTAAAAATGAATTCAAGCAAATTCGCCCAAACTAAAAACATGAAGCACATGAAGTAGCATCCCATGCAACGTTCGACAACCACCCCCTCCCCTCCACCAAAAAAAAATCCAAAGTGACTTAAATATCAGCACAAATTTGATCTTAAATACCAGCACGATGGAACCCTGTGAGAAGCGTTAAAGCACAATGAAAAACGACACGCTATTGGAGATATGTATTTATATGCTTAATACTAACATCTGGTTTCGCGAATACTCGCACTTATCTACAAAAACAGACGGAACAATAATGGGTCCTTTCATAGGCATTAATAGAGTGGCGGCGGGTCTATTTCTGAGAAAACATAACCAATTTCTCGTGTTGCCCTCATCCCAACACATCTTGAAGCAAGAACACGAAATTCAAAAAAAAACTAAACATAAATATGCCAAATTTTTTGACATCAAACTATTGCAAAAATTTTCGCCAAAAATTTACTTTCTCAACAAACTTTCAACACTTCTAATCGTTGTTTCTGCTTTTCCAAATTGGATTCGCAATAAAAAAGATAAAGAAAATAAGGAATCCCATGATCATGTATGGCAAAAAGCCGAGGCTCGCAGTCCTCGTAAACCTATTCGCAAAGTTTGCCATGGTTCGCAGTATTTGTACCGGTTCGCAAAGTTTGTACCCCTATTCGCAAAGTTCGCCTTGGTTCGCAGTATTTGTACCGGTTCGCAATCTTCATACCCCTATTAAAAAAGTTCACCTTGGTTCGCAGTATTCGTACCGGCTCGCAATGTTCGTACCCCTTACCGCAAAGTTCGTTATGGTTCGCAGTGTTCGTACCTCCTGAGCCTAAGAATAAGTCCAAGCCCAAGCCTGAGCCCTATGCCTAACCAAAGCCCAAGCCTAAGCCTAAGCCTAAGCCCCCTAAGCCTAAGCCTAAGCCTAAGCCTAAGCCTAAGCCCCCTAAGCCGAAGCCTAAGCCTAAGCCTAAGCCTAAGCCTGAGCCTAAGCCTAAGCCTAAGCCTAAGCCTAAGCCTAAGCCTAAGCCTAAGCTTAAGCTTGAGCCTAAGCTTAAGCCTAAGCCTAAACCTAAGCCTAATCTTAAGCCTAAGCCTAAGGATAAGCCTAACCCTAAGCCTAAGCCTAAGCCTAAGCCTAAGCCTAAGCCTAAGCCTAAGCTTAAGAATAAGCTTAAGCCTAAGCCTAAGCCAAAGCTTAAGCCTAAGCCTAAGCCTAAGCCTAAGCTAAGCCTAAGAATAAGCCTGAGCCTAATTGCAAGCCTAAGCCTAAGCCTAAGCCTAAGATCAAGCCTAAGAGTAAGCGTAAGCCTAAGAATAAACCTAAGCCTAAGCCTAAGCCTAAGCCTAAGCCTAAGCCTAAGAATAAGCCTAAGCCTAAGCCTAAGCCTAAGCTTAAGCCTAAGCCTAAGCCTAAGCTTAAGCCTAAGCCTAAGCCTCCTAAGCCTAAGCCTAAGCCTAAGAATAAGAATAAGCCTAAGCGTAAGCCTAAGGCTAAGAATGAGCCTAAGCCTAAGCCTAAGCCTAAGCCTAAGCCTAAGCCTAAGCCTAAGCCTAAGCCTAAACCTAAACCTAAGCCTAAGAATAAGCCTGAGCCTAGTTGCAAGCCTAAGCCTAAGCCTAAGCCTAAGATCAAGCCTAAGAGTAAGCGTAAGCCTAACCCTAAACCTAATCCTAAGCCTAAGCCTAAGCCTAAGCCTAAGCCTAAGACTAAGCCTAAGCCTAAGCCTAAGCCTAAGCCTAAGCTTAAGCCTAACCTTAAGCCTAAGCCTAAGCCTAACCCTAAGCCTAAGCCTAAGCCTAAGTCTAAGGCTAAGCCTAAGCCTAAGCCTAAGCTTAAGCCTAAGCTTAAGCCTAACCCTAAGCCTAAGCCCAAGCCGAACCTAGGCATAAGCCTAAGCGTAAGCCTAAGAATAAGCCTGAGCCTAATTGCAAGCCTAAGCCTAAGCCTAATCCTAAGCCTAAGCCTAAGCTTAAGCCTAAGAATAAGCCTAAGCTATAGCTCAAACCTAAGCCTAAGCCTAAGCCTAAGCCTAAGCCTATGCCTAAGCCTAAGAATAAGCCTAAGCTACAGCTCAAGCCTAATCCTAAGCCAAAGCATAAGCCCAAGCCTAGGCCAAAGCCTAAGCCAAAGCCTAAGGCTAAGCCTAAGCCTAAGCCAAAGATCATGCCTAAGCCTAAGCCTAAGCCTAAGCCTGAGCCTAATTGCAAGCCTAAGCTTAAGCCTAACCTTAAGCCTAAGCCTAAGTCTAAACCTAAGCCTAAGCCTAATCCTAAGCCTAAGCCTAAGCCTAAGCCTAAGCCTAAGCCAAACCTAAAGCCTAGGCCTAAGCCCAACCTTAAGCCTAAGCCCAAGCCTAAACCTAAGCCTGAGCCTAATCCTAGGCCTAAGCCAAAGCCTAAACCTAAGCCTAAGCCTAATCCTAAGCCTAAGCCTAAGCCTAAGCCTAAGCCTAAGCCAAAGCCTAAGCCAAAGCCTAGGCCAAAGCCTAAGCCAAAGCCTAAGCTTAAGCCTAAGCCTAAGCCTAAGATCAAGCTTAAGCCTAAGCCTAAGCCTAAGCCTGAGCCTAAGCCTAAGCCTAAGCTTAAGCCTAACCTTAAGCCTAAGCCCAAGCCTAAACCTAAGTCTAAGCCTAATCCTAAGCCTAAGCCTAAGCCTAAGCCTAAGCCTAAGCCTAAGCCAAACCCAAAGCCTAAGCCTAAGCCAAACCTAAAGCCTAGGCCTAAGCCTAAGATTAAGAATAAGCCTAAGCCTAAGCCTAAGCCTAAGCCTAAGCCTAAGCCTAAGCCTAAGCCTAAGCCTAAGCCTAAGATCAAGCCTAAGCCTAAGCCTAAGCCTAAGCCTAAGCCTAAGATCAAGCCTAATCCCAAGCCTAAGCCTAAGCCTAAGCCTAAGCCAAACCTAAAGCCTAAGCCTAAGCCTAAGCCTAAAAATAAGCCTAAGCTATAGCTCAAGCCTAAGCCTAAGCCTAAGCCTAACCCTAAGTCTAAGCCTAAGCCTAAGCCTAAGCCTAAGCCTAAGCCTAAGCTTAAGCCTAAGCCTAAGCCTCCTAAGGCTAAGCCTAAGCCTAAGCCTAAGCCTAAGCCTAAGCCTAAGCCTAACCCTAAGCCTAAACCTAAGCCTAAGCCCAAGAATAAGCCTCAGCCTAATTGCAAGCCTAAGCCTAAGCCTAAGCCTAAGATCAAGCCTAAGCCTAAGAATAAGCCTAAGCCTAAGCCTAAGCCTAAGCCTAAGAATAAGCCTAAGCCTAAGCCTAAGCCTAAGCCTAAGCTACCTAAGCCTAAGCCTAAACGTGAGCCTAAGCTATAGCTCAAGCCTAAACCAAAGCCTAAGCCTAATCCAAATCCTAAGCCTAATCCTAAGCCTAAGGCTAAGCCTAAGCCTAAGCGTAAGCCTAAGCCTAAGCCTAAGCCTAAGCCTAAGCCTAAGCCTAAGCCTAAGCCTAAGGCTAAGAACAAGCCTAAGCCTAAGCCTAAGCCTAAGCCTAAGCCTAAGCCTAAGTGTAAGCGTAAGCCTAGGCCAAAGCCTAAGCCTAGCCAGCTAAGCCTAAGCCTAAGCCTAAGCTACCTAAGCCTAAGCCTAAGCCTAAGCCGCCTAAGCCTAAGCCTAAGCCTAAGAACAAGCCTAAGCCTAAGCCTTAGCCTAAGCCTAAGCTTAAGCCTAAGCCTAAGCCTAAGCTTAAGCCTAAGCCTAAGCCTCCTAAGCCTAAGCCTAAGCCTAAGCCTAAGCCTAAGAATAAGCCTAATCCTAAGCCTAAGGCTAAGAATAAGCCTAAGCCTAAGCCTAAGCCTAATCCTAAGCCTAAGCCTAAACCTAAGCCTAAGCCTAAGAATAAGCCTGAGCCTAATTGCAAGCCTAAGCCTAAGCCTAAGCCTAAGATCAAGCCTAAGAGTAAGCGTAGGCCTAAGCCTAAGCCTAAGCCTAAGCCTAAGGCTAAGCCTAAGCCTAAGCCTAAGCCTAAGCCTAAGCCTAAGCCTAAGCCAGCTAAGCCTAACTTTAAGCCTAAGCTACCTAAGCCTAAGCCTAAACGTGAGCCTAAGCTATAGCTCAAGCCTAAACCAAAGCCTAAGCCTAATCCAAATCCTAAGCCTAATCCTAAGCCTAAGGCTAAGCCTAAGCCTAAGCGTAAGCCTAAGCCTAAGCCTAAGCCTAAGCCTAAGCCTAAGCCTAAGCCTAAGCCTAAGCCTAAGGCTAAGAACAAGCCTAAGCCTAAGCCTAAGCCTAAGCCTAAGCCTAAGCCTAAGTCTAAGCGTAAGCCTAAGCCAAAGCCTAAGCCTAGCCAGCTAAGCCTAAGCCTAAGCCTAAGCTACCTAAGCCTAAGCCTAAACCTAAGCCTAAGCTACAGCTCAAGCCTAAACCTAAGCCTAAGCCTAATCCAAATCCTAAGCCAAAGCCTAAGCATAAGCCAAAGCTAAAGCCTAAGCCTAAGCCTAAGCCACTGCCTAAGCCTAAGCCTAAGCCTAAGCCTAAGGCTAAGCCTAAGCCTAAGCCTAAGCCTAAGCCTAAGCCAGCTAAGCCTAACTTTAAGCCTAAGCTACCTAAGCCTAAGCCTAAGCCTAAGCCTAAGCCTAAGCCTAAGCCTAAGCCTAAGCCTAAGCCTAAGCCTAAGCCTAATCCTAAGCCCAAGCCCAAGCCTAAGGCTAAGGCTAAGCCTAAGCCTAAGCCTAAACCTAAGCCTAAGCCTAAGAATAAGCCTGAGCCTAATTGCAAGCCTAAGCCTAAGATCAAGCCTAAGAGTAAGCGTAAGCCTAAGCCTAAACCTAAGCCTAAGCCTAAGCCTAAGCCTAAGCCTAAGCCTAAGCCTAAGCCTAAGAATAAGCCTGAGCCTAATTGCAAGCCTAAGCCAAAGATCAAGCCTAAGAGTAAGCGTAAGCCTAAGCCTAAACCTAAGCCAGCTAAGCCTAACTCTAAGCCTAAGCTACCTAAGCCTAAGCCTAAGCCTAAGCCAAAGCTAAGGCCTAAGCCTAAGCCTAAGCCTAAGCCTAAGCCTAAGCCTAAGCCAAACCCAAAGCCTAAGCTAAGCCTAAGCCTAAGAATAAGCCTAAGCTATAGCTCAAGCCTAAGCCTAAGCCTAAGCCTAAGCCAAAGAACAAGTCAAAGCCAAAGCCTTAGCCTAAGCCTAAGCCTAGGCCTAAGATCAAGCCTAAGCCTAAGCCTAAGCCTAAGCCTAAGCCTAAGCCCAAGCCTAAGCCTAAGCCTAAGCTTAAGCCTAACCCTAAGCCTAAGCCTAAGCCTAAGCCTAAGTCTAAGCCTAAGCCTAAGCCTAAGCCTAAGCTTAAGCCTAACCCTAAGCCTAAGCCTAAGCCTAAGCCTAAGCCTAAGCCAAAGCCTAAGCCTAAGCCTAAGCCTAAGCCAAAGCCTAAGCCTAAGCCTAAGGCTAAGCCTAAGCCTAAGCCTAAGCCTAAGCCCAAGCCACACCCAAAGCCTAAGCTAGGCCTAAGCCTAAGAATAAGCATAAGTTATAGCTCAAGCCTAAGCCTAAGCCTAAGCCTAAGCCTAAGCCTAAGCCTAAGCCTAAGCCTAAGCCTAAGCCTAAGAATAAGCCCAAGCCTAAGCCTAAGATCAAGCGTAAGCCTAAGCCTAAGCCTAAGCCTAAGCCTAAGCCAAACCCAAAGCCTAAGCCTAAGCCTAAGCCTAAGCCTAAGCCTAAGCCTAAGCCTAAGCCTAAGAATAATCCTGAGCCTAATTGCAAGCCTAAGCCTAAGCCTAAGCCTAAGATCAAGCCTAAGAGTAAGCGTAAGCCTAAGCCTAAACCTAAGCCTAAGCCTAAGCCTAAGCCTAAGCCTAAGCCTAAGCCTAAGAATAAGCCTAAGCCTAAGCCTAAGCCTAAGCCTAAGCCTAAGCCTAAGCCTAAGCCTAACTCTAAGCGTAAGCCTAAGCCAAAGCCTAAGCCTAAGCCAGCTAAGCTTAAGCCTAATCCTAAGCCTAAGCCTAAGCCTAAGCCTAAGCCTAAGCCTAAGCCTAAGCCTAATCCTAAGCCCAAGCCTAAGCCTAAGGCTAAGCCTAAGCCTAAGGCTAAGCCTAAGCCTAAGCCTAAGCCTAAGAATAAGCCTGAGCCTAATTGCAAGCCTAAGCCTAAGCCTAAGCCTAAGATCAAGCCTAAGAGTAAGCGTAAGCCTAAGCCTAAACCTAAGCCTAAGCCTAAGCCTAAGCCTAAGCCTAAGCCTAAGCCTAAGCCTAAGAATAAGCCTAAGCCTAAGCCTAAGCCTAAGCCTAAGCCCAAGCCTAAGTGTAAGCGTAAGCCTAAGCCAAAGCCTAAGCCTAAGCGAGCTAAGCCTAAGCCTAAGAATAAGCTACCTAAGCCTAAGCCTAAGCCTAAGCCAAAGCTAAGGCCTAAGCCTAAGCCTAAACCTATGCCTAAGCCTAAGCCTAAGCCTAAGCCTAAGCCTAAGCCTAAGCCTAAGCCTAAGCCTAAGCCTAAGCCTAAGCGTAAGCCTAAGGCTAAGCCTAAGCCTAAGCCTAAGCCTAAGCCTAAGCCTAAGCCTAAGCCAAACCCAAAGCCTAAGCTAAGCCTAAGCCTAAGAATAAGCCTGAGCTATAGCTCAAGCCTAAGCCTAAGCCTAAGCCTAAGCCTAAGCCTAAGCGTAAGCCTAAGCCTAAGCCTAATCCTAAGCCTAAGCCTAAGCCTAAGCCTAAGCCTAAGCCTAAGCCTAAGCCTAAGCCTAAGCCTAAGCCTAAGCCTAAGCCTAAGCCTAAGCCTAAGCCAAACCCAAAGCCTAAGCCTAAGCCTAAGCCTAAGATCAAGCCTAAGCCTAAGCCCAAGCCTAAGCCTGAGCCTAAGCCTAAGCCTAAGCTTAAGCCTAACCTTAAGCCTAAGCCTAAGCCTAAGCCTAAGCCTAAGTCTAAGCCTAAGCCTAAGCTTAAGCCTCACCCTAAGCCTAAGCCCTAAGCCTAAGCCTAAGCCTAAGCCTAAGCCTAAGCCTAAGCCTAAGCCTAAGCCTAAGCCTAAGCCTAAGCCTAAGCCAAAGCCCAAGATAAAGCCAAAGCCTTAGCCTAAGCCTAAGCCTAAGCCTAAGATCAAGCCTAAGCCTAAGCCTGAGCCTAGGCCTAAGCCTAAGCCTAAGCCTAAGCCTAAGCCTAAGCTTAAGCCCAACCCTAAGCCTAAGCCTAAGCCTAAGCCTAAGCCTAAGCCAAAGCCTAAGCCTGAGCTTAAGCCTAAGCTTAAGCCTAAGCCTAAACCTAAGCCTAAGCCTAAGCCTAAGTCTAAGCGTAAGCCTAAGAATAAGCCTAAGCTATAGCTCAAGCCTAAGCCTAAGCCTAAGCCTAAGCCTAAGCCTAAGATCAAGCCTAAGCCTAAGCCTAAGCCTAAGCCTAAGCCTAACCCCAAGCCTAAGGCTAAGCCTAAGCCGAACCTAAAGCCTAAGCCTAAGCATAAGCCTAAGAATAAGCCTGAGCCTAATTGCAAGCCTAAGCCTAAGCCTAAGCCTAAGCCTAAGCCAAACCTAAAGCCTAAGCCTAAGCCTAAGCCTAAAAATAAGCCTAAGCTATAGCTCAAGCCTAAGCCTAAGTCTAAGCCTAAGCCTAAGCCTAAGCCTAAGTCTAAGGCTAAGCCTAAGCCTAAGCCTAAGCTTAAGCCTAAGCTTAAGCCTAACCCTAAGCCTAAGCCCAAGCCGAACCTAGGCATAAGCCTAAGCGTAAGCCTAAGAATAAGCCTGAGCCTAATTGCAAGCCTAAGCCTAAGCCTAATCCTAAGCCTAAGCCTAAGCTTAAGCCTAAGAATAAGCCTAAGCTATAGCTCAAACCTAAGCCTAAGCCTAAGCCTAAGCCTAAGCCTATGCCTAAGCCTAAGAATAAGCCTAAGCTACAGCTCAAGCCCAATCCTAAGCCAAAGCCTAAGCCAAAGCCTAGGCCAAAGCCTAAGCCAAAGCCTAAGGCTAAGCCTAAGCCTAAGCCAAAGATCATGCCTAAGCCTAAGCCTAAGCCTAAGCCTGAGCCTAATTGCAAGCCTAAGCTTAAGCCTAACCTTAAGCCTAAGCCTAAGTCTAAACCTAAGCCTAAGCCTAATCCTAAGCCTAAGCCTAAGCCTAAGCCTAAGCCTAAGCCAAACCTAAAGCCTAGGCCTAAGCCCAACCTTAAGCCTAAGCCCAAGCCTAAACCTAAGCCTGAGCCTAATCCTAGGCCTAAGCCAAAGCCTAAACCTAAGCCTAAGCCTAATCCTAAGCCTAAGCCTAAGCCTAAGCCTAAGCCTAAGCCAAAGCCTAAGCCAAAGCCTAGGCCAAAGCCTAAGCCAAAGCCTAAGCTTAAGCCTAAGCCTAAGCCTAAGATCAAGCTTAAGCCTAAGCCTAAGCCTAAGCCTGAGCCTAAGCCTAAGCCTAAGCTTAAGCCTAACCTTAAGCCTAAGCCCAAGCCTAAACCTAAGTCTAAGCCTAATCCTAAGCCTAAGCCTAAGCCTAAGCCTAAGCCTAAGCCTAAGCCAAACCCAAAGCCTAAGCCTAAGCCAAACCTAAAGCCTAGGCCTAAGCCTAAGCCTAAGAATAAGCCTAAGCCTAAACCTAAGCCTAAGCCTAAGCCTAAGCCCAAGCCTAAGCCTAAGAATAAGCCTAAGCCTAAGCCTAAGCCTAAGCTTAAGCCTAAGCCTAAGCCTAAGCTTAAGCCTAAGCCTAAGCCTCCTAAGCCTAAGCCTAAGCCTAAGAATAAGAATAAGCCTAAGCGTAAGCCTAAGGCTAAGAATGAGCCTAAGCCTAAGCCTAAGCCTAAGCCTAAGCCTAAGCCTAAGCCTAAGCCTAAGCCTAAACCTAAACCTAAGCCTAAGAATAAGCCTGAGCCTAGTTGCAAGCCTAAGCCTAAGCCTAAGCCTAAGATCAAGCCTAAGAGTAAGCGTAAGCCTAACCCTAAACCTAATCCTAAGCCTAAGCCTAAGCCTAAGCCTAAGCCTAAGACTAAGCCTAAGCCTAAGCCTAAGCCTAAGCCTAAGCTTAAGCCTAACCTTAAGCCTAAGCCTAAGCCTAACCCTAAGCCTAAGCCTAAGCCTAAGTCTAAGGCTAAGCCTAAGCCTAAGCCTAAGCTTAAGCCTAAGCTTAAGCCTAAGCCTAAGCCTAAGCCCAAGCCGAACCTAGGCATAAGCCTAAGCGTAAGCCTAAGAATAAGCCTGAGCCTAATTGCAAGCCTAAGCCTAAGCCTAATCCTAAGCCTAAGCCTAAGCTTAAGCCTAAGAATAAGCCTAAGCTATAGCTCAAACCTAAGCCTAAGCCTAAGCCTAAGCCTAAGCCTATGCCTAAGCCTAAGAATAAGCCTAAGCTACAGCTCAAGCCTAATCCTAAGCCAAAGCCTAAGCCAAAGCCTAGGCCAAAGCCTAAGCCAAAGCCTAAGGCTAAGCCTAAGCCTAAGCCAATGATCATGCCTAAGCCTAAGCCTAAGCCTAAGCCTGAGCCTAATTGCAAGCCTAAGCTTAAGCCTAACCTTAAGCCTAAGCCTAAGTCTAAACCTAAGCCTAAGCCTAATCCTAAGCCTAAGCCTAAGCCTAAGCCTAAGCCTAAGCCAAACCTAAAGCCTAGGCCTAAGCCCAACCTTAAGCCTAAGCCCAAGCCTAAACCTAAGCCTGAGCCTAATCCTAGGCCTAAGCCAAAGCCTAAACCTAAGCCTAAGCCTAATCCTAAGCCTAAGCCTAAGCCTAAGCCTAAGCCTAAGCCAAAGCCTAAGCCAAAGCCTAGGCCAAAGCCTAAGCCAAAGCCTAAGCTTAAGCCTAAGCCTAAGCCTAAGATCAAGCTTAAGCCTAAGCCTAAGCCTAAGCCTGAGCCTAAGCCTAAGCCTAAGCTTAAGCCTAACCTTAAGCCTAAGCCCAAGCCTAAACCTAAGTCTAAGCCTAATCCTAAGCCTAAGCCTAAGCCTAAGCCTAAGCCTAAGCCTAAGCCAAACCCAAAGCCTAAGCCTAAGCCAAACCTAAAGCCTAGGCCTAAGCCTAAGCCTAAGAATAAGCCTAAGCCTAAGCCTAAGCCTAAGCCTAAGCCTAAGCCTAAGCCTAAGCCTAAGATCAAGCCTAAGCCAAAGCCTAAGCCTAAGCCTAAGCCTAAGATCAAGCCTAATCCCAAGCCTAAGCCTAAGCCTAAGCCTAAGCCAAACCTAAAGCCTAAGCCTAAGCCTAAGCCTAAAAATAAGCCTAAGCTATAGCTCAAGCCTAAGCCTAAGCCTAAGCCTAACCCTAAGTCTAAGCCTAAGCCTAAGCCTAAGCCTAAGCCTAAGCCTAAGCTTAAGCCTAAGCCTAAGCCTCCTAAGGCTAAGCCTAAGCCTAAGCCTAAGCCTAAGCCTAAGCCTAAGCCTAACCCTAAGCCTAAACCTAAGCCTAAGCCCAAGAATAAGCCTCAGCCTAATTGCAAGCCTAAGCCTAAGCCTAAGCCTAAGATCAAGCCTAAGCCTAAGAATAAGCCTAAGCCTAAGCCTAAGCCTAAGCCTAAGAATAAGCCTAAGCCTAAGCCTAAGCCTAAGCCTAAGCTACCTAAGCCTAAGCCTAAACGTGAGCCTAAGCTATAGCTCAAGCCTAAACCAAAGCCTAAGCCTAATCCAAATCCTAAGCCTAATCCTAAGCCTAAGGCTAAGCCTAAGCCTAAGCGTAAGCCTAAGCCTAAGCCTAAGCCTAAGCCTAAGCCTAAGCCTAAGCCTAAGCCTAAGGCTAAGAACAAGCCTAAGCCTAAGCCTAAGCCTAAGCCTAAGCCTAAGCCTAAGCCTAAGTCTAAGCGTAAGCCTAGGCCAAAGCCTAAGCCTAGCCAGCTAAGCCTAAGCCTAAGCCTAAGCTACCTAAGCCTAAGCCTAAGCCTAAGCCGCCTAAGCCTAAGCCTAAGCCTAAGAATAAGCCTAAGCCTAAGCCTTAGCCTAAGCCTAAGCTTAAGCCTAAGCCTAAGCCTAAGCTTAAGCCTAAGCCTAAGCCTCCTAAGCCTAAGCCTAAGCCTAAGCCTAAGCCTAAGAATAAGCCTAATCCTAAGCCTAAGGCTAAGAATAAGCCTAAGCCTAAGCCTAAGCCTAATCCTAAGCCTAAGCCTAAACCTAAGCCTAAGCCTAAGAATAAGCCTGAGCCTAATTGCAAGCCTAAGCCTAAGCCTAAGCCTAAGATCAAGCCTAAGAGTAAGCGTAGGCCTAAGCCTAAGCCTAAGCCTAAGCCTAAGGCTAAGCCTAAGCCTAAGCCTAAGCCTAAGCCTAAGCCTAAGCCTAAGCCAGCTAAGCCTAACTTTAAGCCTAAGCTACCTAAGCCTAAGCCTAAACGTGAGCCTAAGCTATAGCTCAAGCCTAAACCAAAGCCTAAGCCTAATCCAAATCCTAAGCCTAATCCTAAGCCTAAGGCTAAGCCTAAGCCTAAGCGTAAGCCTAAGCCTAAGCCTAAGCCTAAGCCTAAGCCTAAGCCTAAGCCTAAGCCTAAGGCTAAGAACAAGCCTAAGCCTAAGCCTAAGCCTAAGCCTAAGCCTAAGCCTAAGTCTAAGCGTAAGCCTAAGCCAAAGCCTAAGCCTAGCCAGCTAAGCCTAAGCCTAAGCCTAAGCTACCTAAGCCTAAGCCTAAACCTAAGCCTAAGCTACAGCTCAAGCCTAAACCTAAGCCTAAGCCTAATCCAAATCCTAAGCCAAAGCCTAAGCATAAGCCTAAGCCTAAGCCTAAGCCAAAGCTAAAGCCTAAGCCTAAGCCTAAGCCACTGCCTAAGCCTAAGCCTAAGCCTAAGCCTAAGGCTAAGCCTAAGCCTAAGCCTAAGCCTAAGCCTAAGCCAGCTAAGCCTAACTTTAAGCCTAAGCTACCTAAGCCTAAGCCTAAGCCTAAGCCTAAGCCTAAGCCTAAGCCTAAGCCTAAGCCTAAGCCTAAGCCTAAGCCTAATCCTAAGCCCAAGCCCAAGCCTAAGGCTAAGGCTAAGCCTAAGCCTAAGCCTAAACCTAAGCCTAAGGCTAAGAATAAGCCTGAGCCTAATTGCAAGCCTAAGCCTAAGATCAAGCCTAAGAGTAAGCGTAAGCCTAAGCCTAAACCTAAGCCTAAGCCTAAGCCTAAGCCTAAGCCTAAGCCTAAGCCTAAGAATAAGCCTAAGCCTAAGCCTAAGCCTAAGCCTAAGCCTAAGCCTAAGCCTAAGCCTAAGCCTAAGCCTAAGTGTAAGCGTAAGCCTAAGCCTAAGCCAGCTAAGCCTAACTTTAAGCCTAAGCTACCTAAGCCTAAGCCTAAGCCTAAGCCAAAGCTAAGGCCTAAGCCTAAGCCTAAGCCTAAGCCTAAGCCTAAGCCTAAGCCAAACCCAAAGCCTAAGCTAAGCCTAAGCCTAAGAATAAGCCTAAGCTATAGCTCAAGCCTAAGCCTAAGCCTAAGCCTAAGCCAAAGCCCAAGTCAAAGCCAAAGCCTTAGCCTAAGCCTAAGCCTAGGCCTAAGATCAAGCCTAAGCCTAAGCCTAAGCCTAAGCCTAAGCCTAAGCCCAAGCCTAAGCCTAAGCCTAAGCCTAAGCTTAAGCCTAACCCTAAGCCTAAGCCTAAGCCTAAGCCTAAGTCTAAGCCTAAGCCTAAGCCTAAGCCTAAGCTTAAGCCTAACCCTAAGCCTAAGCCTAAGCCTAAGCCTAAGCCTAAGCCAAAGCCTAAGCCTAAGCCTAAGCCTAAGCCAAAGCCTAAGCCTAAGCCTAAGGCTAAGCCTAAGCCTAAGCCTAAGCCTAAGCCCAAGCCACACCCAAAGCCTAAGCTAGGCCTAAGCCTAAGAATAAGCATAAGTTATAGCTCAAGCCTAAGCCTAAGCCTAAGCCTAAGCCTAAGCCTAAGCCTAAGCCTAAGCCTAAGCCTAAGCCTAAGAATAAGCCCAAGCCTAAGCCTAAGATCAAGCGTAAGCCTAAGCCTAAGCCTAAGCCTAAGCCTAAGCCAAACCCAAAGCCTAAGCCTAAGCCTAAGCCTAAGCCTAAGCCTAAGCCTAAGCCTAAGCCTAAGAATAATCCTGAGCCTAATTGCAAGCCTAAGCCTAAGCCTAAGCCTAAGATCAAGCCTAAGAGTAAGCGTAAGCCTAAGCCTAAACCTAAGCCTAAGCCTAAGCCTAAGCCTAAGCCTAAGCCTAAGCCTAAGAATAAGCCTAAGCCTAAGCCTAAGCCTAAGCCTAAGCCTAAGCCTAAGCCTAAGCCTAACTCTAAGCGTAAGCCTAAGCCAAAGCCTAAGCCTTAGCCAGCTAAGCTTAAGCCTAATCCTAAGCCTAAGCCTAAGCCTAAGCCTAAGCCTAAGCCTAAGCCTAAGCCTAAGCCTAATCCTAAGCCCAAGCCTAAGCCTAAGGCTAAGCCTAAGCCTAAGCCTAAGCCTAAACCTAAGCCTAAGCCTAAGAATAAGCCTGAGCCTAATTGCAAGCCTAAGCCTAAGCCTAAGCCTAAGATCAAGCCTAAGAGTAAGCGTAAGCCTAAGCCTAAACCTAAGCCTAAGCCTAAGCCTAAGCCTAAGCCTAAGCCTAAGCCTAAGAATAAGCCTAAGCCTAAGCCTAAGCCTAAGCCTAAGCCCAAGCCTAAGTGTAAGCGTAAGCCTAAGCCAAAGCCTAAGCCTAAGCGAGCTAAGCGTAAGCCTAAGAATAAGCTACCTAAGCCTAAGCCTAAGCCTAAGCCAAAGCTAAGGCCTAAGCCTAAGCCTAAACCTATGCCTAAGCCTAAGCCTAAGCCTAAGCCTAAGCCTAAGCCTAAGCCTAAGCCTAAGCCTAAGCCTAAGCCTAAGCGTAAGCCTAAAGCTAAGCCTAAGCCTAAGCCTAAGCCTAAGCCTAAGCCTAAGCCTAAGCCAAACCCAAAGCCTAAGCTAAGCCTAAGCCTAAGAATAAGCCTGAGCTATAGCTCAAGCCTAAGCCTAAGCCTAAGCCTAAGCCTAAGCCTAAGCGTAAGCCTAAGCCTAAGCCTAATCCTAAGCCTAAGCCTAAGCCTAAGCCTAAGCCTAAGCCTAAGCCTAAGCCTAAGCCTAAGCCAAACCCAAAGCCTGAGCCTAAGCCTAAGCCTAAGATCAAGCCTAAGCCTAAGCCCAAGCCTAAGCCTGAGCCTAAGCCTAAGCCTAAGCTTAAGCCTAACCTTAAGCCTAAGCCTAAGCCTAAGCCTAAGCCTAAGTCTAAGCCTAAGCCTAAGCTTAAGCCTCACCCTAAGCCTAAGCCCTAAGCCTAAGCCTAAGCCTAAGCCTAAGCCTAAGCCTAAGCCTAAGCCTAAGCCTAAGCCTAAGCCTAAGCCAAAGCCCAAGCCAAAGCCAAAGCCTTAGCCTAAGCCTAAGCCTAAGCCTAAGATCAAGCCTAAGCCTAAGCCTGAGCCTAAGCCTAAGCCAAAGCCTAAGCCTGAGCTTAAGCCTAAGCTTAAGCCTAAGCCTAAACCTAAGCCTAAGCCTAAGCCTAAGTCTAAGCGTAAGCCTAAGAATAAGCCTAAGCTATAGCTCAAGCCTAAGCCTAAGCCTAAGCCTAAGCCTAAGCCTAAGATCAAGCCTAAGCCTAAGCCTAAGCCTAAGCCTAAGCCTAACCCCAAGCCTAAGGCTAAGCCTAAGCCGAACCTAAAGCCTAAGCCTAAGCATAAGCCTAAGAATAAGCCTGAGCCTAATTGCAAGCCTAAGCCTAAGCCTAAGCCTAAGCCTAAGCCAAACCTAAAGCCTAAGCCTAAGCCTAAACCTAAAAATAAGCCTAAGCTATAGCTCAAGCCTAAGCCTAAGTCTAAGCCTAAGCCTAAGCCAAAGCTAAAGCCTAAGCCTAAGCCTAAGCCTAAGCCTAAACCTAAGCCTAATCCTAAGCCTAAGCTTAAGCCTCACCCTAAGCCTAAGCCTAAGCCTAAGCCTAAGCCTAAACCTAAGCCTAATCCTAAGCCTAAGCCTAAGCCTAAGCCTAAGCCTAAGGCTAAGCCTGAGCCTAATCCTAAGCCTAAGCCTAAGCCTAAGCCTAAGCCTAAGCCTAAGCCTAAGATCAAGCCTAAGCCTAAGCCTAAGCGTAAGCGTGAGCCTAAGCCTGAGCCTAAGCCTAAGCCTAAGCCTAATCCTAAGTCTAAGCCTAAGCCTAAGCCTAAGCCTAAGCCTAAGCCTAAGCCTAAGCCTAAGCTTAAGCCTAACCCTAAGCCTAAGCCCTAAGCCTAAGCCTAAGCCTAAGCCTAAGCCTAAGCCTAAGCCTAAGCCAATGCCTAAGCCTAAGCCTAAGCTATAGCTCAAGCCTAAGCCTAAGCGTAAGCCTGAGCCAAAGCCTAAGCCAAAGCCTAAGCCTAAGCCCAAGCCTAAGCCTAAGCCTAAGCCTAAGATCAAGCCTAAGCCTAAGCCTAAGCCTAAGTTTAAGCCTAAGCCTAAGCCCAAGCCTAAGCCTAAGCCTAAGCCTAAGCCTAAGCCTAAGCCTAAGCCTAAGCCTAAGATCAAGCCTAAGCCTAAGCCTAAGCCTAAGCCTGAGCCTAAGCCTGAGCCTAAGCCTAAGCCTAAGCCTAATCCTAAGTCTAAGCCTAAGCCTAAGCCTAAGCCTAAGCCTAAGCCTAAGCCTAAGCCTAAGCCTAAGCTTAAGCCTAACCCTAAGCCTAAGCCCTAAGCCTAAGCCTAAGCCTAAGCCTAAGCCTAAGCCTAAGCCAATGCCTAAGCCTAAGCCTAAGCTATAGCTCAAGCCTAAGCCTAAGCGTAAGCCTGAGCCAAAGCCTAAGCCAAAGCCTAAGCCTAAGCCCAAGCCTAAGCCTAAGATCAAGCCTAAGCCTAAGCCTAAGCCTAAGTCTAAGCCTAAGCCTAAGCCCAAGCCTAAGCCTAAGCCTAAGCTTAAGCCTAACCCTAAGCCTAAGCCTAAGCCTAAGAGTAAGCCTAAGCTTTAGCTCAAGCCTGAGCCTAACCCTAAGCCTAGGCCTAAGCCTAAGCCCTAAGCCCCCTAGGCCTAAGCCTAAGCCTAGGCGTAAGTATAAGGTTAAGCCTAAGCCCACCCCACCCCGCTCCTCGGGTCTATCGACTGTCACTAGCTGTCTTTTCTTTAACATCGTGGTCACTTTCCAGGAAATTAAAAGTCCTTACATAGCACAGTTTGTGTTCCTGTTAGTATTTGCTCATTTATTCCCACTTGGAATATTTAATTTGTTAAACCATAGATAAAGCTTGTAAATCCAATGAGTTTATCACTTCTTACAGATAAATTATAATGACTGGACGGTAAACGAGAACACCAACCAGGCCAACCAAAAAAAACATGAATGTTTCTCGTATATAAACCAAAATAATATTTTTTACAAACAATTTCATTGAAATAAGAATGAAATTGCTTGGTCGATGCGCGTGTATGGTCCACATCTTTACGATTGCCTCAATAGGATGATAAAAATAGTACAGTAATCTCTTAGGTACAGGATCTTGTACAACAAACAATTCACTCACATATAACAAATTTCAAAATTAGCATTTTCATATTGAACATTATTATATAAAGTGGCGGGTCACATCCACGCTCTTGCAATGAATGTTTAGCTTCCCCTCCTACCCCACGCCCCTCCCCCCAATATATGGGTCGCAGAAATAAACCATCCACAATGTCTTATAAATATGAAGCCGCAGTCAGTCCGCTATGTAAGATTGCGATATTTCCTTCTCACTTTTCCGGACGTGAAAAAATGAGTTCCGATCGCTGTTGGATGCGATTCTAAAGACACAGTTCAACAGCAAAAGAAATCAAACATACAAGTTGAACGAATCTGAGGCAAAGTACTTCCTTCCCTCCCTCCCTCCCCCCCCCCCCCAAATGGAATCCACAAAACGAAAGCAAAGGCTTGACAGCAACCTTTAAATATATCCCTTTTCAAGGGATTCCTTTGGCTTCCGCAAAAATCCATTTTCTTCAGGATCAAACGGTTTGATTGAGAAGAACAATGTGATTCCATCGGCCATCATCCCATCCACGGACTAAACTACAAATGCTCAGAAAATAAAGCTTTATGGCAATACTAATCTCTCAATTTAAAACTTGGATCCGCCGTCAAATAGCACAGACCAATTTTTAAAACAATTATTTACGCCGTACCGTTCCATAATCAGGTCAATCCGTAAATTTCAGCGTAATAAATATTAGACTTATATGAGAAGAAATTCAGACAGCAACATGGATCCATCAAAAAATCAACAAACCTCTTACGAACAACATAACTGAGAAGAAAAACAAACATTTATGGCACCACAGCTGCAATATGAGTGGAAGATTATGACAGAACACTGACAAACTACTACGAGTGCTATATGAGCACACAACATTCAATCAACATTCAATACGCTCCGCCTAACACCCCTAGGCCATTATGGTCGAACCGCAACATAGCCATATCCCACCGCAATAGGCCTATTCAGAATTTTACTGTGCCTCCTCCAGGAAAGCTTTCTAATCAAAACAAAAATAAACTTTAACCCATCATGTCATGGAGTAAATTTACCTGTGATTAATCGGACCCCATTTAACCTATACTCGACTCTCATCTCTGCAATATCACACTTCCATTTCATAAAATTATATCCCATCAAAACAACAGAAAAGTGTGCCAGTCGTACAGGCACCATCGCGTCTTCGTAGTTCTGCTTGTAACACCAACCGGTTTTTGGAGCGCCAATAAATAATAAAATATGGGCAATACTGCATTCACATTTCAACACCGAAACGACTGTTGGCAGAAACCTTCAACAAAATTTACCCTCTCAAAATCGGCCACTTGCTAAAGGGTCTCTACTAGCTACAGCGTGCACGCGAACTTTCAGGCACACTTATGCGTCTACAATTCTTCCACATGTTTAGAAGGCAAATTGAAGTTTGATATATATGATTTCTGTTACACCATCGAATTTCGTTACTTTAGATTCGGCAATTTCCGGGCCGATAATACTGGATTTTACGAATTTCATTACTTTAGACATTATATATGCACAGAAACGACCTCGGCGTAACGTACCTTGTGGGTACAAAATTACGCAAACGCATGAAATTCATATTTTTCTTATACAAATTCTTATAACTTGCACAAATCCAATAACCAAACATCTTACATATGTACAACAAATCTGGAAGTATACATGAGACCCACCTCAGAAGACAACTGAGGCAAGAGATCGTTGAGGCTAAAGGAACTGCAATTCATTCGTATTTCCCTTACATACCTTTCTCCTAAGATATAAAATCAAAGATTTGGGTAATACGAAGTTCGATAAAAACGAATAAATGTGAACCATTAGTAGATAAGATAATCCACACAGGTAAAAGAAAGAAAATAAAGATAATAAAAGGAAAAAACAACTAAGAGGAATAAAAGCGTAGAAAACAGTTGATGTCAAGTGTCATACAACGGTGTCGATTTCCTCCTCAACAACGTCGCACGTCTCCGGCAGCAATATCTCTGGATCGACTATCTGAAATAACCAAGGTCCGAACATCATAAACCGGCTTCAAACACTCCGGCATCCACTTACAATCGCAACAGTTGTGGATCTATATAATAATGTTGACAGGCATCACACACTCCAGACAACCTCACTTAGAAATGCAAAGGAGGAGCGAAGGCAGGCACCAATAACTGAGAAAAAGAAGTCTCATTCAACCTGTTCAAAATATTCCTCCAACTCGACATCTAAGGCGCACACTTTCTGTAAGTCTCCCTATCACAATAAACATCAAATTTCAAATCCTCTAAGATTGAAGAGAAAAAACTTCAATCCTTTATGTGACGTTTCCCAAAGTTCCGAAGTCAAAGCAATAAAAAATTCGCTATTCGCTTAGAAAGCAAAATACGCACACAAAAAAAAAAACGCAACAAGACAAACGTAAAAAGTTTATCAGAAGAGATGGCGCAATATGCACTCAGTTCTCTTCACTACACCAACCAGTTCCACAAAGTGTTTATTATTTACGATCCAAACTGTTTAGCGTTAAAAGCTCCGAACACTTGCAAACTGCGTACAAGTATTCAGGTACTTTTGTACGAACTAAACTTCCCGGATACATCCTACAGATGTGAGCAAAGCACAAGAGTTGAATTACCTCTAGATCACCATGCTCGATAAGGAGATGTACACGTTTATGGTAGCTCTCATGTTGTTCCATCGACTTGCGATCGGCGAACGTTTTCAAACATACCTAAAAGAAAGCACACTTTAAGCGATCGACCAACCAATATTCATAAGAATACATTAATTTTTTCAAATTTAGTGCACTAAGTATGACCAGAATCGATGAGATCTCACTCCACATGCAGAATGCATCCGGCATTCTCACGATTTGCAGCGTAAAGTTACTAAACATTATCAAAAGACTTTCATTACTTAACGCCAAACCATCCTGGAGTAATGTTCTATCAGGTGGCCTTGCCGTCCGGTTTCTAATAAGAGACTGGTAGGGGCGCTTCACCCATATTATTCTTCGCAAAATTTATCGCGGTCCGTGTCCGCCAGATTACATTACGAAGCCAAAAATCTTCAGCCCGGAACCATTGTAACATCGCAGGCCCAATTCTGATTCGATTCGCTGTTATAAAATTGCGTGCAATTTCCCTACATCTCACTGTCGAAAATATTTCAGTTTGCCCCTCCCCATAGTCAACGTGCACAACAGTTTCAGCTCGCCAAAAGATGTTGCAATATACACAATGCTCTGAATAGTTTCCGATTTTTTTATTGTTGCTTTCACACAGTGAATGTTTAATCGCCCAAATGTTGGCTTTGAAAACGTTTTGATTTTCTTGCTGTTTGTATTCGCATAATTTTTAAAGTTCCCCACTTCACGGCATTGAAATAAAATTAAATAAAAGTAAAATAATCTGCAATAGCCAATAGAGTTAGCAAAGGGAAGTCTCCCCATCCAGACAGAGTGGTAAATAAAATGGATCTCGATTAAACCTGATCCCATTCCTGGTTTCAACCCGGAGAGAACTAAGCCTTTGACCATGCTTATCAGATGCAGACGATAGAGGTTCATCACAACCGTCGTTTAAACTATCAGTACACCAACTGATGCTTTTTCACTTCGAAATTGGTTCAACGTTCGCTTCCGCTATTAAGTTGAACGCAAGCGACCATCGAGCCCAGTGTAAAGAAAAAATCACCAGGAGATAATATAGTCATATGGAAATGGGTTAAACGTGGCTCCATTTCTGCGCCTAATCAGATTTAGTTAAGACCCAATAAAACTGGAACCGGAAAGTGTGAAAGTTTTCGGTCTGATACAGGTCCTTCAAGGGGATTTTCTACAGAGGAGGATCGTGGATCACGAAGCAGCAAGCACTTCGCTGTGAACGGGACTCGAAGCAAAAGACTTTAATGTCAAAGTTAAATTTCTTGGTTTATTTCTTGTCTAGGCTTGAATATTTTACTAAAAATAACTTTTCAGTTTAAGCTCGCTATCTTATGGACGCCTGCGTAAAGACAACGATCGGTTACTAAACACAATTCTAGAAAATTTAAACAATAAAC
Source organism: Baylisascaris procyonis (assembly GCA_037389465.1). Classification (NCBI taxonomy): domain Eukaryota; kingdom Metazoa; phylum Nematoda; class Chromadorea; order Rhabditida; family Ascarididae; genus Baylisascaris; species Baylisascaris procyonis. The sequence goes on from JAZARR010000247.1 coordinate 396,743, forward strand.
CTTGAACACTATAAAAGCGCAAAACACATCTCCCTTCCAAGACTACCTTTTTTTCACATCTTCCATACAATAACCAATAAATCATCAGCTTCCCTCATTGCCTGCACAATATTCGTCTAACGAGCAGCAATAATCATTCATCCCTTAATAAAATCAATCTGCTCTTCTCGCACCACAATAAGCAAAAAATAGCCGAAGAAATTTTCTGAGTTAGCATCTCATAACCTCACCTGCAATATATATATATATATATATATATATATATATATATATATATATATATATATATATATATATATATATATATATATATATATCCCAACCTCTTGGGCTATTCTCTCTCCCCGCCCTCTTCCAAAACACTAGCTCAAAATCCAATCAAGAAACAAAAGCAGATACCTCACAGAAGAGTGGCCTCTCCATCCTAGCCATTGGATGCTCGAGTTCGATGTGTTCAGCGCACTCCAAACGTGACATGAACACCGACTTACACAAAGGACAATCGAACCTTTCGAATGAGAGCGCCCTCGCTTGTTCAAAAACCTCTTCCAAAGAGAACGAGTTTTCTTCAGCCGCCTTCAACAGCTCCGCCAGACGCCGCATCTGTAAACTCACAAGGCAACTAACAAAAGATGGCTTCTTAAACAAATGTACAAAGAAAGACACGACAAGCACCAGGCTTGACCAATTACGACATCGAAGCCAACCAACTACTCATGACCTTGTTCTTTCTCGAATTCCACGACAAACTGAATTCATAACCAAAATCATTTCTCACACTGCCCTCAATATTCGTTTGTTTCGCATCCAATAAAAAAATACGGTATATAAAATAATTACTGAACAAATACCTAATGTGTAGAATGGATAAAACGGATATTTAATGAAATAAGCACACCGCGCAACATCGGTCGGAAGAAACAGACGTCACAACAATTGCCAGATGCACATCGAAGGGGTCGGGAAGATCAACGGTTAGACGGACAAAACAAATGAGATCATTTCACAAGCTTCACATTATTCAACCATCGTTGGGTAATATGAAGCTTTGCCACCCCTCTTCCTGCCCTTCCCGCCACCCCTTTCCCAGATTAGCATGCCATAAAAATCCTTGAGAAGAAAAACTAATAGAAAAAACTCCCTACACAACTAAGTTACTTAACTTTTGGTACGTCCGACATCAAAGAAATGGTGAAAGAACTATGAAGCGATGATGCCCAAAACAGCAGGAGAAAGATGGTTCAACATACTTCATGATAACAATAAAACAAGTGAAAAAACAGACCACGATATTGCATTGATTAGAAGCCCCTCTCAAGAAACAGCAAATCTGCATTTGCATCCATTAGTTTAAAACATGTGGCTCTATGACATGTTCTCAAGAAAAGTCACCCATCACCATGTATAGAAACGAAATTGTTCATAATCAGCTCCCTCTTATATGCACACTTTTTAGGCTGTTTTGTAAATATCTCTGCCAATTTATTATTTACTATTTAATTTATTATTATTATTAACGCCATTGGCAATCTCATCTAGTACTGATACCTACATCTAAAACTGCGTGCAACAGAACACACTCCCAGAAAAATTTTCCTTGAAAATTGAAAAACAATGAAATCCTCGTTTTAACAAAGAAAATATTGAGAATAAGAACAGGTATTAATTAAAATAATGCTAGAAAGTTAGCAAAAAAATAGGGCATCCATCTTGTATAGAGCACCCATCCACCTTGAATTTGTCGATGAAAAGAATGCCCAGATGTTCCCTTCAATGAATTAACATGAATATTTTACTGTTACAACCAAGAAGGGTATTGAAATATAATAAAAAATAAGCGACCCAGCAAAACCATGAGAAACGAAAAAATAATAATATTACGATGAAAATGTTTCAAAGATAACAACAAACATGGATTAAGAGACGCCAAACCTTCTCTTCACTCCCCCTCCCCCCCCTCCCCACCCTCCCCCTCCCTCTCCCACTAAGATGCAGCACCGCTTACAACACTAAACAAAAAATACCTGTCCAACACACAGCACTTCACATTCCACATCTTGATAAGGCACCACTTTTAATAAGGTAACCTGGATAATGCAAACAAGTATATAACAAGAATAGAAAATAAACCTTCTCTGAAATCGTCGCACTAGGAAGGAGCTCGCCTCGACGGATTTTGTCGATCCAAGCGCGTGCATCTGGGCCTAATCCTAGCTTCCTCTTCCGCGGTCGACTTGGCGGCGTAAAGAACGGCTCACCGGTACTGCGAACAATTATCGCATCGTCCGGAATATCGGCCGGAGGACGACGATTACTGCAAAATCCATGCAAAATAAATAGAGAATAATGGTCCAATAAAAGAACAAGAAACGTAGCGGGCATTCCTCTCTAAGATGAGCAACTAAAGCAATCACAGCGCCGAACGGAAATTATAAAAACGTTGAATAGAACATCGATAATAGATCAGCAGATGTAGCAAAGATCAAAACACAAGCAACATGGTAGATGAAGCAAGTCCGATGTAATGGAAACCCGCCTTAAGCTATCTTAACAGGAGTGTCAGCATTCTCTGAAAAAGAAAAGCAGAAAAATAAAAATAACCTCGCAAAAGGCTTCCAAGCCTCTTCAAGTTCCTCTTTGGTAGAGACATGAGTTTTGAGATGTTTTTTGAGGTTGCCCTTGAGCCGACATGTCTTCCCGCAATATGGACACGCGTGTGGAGTGAAACCGCTATGGACGGATCGATGCTCAAAGAGGTTCGACTTGAACCGAAATGCCTTACCGCAAATATCACATCCGAAAGGCTTCTGATCAGTGTGGATAACTGCGTGCTGCTGCAGCCCTAAACTTTAAAAACTTCCGTATTTGAAGATCGAGCTCATGCTCCAAAATTTGGCAAAAACGATACAAATTCGAAAGTACTTGAAAAGAGCATAAAGGAATAAGTATACATAGTGTTTGTAGGACTGCTAATTGCTTGAGACGACTAAAATAGTTGCTAGCGCATAGTATAAACACTCCGAGGCGAATTTCCTTTTGGGAAATGCCGGCATGAATTTTCCGTTGTTTTCTTAGCGACCAGCCTAGTAGCGTACCAGTAACGGAGCCGATCAGCTCATCAGTGGAGCACTGTTCCTCGTTTATAATCATCACCGCTTTTATAAGAGAGTACATCATCATGCAGAAGCCTGTATAACATTTTTACCAAGACCCCCAAGACATTATTTACGCCATGAATGAGCGATTCACCTTTTCCCACCTTACCCCTGAATTTTCGGCGACCTTTTGCATGACCCTTTGCGACTTCAAAGTTTGTGCAACCCTATCTTTCGAGGCATCACAAAAATCGAAGAGAGGTCACCAACTTATAAAGCAATCAAAATTTGAAGTAATTCTTTCAAAAATGAAAATAATTGGGGTAGCCTATCTCTTCACAGTTTAAATCCTACTTTACCTATATTCTTCTCATTTCCTCTATCTCTGTGCTGATTTCCCGAGAGATTTATGTCACTTCTCGCAAATGGGCGCTATGGAGGGCTGTACATATATGATTATATCCCAGATAGTACATTAAATCCCAAGCACTGTAAAAGAAGCTTAACTGATTCACATAAAGAAATCACAATCACAGCACGACTGATGGTTGCTACATAATAAGCTGTATGCATTGCCTCCTTTGTACTAGCAGGCACTTATCAGTAAAGCCGTGGTCAAAGATAACTGGGGCAATTTTTCAAGAATAGCGCTCAAAATAACAGCAAAAGTGCTACTTTGATCTATTTCTACTTCTAAGTACAGTTATTCAATAAGCACTGCCACCCACTCATTTAAAACGACAAACCGTTTGTGAGCCAAAAACCTTTCAAAGAAAGAGAAATCAATAAAACGCTCATGAACAATCCTTTAATCTCTTCGATTTCATATAATATATGCTAAGTAAGCTAATATTTCAATACTGACGTCCTCATCACAATATCCCCATTATATGAATACTCTCATGAATATAGCACATCACTTCATTTCCTAAACAACGTGCTCAACAAAGAACAAAAAATAAAACAAAAATTTGAAGGTGAACTTACCTTTGAAAGAAACAAAGATTTTGTTGCAAATATTACATTGATGTACCGCACGTGGTGGCAATGAATGAGGCCCCAAATCATCGTCATCACGAAACTGAAAACATATTCATATACTCCTGTACAATACCTATGGTGGAACAATAAAATACTTACAATCCGCAGATCCGGTCACGTTCTCCAGTCATTCATTTCGAGCAATAGCAAACCATATGCAATTTTTGCTTATTCGCTTCTCCCTCCCTCTATTCGAGATACACTGCTGTTGTTGCAATCCCCATACACTTAACGAAACCCCTTTTTATACGACTTGTTTTCACAACAGATATCAAGTTCGAGGTATCTGAGGTACAACGATCCTATAGTGGAAGAATTTCAATTACTTAGGTTTAAAACCCTTTCGAAAAGAAGAACACGTTCCATAAGCGAAAACCTACAGTCACACGTTGACTGATCAGACATACTTGTTCGAAAGCATTCCTGAATTTAGCGAATTAAAATATCAACATATATTTTAACGAAAGAAACACCTATGAAAACTGCTTTTTTCAAAAAATTCTTTTCTCTACTCATCGTCGAAATGCTAGCGTAGAAGAAAGTTGCCGTCGCGGGCATAGGAAATGAATAAACTATGTGAATAATCTACTACTAGTCGGTGCTAAAGCTACTAAAGAGGAACAAGATAAATAATGTTCTCACTATCATACAATCAAAAATTAAGGTTCAAAACAATTTCGCATTCAAGTAAGCCGTAAGCATTGAAAGAGAGTTCGAAGCACTGGCTTACCAGTGTACTCCCGCAACCCTCCTCCCTCCTCCCAAAATGTCAAGGTGTAACCACCCGCTTCACCTTAACAATCTACAATAGCCAAGGGAGTGGAAATCTCCGTAAAAGTAACTATGCTTTTGTGGAGAAAAGCCATCAGACATGTTCATGAAGCAGCCACATAGTCGAAAAACGAAAACCGCTTCACTATTACACATCAAACAAATGTCCTCAAATCTAAAAAAAGTGAAATGACTCTGGGAATACCTCCATTAATATTTCCATCTCTCTATCCAGTGATACGGTTTTCGAAGACACCACACTTTGATGATTTCTTTTTTGAGACCAAAGATGTTCTCCAATCGAAGAATGCATTCCGTATGCTCTTTATGCACTCACGTACCCACATGTGCATATATACACGCCTAGGAGAAAAGGGGAGGGAGGAGGAAAGCAAAAACAACATCCATTCTTAAGCCTATATATGTAAGGGGAAGTGGGAACTTCTTCCCTCCTCCAAAACTCAGACTAAGTGGTATTTTTTATGGGGCTTTGTCACTTTTCTTCCCAGAAGATTCCAGCCCTTCACAGCACCATTTTAGCTCACGTTTTTCATCAAAACACTTGCTGCTCTAGCATGATGTTATGACTGGTATTTTGTGCTCACCTAAGGAACCTAAAAATGATGTTTTGAGAATCCCAAACAGCAATTATTTTTTGGGTCGGGACGAAATTACACCTTTTACTTCGAGCACTTTTCTCCTCTGGAAAAAATTCTGCGGCTTCAAAGTTCATCCCGCTCTCACATCTCCGATTTTTTCAAAGTTTTTAAGCTAGCATTTGCTTACTTACGCTAAAGAGCTCAAAATGGGTTTCTTTTCGCTCTACGACGCACCGTTCTTGAGATGTGACTGATAAAACAGATGTTTGGATAGGGAAGTTTATATATATATATATATATATATATATATATATATATATATATATATATATATATATATATATATATATATATATATATATATATAAACACATTGGAAAGCCACATTATAAGTTACAACATTTCAGATTCCATTCAAGGAAACAGCGGATTTGTGGATTTATTGAACCAAACCTCTTGTTCATCGACGTACTCGTTCGGGTCCACTAATTCTTCGTCCATATGGCGCAACTCTTCGCGTTCTGCTGTTGGATCAATCCGTTGATGGTAGACAACTCCATCAGAAGCGACATGTCCCATCTCGGCATGTTGCATTGGCATTGCCATTTTCGAATTCGCGACCCCTTTCCTTGTTAGTAGCTACTTTTATGCGACCTGATAACGAAATAAGCCTGCAAGTAAATGCGATAATACGTTCTTTCTAGACTCACAAGAAACAAACTCCACATACACGGGAAATTGTACTTGTAAGCGGCAGATAGGTAGCAAAATCTCAAGCCGAACAGATACTTCCATCCTTGCAGCTCTCTTCAAAAGCGGAGGGCGATATGGCGGAATGTTGAGATAGCCTCCTTGCGTTAAAAAATTCTCCTGTTCCCTACCGCAAGATTGACTGAGGTCTTTATCCCTGGCGATTTTCGTTGTTGGCTTCACGTCCTGTCCATTAAATCAAAAGACTTAAAACGGCTTTAAAATGTCAGAAACAAACAGCTTCGTTCGCTCGAGCTGACTTTCAAACGAATTTTGAAGATAAAAACAAAGGGCTGGTGCAAGACGATTGCTGCACTGTTATCCCCTATGTTGATCTAGCACCTGAAACCGCAGAACTCATTGATTCGCTTCTACCTCACTTCACACAGAACAATTTCCGCAGGCTTAACCTCTCAGATATAGGTTCAACCCTTAACGCAGCGCGCTTCTAAGAGATCCGAATAAAGTATATACGGCAATGAAATCTTATTCATTAGGAAATACCTCTTCCTACAAATAAATCTAAGGAACAAATCAAAGCACCGAAGTTTCATAGTGAGGTTAAAGGCTTCCACTTGCGCAGATAATAAAACACGGTCACGGCCTGACCTAGTCACAATGTGCATAATATTATAAAATTCTTTCGCAAATATGCCGCCCAGGCAACGTTTTGCTCATTTGTTTAAGCGCAGCAGACATGGCTCACTCATCAACGTCAAGCAGCGATCGCGTTTTCCCCGCATCCATTCGGTATTGAGTAGGCAAAAAAAGTTAGATCCAGAATGACTCAAAAATACCCCTCACATCTTATACTACACAGCTCTTTGCTGTGTGGATCGGTTTGGACTGCAGTACAACTTGTTGTTTGTTCAGTTGGGAATCAAATGTGTTCTCAACGATCAAATAGCAGAATCCTTGAAAATCCTTTAAAATACCCGCCTTCTGGCAGCTAATTTTATACTTTCAATATGTGCAATTTACGCTGTAAGTACTCCTACTTCGTTTACGCATTTCGGCTTCGGGTCAGACTTCATTGGAAAGACGGAAACCCAGTGAAGATCAGAAAAATCTGGTTTATTCCCTCCTGAAACTACCAAAATACTAATCTCATAAGAAATTTGGAGATTTCTATTGAAGAAATTAATAAAAGAGCCGAACCTAAAATAAAGGTTCGATGAGAAAAAAGAGAGCCGAAGAAAGAACCTAGCAACAAAATGATTAGCTAGTTGTTTCTTCAAACAAACCCACGCCAAATAAAAATATTTGCTTCCTATCGGCTTCAACCTAAGGCAAAAAAGTAAGCGATCCTATTTTGACACAACACCATCCCTAATCCTTTCTCCCTCACTCTTCCCTAAAGTATTTTCCAGCAAAAAAACAATCCTACAGTGTTATAGGAAAAAAATACTACTATTATTTACTATTATTGTTATTTATTATTGCCATTACTACTTAGCACTAAATACTACTATTTGAAGATTTTATGACGCAAAACCTACTTTTCGAAATATACATATATGAATTGCTGATTAATAATCGACCCTTCTGATAACCCGATATGGATTAGATGACGTTCAGGTCAGACTTCCCCTCCCTTCCTTCAATGGACAAATATTTCAATCCCACATCTTCCACATCCGCTGTTTACTACTTCGCGATGCGCATTTTTGACATTATATATGCTTGCAATTTCCATTACCAACATTTTCATGTGCGATCAACTCTACTATATTAATAGAACCTCTTCCCCTCCTTTCAAATGAATGCTTGAATCACCGCTTGATAAACACTCTATAAAATTTGCGATCTTGTTTGCTGGCCCTATAATTTCTCCGGCAGTCGTCAGATATTCCAAAATTCAGTTAACAAGAAAATCAAGAGCTCAACCAATTGAATACTGCTAGTTTGAAGTACAAATAAGCCGATAAACCGATGGACTCATAAACAAACCAACAAATATCAAAATTATTACATATATTATCCTCAAAACTAATGTGATAATTCAATTATTAGGTGAACTACTTGCGAAAATTAAATACACTTTCATAGAAATATGCATAAATATAAATAAATAAATAAATAAACAAGTAAATAAATAAATAAATAAATATATATATATGTATACATATATATATATATATATATATATATATATATATATATATATATATATATATATATATAAACAAACAAACATATATATATGTATGTAATTTCCATAATAATATGACATATTATTACAATAAATAGAACATGGAATATTCCACAGCAACAACAATCACCAGCAATACTTCGCATTCAACAACAATTCCACCAACATCCACATAAAACAAATTTTAAACTGCAATATTCGCGCGCGACACCATAATTTTCCGAGAGAATCAGCCACGCAAGAGTATGGTACTATACAGTATTGATGAACCGCACGCGAGCAAATATACGCGCACCAGTCACACTACCGTCTGGTACCGTAGACATCATACAGTAGAGAAGCAGAGAAATTTTCACATTCGGTAATAATCTTCGATTTGAATTTGTTATAAGCAGAATGAGCGCTACGATAACAGAAAAAGCGCCAATTTTGAAAATAGGCATCATGCCAGGAAGCCTACAATTTTACCGCTGTCACTCAAAACTGCCGTAAATCAAGTGTGAAATCATGTTATGCTGGCATATTGCATCATGACGAGAATATGCCTTCAAACCTTGGCATTATCCGTGATCTGGGAGTTCTTGCTCAATCTAAAAAGAACTGAGAGGCCACTGTTCTTATATTTCAAAAACAAAAAAATCATTTGAAATTGTCCGTTGCATCCTTGGCTTGTTTTTTTGTGCTACAGATTGATACTACCATAAGTATGTTTGCTGAACGTTCATAATTGCAGAAGGGAGTTATAACATACTGCAACCATAGCATTGAATATTTTACACAGGTCTCCACACTACCTTTGAAATTTGACAACGTTGTCGCTGAACGCTCGCGGGAGCATTTTATCAGAATCGCCTTTGAAAGTGGCTTTCAGGACCCCTATTTGCCTGACTTTTAGACTCGTTGGAAAACTGCTCAGAAAACATTTGAACGTATAGGCATTGAGTTTAATTCAATCCTATGCTACTAAACTACAACCTATGACTATCCTGTGTACCTTTTGATAAACATTACGTATTGTTATCCTATCGCATAACACTACTATGCCTGTCACCAATCCATCCACAACCCACCAGTCCTCACTGATGGCCATATCCAGTGCGTAGCCATCTTGCACTGTGTCATGACGTTTGGTGTTTCACGTCATATAGTACAGATACCTTCATTAACCTACCATCTTGTCCACGGAAGATATGGTCAAGAAGCTGAAACTACCCATACCGCATGCGCTCCAATGGCTTCCTTAGTTCGTCTCTACCACCAACAGATCTCCGTGCCACTTTCTTTACCTCGACGTAAAGTTCGACACTAGCCTCAGGCTTGCTCCGCAAGTATCCAAGAACTCGGCACATGCGTATCCGCACAACTGCATCCAGTTTCGCTATCGTCGTCAGTACCCACGTTCTCGATGCATTAATTAATATCAGCACAATGGCAATATGGTAGACCCTTAAGTTCAATTCACTGCTAATGTTGGCAGTCGAAAAACATTTCTCCATCATATTGAACGCGCCGCCAACTTTTGCTGTCCAATATATGACACCTTCCTTGGAATTACCGCCTGCAATTATCGGTAACCAAAGCTGGCATTAATGGCGAACGGTTTCCATGATCTCCCCTGTTCTTTCGAATTTCTATTCTTGTCTCTTCCCTCTCATTTGCAAATATTATATTTGTTTTTACAAACAAACGAACAAAAAACACTCCTTAAAATATTACTAAGAAATGAATATCCCTAAACTGATTAAAAAATTTACACTGAAACTTTTCTAAAGAAAAATTAACATCTCACTGGATAAATTTCAATCGGATTTAATCGCCATCCGATGATGAATAAATAAAAATTCCTGGGACATAGAAAAAATTTCTTAATTTAGTTATTCTACTTCATAAGTAACATTGTTCGCTCTATTAGCAACAAATATTTACTATTTAAAAAATTTCACTTCAAAGCAAATTTGGAGCTAATTTTATGACAATGGGGAATTGATAAATTGTGTACTGAGTAAATTCCTTGAATCAGTCTCAAAGGTCGAGAATTCTTTGAGAAACAAAATATATTAGCAAATCCAATATGGAAAATTTGAATTAATGCTAGAACCGTCCTCAGGTAAAGCCTCACTTCTTTCATTGAAAATGTGAAGAAATTTTCTCCATGCTTCTCTTTTCCGTGAACACCACAGGATGAAGAGACCAGATATTTCCTCCTCTTCCTTCACCTCCCCCTGCCTCCCCGTCAAATCGGCTGTCACCTCCCACCATCAAAGTTTCCCACCTTCACATCATTAACCTAGCGTTCCTTTCTCCAGCACCCTCACTTTCATATACAACCAACAACATGAGCAAATAACAAAACCTCTTTTGAAAACCCTTTCCGCTATATCGCAGGCTTAATATGCGTCCTTTATCAAGTTCTTATCATGCGTAAAGCTAACAACCTCTACAAGCTGCTAAGAAAAACCAAAACTTTCAAAACCCACTGAAGAAAAAATTCTGGCGAAAAAAATTCCAGGGGAAGGAGCCCATTTCTTTATCTGCCAAAGAAGGAAAAAGAAAACATCCTTACCACTACCCGTTTCTCCTTACCACTCCTCTTCTTCCTGATCCTAATGAACGCGTCTTATCTAAGCAATGAACCCAGAAGGAGATTTGAATTTTGTCCTAGTGATGTTCATAAGCCCATCGCTTAACCTTAAGCAGTTCTTACCACTGAATTAAGCCAATAATCATCAAATGTTGAACGGCATAGAATGTGATTTGCTGAACAATAAAGGATAAATTCAACTTAAAGAAAACAGAACCTTCTAAGCGGTACTAACGAAATAATATGGCGACTGTCACAAAAAAGCAAACAACACACGAAAAACCATTTAAAAATCTCACATATTCCTGCTAAATTAGAAGACAGAGAAAAAGACGACCATTATTTAAATTTCCCAGTACATTCAGTACCATGAAAGGAGACAATGTAAAGTTCCGATGAGGTTTCAAGAGTCAAGAAAACAACTCCGGAAAAGATTCGAATAGTAAAAGCAATTTTCCGATTTTTTCAAGAAAGCATACATTTAAATTTCGAAGGGCTGAAAAAAACAGGAGAGACAAATAACAACGAGACTTTATTCGGGATCACAAGCTAAATGCATTAAGCATAACATAAATAGCTTTTTAAAATATACCTGTGTTTATTCAAAGCTTCTCTTTCCTCACTCTAACTAACTCCTCTCCCTTCTCCTCACCGAGCAACTCGTGATATTAGAAAAAACAACTGACCAATTTCCGAAACGAAATGGTCAGCAGAATCAAGGAAAGGAATATGCTACAATATATATTAGCGAAATATCCAGCCCGTTTCTATTAATAGTAAAAAAATTTACAAGCAGAGATCTAACATAGTCTCAAAGAGCATTCATCTTGGCCGCATCACCACCCACATCGCATTGCGCTGAGGAATTGATTGCATCGAGCAGATTTGGACCAGCGATCTCCTTGGCCGGCTCTATCGAGAATATTGAGCCGAAAATGAAATGCTGCACCACCGGAAATTTTTTCAACACCTTAAAATAAACATCTATTCAAACTTTACAAACAATCATAATGACACCTGCACAATTCGTAGCTTCACCACCTAACAGTGAAACAAAATATGGACGAAATAAAAATAGGAAATGAAAGATATCGCAGAGCTTTGAGTATAAGATTAATGAATTCGAATCCAAACTTTTCATGAAAGTTGGTAGCAATTTCAATTAAAAGAAATCACTATTCCCGTAGCTTTCAATGCAGCGCCAAAAACTGATCAAGGGCACTTTTTCCCCAAATGAAATTGCAAGCTTTCTGCTTTTTTTGCCAGTGTAACATAACTGCCCACTGAATTTTTACTGTACACTATCAATACCCCCTCTGCTAATCAAAATTACCTTCAAAAAGGGCATCCGAACAATGAATCCTTCAATATAATCCGAGTCCCACGGAATCCTTACAAATATTTCAACTACAAGCAAGATAATTCCGGCGAACAGTAGGCGAACGCCGGGGAAATAAAAAAATTTACAAGATAACGAGATCCCAAAGTCATATTTTTAGCTGATATTGGTCAAAGAAAGCAAGCAACCTTCTTATTAGTTTAATCTAAACAATGTACATACCAAGATTTAACTCAACTTTCTTCCTGAAATATGCAGGATGCGTCCTTAAAAAGTTTCACTTCACAAAACACCGTCAAGCGAAACGGCCTCCTCTTTTCGACTTTTACGTGTGTAGTAAATATGTAAGTCACAATCTGCGGCATATGACACCATTGCCTTAAGCAACCCTAAATCTACATAATTTTCGATTGTATGACTACTAGCGCTTACTCAACATGAAATAAGAATAAAGAAAAAACATCTTAATAACAAACTCCCCAACTCTTAGGGCTTTCAACTACAATTGTGTAAATACATTAGTAAATAAGTTAGATGATCTAATTATCGTTGACTCTGAATAAACTCTTAACGAAATGTGCAAACGAATCGATGAATCGATTAGGCCGGAGTGAATGGGAACACTGCAAGAAAGAGTTAACAACTAACCTCTGCTTCGTACATCTTGAACATGCCGGAGTTGACCTTCTCCCAAGTCTGTACCGCACTGATATTCCACAGCTGATTTGAGTGCTCGTGAAAGGGTCCTGATTTTGTCTGCAACACCCTTTGGTACTCTCACTTAGAGTCAGCATATGTTTAGGAACTTCTACTTTGTCTAGGAACTACTTCTACAAACTTTTCCTGCGTTGAGTTGGATGATCCACTCAGAAAAAAAATTCAGCGAAATATGCTAAAAATTATTCAAAATATACCTGTTCTTATAATATAAACAACGGTGCGATCTTTTACACAAACACACAGCAATACATTTCGATGATATTAATAAAAGAAAATCGAAGAAATTAATAAAAAATCACCTCATTAATATATTGTATTGCGTCAAAGAAGAGATTCTTGGGAGCATGCAATTCGACCATTTCGGGCTTTAAATACGATTCTGGCACAATACGCTTCTTGTTGCCTGAAATTCTAAATAATAGCTTTATAAACAACCGAAAAAAACTCCCCTAAGTGGGCTTATATCATAGTATTTTAAATGGCATTCAGAGAGGCCACAAAACGATTGTCGAAAGGATAAACTCGACGACAAGGCCTGTTCAGGTAAACAAGCTTATAGTTTGCTTACCTGAACATACAAAACGTTAAGCTTCATTCCATCCCTCCTCCCCCCCCTGCTCCTTGATTATTCCGTACTATGCTTGAATAAGAGCATCCAAACAATGGATTTAGGTGTGATTATGCGAATATAAATAATAAAGTTCGTTTGCTAACTTTTCCGACACGTAGTAAATAAAGCACCACTCTATCCGTAGTGTAACTGCAGCAAAGATGGATGACGACAGATCCAAAGGAGACGATTTCAAACTTTCCAGTTACTTGATAAATAACAACAGCAATCAGGTGTACAATACCGCTAGTCTATGTCCACGCAACTACTGCTAGAGCTAATAATATTTTCTAACATTATATTTTTCAATAATATTAATCTAAGGATTAATAATTACTTAAAAATTAATCTTCTAAATTTTATCGTTATGAAAACTGAGTGGTACTGGTTGTTTTAGGCATAATTATTCTTACGGATCGGTGATAAAGCAATTCACATATTACGAGATATTGCACGCCTCGAGGACGGAAATTATTTAGCATCATTGAAATAACTCGAACTTTATGATCCCTCAGCAACAGAAGAAAAAGTCCTCCAGTAAACTGGATTTCCAAAAGTTTCTAAATCATAGCGCCTCAATAACTCTATCTTCCTCCCCGTCTACTTCATTACATTTCGATACAAAAGATTTCTTTTTCACTCGTGCAATAAATCAAAAACTACCTCCTCGATAACCATCACATCATATTATTGTTTCTCTCTTTTTAGCTAAAAGTCGGATGGCAATACCTACTGAAATTAAATCGAACTAGTTAGCAACGAAGTACCCTCTCCCTTTCAAAAGGATCGTCATGAGCGAGAAATGACTCCTATCGTCGTTTGTGCCCTCCTGAAATAACTAAGCCTCGTACCCTCCTCACACATGATTAAATGATAAGAAAATTTACCGATCGTTAATGGCGTAACCTTAATAAGTTATAGATAAAACAACAACCATCAGCAATGTTCATAATGCACCGATTATAACGATAAAATACTGGACAAAGATGGCGTTCAATAGCATTCAGAAGGACCACACAAAAACGCTTATCTACCGATTAATTGTGCACTGCCCCAGAGAAACGGTATGAACTGAAAGTCGTCGAGAGAGTAAACACCTCTGCTGCCAGCCGGTTCCATTCTGTAGGTCACTTGAAGACAACGCACCACTCGTAAGTACCTCAAATATACTGATAAATAATGTTAAAGAGTACTCTATTCCACATGTCTCCGAGATCAGAATCTACAAATTGACGCAAATATAGCATCAAAGATTACGAGAAATATTTTTAAAGATTTCTTTCCAAGGAAGTGATCTCTATTTGTGTTCATTCTTTACCTATATTCTAATAAATGCATAAATCTAAATTAAACGACTAGAAATGCGTAGAAAATGGTTCAATAATCCAGCCGGAAGTTGCGCGGATGGCAACTGACTATAAGCAACTGAACTCTAGCTGAAAAATAAGCTTCGAGTTTCATATGGCGCCAGCCGATGGATGAGATAAAGTGCAGCAAACATGCGAAATACTCTAAAGTGAAGGCAAAAAGATGAAAACGACCTGCCTCATCGATTTAACCAATTGCAGTGATATATAGAAAATATGAATTATTATTACAACATTAATTATATGACATTAATAAGACATTAATAATATTACAACAATATGACATTAATCAGAAATTACAACGAAATAAAACCCATAATTTTCCGCATGAACGAACACCTATAAACTCGATGAAGCCATAGAATAACATTTTAGGGATAAAAACAGACAAATAAATCAAACACATCTGGCTTAAATCTTACTATCTGATTTCGCTATTTCAGCCATAACCTCCAACAGTCAAGCGCTAATATTTTCCACTCAAGAAACAACTGCGCAACGTTCGTGTGGTCACTGGACAAACACGAAACCGCCAATTGCCTATTTTACTTACCACCTTTGGGGAAACAACTAATTAAGTGCATCGGTGATCTCCTTTCGCCGCAACTCAACGTTTGAAATTAAATACATTAGAAGTTCGGATTCCCCCCCCCCCCCACATAAAAATTTGAAGTGCTCTATATTTCACATAGTACATGAATATTTGAATGTGCATTCTATCCTTACCTTTCACCTCCAAATTTTCACATGTGTGTTTGCATAAAGAGCGAACTCATAATCTTTACTTAACAACTGCATAATATTCCAAATTCAACTAAAGTATTTAGTTTGGAAATAAATAAACTAAAGTATTTAGCTCACCTAAAGTAATTAAGCTATGTTTTGGCGAATACTCGTGTTGATAAGTTTATGATATGATTACGATTTATCAGTTTCAATTTTTTAAAGCAGTTTTCTTCGATTTCACCTTCTTTATTGAGCATGCTCGGAACTTATACCCTTCCGTTTTCTTCTTTAATAAACTAATGCATTGAAAATAATTAAAACGTAACACTAAAAAAATGATATGGTTTCATTGCCAACATTATACTAACGTTATTTTATCTTATATAATGAAGGTTTCATACAGCATAAAAATAACACTACATACTATAACTGATCAATCAATAAACTATAAAAGATAAATCGACATACAAAATGATCACCTACTTTAAGAAGAGACGAAGAACCAACGCCTGATTATCGTCCTCCACGAAAACACCGAGCTGTCGAAGACAAAATACCAGCACTAGGAATGACGCCTCATGTCCTCAATAAATCCCACAATTCAGTTTTAATCTTTTATTTTCCATTTATTCGAGCTAAGAAATTTTCACGACGTATACCTATCCAATTTTCAATTTTTCAGCATTAGTGACAAATAAAGAAACCATTACCTAATTAGAAAAGTCAATTTCCATCACTTCCACAATATTGGCAATGACCTACACCACATATATTATGAAAGGACTACTGTTCTGGTGGATAGATAATGAACTGCTCTCTATTTCCAAATACACCCACCTCCTTCCAACCATCGAAGCATGATCTAGGTAGTTTCTATAGAAGTCATTTGGTATACTCGTGAATTTTTAATGACAAGCTTTGAAAGCCATAAAAGGATGATAATAAAAAATTTTCAGATGACCACTACCTGAGCCGTAGTCGATGCGTGTGGCATTCCCAAACGAATCCAGGAAATACGGTACCAACTCGATTGCTGCTCCTTTCTTTTCCGCTGGCAATAAACTATAGATGAGGTCTTCGGCTTCCTTCAATCGAGAAAATATGATTAATGTGACGAGATTCAATACAAAAGCAAAGGAAATCTTCATGGACCAACAGTAGATATGTAAAGATTGGGCCAGCCAGGTAAATTAGACTTCACCAAAGTCATTCCTTAGGCTTCAGTATTTTTTCTATCCCATACTTTTCACGATGTAAAAATATAAGGTTGCAAAATTCATCTCAACTAGAAATCCGAACAATTTTTCTAAATGGCAACATAAAGTAGTAAAATTCAAACTTTGTTTCAGAGTACCAGAAGTACGGCACTGAAAGGATTTCATGCTTGCTGAAAGATATCGCACAGCAAGACAGTAAAAACAAATAAATCTAAATGAGCTCAATAACATCGATGAACGATACTCAGCGCGAAACGACATTACTTTGCAGATTTTGCTTTTTTGGTTCCATTTACTTTTTGCCCCTTTTCTGTCGTATGTGTTTTTTTATTGTTAGGTTATTATTATTATTACTGTTATTATTATTTATCATTTCACTAACAGATTTTATTCAATTATTTTTATTTTTTTGCAATTCTTTAAAAACTCTTTGAAAATTTGTAAAAAAACGTATGCAAAATTCAGGCATCTGATGAATATATAAAAACATCCACCATGACACCCTTAGAACATTTGGAAACCACTTCTTTTTAACACTTTACTGAATATATCGTTTTTCCTAGAATATACAAAAACCAAGTAAACTTTATCAACAAAACTAACATGTGCGGAAGCATGCAGGTAAGCTCGCATAATAAGCGATCTTACATCCTAACAACTGAGCAAAATCAATTTTACGAGCTACTAATTAAATTTTTTTATATAATATCATCAATTTCTCAAACGGTCTTCCATAAACTCTTCTTTATATTTTCACATATCCTACTGACCGCATAAGTCTTCCATAAAACTCTTTTCCTGCGATCTGATCCGGGTCATATGCAATCTTTTCAGCATCATTATATGCTTATGCTTTCTTTCAAAGATGACAGATCAAGGTAAACAATGGCATCGAAGCATGATCTGTCACCTAAATTACTCCTCTTAAATTCTGATGAAAGTATCGAGCAAACACCGAGATATATAGATTCATTACATTTTTTCACAGGCTACGCTCCGATTCTATTGTTTAGGAATAGAAAGTTTCCCATATTATCCTTTTGTAAAGAAATTTAATAAAGCGCATAAAAAGAAAGCAAGCTAAAGGTTGATTTCAAGAAAATTTATCCTTTATCCCGAAAAAATTTCATGGGAAAATTTTTGCTTAAAAACGAAAAAATGGAAAAAAGAGCAGTAAACTGCTTTAGAGGAACTGAAAAACATGCAAATTTCGCAAGATTCACTAGTCGAAATACCATTAAAAGGGAAATTTCGACAGAAAGTTCTAAGGAAGAGTGTACAAACCTGTGTTAAACGCTCATGCCATTTACGATACGATTTGTTGCCGAATCTCTGCTCTTCCATATCCTCCGGTGGATACTCCAGTGTCCACTTCTAAAATGAACACAATAATAATGGTAGGCCAGGTAACAGAAAAAAAAAACAGCTAACGATGAAGCATGAGTGAGAAAAAACTTTGATGAGTCAGTGGCAGCACAAATTATACCCAAATTTCGTTTCATAAATGGATTAGCTTTTCCCACTCTTATATGCAAATTCTGCTTCGTAAAGAGAGTAGGTTTTCTTTACTTCATTAAGTAATCTAAGACAATAAATGCGTCTATTTTAAGTACTTTCATCCATATCCCCACCACAACACTCTCACAAAACTACTTCAATCGCTAGTAGGAAACATGAACTGCAACAAATGATCCCTTAATATCGATGCTACTATAAAATGTTGAAAGGCGTATAGAAACAGCAATCATATATTCATTAGTGTAATATAATTTGCATATTGTTGCTAAGCGACCAATGTAAACAATGCGCTCATAATATATCCCCCTCCAAGAATATTTAAATAAATATTTGCATTTTGATATTTGCATACTGCCAACTTTTATATTTCCTCCTCCTTTATTTACATGCAAACTCTTTCCGGTTCCCCCACCCCATCTCACCTCCACCAGATGCCAATAATCACTATGATAAAATTGCACGAAAAACCAACCTGTAAGATATCAAGTATATCGATTGCTTGCATAACGTTCGGACTTATCGGGATATCTTCGGTGGTGAATACGGCTTTCACAGATTCGTTCAATTCGTGTATCATCCCCATATAACCAGCATAGGCCTGAAATATTAGCATCTATATGCTAATCTCTCCAAACCATAAACAGTTAGCTTCCCTCACTGAAATATTTTTGTCTATCACATCTCCCTGCTCGCACACCTAGCCTCCCTCATTAAAGTATTTTTGCTTATCACATCTCTCAAATCATCCACTTAGCCTCCCTCATCAAATATTTTTGTCTTCCACTTCTCCCTACTCATCCACTTAGCTTCTCTCATCAAAGTATTGCTGCTTATCACATCCCCCTACTCACCCACTTACCCCCCCCCCCCTCATTAAAGTATTTTTGCTTATCACATCTCCCTACTCACCCACTTAGCTTCCCTCATTAAAGTATTTTCGCTTATCACATCTCCCTACTCACCCACTTAGCTTCCCTCATTAAAGTATTTTTGCCTATCACATCTCCCTACTCACCCACCTAGCTTCCCTCATTAAAGTATTTTTGCCTATCACATCTCCCTACTCACCCACCTAGCTTCCCTCATTAAAGTATTTTTGCCTATCACATCTCCCTACTCACCCACCTAGCTTCCCTCATTAAAGTATTTTTGCTTATCACATCTCCCTACTCACCCACTTAGCTTCCCTCATTAAAGTATTTTCGCTTATCACATCTCCCTACTCACCCACTTAGCTTCCCTCATTAAAGTATTTTTGCCTATCACATCTCCCTACTCACCCACCTAGCTTCCCTCATTAAAGTATTTTTGCCTATCACATCTCCCTACTCACCCACCTAGCTTCCCTCATTAAAGTATTTTTGCCTATCACATCTCCCTACTCACCCACCTAGCTTCCCTCATTAAAGTATTTTTGCCTATCACATCTCCCTACTCACCCACCTAGCTTCCCTCATTAAAAAATTTTTGCTTATCACATCTCCCTACTCACCCACCTAGCCTCCCTCACTGAAGCATTTTTGCCTATCACATCTCCCTACTCACCCACTTAGCTTCCCTCATTAAAGTATTTTTGCCTATCACATCTCCCTACTCACCCACCTAGCCTCCCTCACTGAAGCATTTTTGCCTATCACATCTCCCTACTCACCCACCTAGCTTCCCTCATTAAAGTATTTTTGCCTATCACATCTCCCTACCCACCCACCTAGCCTCCCTCATTAAAAAATTTTTGCTTATCACATCTCCCTACTCACCCACCTAGCCTCCCTCACTGAAGCATTTTTGCCTATCACATCTCCCTACTCACCCACTTAGCTTCCCTCATTAAAGTATTTTTGCCTATCACATCTCCCTACTCACCCACCTAGCTTCCCTCATTAAAGTATTTTTGCTTATCACATCTCCCTACCCACCCACCTAGCCTCCTTCATTAAAAAATTTTTGCTTATCACATCTCCCTACTCACCCACCTAGCCTCCCTCATTGAAGTATTTTTGCCTATCACATCTCCTCCCTACTCACCCACTTAGCTTCCCTCATTAAAGTATTTTTGCCTATCACATCTCCCTACTCATCCACCTAGCTTCCCTCATTAAAGTATTTTTGCCTATCACATCTCCCTACTCACCCACCTAGCTTCCCTCATTAAAGTATTTTTGCCTATCACATCTCCCTACCCACCCACCTAGCCTCCCTCATTAAAAAATTTTTGCTTATCACATCTCCCTACTCACCCACCTAGCCTCCCTCACTGAAGCATTTTTGCCTATCACATCTCCCTACTCACCCACTTAGCTTCCCTCATTAAAGTATTTTTGCCTATCACATCTCCCTACTCACCCACTTAGCTTCCCTCATTAAAGTATTTTTGCCTATCACATCTCCCTACTCACCCACCTAGCTTCCCTCATTAAAGTATTTTTGCCTATCACATCTCCCTACTCACCCACTTAGCTTCCCTCATTAAAGTATTTTGCCTATCACATCTCCCCACTCACCCACCTAGCTTCCCTCATTAAAGTATTTTTGCTTATCACATCTCCCTACTCACCCACCTAGCTTCCCTCATTAAAGTATTTTTGCCTATCACATCTCCCTACCCACCCACCTTGCCTCCCTCATTGAAGTATTTTTGCTTATCACATCTCCCTACCCACCCACCTAGCCTCCCTCATTAAAAAATTTTTGCTTATCACATCTCCCTACCCACCCACCTAGCCTCCTTCATTAAAAAATTTTTGCTTATCACATCTCCCTACTCACCCACCTAGCCTCCCTCATTGAAGTATTTTTGCCTATCACATCTCCCTACTCACCCACTTAGCTTCCCTCATTAAAGTATTTTTGCCTATCACATCTCCCTACTCATCCACCTAGCTTCCCTCATTAAAGTATTTTTGCCTATCACATCTCCCTACTCACCCACCTAGCCTCCCTCATTGAAGTATTTTTGCCTATCACATCTCCCTACTCACCCACCTAGCCTCCCTCATTAAAGTATTTTTGCCTATCACATCTCCCTACCCACCCACCTAGCCTCCCTCATTAAAAAATTTTTGCTTATCACATCTCCCTACCCACCCACTTAGCTTCCCTCATTAAAGTATTTTTGCCTATCACATCTCCCTACTCATCCACCTAGCTTCCCTCATTAAAGTATTTTTGCCTATCACATCTCCCTACTCATCCACCTAGCTTCCCTCATTAAAGTATTTTTGCCTATCACATCTCCCTACTCACCCACCTAGCCTCCCTCATTAAAGTATTTTTGCCTATCACATCTCCCTACCCACCCACCTTGCCTCCCTCATTGAAGTATTTTTGCTTATCACATCTCCCTACCCACCCACCTAGCCTCCCTCATTGAAGTATTTTTGCCTATCACATCTCCCTACTCACCACTTCAATGAACTAAATCCATTCGCTTTGAGAACAGTTTAAAATATAAAAGCCGTTTATTGTCACCTCATCACCAGTTTCACCTGTTCCCTTTGGCTGGGCTATCTCCGATCTTTGTTTCTCAATCCTTTCTCACTAATAAAGTAAGTAAACATATTTACTTTCTCAGTCAACAATGCCGATTCCCTAATTTAGGCAGTCTAAGCCTGATACTATGAACAAGTGTTGAAAGGGATCAGTATTGAAAGACGGTTAAACGTCTTCTGGTGGAGATTTTGAATAAATCCTCGACTTAACCTAGACCCTTAATATAGCGAATTGATCGATTTTTTCATCTATCGGTCTCATAAACTAAGCAACAAAATAAAACCGTTCGTGCGAACCGTTCCTTGTAACCTCCTAAGCAGCGTCGGTATACAATTCTTTTATCTAGCAAAGCGCAGGTGTACACCACAATGTGTACCACCTCGGTTTATTCACTTGAAGCAAAAAAATTGATTAGCCGACAAAGGTACCAATTAATGCACCTATACTTTCTCTGTGGAATTCAAAATATAAGCGCCTCTCCCCCTCAGTAAACGAGTAGTACGTAAATATTTCACCTCCTAAAATACTTGTTTTATTCACTGAACTTATCTAAATTCGGGAACTTTCTTCCTATTATCTATTTTTATATTTATTTACTTTTTTAATATTCAACTATAACTCTCAATTGGCGGTGAACCAATGCCTACTACAATGGTTGTACAAGATCGACAGTGTATCCTTATCGGTCAACTTCAGTACTTCTATGTTTCAAAGTGATTTCCGATGGATTTCTATTTATGCAACTTGTATTACCTATAATTCTCCAGTGATGGGTCAGTGTTCATTAATTTACTCTCTCTCTACCGCTAGAGATATCAATTCATTGAGGATATCCAATATGCTTCTATTAGAATATTTCGGAGGTTTGATCAACTAGATGGATCATACACTCCGACGAGGTGTTCCTCGGTATTTGAGGTAATAAATTGAGCAGCATGAAGCGCGATCTTCTACTAATATATTCTATCTGGAACTTATTAATAAAGGTGCTGTAACAGTTTTAAAATGAGAATATGCAACAAACGGCTAGGTGATCGTCAAATAAATATTCAAGTTACCCCTTGAGCAACCTAATACAAACCTGTTTAAATTATGACTTAAGCTTGCAAATTCAACGGTACAGAATAACAGAAATGTAGAGGTCGACACTCAACTGAAGAATGAATGAACAAATAAAAATAATTAATTAATTAATTAACTAATTTAACTAAATTGAATTAAATCATTAACTGCTGACCGCACAATCAGTGTAATCAATGATAAACATTTGCTATCACATACCTTTGAACGATACCATTTATTGATATCGAAGATTGATTTAATCTCTCGTTGAGGTGTCACGTAGAATATTTTTCGATCCGATGAATTCGAACACATTTCCGTTGATTGTGATGCCTTTAAAATATTACCACTAAAAAATTAAAAAATTAAACAAAGTAATAATTTGTTAAAAAACATTTTCGAACGCCTAAAATTAATTCGGGTATTAAACTGACCAACGAGGAAAATAACGTACATCAGGAAACTGCGAGAACAAATATGGTGCTCATCCAGAATATAACGTCGTTGGTGCCCAATAAGGGAGATATGGGGATGGGAAAGGGTAAGAGAAGAAAGCGGAAGGGAAGGGGAAGGCGAGAGGGGATGTGGAGGAAAATGGGCAAATGGAAGAGGGGTGAGAATAGAGGTGGTATGAGGAAAGGGAGGGGATGGGAGAGGAGGAGGAGGGATAGGCCAGACTACCTCACCATAAACAGATGGAGAGGGAAATAGGCAAGTGGAAGAGGGGTGAGAAGAGAGGTGGTATGAGGAGAGGGAGGGGATGGGAGAGGAGGAGAAGGGATGGGTTACATTACAACACCATAAACATTCGAAATGAAACGTTGAAATGACAGAGCCAATCTCTCAAAAAAATATATATATTTCAGCAAAGGCACTATGACAAAAAACAACCAAGCATAATGTTAATATTTTCCTTCCTGATAACATTCATTACATTTGCAGATAAATCTGATTCATTCAGTGGCACTTCAAAAGGCAGGACTTATTTTCGAGACGACGGAAGTGGGAAGAAATCCTTCAAGTGCACGCATTTAGAAAGACTCATTAAAAAAACATGTGCGAAGAGAGCTCGATTTAAATGTTGCTGGAGTTGATGTTAAGTCTAGTCCCCGTCCCGGAGCCGTTTTTCACCCACAACGGACCGCGGTTGTGTTCAACTAAGTAATGTTCAGTGACGGGTTGAACACATTGACGGTCAGGACCGGCACCGGATTTAAACTAGCTCAGATGGGCCATCCTAAAGGATTCTACACCAGTATACCGCCTTATAGCAAATTCGATCTTCGCAACCTTCGCTTGGCTCTAATAGCGCATGATTTCAACGCCGCTACGCTCACAGCGCACCTGTTTCTACTTCCGGTCTTCTACCTATTGTGGTCTCCGCAGCGACCACTAAAAGGCGTACCACTACGTGGACCACCACCTATACGCAGGCACCGCAGTAAAAATGGCAGGACCAACTGAAAAATACGCTGCATGCGATGGTACGGCGATAAGAAGACCTCCAGATAGGGAATAAAGGCACATTCCCGCCAGCTGCAAGTAATCCTTTCTGGGCATTCAATAACCAACCACAACCTCAGGTACAGCTCACCTGCCATTTCGCAAGGTTACGACTTTATCACAAGTACATCAAAGAAACCAAATATCATCGCTTTATTCTCAGGTGTGAATAAGTTAACAACTTTATCTTCAGATACAGTTCATCTGTCAGCTGGTAAGGCTACAACTCTACCACAAGTACAGCAAACAATCATGGGAATTTGAATGTTTCTTAAAGCACCAACAACCGTATTATATGAAACGATAAGCAGTTATAAGTAGAAATAACGTAAAACAAGGTGAATAATAACATCACAAAAACAATTTATCAAAACTGAGCATTGCAATACAAAGCAAACTTCTAGACTAGAAAAAAAGTGAGAGAGGAAGAGTGAATGAAATCGATCCCGCTCCCATTTGTCCTGGTACACAATAAAGGGAACAATGCGCTCGCTTCGTAAATGCTCACATCACAAACTGGGAGCGAGTTCAACATATAATACATCAAAATTCGATATTTTTCTAAGAATTATATATATATATATATATATATATATATATATATATATATATATATATATACAAACAACATCGCTTCACATTTGACAACATTAGCAGATACCTCAAACACATAAAAGATGATAGCATCCCTATTCGGTATAATCAGCAAATAAAAAACCAAAGTTTGCGTCAAAGCATCCCGGTCATAAACCTTCACTACGATGTACGCTAACGTCCTCAGTCCATCCCAAGTTGATATAGAAACGATGACTAACATTTGACAAGTGCCACTATGCTAATTTTGTATACCGATGATCTTAAAAAGGATCCCACTTAGTCTTTAGATGGCGCAAATGTCCACCGTTACCGGTTAGTTAATTTCGAACAAATAAAATAGTTTCACTATAAGAAAATTAGAAAAAAACTACCTATCATCTGCGAAGGATTCGTTGCATTCTTTAGCAGGCGAACATTCGTTTTCCCACAACTTATTTACTTAAATGCGCCTTCAGATTGACATCGCTCTATGCGCCTCTTTAAAAGTGGCAAGTTGTCGCCGCCTCTGTGTGCATGGTATGACAGTGCCCGATCGAACAATTCATACGAGCAAGTTACGAACCTAAATAGGACATAAACATAGCGCGGTTTAATGAGTTCTCCGAAGAAGCTCTCATTACTTTGAAAATCCCCTCCGTAACCGGTCCCAGAGTTCCATTCCATGACTGCCCTCCGCTTTCTGTGCGTCAACGCCGTAGTCAGAAAGCATTTTTGCTGCTGTAAGAGGAAAGGGGTACGAAAAGTTATGACACAACTACCTATCAATATCAAGGTGCACTGTGCACAAGGAAAAGGGTCATTACGCCAAACGATCGATTTTACTTCTGTTCGCTGTAGCTATTCTAAAAAATATCACAATGAAGTTAATAGGGAGGAGGATGAGACAGAAATTCTGCGAATTCGTTCTTTTACGCAAAAACACTGCGAATTAAGTAAGAGATCCCAGTTAGAGCTTAAGCCACCACAATCTAACTGAAAGTGAATTGCCTGAGAAACTTCCGGTTCACTCGGTCCACCCTCTATGAAAATTTCTAACTCATTTGGTTTAATTTAGTCCAAAAACTGTCAATTCGTCTTTTTTGGGATATCTTAAGAAATGGTTGCGGAAATGAAGCAAAGCCAGATACATTCAACGAATAATGACATGCCAACAACGCTCGGTGAAAACGTTTTCCTGTTGTCTTTATTTTCATGAATAAACACATACTGTTACAACTGACCCATCTCCCAGCAAAAAAAAAAACCCACAAAATATTTCATAGTCTAAGGGAAAACAACGCTTTCACATCGCTACTACAAATAAGAATACAGAGTATTCTATTACCGAGATCTTTGAATCCTCGAAATATTAATACTTTGGACGTTCCATAAGCAGGTTTCCTGCGCCTTGTGCTTTGTGGCGTTATTGTGCAGACTGCATCGTAGAGCCACCTGAAAGTGCGCATACCCATAACTCATGACAACTGCACTTATTTACCTTAGAAGTTAAACCTTACAAGGCACCATGCTTAAGTCTAATTCTTCAGCACACACTTCGTTACGCGTATATCCTTAGTTTTACGAAGAGCGTTGCCTGATAGAAAGATAATCCCACAGCCTGTGAACTCCCTCGTTTCAGGTCTCATAAACTGGTCACAAAATGTGCCACCTGAGAGAAAATTTTCTCACAGACATGAGACTAAAACGAAGTTAAGGAACCTCTCCAAATCTGGTTTCGAGGCATAGGAGGCCAGAAAAAAACTGCTCTCTAATTGGGCATCACAAAGGCACTATTGGCTGATGGTGCATGCACCAGAGGCAGGAATCTAGAAAAAAGTCAGTGTTCTTGAAATGCCATAATCTGGAAGGGATGGATGAGAGGAGTGACTGATTAAAAGCACTGGGTTGTTGTGAATTGTCGCGTTGCATCCCTTCAGTCAGTAAAAGTGCACGTTCTCCTTGTTCTACATTGCTGCTGACCCTCTTTAGTTTGGATAATCTAATGCAATAAAAAACAAGAACACGGACTGCATCGTCCACCCGTTTACTTATTTTTCGAAAGTAAAGTTGGGCAAGGACACCATGGTTGCTGCGTGAGCAGGATTCAGGCGTATGTAGCCGAGAACGCTAAAGATTGGAAAGTCAAATGCATCGCAAAGCGAATCATTCCACGTCATTCGCAGCATCTGTAGGTAGGCTTTTTTACTTTTTTCTTGCATGGTCCTAAAGGAGGAATTTAGGAGGCCAAAGATGACTAAACAACTCATTAACTTTGCCGTTTCATTGAAAAAGAATCCGGAAGTCATCGTTACGAGGTAATTTTGGGAACTAAACTCCAACGCTCCATCTCTGATGCTATTCCATAGAGGCTAAACACTGCTTCTTAATGCAACGTAGCGACGAAGGATACAATTGCTGGTTTCTAGTTGTGGTCACACATTATCAACACCGAACCTCTATTACACGATGGTTAATAATATAACGCAAAAAAAGAATTTAAAAGGGCCTTACTTCAGAATTCCTCGACGTGCACACTGTGCTCGTTACGTCATACGAAATCTTATATTCTTCCATTGATCTTCGTTACAGGTCACCAAAATTGGCCTCTAATAAACTCTGTAATGCATATGACATTTCGAAATTACATATACAAATCGCATAACCAACCGACACATCAACGCTCGGAGCGCATTCACTGCTAACAGAAATGCAAATATAGCTTATCAGCGTCTATAAAGTTCATCGACCGAGAAACATTATCCAGAACACTTCCTTTTCCTCCTATGCCCTTCTCAAAAATCGGGTTGAGGTAATTTTTCACCACCGTCATTTGCTATGACGCTGTCGTGATGACCTAAATGTTCTTAACATTTTATTTCATTCTATTCGTATCGTCACATCAATCTCGACTACTGAAGACCCACCATTCACACAATCACCTAACGACGAGAAGCGCAAAACAATACGATTATGGAATGCTAGAAGAAATCATAGCAATAAAAATAAATTATATTTTCCTCAAAATAAGGTTACGAGATTAATCGTCTTTGTTAATATCTGATTGATATAAATAAGTGAACTTTGTTGAGTATAAGTAATATAAATAAGTAAACTTTACTGAATATCGCCTTCAATAAGTAAACTTTACTGAATAAGAGTCAATATAAATAAACTTTACTTCTACGAGACTCTACTTCGTCTAGAAGTTTTTCATAGAAACAAATCATAGCTAAATATATCCTGAAAGAAGAGTGAAGCAAATATGGAGGAATGAATCCATACGTCAAGAAAAGTTTTCTAGAAGTAACCTTTATTAAGAATAAGCACTGTCTAGTGAAAATAACATTTTACGTTCCTCAGCATTTTTTCAACGCCAAATAAAATAAAGTGGATTGAAACTCATAAGGCTGAAACAGCAGACCACGCATGTTAATGAAAGTCCAGGATTAGTGCTGAAAACTTCACTTCTATGATGTCCTATTACGTTTTGCATCTTTTCGCGAAGAGTGGGAATTTCTGCACCCTCTCAACTTCCTTCTATGGGAATGAAAGCCTTCTTTGGGCAGGAACTGCATCAGCAGTTAATGGAACAAATAATAAAGTTACTACTATCTATGCGATCAGTGTAACAGATTTTCTTTATTGAGCAACTTGCTTCATAACGATATATATTCGTCTATTTGTCGCCAGTACATATTATCGAGTGTTTCTTTGCTATTATTTGTTTCTAAAGTAACACAGCGGTTGATTTACTTCATGCTATTCTATTGCAGCTACAATTTAGTATGCCAGTGAATAATCGACAATATCTACCACATAAAGAGATCTTTTCTTAGAAGGCCCCTCTCTGAAATCCTGGCTTCAAAGCTCTTTCTCAGAAGTCCTTCCTCTGAAATAAATCCTGTCTCAGAAGTCCTACCTCAGAGATCCTTTCTCAAGAGCCCTTTTAAAAAACCCCTTCGCGGAAGTTCTTTCTCAGAAGTTCATTATATCACTCAGCACATAATCATAGCAATGCCATCATAAAGCACTCATCTCCTGACGCTTAAATATATTCGTGACTTCATCGCCAATATAAAGAGAATCATAACAACAATTCGCTTTAAATCAAATCCCATAAAAAAACTTTTCTAATTGTTTCGGTGGAAAAATTTCATAAAATCTCATAAAATTTGCATATTTACTAATAAAAATCTGTGAATTGCATACTTAAGTCGATCGAATATTTTTGAAAATTAACATATTATCTTTTCTTTCGGAAAGAGTGAAAGCAACCGAAGAATTCTTTGAACAGTAGAGATATAAAAATGTGAGAAAGAGAAACCGCAATGAATAGCAAAACAATCACATCAAAGGAACTATGAATAGGTCAGTGGTTGGATGACCTTCATATAAGAATGAAACTAAAAACAATCATAGATGAGCAATCCCACTAAACACACTAATATCATATCAAAAGCGTCCTTCTATCAGTCATTTCCCTACAACGGCCCAGCAGTTCTTTCAAGTTCAGAGCAAATCGCCTAACTACATTAACCAATAAACCTAGCCCATCTTACTATTTCCTATCACATCTATATAGGACGCCTAATAATAAAACGACGCTATACTAAATTATTCATTTTTATGGATGAAATTTTCATTCAGAGAATAATAAACAATAAAAGAATAGTTTTCTTCTCAGCGAAACTATTGTTGCTTTCAGATAAACGTACCGTGCAATGTATTTAAGATTAGTTGCGTACCATCTATTTAAGATTAGTTGTTTTGAATAAACGTACCACATATTTAATATTAATTATTTTCGCAAACTAATACAAATTCAATAAGTTTTCGCAAAGTCCAATATACTTGAATCTCAACGATACATCCGCAACAGGTTTGGAGCTCCCCTCACCGCTATAGTGTTTGCAGCAATCGATGATAAAGGTAACAAAGACTTTACTGAATAGAATTTAGTGTAAAGAATTTACGTCGCAAAACATTCCTTCAGTAGACCTCATAAAACATCATCGGTACGATCGTTCTATCGGACGGTTGATATTCAACCGATGAATGATGGATGATTTGAAATTGCGCAGGATGATTTCTGGAAAATTAGGTTCAGGCCTGGACAAAGGTTGACAACCAGGAATGGTTAGAAATCAAGAGATCATACTGGTGTACGACTCATATTTTGGTGAGTGCCTACCTATAGGTTAGTCGTTTTCATAATCAAGAATAGTTCGGGCCCTCCCCCTACTCTCCCCTCCCCTCCCTCCCATGCTAATAGTAAAAAATTGAGAAAGTAAGGTGCGGAAAGTGTCATCGCCACTCTCGAGCATAACTCAGAATGAACACACATAAGAGTGCACATTTATCTGAAACAAACAGTAAACAGCAATGTTCTGTTGCTATTCACCACAACACCATATGGTATAATGGAATACAAGAAACAGCTGTTGTGGCTATTCTAGTGCATACGAACCTCGATCAACACACATTGCTTAGCTAATTTGCATATATGAGCACACCACATGTCACGTCATTTTGAATATAATATAAGACATCTCTGGTTAAAAAGAGAACAACACTTGGATAACGGATGATAATCCACCAGAAAGGATCGAAGACAATCTATGTAACCGCAGAATACTTTCTTTCTAGAGCGACAGAATGTCCATTGATCGTGAGCTCATTTGCAGTTTATGTTATTTGACTCTCTTCACTTAGCATTACCCCTTTCCTTTCGTCGCCTTCGTCTATCCCTTCCTCTTTACTCGCTTTTTCGTGCTGAGACCCTCCGCTAGGCGCTTCGCCCCCATTTTGCATTTTGGTCCTTCAAACAATATCGTGGTTCATTTTAAATTTATTATATATAATACGCGTATTTCCGGTGTAAACGGTCTATAAATTGCTGAATATCGCTCTCTGAACGATTACATATAAGTTATATACATGTAAATATACGTCTTATATATTTGAAATATTTGTGGACTTATATAAAATGTAATAGCAAATAAAATGATAAATGGGTACGTATATATGTACATAAATAAATAAATAAATAAAGTCCATAAAAAATGTATACGTATATTTCGGTTCCTGACATTTTTCACCATGCAAGAACGTCGAAAACTGGTTAGTGCAACAAAAAAGCTGCGCATTATTAGTGGTCACTTGCACAATACAGCCCGCCGCCCATCGGGTGGGATGACCGACATATGGAAAAAAAGATTTAGTAGTCTAATAAACAAAGCCGCTCCTATATGCATATCGCATAATATAACATCCTATAGGAGGCGCTTAAGTGATGCTACGCCAAAATTAAGAGGAAGTATAACCTGTACTCAATAAAATTTTGCTGAAAATGCTGCAAAATTAGTAATCTATGAACGTTTGTTTCGAGATCACACTGTAATTTGGTAAAGATCGAGGGGGAGGAGTTATTTTAAGTGGTCAGGAGGCAATATAGCCATAAGCTAATAAGGCGAAAGTCATTATACTTGCTCAAATTTTGTGTTCATTTGCTCTAGGAAGTACGCTAATTTTAACAGTTGTGAAAAAAAAAAAAAAAACGATAACAAAACTGCAATGACATTAAAAAGCCGTTACGATGACAAATGAGAATAGTGCAGATGTTGTTTTTTTTTTTTTCACTTATAAAACTTAAATAATAAAAATCTATCAAATAAACTTATAAACAAATATACATCATGATCGATACTGGAAACGGTAAAAAACCAGAAGAACGGTAAATGATAACGGAAAGGTACAGAATGTGGTCGGAAATGTTGGGAAAATAGAGAATGAATGTGAAAGAGAGAGATTTATGGGTTGAAAATGTGCAGAATGATTGAATAATACGAAAACAGATCTATAATGGCGTAACAACCTGAACACTCGGCGCTATTCTTTAAATGTGAGAGATTTCGCATCAACAAACGGCACATATTCTAGTTTTATAAGGATGATGCGAATCAGGGTAACAATCAGAAAACGTCCCAAATAAAAACATCGTAATATACCTGCCGGCTCTCATAATATACCCGACAAATCTCATAATATACCCGACAGATCTCATAATATACCCGACAGATCTCATAATATACCTGACAGACCTCACAATATACCTGACAGACCTCATAATATACCTGAGGGATACCAATAATATACCTCGCAGATCTCATAACATGCCTGACAGACCTCACTCTCACAATGGTATCGACGACTGTCGACAGATGAAAAATCAGAAGATTCGAAAAAAAATCCTAGCAAGATCACTCCTTCGGCTCATCGATCAAATTTGTAAGTTCTCCCAATCGGATGAAAATCGGAATGTAAAAAAGTGTGCAGTTCTTTGAAATTCTTTGATTAATCGATTTCAACTGGTCTTAGTGCTCATTCTCTGCCTCACTACTATTTCACATCGAAAAATATTCACTTAAACGAAATTGATCAAGAATGATCTC
Organism: Baylisascaris procyonis; assembly: GCA_037389465.1. Taxonomy (NCBI): domain Eukaryota; kingdom Metazoa; phylum Nematoda; class Chromadorea; order Rhabditida; family Ascarididae; genus Baylisascaris; species Baylisascaris procyonis. The sequence continues at coordinate 429,310 of JAZARR010000247.1, forward strand.
GTTATAGAGGCACTGATCGATGGCACCATTAAACCTTTATTCAACAATATTTTACGGCACAATTTTGATATTCAGTTTATTTTTAAAACAATATTGCTAGAATCGCTGATGGGGATTTCGGCAACACAACAATGATAGAAACATTCCTAGGCAATTAAAGAATAACAGGTATTTGCATGTCCAGAAGTAGATCAGCGTTAAGTTTTAATTTGATGCTACATATTTCTGCCTGTTCGAACATTCTTAGAATGAACTGAAAATTAAAAATTGTGCCATAAAATATTGTGCCTATGTGTTAGGATATATGTTAGAGAGGAATACTCGAAGTCTCATTCTATGGGAAATAATTTAGAAAGAGCTAAGAAAAATATTTAGGAATAATTACTTTCTATTGACGTAATTTAGGTGTTCTATTATCAAAATGGCTCTCAAACCAACTACTGCATCTACACAACGAAATGAACAAGAATATGAAAATGAACAGGAAAAGTTAGCACGATCATTTTCGTTGATCGATTAGACCCTATTACAAAGATTTGCCATCGAACAAGAAAAGTGTAAAGTAAAATTCACAACTAAGATCAAAAATAAAACAAAACACTACAGAAGGATTTTGGTAAAAAAAAATAAAATAAAACACTCTAAAAGGAACAAAAGCACTTACATCATCCTTTTTTCAATTTGGATAAAATCAGACCAGTTCACCGCCCCCTACCCCCTCCCTCCCTCATCCTCCCCTATACATCTTTTCTGCGCAGCATATAGTCTCTACATTTAATACGAAATAGAACGAGCACTCACAACACCCTTTTTTTCAATTTGGAGAAAGCCAAACCAGTCCACCATCCCCCTACTCCCTCCCTTTCTCGTCCTCCCCTATACACTTTTTTCTGCGCAGCATATAGTCTCTACATTTAATACGAAATAGAACGAGCACTCACAATACCCTCTTTTTTCAATTTGGAGAAAGCCAAACCAGTCCACCATCCCCCTACTCCCTCCCTTTCTCGTCCTCCCCTATACACTTTTTTCTGCGCAGCATATAGTCTCTACATTTAATACGAAATAGAACGAGCACTCACATCACCCTGTTTTCAATTTGAAGAAAGTCAAACCAGTCCATTCCCCCCTCTTTCCCTCCGAGCGCATATTAATGGAATACAAATCTGCAAGGGGAGTGACACGGATAATCTCTGAAGACGACATAAGTGCCAATATGTGGAATGAATGGTCAACAAACCCTAGTGTCCTTCATCATAGCAATATTAGAAGTGGCGCATACGAGGTTCTATGATAATATACAAGACGATTCTCGACAGCAACATTATGACTTTGATCCGCTAATACTGATCTGCTAATCGATATCTCAAGATCATACGATCAAATTACAATAAGAGTGTAGCAGAATTATTTACGATGTTTTCTCAAAACTTCGGAAACCATTAAATTACTCAATATTATCATCAATTGAGGCGATTTACTATTCAATTTTATTAAACATGTAAAAACAAACGAGCAAAATCTGCGAAAATAAACAACGAGAATCTTACTCTCAAAAGAAAACTAATAATGCTTCGAAGTATTAAAAGTATTCATTTGTCGTCGAAGAAATATTCCACCAAGTTTCTTTTAGAGGTATTGAAAAAAATTATCAATACTAAAACTAGACATTTGCGCCTTTTTTCAGTCTATTTCTGCATTGATTGAGCATGTCTATATCAATATACTCATTGAAATGACAAACAAATCTCTCACAATGAACATAAATCTAGGTCTTGTACACGCTTGGCTTGCTTCCATTAAACATTTTATGTGATAACAGAACATCGAATTGAACGAAATCAGAGCGGCGCCCTGATAAAATATAATGCAGAGAGTTTCACCTCTATGTTGCTGCCTTTAATAGATGGGGCAATATTAGAAAAAAAAGGAAGACTCGAAGATAGGAAATAGCTCAAAAGCAGTTTATGATCTAAATAAAATTGCGGCAATACAATCATAATAACAAGGAGAAATATTTTCTCCAAATCGCTTTGCATTTGCTGGAAAATGAAATATCCATGCCAGAACATATGTGCATAATTTGTAAGACGCTCTATTTGCAATTATAGTATCGTATAAGCGTCGAGAACAAAGAAAGCAGCAAGAAAAAGCGCAGCGTAAATCTGTTCGCAATGAAAGATAGAATGAGGAAAATTAAGATTCAAACAAAGTAGATCTCCCCTCAGCATTAAAGATCCTATGGCACTGGATAAATAAAATCCTAAATCCCGGGTAAATAAAACCCTGAATCCTGAAGATCCTTTCGAAGGTGATATTTTTCGGGATGTAAACTCTCGTTTACCTTGCCAAAGAACATTTAATAATGATGCGATATGATGATACGGGAAAAATAAAATATTTCCAGGATGACAGTTCACAAATCGAAAAAGAATTATAAGAGGGAAGAAATCGATGAAAAAAAAACTAAGTTTATCCACGTCGGTGGGATGAAGAATATCGGTCGCCGAAAGCGACGGATGCAGTATAGGCGGCCTTAAGATTTGTGCCGTGAACGCCGATTTATTTGTGTTGTTACCAAATTTTTCCGATGGCGACTGCAATAAACGCAATCAACATACAACACTTACAAAACATATAAAATAATAGATGCCCTATTATAAATAATGATTGTTAAAAAAGGGTTTAACATCAAATCCGATACGCGTATTGTATCGTTCATTGATCACGAAACAATTAAATGCACGAGCAACCGGAAGAACTTTAGTTAAATATATGAGTGAATTTTTGCAACAGTTTGCAATCATCGATTGCGTACAGACAGTGTAATTACAGCGGTTCTACTTTGTTTAGCAGCTGGCACAATGAAAGTTCGACAATCTCGCTTAGCAGAGAAATCGGCCTCATAGTTTATCAACGTTTTTACCAACATTTTTCGCATAAACCTTCCACCAAAAAAAACAAAGTTCCCAAAGCTTTCCATGTCTACAACTCTCTCCTAAATAACGGATCAACCAAATAACAAGTGAAAAGGCATCACTGGAGAAAGCAGGTGGGACCCGGTCAGGGAAAAAGAAGAGTATCATGGACACGAAAGGAGCAAAAATAGCATCGCTGAACACCGAGTGAAGGAGGAGAAATGTTAATGAACCCCGAACGTACTATAAGAGGTTTAGTAGAATATGCACTCTCGACCTATTAAAAAATCCAATCTCGTTACCGCAAATTTAGTACCTCCGATCAGTTTTTGTCAGCGACGATGAGTGCCAGAGTTCACTACTGTCTCCGTCGAGGCTTGTGTCTCCCGAAGAAACCCCAAATAGTCCCACCTTAAGGGGAAACTATGAAAGTCAGTTCTCCACATATCCCACGGGAACAACAAAAATGTGATGCTAAAATAAGTACCAAAAATTTGATCTTTGTACACCATCGGTGCCTCAAGATTAACAAACTCTTCTAAGAGAAACAATTATTAACACGCCTTTCCGCTATAGAAGCAAATGGAAAAAAACAAAAAAGCCGTGACTGTTCAAAAAGGATTACACTCGTAATAACTACCAACGTCGCATACCTTCTTAAAAGAACTGAACTTTGTTGTTTGGTGAGAAAGAGCGGGAGGATGGGGGGGGGGGAGAGAGAGAAGAAGAAGGGAGGAGATGGCAGTTACTACAATTTGAATAAACTGGATTCATTCTATACGGCAAACAGATTCAAGGCAAATATTCCAGTAACGGTCTAGTTGTGCCAATCTACAAAAATGTAGCACACACCAACTTGCACAATTTTAATATACCCAAATGCGATATACGGTAAATTTGGATTCATAAATTTGAATTGAATTCATCGTCATACAGACTGTTATTCTCAGCTGAACCACACTCCTACTCTCCGCAGAACAGTGTTCTTTCCCCAGCTATAGGCTATCCGGCCTTCTGCCATGCTGTAACTCCAAAAAATAACATCCTCAAAATTTGCTTACCCGAATTTAATAACCCATTAGTTGCAAATGGCATACAGCATTTAACGGCCCATAAATTAAGCCAATTTAAAAGCTCGCGTTAAAGCAGAAAAGCACTAACCAACTTTTCTGAATGTCATCGCGTTGACTCGTCAACGTTGGCATCCACCACTGAGGAAGCTTGTTCCTTCAGTTTCTTTCCCAATTGCTCCTTCTTTACATCCTCCACTTTCAGACAATACTGTTTGTGCCTCTAAAAAATGCACGGTGAGCGATTTCGTTTCTAGAACACTGCTCTTTATTCTTTAGCGATGAATATGATTCCTGCGAATTCAGCAGCATTTACATGAATAAAATCAATAGTCATTTAAATCGACATGCTAAACCAATCATATATATATATTCATTAACGGCTATAAACAGTGGCAAGACAACCTCTCAGGAATAAAAGACCCTGCTATCCCATTAACCAATGACAACAAACTCTCTCAGAGTTCTCAGCACGAAAACGAGTGGAGAAGCATACCCGAAGAGGTAGCAAGATACTGTCACCGTGCAGAATGAAGTGTCCCCGAGTTCAGACTATCGGATGCAATCCACAAAATTCAGGTCAAGAACAGCAAATAGAACAGAGCTTACATTGAGTCGATGGATGTCCAAATAGTTCACTAGAACAGAGCTTACATTGAGTCGATGGATGTCCAAATAGTTCACTACAGCGAAGTGAAGTGAAACTCAATCTGCTGAAGCGAAACACATTTTTATTCAAAAATACTATCATTCCCTTCTGACATAACAACAGAAGAGACCGGTCATAAAAGAAATCAATCCAAGCCTGGCGTCATGAATATGGCCAAGCTTCAGATGATATATAATGTAGCTTAAGGCTATAGAGGATTCAATTTTAAATGTATTATCAAATGAGCTGAGGAAATGAGTCAGTTGCGAAAAACAATTGGAGAAGGCAGAAGGAAAACATAGAAGAGATGCGGTTGCTCCCCCACCCAACTTGAAAATACAATTCTAACTTATAAGAAATAAAACATAAGAAACAATCTGAGCCAAAACGACTCTCAGTACGCTTCTTGTACCACTTTTAATCTCGATTCCTTTGCTAAGTTTGCAGGCATTATTTCAGATGATGAAATTCAAAACAGTACATACATCGTAATGAGTTTCTCTTTATATCATAGCAATCTCCTCTCTTTTATATCAGTAAAACAGCAATAAAACACCATATGTGACCAGCAGCGGCATTCTCGTTCAAAGCAGAAGAGGCAAAACCTTAAGAATGCTAAACTTATAATAAAGTAAACTAAGAATGCTAAGACCCTATCAAATATACTTACAAAAAAATCTCCAACATAAAAATCTAAGTATTGCAAATGATGAGAACGAGTGATAACTTTGTATCAATTTCGATGATAAAACCAAACAGATTATCAAAAAACCTCAGCTGATTAAAAGACGAACCAAAAAACGCCAAAACATAATGCCGATACACGATCAGATATTTTCCAATTTGTTCTCTATTGGACTGACTCTTGAATAATACAAAAAATGAAAAAAGAAACAGAAATTTTGCAAAAATAAAAAGAAAGTAAATATTTCAATGTTTGTTTCGTGACTACTAAATGTTCTCACACTAATGCAAAACAGATCCACAGACGTACACATACACGTTAAACAACATATTTTTCACTCCCAATTATGGGTCTAAAAATTAGACTAACTGAGTCAAAAAGAGAATTTGATGAAAAACGAACTCGGCATTTCACGGGTACAAGAAGTGCACAAAAGCTCATTTCTCAGGAACTCATCAGCTTAGGCGGTTGAAATCTGTATATGCATTAATAAAAGAATAATTTGAATAATACAACGGAGAATAAAGTGCTATAATATACATTCCTTCTCAAACCAGATCCCTCTGGAAACCTATATAAAAATTTTGCGGCCTTACTCGATAAAACTGGAAAATATAAAAAGAAGAAGCTTACTAGCAGATAAATCCAACCTTACATACGTCCAATTTGCGTGTTTTTATATGCATGTTGATCAAGCAATGTCACTAAGGTAGAGTGAGCTTATCGCAATCAACTAAATGCGGTGAAAATACACTCTAATATTCTTTCAATATTTGCTAGCTGAATAGTGTTCGATACGACCCTAATAATGCCTCAAAAGAGTAGATATCAGCTTTCGTGAAAACAAAGACAAGCCAAAATGAGTGAAAAAATATTCCTTTGTCTAGATAGGATGAATTTTTATATTCGTCTCTAATACTTCAATATCAATCTCTCTCCCTCTCCCCCTCAATTTCCTATTAGAATAAAAAAGAAACGGTTCAAAGCAATTACCTATTATAAACAGTCGGTTTGCAAATGTAACACCAGATCGTTTTGTTTTGATATCCATAGCTGATTGCTGATTCGAAGTTAGCTTTGAAGGCTGCTACGGGAGCACTTCTCAACGTTCGCTGGCCTTTTATTTTTCGATATCTGCCCACCGTTCGCAGCAATGCCCTTCTCAGCAGTAGCTCTCTCATGACCACTACCTTCTACCGCTTCTTCAGTATGCGACCCATCTTCTGGCTCTTCTCCACCCTTGGCTCCACCGTTCTGTAACTCATTCTCCATTACAGCAAAGTAGTTAAATTTTTACTTCATAATCGAAATGTGTTACATCATCATATCGATAAATTGTATAATGACGTACCGGTCTGGATGTGCGCAGAAATTAAACTCACTAAGATTACGAAATCATTTATGGTAAAGCTTCCTCACTCGATGCCCACTACGTAGTAAAATTATAAAACAAATTTACAAATCAGCCCGTCTCTTTCTACAACTATCTCCTCCTCCTCCTTTCCAGCAATCACCTTCATAGCTCGGCAGAAAAATGTAGAATGAAGAAAGAAATCAATGGAACGGGGTAACCTACTTGCCCCATGACCTTCCACTTCATGGACATCAATTGAGATCGCAAGGACAAGCAGCCCAGGGGGAAGGGGAGGGGGAAACGTGAGGATAGGGGAGAAGAGTACGGCAATGAAGAATTTTCACACAAATCTGCAATGAATGGTACGGTTTTTGTGGACTATTTTATTTGCTCACGCAATCTGCACTCCTCTCTCGCGACCATACCGATTAACTGTGTCCTTATCGAGGCGCAAAAAATCATAAAGGCAATCATTTTGTGGCGTGACATATGCGCCCTAGCATATGACTACTTATTGCTCTTCCAACTTTCCCCAACTTCGCACTCCTGTACGAAACCACAACAATTTGCAGAACTCTTTAAGAAGTAACGAGTTCTCGACACTTCGTGAAAGAAACTGAAATAGACTGACAAAGTATACATTCTCAGAGATGTCATCAAACTGAATCCCTTCACTCCAGATCGCATTCAAAATTGAATGTCATCTCTCCTTTTTTGTAAAAGGTTTTTTGCTCAAGATGATTCCCAGGAATTTAATTCTGAGCATATGTTTATGCAGATTTCTCAGCTCTTAGCCCCTGAGCCCCCTCCCCCTACATCACTATCCCTAAAAAACAAGGGAAATACAATTTCTGCCATCATTCAATAAAGCGGTGCTTATATCTTTTTTTTTCGAAACTATGCGTGAATCCTCAAAGGATTTTCGCACCTAAAAAAAGAGTGGGGGTGGAAGGGGAAATGGTGCTGAGAAGAGAACTGCCTAAGTATGATTCCAGTTAAAGTATCAAATACCATCCCACATCTAAGACTTGATTACTCTCGAAAAATATTTCTAAAAAATTCATTGAAAATTCGTTAAAACAGTCACTATTCAAAAAGCTGCTTGCAGGAATGCATAAGAATCCTCAAAATGAACCATAATTTTATTATCCTTATAAAAAAATTGTGACCCTTCATGAAAGGATCATTTGACTCCCAGGGTCTTTGTTCGATGATGTACGGTAAAACGGCGAGAGGGAAAGCAAACATGATGACATATAATAATGTAAGCAAAAAATAAATGGACCAATTTAACATCTGACTATAATCGATTCTATGTTGCGAAAACACAAAATCCATCTGCCAATCAACAACAATACAACCACTGCCTTCGTTACCAAATCAAAATAAGGATGCAAAATACAGGTATCAACCTCTTCAAAGAAATAAATTCTCCTTTTATTATTGCTACTAAACAACATTAATAAAACGGTTAAGACAGTTCAGATAAATAGAAGAGGCGATCATATTGAACACCCATTATTTTTCTCCGCAACTGGAAGCTCATTTGCTGAATTGACTGCAAAAGGAAACTGGCAATGTTCAATGCGTCGAGTTTTACGAATATATAAATTATTTTCCTCGTGGATTAAAGGAGCTGTTATAATAACAATTCTTCTTTTGCGAACCAATAAAAGTCACAGAAAATTGATTTGAAATAATAAAAACTGAAAAAGAGGCCAAAGTTTAGTTGCTGGGAAGATGAGGAACAATAAACATTTGAATATGGGTATGTGAAGTCAAAATCAATAACTTCTTTTCGTTATGAAAGATCGAAGTTAAGGGAAATACCCAAGAGAGGAATGGGAAAATTTAAATTTAAATTTAAAAAAAACGAATAATACAAGATAAACACCTCTGCTGGCCGAATAAGGGTCCGACGTAAGCTCTGCAGTCGAAACGCTTCTCGACGGTCATCACCTCAAAGCCATCACCCTCTAACTTTTCCTGTAAATAAAAACATTCTCTTAATGCACCGCTATCAATTAATTATAAAATATACACTTTATCGATAAACTGAATCCCTACTTTATATAATTCATTTAGAAACTGATTCTTCCTGAAAGGCCGAAAATATTTTAAGAGAGACAAGACGACCTGCTAGCAAGCATAATGATGGCATCCACATTGTATAGGATTCGACAATGAAGTCGACAAATGTCGACAATCAAATCGCAATACTCTAGCATCAAAGTGCTAGCTATTCATAGTTACAGGCATCTATAAATTTCTCCCCCTTCCCCGACCTAAAAACTTCAACTTGGAGCAGCAGAGTTCGCAAGTCATAGCACATTTCAAGCTAAAACCATAACCAACCAAAAAATAGCTTGAGAAAGACGAAAACGAAGAGAAAAACAAAGTTGGCAAAAAACTTCCCGTCTAATAATCGAATTGTCAACCTTCGATCGTTATCTGACCTCGCAATCAGAGGTAGATATTAGAAGACGTAAGTTCTACAATGACGATAACGGTGTCTCATCGAGATTTCTGCCGTTTGCACTTTCCTTCAACGCTACCAATAAATAATATTTGCAATGTCTTGGGCTCAACTCTTATGTGAAATACGTTTTTGTTTACTTTATCCTCTGCAGTGCTTAAGTTAAGAAATTTTAAAAAGTTGATTCCAGCGATTTTCTTGGAAGGGGATGGAGGCCGGCGGAGGAATGACGAAACTTCCTTGCAAAGAATCCCTCCTACTGGTTTTCATAATCTTAACGACAGCCAACTGCCGGCTCGTTTTCAAGTTCTGATCCTTCCATCTCTTCTCTTCTTTTTCATCGCAATTGAGAGTCAGATAGAGTCAGCACCCCGAAATCACCATTCAAATGTACACTGAGACTCTCTTAAAAATAGTTCTCCGAAACTTTAATGATAAATTTTCACCCTTCACCTTTTCACCCCTACAGCAAAGGTGGATGATTTCAATGGCTGCATGTATGCCGATACGCTTACTACATCGCCACCCGCAACTGTATGCACACATTTCTGCATGTAGATCACTATTCCAATCATGTCATCGAGCATCCCTCTTTACTTCTCTTGTTACTGTAATAATACATTTATTAACCACGTACATAGCACCACCTATGTTCGAAGTGAAAATCGTACTTTAAAAGCAATATACTTCACATCAGTTATCACCGTAATCGTACCTACACGTAAACATCATGCCCATTTCACCTATACGATCACTTCACAATGGGTCAAGAAGGCTATCATGTGTCCAAGAAACGAAGCTTATGCACGACGTCCTACTGCATGAATTCCATCATTGCAAATCCGAAAGGTAAACATTCTTTGATGACAGAAAGAATTGCATAAACCAGCGGCGAATCAGCATGAAACTTTCATTCTTATGCAAATATCGGCTACATTAACCTCAGGTCGACATCACAGTCAACTCAAACAATCTTACTATCTCTGATGGTCTTAAAAAGATCTGCTCCAAAAAAAAAGAAATAATCAGGTACGCTCGATTAGAACTGCAGGAAGGGGAGATAAAGATGGGGGGGGGGGGACGGTAACGATGAGTCAGGTCATAATCCGTCCATTCAACACCTCCTGCCACAACACCTAACAACAATGTCTCCTCCACTGAACATCAAATCGCTACACTCTATTAAAGATTATTAATTAAAAACATACTTTATTGGAGCTATTCTCTCAACCATTTTCTCCAACACGCGAAGCAACTGAGCCCATTCGAGTGCATAGAGATTCTTCAATGCCGACTTCTTATCCATCTTAAATCCACTCATATAAAAGGAACCATGTACAGACAAACGAAAGAGGGAATAATTGTTTTTAACGAGAACCGTCTCTCAGCAGAAAATTCCTTTCCACCTTCAAATTATATTTTAGCCATTTAGTTTCGTTAAAATGTCTTTGAAAAGGCATATTCAAAAATTAAATAACAATAAAAAAACTAAAGGAACAAAATGTGGAATAAATATAGTTTTGATAAGGTCTGTGATAAATGCGTGCAGCTTCCAAAGAGTCGGCTCCTCTCATAACCTTTTATTCTGGATTGAGGTGTGCTCTCAACGCTTTTTAACCCAAAACGTGGCGCAAGGACAAACTTTGCGGGTTTCTACACTGTCTTTGGCCAGCAACAACAAAAAGAATCTTAAAGAATCGAATACCATAGTGAAGACAACTACGACTTAGATAATAGAGGTGCGCAGTCGACATGCGAATGATCAAATTAAACAAACCCTAAAATCATATCCTCGTTCGGTTCTCAATCCACCGATACGCCCGCAATAGAAATGCGATCCTGATGGTTCCGTTAGTAGTCCATCAAAACGGGTACGTCCTGAGCACACGGGTTGTTTGCTGAGAACACTCGTTACTAATAGTTTTCGGTGCCCACAATCGCATATTTACATTTATATTTATCGACGTATCCTCTCGGCTGCTGCCACACGAGATCAGCAGTATCAACGCCTGTATTTATTACCTTAACAATCAGGGTGGTTCTATCAGAAAAAGAAGTTACAGATAGCGAGGTACATTGAATGGATGAAAAGATGTTTGAGAGAGATGGTTCAAATTCATGTTCGGTGGGTAAGTTAACCTTCTTTCCTCTCCACACCCACCACTTCATCCCACAATCGCACTCCAAATTCTGTTTATCGTTAACTAGTTTTGACACGAAATTTAAATCCTTTGGTCTAAAAACTTCCACAGCTAAGTTGGTATGGGCTCGAACAGTCTTTTTCGAAACCACTGCACACGCCGAAGCCAGATACAGAACTTGTTTTAGTCGACTCAACACTTATGGCATTACTAATAAGGGATTCAATACGCTATATGAAGGAACACTCCGAAATAAAAGTAAGGAAGAAACCTACGGTGCAGCAGCAGCCCGGAATTGAACAGATTGCGACCGTGAGCCTGGCCCTTTGCGAGTATATGCCATCAGACGAGCTGCGTATCGTGTCAACGGACTAAGTTCGACCATCTTGGGCCTTGTACCGCAGACTGTGTTTGTTGCAAATGGCACCTGCGAATCACCGTCAACATCACGCACTTCGTATTCACACTCGGTGAGTTCGCCGTTTGTCTGCAGACAATGTGGTGCCTGCCAAATTATATCCACTCCAGTTGGTAGGGGATTCTCGGTATGAATACACAACGGTGCTGCATCTGTGGCTTGATCCGTTTGCACTTTCTCGGTAACAGGTTCTCCTGCAACGAATCGTGTATTTATTTGCGAACTGTTCGTCAAATGTTTCTTGTGAACAATCACCCCTTAGTTTTATCCGTATTGTCCAGATATTCCTATCTCAAAAGCAGTACTTCTTAACTGGAATATTGCAATCTGTGATATGATCATGGCACGAACAATTTGTGCAACGATACTCCAGCTTATTGGTTCATTGGCTGAAGACGATCGAATGAATGTGCAATTCTTTTTAATCAAAGCTCAGCAATCCTAAAATGCGAACAATTTAGAATTAAATGAACCAGTCTAGTTGTAAGGAATATGCAAATATCGGGACAATACAACCTAACTGTAGAAGTAGAGAAATTATTCAGAAACCAACAAGCATGTCATTAAATCACATGTTGAAGAAATAAACAAATGAAACGGACGAATGTGTTATAAACTGGCAGACCGGCGATATTCGCTTTCGCAGTAACACTGACCCAACAGCGAGAACGAGGAATGCACAGCGCAAGCTGGCAAGAACCGTCGCATACAGCTATATATAGCAATCGTCGCGCATTACAAATCGTCGCCTCTAGCAAAAAATCTGTCAAAACACTGCGTTTTCTTACGTTTTTTGATCTTATTTTATTTCGCAACTATATTTTTGCGCCATTATTTGCTCGTCGATATAAATACAGCCGCACGAAGAATGGTGTCACTAGCGAACGCGCACAGCAAGACTGGCAAGAATCGTCGCGCATTACAAATCGCCGCTTCTAGCAAAAAATCTATCAAAACACTGCGTTTTCTAACGTTTTTTTGATCCTATTCTATTTCACAACTATATTTTTGCGCCATTATTTGCACAGAACAGCTCCGAACCGACTCCGGTTTCACTGAACTATTCACAGCAACACGTATCAGCAAAGCAACCTAACTGGCTATTTTAGTTGGCAATCCGATATTTCATTTAGATTTTCATGAGAGATGGAATGTGGGAAAGTACATGAAAAGACAAATTTGGTGGGGAGTGGAGGAAGAGCAAATTAACGCGCAGAACAAGGAATTTGATGCGGAGAGGAGGTGGGAAAGATGACAGCATAGAGGAGGGATATAGCAGGAATCGAAATGAAAGAGAGGAGAGTACGAGTAAAAATTAGTGTTTTAGTGGAATACTATATCAGATCGCCAAGTTCTAGACTTTCTCATTTCCCCTCTCGCGAAAACGTCGATCCTGTAGATGCCGAAAAACCGAATATACTGACATAATTTTAAAGTCAATCGTTCTATCGCGGTGAGAAGCACTCCTTCTATGGATTTCCGGGAACTCAGTTTGCGAAACATAAAAGTCATACCAACCTCTATCCATTCCCGTGGATTTGACAAAGCCTCCAATTATTTGTGTGGCCGTTCGCAAGCATCATGTGCACACGCTCACCCTCTGTAGCACCATGCTTTCTTGTTTCACACCTAAATAAAATCAATCATAGGTCCAATCCTTCGTTCTGATGCCCAGTGAAATTAGCAGCCAATTCCAAAATCACATTCACCACAACCAATTTTCCCATCCTCAGTCTCACTCCAGCTTATTTTATCGGAGCATAGCGAAAGCCTGAATTCCTTTCGAAAGAAGACCTCCGAAGTAAAGAAGTAAAATTAATACTAGACGCTTTCTCATTCCGGTTGAAAAAAAAAGATTCCAGAAACGAGTCATTCATTTTTCAAAACTTTTCTGTTTTACTATGAAATTATTTTACTGTGAGAATGCCCACGTCTAAACAAAGCTTTTGTCTATTAGCAGAACAGATCGCCATTTCAGATCCAGCCTGCAAATATGGATTTCATTCGAGGCTGAAGCAAACTTCCTTTGTTCGCACAAAAAAGACCCTCTCACTGAACCTTTGCCGACTTGATATAAAAGAAAACAGCCCCCTTCCCTCCTGAAAGTTCTCCACAAGTTCGCACTACTTACAATACATTAATATACAAACAAACGAAAGAAAGAGAAGAGAAATATTTCCTTCTCAAACTTCTCATCTTCAATCTGTAACCAAAACATAACTCACTGGAAAATGTTTTGCCCCTAACCTCTGTCCTCACAGGCCTTTGCAAATCAATGAATGTCTCGTTAATAGATGCCATAAAGCATACACAGTATGCTTTACGGCATCGATACTCAGTATGTTCAAGCGATATGTAAAGAAGACAGCAACAAGCGTTATGCGCCACATCTCTGAGGACTTAATGTAGAACGGACATGAGGGTAGTTTCGTTCAAATACAAATAGCCAGAATGAAGAAATATAGGTGCTGAACTGAACCCTCATATGAATTAGTGTAAGTGGTTGAGTGAAAAGGGGGTAAAGTGCTGCCGGCTCATTTCATCTCGTGCTATCTCTTCGCGACATCATAGCAGCTTTTTGATGAAATCGAGAAACTCATTGTAAAATTTTTTGTCATAGACAGCTGTTTCGTGATGAAATGTGACGACAATGCATACAACAGACAGTAATGAACTATAATCGACCTATACATAAATGATTACCGTAACTTCAAAACCTTTGCATCCATCGAAGCGATGGGTACTAGACTAGCGTCAGCTTCACCGGAAGCCACCTACTTATGTGTTAAAGAAAGCGGCTCACATATAATCTTCACGATAACCTTCTCTTCTCTCTTTATTCCTTGCAAAAAAAGATTAAAACTGAGCGAAAACACTCTCCCTACTCAGAATGCTGAACTCACCCCTCTCTGATTATTAAATTGTTCAGCCTTCATGACCAGAAAAAAACGAACAAATTTCCGACAGATAAAAATGAAGTTCGACGAAGAATAATAAAGCACCGCTTTCTTCTCTTGAATGGTAAACACATTCCCTAGTGAATTTTCCGTCACAATCTACCATAAAAACACCGCACACCTACGCTGGTGAGGGTGGCTGGAGAAGGGGGGAAAGGCGGAGGAGCAGGATTCCTGCACTACAACAAAAAATAATGAGCACACCATCTTGTAGTGCTCGTTAAATGGTGGATGGGAAGAGGAAGAAAGAAGAGAAGGATGGATGAAGGATTACAAGGCAATAAAGGTGAATGAGTATCAAAAGAGTCGGATAAAATATCAGAGAAAGAGAATAGCTCCCCGCATGTCTAATCTACAAGAAAATATCGACGATGACTGCCCATTAGCGCAAGGCGAGCTACAGCTCTTCAGAGATAAAGAGCTCTGAGAATTTAAAAGAAATACCTCTACAACTCGATCATCGATGAAATGTCCACTCTCGAGGACTTTCTGCTGCTCTTCCAGAGTTGACGTCTTCATAAATCTATATCCTTTCGATTTGCCCGTAGCGCCTTCGGTTTTGATCTAAACATCAAATAAACTGAATAATTTTGAGATAGGTCCAGAAAAAAAAATTGACAATCCTCGTTTACTTCTTCTCTGCGTTACACCAACAAATCAATGACCAATGAAAATTACAACTTTTCACCTATATAGTCCAAATTTCACATCCATTCATCTGTGCAATTTTGCAATGAATACTCTTCACCTAAACAAGCAATTACTCTTCAACGAACATCCGTGCAAAGCAAATGGTGAAAAAGAAACAACTCTATAAAAACACTTTGTTGATTAAATATAAAAACTCTCTATGAATAACCAAACTCACAAACAATGAACAATACAATGCTTTTGATTCTTGTCTATTTAGAATAGATAATTGGAGAAGTGAGTTTAGTCTCTTCGTCTGCTCAACAACGCTTCATTAGCTTTTTACATCAAAATCTATGACGGTGGAATTTCACCAGCTATGGGAACGGTCGAATTATTAATCGTCCATAATAAATCAAAATCTAATTTAGGGATTTTTCGAAAAATCCATCTAAGCGATCATTTTTCCAAATTTTTCAAATCCGCATACGGGAAGTGCTCCATATAAAGCGAGTGGACACATCGTGCCTAGTCAGCTTTCCTGCGCAGAAAGACGGCGTGACGCTTTTGGTCTTTCTTATCACAGATGTAGATACTGTTGGACAAACGGAGAGACAAGCATGCACAACTCGGTAGCTCCGTAGCCCTCCCCTTCTCCCTCCTTTGGATGAAGGGACCTTTCAAAACGATTGTATTTCGCGTAATGAAACAGTAAGAAGTAAGACTAATTGAGTAGGCCCATCGCTTTCCGAAATATGAAAGAAAAGGTTTCTGAAAATGTCAAGAAAACGCCACTCGAACGTCTTATGGCACCGATGATTGTGAACGCTCAGATGAAGGAAGCAAACATCAATTTGTATTACCTTGAAGAAGTAAGTCGTGTGAAATCGGTAGAAATCGAAGTAGAGGCCAAAGCGGAATAACGCCTCCACATGGACCAGACCTTTCAGTGTGCGAAACATATTTCACGTATTGCTTCTTTTGGCGAAAGATGTAAAGAAATATAAAATTGGATCTGAAAACCGCCAGAATCCGTGTGCTGGTACCATTTAGTTCAGAGAGTAAACACGTGGAGATGATCGTGAACATGCCAAATGCGGTTCAAGAAACAGAAATGAATCGCAAATTGTTCTTTCGAAGCAACACTTCAGTAAAACAAAACGCGACCTGGGAATTCGAACGAATCTTCCGTACACTGCGGCAGCATTCCACTAGAGTAGCCTCCTCGCAGTAAAACGAAAGTAACAGTAAATAATAAGCTGTTAGGTGCCACATATTAACTGTTTCTTGCAAATGAATTCAGCGTACACAAGAAATCACGCTTGAAAGCGCTTTTACGGGCAAAATGCACGAATATTGCCAGTGGGGACAAAACTCTTCAACATTTTTAAAGAGCATCGTTTTTGTCACCTGCAAACTCGGAAACATCCAACTGTGGAATCTGGTAAACGAACAATTCCAGAGTTAAACTAGCAAGCGAATGAGAATGCAAGCTCCCGCCTTTTAACTGGTCCTTTAGAATATATTTAGCTCATTCAAAGGCGCAGATTTCCGCCCCCTTACGCTACTAAACCCCATCTGAGAAACTTGATGATGGTCTTAACACTCCTCAGAAAGGTCTCGTGGCCAATAATAGGGAGGATTAAAAAAACAGGGTAAAAATTTTCCTTCCAAGGCGCCGTCATGACTAACCGTTAAGTCTGGTGTGATCGGTGTGTGAAAAGAATTCCGTTCTCAAGGGAATTCGAATCATAGGACCTCAGTAGCGAAGGGGGATAGGAACCTCATGAAGTGTCGGGTCAGGCAACACGGTGCTGACTTCTCGCGCAAAGGCCTAGAAAGGCTTGAGTGGTCACCCCGAAATGTTGTTTGCACGGCAAGCATAAAGCATAAAAACCAAAAACTGCCCCTGGCAGAACTAGAACGTTCAGTATAACACATACGCATTTTACATTTAGACAAGTGGGACCACCTCGATTCATTAGTGGCTGGCACTAAAGCGATCTGCAATTCATTCACTTGTTTCAAAGCTGATTTTAAAACATTTTGTGGAGGAATTCTTTTTAAGCAATAAAATGCCGTACGCAGCGATAAATGCTGCGATCGGTGCGTTTTCCATTGTGAATTTACCCAACACTCCGGTTCGGATTTATTGCTGGCCCTTCATTTTTTTTTCATAATGGCCATCTTCGACGGAACTTCTCCTCTATCTAGCAAACAAATTGTTGCATGAAGACACCGTGATAGTTTTCTTTTGCCTAAACCATACTGTTGTCATGTTAGTGCCCTTTTTTCATGAACGGAATGCGCTGTGAGCAAAAACATATCGCAAATATATACAGCGAGAGAGGAGTGCCGTTTGTAGGATATAACTATCTAGATGAATAGATTGCATTTGTCCATCATTAAATATTTAGCTGCTAACTTCTTAGTGATGCATTAAGTGCTGATAGTCAATTCTATATAGAGAATGCAAATCACGCCTGTTGCAAAAATTATGCGTTCGCCCACTAAACGTGCTAAGCTCATCCACTATCGAATAGACGTATATGTGAACTCAAGATTACTGTTATGTCCGATTACCCCTACGATACTCGAAAAAAACACCCTTGCATCTATTCAGGGAAATAAAAAAGATGAAATTATTCTGTAATTACTAGCACCGGGTTTAGACATAGGCCAATCCACTCCTGATGAAGGCAGGTGTAAAACTCGCTTATTTCGTGATAGGTTACCCACTATAGGGAAACATTTTTAGAAGTTTAGGTGTGTCAATTAGACGTATTAGAAGGCGTATCAATTAGACGTACTATTCAGTGATGTTGGCTGTTAGAATGTTAGAAAACACATGTTAGCGTTCATGAAAAAGTTTAATACAGAAAGACGTACAATGGAAAAATGTTAACAACGTAAGTTCCATATCTGCCACACTGCCTTCCATTATAGCGTCCCAAGAGTCGGTAATACTTCCGGCAGTAGAACAGACCGTCCCAATAAACTCTTCTTTGCTGTACGATCCCACTGCTCGTGATCCGCATTGGGCAACGTCAATTTGCACCTGCAAATCAGCATCCTATTTTTATCTTTCTTATCTTTGTGCTCGGTAGGAAGCTAGGAGAGAAAGTAGAAGTGAGCGAACAAGAATAATCGCTGAATGATAAAATTAAATTCTCAAAAATCATTCCATCGGAAGAGAAGAAAAAATTAGTGAAAACATTTCTTCAAACTAAATAAATTCGCTCAATAATGATTTCGCTGAGCAAACCTAAATAGCAAATCAAATTGAACTTGTTAATCAAAAAGTTTACCAAGAACTTATTCACTAAATTGATGTGCAAAAGAGAATGCCTTACTGCCAAAAACACCGACAACTACGGATTTACGTGAATTCCCAGAGAGCAATCTCGATGGGTAATAAGAGAATATCGTTAAACAGTCGCAGTAAGTTCTCGCCATTCAAAAATTAAGAAGTAATATTCCATTTCAAAAAAAGGGAAAGGAGATAGCACACAGTTGAGTAAACGAAATCGAACGACAACTGCCTCCACCCTTTGTGACATCATTACTGCAACTTCACATCCGTATTTTAACTAGAACCCTTATAGCATTCTAAGAAGCTGCGCCGAACAATGGCGACATCAAACCAAAAGCAGTACTCAGTGACGTCAATTAGATGTCAGCCCACACCATCTATTAAAAATAACAAAATGCTATTGTAAAAAGCTTGTAAACAATTTCAATCTACCGTTACTAAAAGTCATTGTTGGCTCAAGAAGAACAGCACGTGATGAGGAAAACAATTACCTTTATTGAATCCGGGAGCTGACTGGCCCACAGTCAAGGATAGCGACTGCACTTGCATCATTTCGAGAGCGTCCAATTGCTCGCGGCTCGATTATTTTGCGACGCCCGCTGCTCACATAGAAACTTAAAATACAATCTATGCTTTAGGTACTTTAATATATAAATAAGACGACATATGAAAAAGAGAGCTGTTTAATGAGGACATCAACTTCATAATTCACAATTCCAGGGAAGGTTCAAGAGTGTACTGAATATACATGCATATGCAGTCCCTCACTTCTATTTGTTAGTTTCACCGAAAAGTACCTGGATTCCATAAACAGGGGCCCAAAATAGGAAATAAAAACGATGGTTTTGAAACCAATCGCCTAAAATTGAGAAATTGGGGAGATGGGAAGTGTGAATTACCTATGTGCGCCTGTACGTGTGCATATATATGAGGGTGGGGGGGGGGCTCAAATATGCGTGCACGCGACGAGCAGACCGAACAGCATCAAGAGAGCGCATTCCTGTCCAACGTCAGTCAATAGTAATTAATAAAATCACTGAGCATTCTCGACCGCCACTTACGTGTTAAGAACATTCATAAATAAAAAACCTATTAACCCTCTGAACGGCTACATCCAAAGGGTTAAGAAGGAACGATGGCTCTCGTGTAAGTGCCTTGTTGAACACTTTTCAGATTACTTTATAAGAATTTGCACCAACGATCTACCTAAATTGACAATATATATCTTCAATGTGTTAAAGCCTAAACAGAAGATCCATAAAATCGTAACATACGTCGATCTAAATATTGAGGCTCGATGAAGGATGATCGGCCGTGAACAGTACTGCACGCTAAGCCGCGCATACCGAATGAAAAGATTTCCTTTCGAATGAGAGAAAACTTCAGATGGGCTCAATGAATCCCTTTGAGGTGAGGGTCCAGACGGGAACCGTCAATTCGAGGGTTAAGCTATGCATAATAATTTCATCTTTAAAATAATATGAAGTCAGTGTTGAGCTCAGCTGCTCATCTAGGAGCGATCTGATCGCAAAGCCATTCGGACATTTCTTTATCAAATAGTTTCTTTCCTGGATTCGGTGGTTCCTTCAAGCATCCGCCTCACCATTTCTTAACTGGATTTTCTAAATCTTGAGAACACGATGAAGCGTTAATGTTGAAGGATAAGTCCAGTCGAAGTTGCGCGATGCATTGAATGTTGTTCCATCGGCGATTTGTTCCCGTCTGGAACTTCACTTCAAAGGGATTTATTGAGCCCATCCGAGATTTTCCCTCTTCCGGGATTTATACTTGATGCATTGAATGCTGTTCGATCAGAGATTTGTCCCCGTCTGGAACCTTAATTCAAAGGAATTTATTGGGCCCATCCGAGGTTTGGCCTCATTCGAGATTCGGATGGGCTCAAGAAATCAATTTGAAGTGAGATTCCAAACGGGAACAAATCTCTGATAGAACAACATTCGATGCATCAAGTCTAAATCCCGAAAGAGGGAAAATCTCGGATGGGCTCAATAAATCCCTTTGAAGTGAGATTCCAGAGGGAACAAATCTCCGATAGAACAACATTCAATACATCAAGTCTAAATCCCGAAAGACGGAAAATCTCGGATGGGCTCAATAAATCCCTCTGAAGTGAGATTTCAGACGGGAACAGATCTCTGATAGAACAACATTCAATGCATCAAGTCTAAATCCCGAAAGAGGGAAAATCTCGGATGGGCTCAATAAATCCCTCCGAAGTGAGACTCCAGACGGGAACAAATCTCTGATGGAACAACATTGAATGCATCGTGCAACTCCGACTGGATTTATCCTTCAACATTAACGCTTCATCGCGTCCCCAAGATCCAGTTAAGAAATGATGAGGTGGATGCTTGAAGGAACCACCAAACCCAGGAAAGAAACTATTTACTAAAAAAATCATGTCCGAATGGCTTTGCGATCAGATCGCTCCTAGATGAGCAGCTGAATTCGACATTGACTTCATATATTTCGAAGATAAAATCATTATACATAGCTTACCCCTCGAATTGACGGAATCCGCCTAACTGCCTCTAGGGACCATGAAAAGTCGACCGTTGGAGCCGAAAAGAAACGCCTATTCCCATTCGATCGCCAGCACACCTTATCCAGCTCTCGAACTGAGTCGGTCGATCCTAGCGTAGCTCAAAATAAATCGTTGCTCCAACCTAAATCTTATATATTCCAATGCACGTTGGTATAATTGATGCGACTCTGTCGATGCACAAAAAAATGAAGGAAATGGTGATGTAAGATTTTCGCACGTGAACAAGAATTTCTGTAAGTGCAAAAAGTGTCTACACCAAAGATTACCCTTTATTGATTCCCTCTATTTCCTCCCCCCCCCCACCCACTCCATTTTCTTCCCGTTGCCAGAATTGAGCCATACTGCTCTTAAGTGCGCCCATCACACATTGCAACTAAGGATGGTTAAATACGGTCTGAACGCAGATATCAAAGCTGTCTTCATTGTTCACTTTAAAACCATATACCAAGAGTATGCGGAACGCAAATGCCAACCTGAGGAGCGCCGCCTCGCATCTTCGATTGCCATTGGCACTCGCCTCTTCAGCATCGGCATTTTGTCTCCATCGCTCCAACGATTCGATCACCTTTCCCGCGTCGCTAGCCATCCAATGACCGTTTTCTGCCACCTTGGCGCTCGCATAACGTATCGCCGCCTCCTCCAGCTACTCATCCTTCTGGGTGACATCGACCAATCCACCTAAAAGAAGAACAAATGGAGTAGCCTGCTGAAGAAGTGAGCATGATACACCTGGAACAACTTAAATGAACCCTTAAAAATAGCAAAATCAAAATGATGCCCTTTACTAACTCTTTTAGTGACCTCAACCACTACCAAAAGGAAAACTCGGCCGGTTAGAAGTGAAGAAATTCCCCGTCAACTGCTAACAGATCCAACTTTTTAGGCCGCTGCTTATCGTGTCACGAAAATGCACGCGCTCGATCGCTGTGCAGTTTCGTAGCAGTGCGCAACGCCTCACTGCCGTTATATTTGAGGGGTGAGTTGGTTGGTGGACATCCCAATAAGATGGAAGAATTCACGCCGATAGCGAGAATGTACAAACGCCGAGTCCGTACCAACCGAGCCAAATGGAAACCTCACCGAAACCACTGAATACACCGTTCCGCTCAGCACAAGAGCCCATCCGCCTCACCGCACCCCGCCACAACACGAAATAACACTGAGCGCTGCTGCAGAAGACAGCGCTTATATATGTGTGCCTATTACCATTTTGGCGCAAATATGACGTTTTGCGTCATCGTCAAGATCACAGTGCGATCACCGCGTATTACTGTGATCTTGATCACAGCGTGTTACTGTGATCTTGATCACCGCGTGTTACTGTGATCTGAATCACCGCCTGTTACTGTGATCAATACGCGGTTCACGCGAGCAAGCGTTAGTGCCCAGTGATACTCCTGTAGAGACCGTTCAAAATGGGCTAGCGGCGCCTTCTTCAGACCAACCCCTCCCGCTCGGACTAATCAGGACGGAAATTCCCCCACCCCTCTCAACAAACCTTCCTCATAATTTTTGGGAAATGATATTTCTTCCCTAAATTAACGCAAAGAGGTTGCGAATTCTGCTGTAAGTGACGAGGCGCACTTATGTGCACACAGCATCACATTTAAGCACAGTGATATAAACATGTTCCATCAATGCTAAAAAATAGCCTAAAAACAAGCTCATTACAAAATAGATGGACCCCATCTGCTCTGCGTCTCTCATCATTTTTCGCTCTCCATCGTCTTCTATTCGTCCCAGCATAGATAGCAGAAAGGCTATTCCCTTTTAATATAAAATATTCAGAAAAATCTTGACCCTTCGTCCCCATCCCCTTCCTCCCCCCGAATTTTCCAGAAAAGCGCCGTTTAACGAGCCTCCGGTTACCTTCCTGTTCCCGAAAACAGCAGACACCTTCCTGTTTCTATTAATTTAGCATAGAGCGAAAACCGGTTGGTCACAAAATAATGAAATCTTTTAGTACAATCACTCCATGTCGATTCACATCAAACAAGAAAAATCAACGGTGAAAACTGTTAGACAGCATGCACTCGCAATCATACTAAAGTAAACAACAATAAGCTATAGCATGAAAAGAAGCCGATGAAGTTCACTGCTTTCAACGCACAAACACATTTGAATAACCGAACCAGCAGAATGGTTTCTGCCCCTTAACAAGAAAGACTTCTTATTTGGATATGAGAGTGAATGAAGCGGAGCTAAACTCGCGAACCAGATGCCCTCTTCTTTGCTAGCTCAGAAAAGTGGTCAAAATAAGATCGCTTTCTTTTTGCCCTTTCATGCTTCCATCGACTTGTAAGTTCCGAGTGTAATTTTACGGCTAAACAAAAGAATGAAGAACAACGTTGAAGAAATCGAAGAACACGATGCATTCACAAAAATATGAAACAAATCTCAGCTTCAAGCCTAACGAACAACCAATGTAATTTTTAAAAAATTCAGCTAAAAGATTAGAGCAGAAAGCAAAAATAATTTCTTTATACTAACCAAAATTCGGTTCTCGAGGCAGTGGAGTTGTAGTAATATCGATTGTACCAATGGGCTCATTCATTGTTCGACCTGAAATTCAATAAGAAGTTAATTTTATTCACATTACAAGCAACGATTAATGACAGTTTCTGTTAGCGGAGCAAAAATGATGGATGGCTTCATGGCTTCATCGCAGCATAAAACAATGTAAAATGTTCTTCGCTAGGCTTCTAAAAAACCTCCCGCTAAGCTTTTTAGACGACGTGGGCACCTGCAATCTCTTGAGGTTTTTGATGCCTCTTTTGCGGCAGTGACAGAATTTTTAAATCACGTCCAATTCCCTTACTACATAACTCATCGTGGTTCCTAAAAAATTGTTATACGTGTATTTGCTATGATTGCAGCATGTTCATTGGAACATAATTAAAGTTTTCGCTTCCATATTATTCTCTATTCAAGTTTCATTCTGCATAAACATTTAAAGAATCAATTATAACTATGAGGCGCCTTTAGAATGCGATACTAAACGCCTCAGAACATAACCTCAGTACCATAGCTATCCAATCTCTTTATTCCGAATCTTCAGAAAATGTACTGCATCATGAAAAACTTCCCCCATTTTCTCGGGCTCCGTGTAGATGAAGTATTATATATATATATATATATATATATATATATATATATATATATATATATATATATATATATATATATATATATATATACTTCAAATCATAAAAGTGCTGACAATAAGTGTGACGCAAACGCATTTAGTCTGTGCGCACGCATGGTGGATGTGTGTAAGCGCACGACCTCAGCGGCGCCGGCTCTTCGAACGAGACAAAACAAGGCAAACCCCTCAAGTGATGTTTATCTATGTCTTTCGCTCACGATGGACACATACACATGAACTCGAGCTCTTCACTTCTCAAACATGAAAGTACGTACACTAGTTGCGTCTTGCGTCTTAAAAGTCACTACCATCTAAAACGGCATTCATCCTCACATATGAAGTCCGATTTTTAGTTTCAGATTACGACTTCAAGCTTCCCGGAAACAAATTTAAGATGAATAACGAATGCAACTTAAGCTGAAAAGAGTCAAGTTAAGCATCAACCCACTGAAAAGGAGCAGACCAAAGCCAAACTTGAAACCCTACATGAGGCTTCATGAACACTGGAAAATCCAGTAGACTCCAATATATCACCGCGCGCACACATCAGTTCAGGAATTTGCCGCCACCACATTCGTAAGGGTTACAGAATAGACATGACCGTTCCACGGACAATCTACCCGACCCATGAATGATAAAATGGCGGTGCTTTGATCACTGATCACTGATCACTGCACTATGCAATTGCAGCACGGCACCACATAACTACATATATCGAAATTGCGCCACTAATGATGGTGCATATCTCATTCTTCAAAACTTTCGGCGCCATCAAAAATGTGAATGAAGCTGATCGAATATCCTTATGTCATAACGTGTTAAATGAACAAGATGCTGAAGGTGCTCCAATGCATTTGATGCTTCACTGCAGCTTCATCAATAAAGAAGCTATGTCGTAGATAGCTGTCACTTATAAACGAAGCGCTCAATATAATGATAAAGCCATACAAGTTAATGGAGCATAAAGCGCCACCATAGACATGCCAACCAGCACTTTCATTTAGGGATCAACACCGGCAACAAGACTTGCTTATGAAAATCACCCAACATCAGAGACAAAAATTTCACCTAACACGAAGAATGTAATACTTACATTTCCTTATAATCGACCCATCCATGGCAAAAAAAAACCCACAAAATATGTCATAGTCTAAGGGGAAACAACGCCTTCACATCGCTACTACAAATAAGAACACAGAGTATTCTATTACCGAGGTCTTTGAATCCTCGAAATATTGATACTTTGGACGTTCCATAAGCAGGTTTCCTGCGCCTTGTGCTTTGCGGCGTTGTTGTGCAGACTGTATCGTAGAGCCACCTGAAAGTGCGCATACCCATAACAATTGTATTTATTTACCTTACAAGTTAAATGGCACCATGCTTAAGTCCAATCCTTCAGCACATACTTCGTTACGCGTATATTCTTAGTTCCCTGATAGGAAGATAACCCCACAGCCTGTGAACTCCTCTTTTCAGGTCTCATAAACTGGTCACAAAATGTGCCACCTGAGAGAAAATTTTCTCACAGACATGAGGCTAAAACGAAGATAAGGAGTGCTTGCATGAGACCTACTCATCCACTTAGCTTCCCTCATTAGTATTAAAGTAGCATAAACAGATGGGGAGGGAAATACGGAAGTGGAAGAGGGGTGAGAAAAGAGGTGGTATAGGAGAGGGAGGGATGAGAGGGGAGAAGGGATGGGCTAGACTACCTCACCATAAACAGACAGGGAGGAAAATGGGCAAATGGAAGAGGGGTGAGAAAAGAGGTGGTATAAGAGAGGGAGGGATGAGAGGGGAGAAGAGATGGGCTAGACTACCTCACCATAAACAGACAGGGAGGAAAATGGGCAAATGGAAAAGGGGTGAGAATAGAGGTGGTATGAGGAAAGGGAGGGGATGGGAGAGGAGGAGAAGGGATGCTAGACTACCTCGCCATGAACAGATGGGGAGGGAAATAGGCAAGTGGAAGAGGGGTGAGGAGAGAGATGGTATGAGGAAAGGGGGGGAATGGGAGAGGAGGAGAAGGGATGGGTTACATTACAACACCATAAACATTCGAAATGAAACGTTGAAATGACAGAGCCAATCTCTCAAAAAAATATATATATTTCAGCAAAGGCACTATGACAAAAAACAACCAAGCATAATGTTAATATTTTCCTTCCTGATAACATTTATTACATTTGCAGATAAATCTGATTCATTCAGTGGCACTTCAAAAGGCAGGACTTATTTTCGAGACGACGGAAGTGGGAAGAAATCCTTCAAGTGCACGCATTTAGAAAGACTCATTAAAAAAACATGTGCGAAGAAAGCTCGATTTAAATGTTGCTGGAGTTGATGTTAAGTCTAGTCCCCGTCCCGGAGCCGTTTTTCACCCACAACGGACCGCGGTTGTGTTCAACTAAGTAATGTTCAGTGACGGGTTGAACACATTGACGGTCAGGACCGGCACCGGATTTAAACTAGCTCAGGTGGGCCATCCTAAAGGATTCTACACCAGTATACCGCCTTATAGCAAATTCGATCTTCGCAACCTTCGCTTGGCTCTAATAGCGCATGATTTCAACGCCGCTACGCTCACAGCGCACCTGTTTCTACTTCCGGTCTTCTACCTATTGTGGTCTCCGCAGCGACCACTAAAAGGCGTACCACTACGTGGACCACCACCTATACGCAGGCACCGCAGTAAAAATGGCAGGACCAACTGAAAAATACGCTGCATGCGATGGTACGGCGATAAGAAGACCTCCAGATAGGGAATAAATGCACATTCCCGCCAGCTGCAAGTAATCCTTTCTGGGCATTCAATAACCAACCACAACCTCAGGTACAGCTCACCTGCCATTTCGCAAGGTTACAACTTTATCAAAATTACATCAAAGAAACTAAACATCATCACTTTATTCTCAGGTGTGAATAAGTTAAGGCTACAACTCTACCACAAGTACAGCAAACAATCACGGGAATTTGAATGTTTCTTAAAGCACCAACAACCGCATTATATGAAACGATAAGCAGTAATAAGCAGAAATAACGTAAAATAAAGTGAATAATAACATCACAAAAACAATTTATCAAAACTGAACGTTGCAATAACAACAAAGCAAACTTCTAGACTAGAAAAAAAAGTGAGAGGGAGAGAGTGAATGAAACCGATCCCCTCCCATTTATCCAGGTACACAATAAAACGTGTACCTGGATGTGCATAATAAATGCTTGAAGGTTATACGTGCGATGTCAAATTATAATGACCACCGAGTAATTATACGCGGGAGGGGGGACTTTTTTATAATTCAGTCGCATAATCGTGGGAACAAAGAAGAATCCAAAGAATGAGGCACCCGCGCAATTGTCCAGGGATCTATCAGTAGCATGTGCCTGACCAACCTACAGCGTCAACCAACCACACAAATTATTTGCGGAATACTGAAATGCGAACCAATTCTTGCTAATCATCAACACACCGCCCCAAGTCCCACAATAAACAGTCATGAGTTCTCACGCTTATGGAGGCATCCATGCACCAAGCATCTAATCATCCTCCCCACCCCCAATCCCTCCTCCCTATCCCAGTCTTCTTCGTCGTTCGCTAGCTCGTCTAATGGCTATATTCGTCAACAATACCAAAAAACTCGATTTCACAAGTGTGAAACATTTGTATACTATTCTACTCGTTAAAACTTTAGCAGCAAAAACAAACTTTATTTCAATAAACCTCATGTCTGTTTCCTCAGGCCCTAGAAAATGTACAACCACAGGCGTTTTAATTCAAGGTTATGCAATAGTGCATCGCTGCAAACCCTGTCCAAGGTACAACCACTTCAAAAAATGATCCCATCCTCCAGCCACGTAAAGAAACTCAACACTAATCATAGCCAATGACGGACCATCGTGATCTGTGATCCTTTCTCCTCCACCATACGATGAAGCTTCAGCGATTGGTCGTCGTCCTCAGCAAGCGGAGTTTCGCAATATATGAAACGCTTCAGTGAAGGAGTCTCCAATGTGGCCAACACATCCTCCACCCTGCACAATGCAGTACACGCCACCGATAGATATTCCAGCCTGGGAAGACGGCACAAATCTGCTATGCTGAAATTAATAAGGTATTATATAGATACACTACCTCAGATTGGGCTAATATAACAACATAAGACGCATAAGTGCATATCAGTGACGACTGTACAAGGAGCATATTTCTAGTCACTCCCATCAGAACGGTGGAATTATATAGCATAGCGAATAATACAAACGTATAGGAAATATTTAACCTACTGGAAGAGGACAACGAAAAGCTTTCGTGAAAAATTCAAATGGACGGCTAACTTGCTTGACATAAAACACGAAAATGGTTGCTTTAATTATTTTTACAATGGAAATCGCCAGAGTGTAAAGCAACAAACAACACGAAAGAACGAACAGGCACCCATTATGGGATAGGACTGTCCCTTCGGGTGTCGAAGGGAAGGTAACGCATAACTGCGGGCACTCTCCTCTCCATAATATCCCTCCTCCCTCCTTATCTCAGGTGCGCGACTGCAATATACCTTGCCAATTTTCTCATACCCTTTCAAAATCCAGAAAACTTATTTAAACGCACATCGGAACATCAAGTCGCAGATCGACATTCTTAGCTGGCAGCAGCAGTCAATAACGGCAGATCGTCATTACTCTACAAAAGCAGCACCAGAAATGGGGGGAGGGGAGGGGGGAGGGAGGGAACGGAATGTGAAAATGGGGAAGGCAGAAAAGCAAAGAACAGGAGATCCAAACTATTCTCAAAATCAAGTGTGGAAGTCGTCTATAGACTTTACTAGCGTTATCTGAACGCAAATAATAAACTGTATTCTTCGCTTCTCACACATCTGCCAATCCAACTTTGCTCTTTGTATCAAACCTTATGAAGCATCATACAGCGCTGAATAGCATTTCGCTCCATAGAACACAAAATTGAGGAAATAAAGCTTCATATATTCAATCAAATTTAACAAAGACAAACCTCTGAACAGGATTCGAGTCGACAGTGAGATAAGTGAGACGAGGAAAAATGCTGAATTCACATAAACTCGTGAACGCATTTTCCGAAGCGTCGAATACGGTTATGAAGGCAGCTAATGGCTCCAAATGTTTTAAACTGAAACAACATTTGATCCATTGCATTACCGAAATATTTCTTCCAAGTAGACAATACAGTTTTTAGCATTTTCCCCTCATTAAATTTTATCCACCCACATTTGATTATGGTACTTCCGAACAAACATACCTAAGCCTTTGATATACGAAGTTCTCAGCAGACGACTTTCGATATCAAAAAGGGAAATAAACGCCACAAAAAATTATTTCTATCACCAGAGGAAGAAATGCTAACCTTCGAAATCCGAGATTTCTTACTCTCAACTGGGCGCCCTTGTTTCCTGAATGAATGATTTTGTCGATAAGCCTTTCGCCCTTTTCGTCGACACTTCGCAGAAGAGCATTTAGGCATTGCTGCGCCATCATATCTCGGTACATCTCACGTCTCTGAGGGTCCAATTCATCCGCTAGTCGTTTCAGGTTCGCTAATATTTTCTCATGATGTTGAATAGGATCCACTTCCATTAGGCAACGTGTTAACGTGAACAACGGCCACTAAAATTCACCGAGATACTCCCGCAGAAGCCATTCTATCTGATAACAACATCAAAGACGTATTAAGGCTGTGGCCTATGTACAGACCTGCACAGCGATACTACATGCCTTAGTCACCGTTGCAGGTAAACGACAGCGCTATTATCTTACCCACGGTTTTGACAAACAAATGCAGGTAAATGATGACTCATTTTCGGTCAAATGCTAAATACTCTCAAAACACACTACATCGATTCACATTTAAATCATCCATAGATAAAACGTACCTGTATTTTCATAATGCGTAAGTATACTTGTCGTTTCTCCATAATCGCTCATGTTGCTAATGAACAGATATATTGACGACAGAGCCCTCATTCTGCCAATATGCCTCACCTCCTGTTCCATATGCCTCCCCCCCCCCCCTCAAACGATGAAAACAGCGGAGAGGAGTTGAAGTGAGCTCGCCCACACGATATTATCATAAAACGTAGAATAGAATGAAAGATGGATGCCCCTACATTCGAACTCCCTCCCCTCCACCCCAACCCCCCGTTAACTTCAAAATTGCATGCACCTAACAGTATTTATTGTAACATAATTAAGAAACATCTCAGTTTATAAAGCAATTCTTTGAATGCTTCAATTCTTCAAAAATCGAAAAATTTTGCTAACGGCAAATTTCTTAGCGTTTTTTTGCCCGCTGACATCGACAATGGATTTCATTATCAATGAAACCGCTAAAAAAACCCTCTTCACTATATGTTAAAAGCAGCTAAGTCTAATTCTTCTTTTTCACCTAGCCTCCTGCCCCTCCCCCCTACCTCTTCCTCATCTCGTAAACCGTCTTGTTGGGTACGAGGCGAAGGTTTTCGGAGAATCTCATTCCTCCCCTTCCTTGACAACAGTCCTAAGATTTCAGCGCTGTTGGAATCACTGCTTTCACGAAATAAACTGCTTAAAAAAGCAAAGGTTAAGAAAGTGAGACCTTATTGAGACGATCAGTTTTTTCTTTCGATATTTCTTCAATTAGGCCGTTGCAATTTTCGATAACAGTGCTCAACGCATCGCTTCTCGCTTTTGACAGTTGACGCCTATCGATGCCATATGCAGCATAAATAGCCTTCATATCCATATATCCTTCTTCAGGTTCCACTTCGCCGAGAATTAGACCTGCCGGAGATTTCAGCATTGCAGTGCCCAATATGTTTGATGAATTAATGTAGAATACTCGAGCGTATGTTGCCTTCTTATATATCGAAATCTGCAAAATTTGCTTGAAAAGTTTTAATTCCACAAGCCGGAAACTGAATATCAATTTGAACCATTCAATCAAAGCTCGTCAAATTCAAAAAATTTTCAACTACACAATCATAAAATTTGGGTGTTAGTAGAAATCAATATCCATAATGGTGATAAGGAATTCTTTTTATAGTAATTACGCATTGCTAGAAGAAATAAATAGTATTAAATGCCATCACAAGTAGTATTTGCTACTAGGTAATGGTGATGAACAGTACGCGGGTGGTATTCTGTGATGCAATTCACAATGCCAGCTGCAACAGTAGCAAATAACACATCAATAACTATGAATGGTGCTCCATTCAGATGGAACAGATAAGGAAACCTGATCATTGGGCATTCCTGATTTCCTTTGGCAAATTCTAAAACTCGGGTGGTTACGAATGGTGATGTTACTCGTCATGCTTGCTTAAAGAAGGAGAAAAGATGATGTGGTTTCCAGTAATAAAGAACTGAACGAATAAACAAACGAATGAAGGAATGAACTAACGGGACTCCAAAGGATGCTTTTTTGGATATCAGGCGGAAACGAGACGATATTGTTGACCTCTTCAACGCCTACCGGATCGCTGAGCACAAGGACCGCCGAACAACGCGACTCATCAAAGATGAGACTCATTACCGTTGTAGTCTTCGAATGTTCGCTACCTGAATGGCAATTATGCAAAATATTATATACATACGTGAACGTTAAGCTAACGGCACAGAATCAAAGCCTCGGCAAGACAGAGGAGGCAGATTTCGAAAAAAGAAGCAAATAACATGTCGAAGGAAAACTCCTTGCAAACTATAGGGTGCAACTTTAGAAAGGCTTTAGAAAATTTTCATCCTAAGAAATCTAGCGAAGGTGCACAATTACTTACAGATTTCGGCTACCCATCAAAGCCGAAAGAGAAAATATCCGGCAGGCCTAATTTGCAATCCTCTCCCTCTCTTTCCGGATTACAGATCCTATCCCCCCTTCCCCCTAAAAACGGTGCAGAATCTCATAAGGTTCATTAGAACATTATTATTTGTTGCATCAAAACGAGATCATCGAAGAACTTTCCTCTTCTTAACATAGATTACATAGATTCCGCCTTCACTTTACCCTAGGCAAGAACTCCATAAAATCTCCCCTTCCCCGCCACAATGCCATGCAAAAGTGCCTACTCTCTCGACTGCAACTCAATCCTTCAAAAATCATTAAATGTACAAAGACAAGTAGTGGGGAACGCACAACTACGCAACAATATAACTGTCGTGGATAACAGTAAAAAATAAAGCGGCTAAATGTGCGATAAATTAACGTACTGTAAGGATCCATCGCCATTAGCCATTCCGTGTATATCCATGCACTCTGATCCTCGGGATCAGTGAAGAATGCATTTGCCAGCTTCTGCAACATTACAGTACGAAAGATAATTGAATTCCCATAGCTGAAATATTCCCAAAAGAACAATTAAAATCGTGGACCATAGGGAAAGAAAGCTGCCTCTGGGCTGCTAAATGTCAACTAGACTGACTTAAATCTGGCAGTGTAAACCGCGTTGAAATGTTCACTAATACCGCCGACACAAGAAACTGCCACTCCCACCACTTCAAAAAGTGGAAAGCTAATTCATTCTGCTTGCTCACAGTGTTGACGTTTTCCCTTGGATCGGAAAGTTGTCCGCGAAATGCATCAAAGACGATAGGGATAGAATCACATACCTCATAATTGGCACCAGAGAAAGTGTTGGAGCACTCTTATACAGCCATAGAGATGGAACCGGCAACCTATGAGCGAAGATGACGTCACAAGATATAAAGAAATGCGCACGCCATGATTTCATAATAGAATAACTATTGCAGTGGACTTACTGCAGAACACCGCATCTCCCCTCTCTCCTTCGATCACTGCTCAGACCGCCATCACAAATATGATAGTGAGGGTCGTTCTCACACCACATTATCAAATAAGAATTTACGTATTAGTTCAGACGATTTTGAATACCTTCAATTCTCGAGCAATCGTTTCCTCATCCAAGAAAACACTTCCTAAGGAGTCGTAAGCACGTGACAGCAGAGATGATCGATAGTGCCATGCCGAATAGTTACTGAAGTTGGCGTTGATCATTCGATCGGAAAACCTGAACAAAGACTGCTTCACGTTGCAAGCAAAACAGATCCGCTGAGATAAAGGATGAATAACTTCAACTAAAATACTGACCGCATTTAGCTGGTGTATATGCGCATAAATGATACGGCAACCATCAACGAAAAGTCGAAGATATTTCATCCACACAGTGATAC
Organism: Baylisascaris procyonis; assembly: GCA_037389465.1. Classification (NCBI taxonomy): domain Eukaryota; kingdom Metazoa; phylum Nematoda; class Chromadorea; order Rhabditida; family Ascarididae; genus Baylisascaris; species Baylisascaris procyonis. The sequence goes on from JAZARR010000247.1 coordinate 462,821, forward strand.
TAAACTTTCGCGGACACGCCATAAAACATTACTTCTTACATACCTCCTCTCATAATCACTAAAGAAGACATTTCTTTCATACAAAAAAGAAACCGGCGATCGTCTATCCGTGGAAATAAGAATGCGTCCTGCAAATGTAGCGCATTCTTTACATCCTTGACGAAAATAAGTCGAATTCATCGGTCTCAAACTACGCTGAGGTGAGTGATAGCCACAGCTTCCAGAGTTACGTTCTGGAAATCAAACTTGAAGCTGTCCCTATCCTGATGCGATCTTAATCGGAACACTTTAGCAGCTTACAGCCTGTTTACGCTTCTGTAGTCCCAAAAAAGTGTCGATGTCCTCGGCTCTGAACATACGTGGCCGGTAGATGAACAGATTGCTTTGATTCCCCTACAACGATTCCAAAGCAGGTTCGCCCAACTAATGAGGTTTTTCGAACATATTGTAGCTGAAACAAAGCTACGAGTTGGTTTCTTCCTATACAATGTTAGTGTCACACCCTTAGCAACACGGTTCGCATTTTCTTCGGCCTATCATACAGCCAAAATTTGCTTAAATAGTGTTAAGCTTGTTTTATCCTCCCTCTCTTCTCCACCCCCCCCCCAAAGAAACTCAAATTTATCCAATTCTTCGATCTAACATTTAATTCAACTGTCAAAATGGGAAAAGACCTACTCCAATTCTTGTTGCTGAGTTTGGTTGGCGAGTTTAGCAACGAATCGCCGATAATCCCAACAATGAAAATTACGTCCATCCATCTGAAGTGCCTTCTCGGTCATCCTCAACTCCCGATCGATATTACGCTTAGCCATTAAACTTAGAGCCCAACCACGATGGAACCACGCACCATAAGACTTCGGGTTTTCCTATAACGACTCATAGAAATAAAAAAAAGTTCAAGATAAATTCATATTGGAAAACATTATTAACACATTTTTTACTGTCAACTCTAACAGAATAATTAAACTGAAGCATAGCAGTCTGTTGATTTCACTAATAAAGACGCTATTGCATAACGATGCAAATGAGTAAAGGTCTTCTGTTGCAGTCAATATCAGCGTTTTTTTTTTAGTGAAATTTCGAATCATCAAAAAATAATTGAATGTTCCGTTACAGTTTAAGTGAATATCGGATCCGTGGTACCGATCTTGATCACTACTCGTTCATATTCAAGATTTTTTCTTCAAGCATATGAAGCCATGTCGCCATAAAAGTTCACGAGAAACAAATCAAAAAAGGAGAAACAGCAATTAACCAATAATCGCACGAATGACATTAATCAACGAATTTATTAATACAAATTTATGCAAAAATCTAAGAGGAGAGTTTAATTACAGTTTACATTTATTTTTTCGTTTCCTCTTCCTTCACTATGTACTTTCACTTTCTTCCAATTGCGAGTTCATAAAACCACGCAACGAAGTTTGCTTATAGGAGAGAAGCGTCTGCTTCAAAGCCATTACAAATCAGCTTTCATGACAGAATTGGGAGGAGGTCATATAAATAGCTTATTAAGAAGATAACATCCTTAGCATTTTTGAAATGAAAAAAACCTTCAAATTTCCGATGGAAAGTTCACCAAGGTTTGAAAAACATCCTTTCTGATCGGTATCCAAGGAATGGAAAGGTAAAGCAGGAAATGGAAGGAAACATGGGAAATTATGAACGCAATAATCCCACTCTCTCTACTTCCCTTACTCTTATTCGACACGACGATATGCACCCACATTTTCGAAGAACTCATCATTAAGAAAATTCATCCACCCATTAGCTCCCATTTGTTGTGATGGAATATACCGCATTCTCCAAGAGTGATACTTCTACGGTGGTTAAACACCACACCTTAATTATTTTTGAATATATTCCCCCCCCCCCCGTTTTACCTACTATAGTCTACTACTCGCAGAGGAATATTTCATATCATGTCAGAAGAAAGAACGAGCAACCTACTATGATACATTGTTCAGTAAGCTCGAATTCTGCCGAAATAAGCATCTCGTTTCGTTTCATAACGGCCTCTTCGTTTTCTTCTCCGATGCTCTGAAAGGTATGATGCAATCTTTATTAGCAAATAAGTGCAATAAATGAAACATGCGCATATAAAAGCAGCCTTTTGGCTATTTGAAACTTTTCGAGGGGATCACATAAAAATTTTGTTTTTACGTTTATTTTAATTAATGTTTTGTCTGGGCTTCTCCCCTCGCTTTTGTTGGGTCTCCCCTCCATGTTACCGAAAAATATTTGATGGTGCCCAATTCAGGGAAATGTCAGCGGTTGTCACGAAGAGGACTTTATTGGAGACATCTTAAAATTGAAGAAAGGGTTAAGCTCAATGGGGAAGACGAGGAGGTAATAATAATAAAGGTTTCAATTAAATCTGCTAGCTGATACCAGTAATAGTAGTCCCAGGTGAACGAGGGCATCAATAAACGAAACAGATTTTTAAAATAACCTTGGTGATAAGATTCTCGATGGTCGCACGACGGATATTCCAAAACGTGTAGGCGTCAGGATTTTTGGCGAGAAGCGAGGCCGTTAACTGGAGCATTTCTTCGTCCAGTTCACCTGAATCTCTTACAACACTTCACCACTAAATAAAACATCATTTTCACCGATGGTATTGCCTATAGCGATAACTGAGATGAATAAATGCAATAAAGTTTCAATTCTGATCAGTGTGCACGACGACACACAAATAAACGCGCAGGGACTTCTGAAGAGTTCAATGAGAAACTCCCTTCCCAGGAAATATTCAAAGGAAATAGATGTTCCCTTCGAAATGAAATAATGCACATTACATAGGTACATAACCTGGATGTCTATTTATCTGTATTATTGTAGTCGAAATAAACATACATACATGTATATACATCGGCGAGCTACCCAAAACGTATGTCAGCAAAGGGGTTACCTTTGGCTCTCTTGTAGGAAACGCGATCCCTTATTGTACAATAGGTGCGTAACTTCGCCGCCTCCAACTTCTTTCTCGCCGCCCGTTCCTCCTCAGTTGTCGGCACCTTCTTTACAAAATGCATACTGCTGCCTAAAGTATTAGCTGTAGACAGCCGTAAATAACACATGACCGAAACGAAAAGAACTTATTTCTTTGAGCCAACAATTTGCCGGCTTAAACCTATTCCAGGTGTGAGGGGAGGCAACAGTTGGTTCTTAACCGACGCCGGATCTGATCAAGACAGTATTTCAACTATTACGATCATATAAATCTCATACTTACATGACAAGAATATTTAAATACCATTCTAGCATGCTATCACCAAACAAATAAGCGTGGGGAATTAAAAACGATGGGAAATGCCTCAAGTTAGGTCATTGCATAACGATTTATCAAAACGGTCTGGTTGGCACCAAACCTCAGAATCATCAAATAGCCAATGTTAACTTAGCATAATTGTACATGAACAATACATACGTCTTTGTTGAATGCAAATTCCGGATTCAAGAAAATGAAAAAAACCGGAAGCTACGAGCTCGTAACAAATTACGTCAACCGGAGTAATAAAACCTGAATCAACAACAATAATAAGATAACGAATAAAATTTTACAAGCATAATAATAACACCTATAATTCATGCAACTGCAAATCCATTCACTAAACCGAATGGTTTCATAAATGACTAGCACATAATAAAAGGTACATTCTGGTGTTCACAAAATTTAACTGATTCGACCGCGCAAGCAAATCTATGAAATCTGGTTTCTTTCTTTCCTTTTTGCGATATAGCTGGAATGATACTGCGATATAGCTGGTACAATATGCACACAAACTATCGAACACTTTTAAACAGTTAACTGACTCCCCCCCCCCCCCCCCAAAAAAAAAATAGTGAAGGTGGTGATTTTATGGTTTACATTATATTAATTCATTTCGTAATTTCAGCATAAACTGTTGCCCAGTTGAAGCGAGGGAGAGGGAGAGGGGAGGGAAAGGGGTACTCGACGAGGGTGTTAACGTGGGAAGGATGTGCAAGATAACGTCACTGATTATATGTTAAAAAAAGGATTTCTACGCCTTTTCATTTTATTTTTTTATTCCTCCTCTTTAAAACGTTTATCTTCCAAGGACAAATTTAATTGACGAACGAGGTAGAGGAAGGCGGGCAAAACTGAGATACCCATGTGCAACGCTTTCTAAAAAAATATATATATATATATATATATATATATATATATATATATATATATATATATATATATATATATATGATTTTTAAACACTCGACTTTTTACTTGATACAAACAGCAAATAAAAAAAATAAAGTTTGCGTCAAAGCATCTCGGCCATAAACCTTCACTACGACGTATGCTAACGTCCGCAGTCCATTCCAAATTGACACAGAAACGATGACTAATATTCGACAAGAGTCACTATGCTACATTTTGCATACGATGATTTTAAAAATGAATTCCACTTAGTCTTTAGACGGCGCAAATGTCCGCCGTTACCTGTTAGTTAGCTACCTATCACCTGCGAAGAATTCTTTAGCAGGTGAATATTCGTTTTCCCACAGCCTCTTTCAAAGTGACAAGTTGGTGTATGACGAAATGGTATGAGGAAATAGAAGTGAAGTAATGTTCACTCATAAATATAAACATTTGCAACGGTATATTGAGAACAATTAAGTGGAAGAATAAACACAGCACGAAACTCTATCTCATATCTAATAAGTAAAAAAAAGGCTAACTCTAGAAAACGGTTAAGATGACGCAGAAATGGGGCACCCTTGCAGACAACGATGAAACGCTGATTGCGAGGCGCGAACAGAGTTGAACACGTTCCCTAAATTGCGTACGCACCATTACCATACTTTGCACTCTGCAAATATTTAATACACTCTTCATATTATAAACATTTATGCGCGCAATACAAAAGATGGCCAAAATGGTCAATTAAGCCCAAATGAATTTTGTCAATAAATTCACGTTAATTGGCCAATCTAGATAGACGGCATAACGCAAACATTATACCTAACTGGCCATAAACAAAGCTAAACAGCCACTGAATTTGTAGTGTTATAGAATACATTTTAATTGACGTTTAAAGTGTGAAACAAATTAATTAAACGATTATTAAATAAGCAGAAAAATTCTCTAATAGAAGCATCTATACGAACATAAAAGTACTGGCACATCTGCAAGATTGATGTATAACTTCTAATTTTATCTATCAAATTTTCAATTCACACAATTGCTATAAAAGGAAAAACATACAGCCTCTTGCAAATACAAATATATAAATAAAAGAGAGAACTCGAATTCCTGAAACTTCGTTTGCTGCTGAAACCAATGGAAAGTGCTATCCTTCGACTCTATAGAATTATAAGGAAACATGCTCTCTACCTAGACTAAATTACCACAAATATAGGTAAACTTTCAAAATTTGGATTATAAGTGATACCGATAAAAAGTGAATCTTATAAAAGTTTAGAGTGATTTATTGCCTAACAAAACCTTGCAAAAAAAACCTTTTTGTCCCCACAATTCATGAAACATTTCGATTGGTTTTTTTCCTGTCATAACAAATGGAAGAAGGCACTCATCAAGTTGGGTGTTTTTTGTTACTTAAAACGCCCACTGAGAGATACGATTTTGAACAGCTAATATTCATCTTCCTTGCATTCTAGAAAACAATTCAATGATTTACATATTCCATAATCGGCAAAACGAATACTAATTATACTCGATCATACTTCAGTTAACCTTACTGAATACTCCCTCCAACGATATATTAAAAAAAGCATATGAAAGGAAATAAGCAAGTAAAGTTGAATAATGAATCACTTTTGAAATCTTGCAAACAGTACAAATGCAATTATTATAGGTAAGGCATATATATATATGCCCATAAACAAATTTGCAATTATTTGAGAAAAAAAAAAGAGATTAATTTGTGAGAAAATATTTAAAGCATATTTATCACTATTATAATAATCGAAATGAGCACATACTATAACAATTAAAATTGTGATAACACAATGAGAGCAATTATATCATTGAATTATTCAAAACATTTTCAAATATAGTCACAAATGAATTAAAAAAACAAAATAAAAGAATAAAAAACAAGCCAAATTGCACATCAAGGCACCAACATTTTAGACGATCTTTATAGAATCGCAATGTTCAAGGTACAATCACACAAAATTGCAAAAAAAAAAAAAAAACATTATTTAAGAGCAGCCCTTTCTATTAGAAAAAAACTTCTTACTTCAATTCTACCTCTAATATTTTATATTAGTAAATTTAATTATTAGCAATATTTTTACAATGAGGCATTTACGCAAATATATATATGCCTTTTGTAATTAACATTAACAATAAAATTAAACGGTTAGCGTTGCCCGATGTGATGCGAAATATACGAAATACCCGCACGAATTGCTTACAGTGATGAGAGCGTGAGTTAACAGCAAGCATCTTCCGATATGTTCCACCTTATTCGGGATGCTCATATTAGATGTTCGTTGTCGTAGCCCATTTTACACATGGAGTACGCCTGGAATAATGGGAACTATTGCAAGAAAATCCTCTAAACTATGAACACCTCCTCGTTACATTTTATAATGGATTAAAAAAAGAGTCAGTGTTCGTACTAATGATTTGCAATTATCTTATAATAATAACCAGCGCATAAATCGTGGTTATAGAGTTGGAAGAAGGATTGGTGTTTCTTTTTTTTTCTTGGTGGGATTAGCGAGGACAATGCCATAAGCAATTCCACCACGGATAGGGTGGAGGGGTGAGGGGGAAGGGGTAGAATAGGAACGATTTTGCTACAAGAACAGCTCTATTACATTTGAAGCAAGCCACTATTTGTATTTCTTTCACTATTATAAACCCCTGTGAGCCGAAATGTTCGATAACGTTAGGAATCGCCGAATTTTTCTTATATATTTTACATCCATTAAGGTTATGAATGTGGTAACTCCCAGGATTAAATGTGGGGAGATAACTATTCCATTTAGAGAAAAAACTTTCTTTTGCTTTCTAAAAAAATGAAGGCTGCTCTTGTTGCAAATAAAGCGTGCAAAAAAAAAAAACACCGGAATATTCAGATTTACAAGCAATAACCAATGGTGTTTTCGGCCATCACTGAGAGCATTCTAAGGCTCGCTTGTCATAGAAGTTTGTTTCCAAGGATGGATATGCTCCAATTCAGGGGCTTGTGAAAATTGTCGATTTAAGTTCCTCTCTCGATCGCTGGAAAAAACTTTTTATGTTTACTCAATTTCTTTTTTTCACTGCATAAAAATGCAACTTACTAATTTTTTGAATTTGATAAATTCCTATGCAAATTTATTTCATCTAATTTTTCACCCCTTCTCAACACTCAACTATATTTACATAAAATGGCCTCTATTAAAGAATATATCGATTTGTCACCATCGAAGCATTTTTAGCTTCTTTAATTCTTTTTAGTCCCTTTTAGACCCAATAAATGCGTCCTTTCTTATCATCAATTCTCATAACAACAAATAACTACTTGATAAAGTATAGTGATTATTGCTTACTTTAAAACAGTATGTCTTGAAGATGCATATTACGACTACATCTAAAAACTATTGGGGGAGTGCATTTTCTTTCTGATAGCGTAAGATCAAGATCAATCTAGACATATAAATAATCTCCTATTCGAAGCGAACCATTGCAATGAGCAATCATAGGCCTTCTCTTTGAGTGCATTATTAAAGAAGGATGATTTAAAAAATATCACCCAAGTGAAAAAAAAAAACAAAATAAATAAAATAAAAGCTCCACTCTAGTAAAGTCGTCATGAGCGTTATAAATAGAAAACTCTTGAATAAATGGGATCAAAAAAAATTTTTTTTTTCTAATTAAATCTACATAAAATTATAAGAAATTGATTTTCGTAGGACTAAAATTAATTAACCTACTAAATTTATGCAATAATCTACTACACAGTATCATTTTGTGCAAATCGATAGTGCAAAGTGCATAAATAGTACAGATAGAAAATTGAACGTCATTCACATAGTATATCTGGAGACAATTATACAATGCTAAGATGATCTCTATAGGAGGCGCAAATTAACTATCAACAGAAGTTCCTAATCAATTCGCATTCCTTTTAGTGTATATTTTTATACAACGATTCAAATGAATAGAAATTAAAAGACGATAAAAAAAGAAATTCGTGGAAATTTTCCGATTAATTGATGAAAAAAAACAACACAGCATAAACAACGAAACAGTAAACACAATGGGTTTCTAAATATAACCGCTTATGAACGACTTTATAGAATCGAAAATGAATATGAGGATCTTAAATGTAAAGAAAGAAAATTGTTGCAAACGGTTCGCAATTAAGCAAATAAAGAAAAAAAAAAACGAAAATAATATGGCATTTAATTATGGAAGAATATTTGAATATATATTTTCTCGAAAAATTATATTCAACCAGCGCATATTTATTCTCATATAGATAAAAATTCCGGCACTATTGTATAGAACGATGGCACCCTAGCTGCGAACCACGAACGGAGCAAGCTTGTGTCCCATATTGTGTACGCATCACTACCGTATTCTGCACTATGTAAGCGAATGCTAACGCCCATTACAGGAACTTGAAAACTTGTGAAAGGAACATGCGGTTTTTTCCATCATTCAACTAAGAATGTCAAATAATGTCCCAATGCAAAATTTCAGCTCACTCGAAAGAGGGGAAGATTGCAGCTCTGCAAAGATTGCCGAGAACGATGGTCCATCCAGTAAGTGCACTTCCCCTCCTTCAAGTGAGCTGAAATGGGGACATTATTTGTCATTCTGGATTGAATAATAGAAGAAATGGCATCTTTCTATTACAAATTTTCGAGTTTCTGTGAGGGCCGTAATTATCCGCTTGCAGAGTGCAGAGTACGGTAATGATGCGTACGCAATGTGGGGGCACAAACTCAGCTCCGCTCGCGGTTCGCAACGGGGATGTCATCGTTCTATGCAAGTGCTAAAAATCCCTTTATTATTTTTATAATGAGTCACTTTAAATCGATTTGATTGGCTAAATTTAATGCTTGCTGTTTAATACTATTAAGCAGATATTAAAAGGTTCTCGTTTATTTTTTTATCAGGGGTGAATGAAAAAAAGAAATATAATTTAGTGGAAACTTTTTAGGCAGATAGCATAAAATGATATGTTCCTTTCTCAGGTGATTAAGAGCTATAAAAACATCAATTTGAAAAGAAAATTACTGAAAACCTCTAAGAATAATCAAATTCACTCATCATGAAGTATAGAGAAGAACGAATATGAGGGAGAAATGTTTTTTGTTGGCAATGAAAGAAAAAATCCATAAAGAGCAATTTTCAAATATTAGATAGTATAAAAATATGATTTTTAAGAACAATCGAGGAGAAAAATTAGCCGAAAAAAGGAAAATAAAAAACTTTCTCACTTGACTACATTCAAAATTTTAGCTTGAAAATGATAGCAATTACTAATTTTTAGATGATTTTGTTTTACTTTAATATAATGGCAGATAAGCGTGAAATAAGCGAAAATATTTTTTCTCACATATATCACATTTCAACAGACCCTTTGAGTAGTTCGGGCACCTTCGATGAAGGTGAGTTTTCGCTCTCACCGCTACTTGGAGGATCGGTCGTTATATGCGGTATCTGATGTTTGACGACGCCACCATCCTGATCGGCCATTAACCTGTAAATTAATATAATGTCATAAACTTGCATATTTTGCAGTGCATAAATAAGTGAATTCAAGAATACTTGGGTGGCAGGTTTGTGCCTCCACCTATGAACTCTTTGATATTTTTACCCATCCCACCGATTTTCCAAAAAGATGTTGGGTAATACTGCATCTCCTTGATGGTGATTTACAACTATGAATCTTTCTTGTTGCTGATTAGCTCAAATTGTCACCCAAGACTCGGAAGTTCAAGAATTAGAAAATTTAGGAAAGCCGGAAATTTTCAGGAAAAATTGGTACCCCCACAAAATTTTCGAAATACCTAAGCGTTATTTTTCCGGGTGGTTCATTTCTAAGTATCAATACGCATATGCATTTTTCATAAAATGTTTTCGGTCCAAGTATGATTTATAGCTATGCCTCATCACCTCAAAGAGTACTGAAGTAAAAAAGAACATTGGGAATGCGGTTTTGGACAACATTGGGGTAACAAGCGCTAAAATAAAAGAGTTTTGAAGAGTCCATCTTCGCTGCAAATATTATCTTACCAGATATGCCGCATCTCAGTGTACGCTGGTAATCTTTCCTAATTCATGCGATGCCAAAATAGAGTGGAAAATGAAAGAAACAGAAAGTTGGGAAATTTTTGCAAAAGGATAGGCAATTTCTACCTGCAACGCCGTCATTATGCTCTAGTATGCCTTACAACATGAACATTGCATATTTCTCTTCGAGTTGTCTTTAATTTTATTGAGTTCAATGAGCAACAAATAGGCCTAATTTATGAGGGGATATTTCCAACCACAATATTCGATGGGTTTGCGAATGTCAGTTCTTATATAGGGTACTCAAAAAATATGCCGATATAAAAGTTGATTGATGAAGAAAACAGCTCAAAACCATCTAAAGTAAAGACGAGAGATGAAGCAAATTTATAATAATCAATTAAAGAGACCTTGCTGTTTGTTGAGCGTGATTCATTCCATGACGCATAAACGATGGCGGATTCCTGTGGTGATTGCGACCTGAAATTAATAATTTTTGCAGAATAAAGTGGTGCCAATTTACTTTTTCACAAAAATGAAAAGTTTCCCGAACCGTGAGGTCAAAACCAAAAAATGAATATTGCAATATAAGGTTTTTAAACGTTGCAATTTGAGAACGATTATGACTAAATTGTTTTTGCAAATATGAGCTAAAATATTGCAACTATTGCAATCATCATAATATTCAAGAAATATTGCATCCGTATTTAAGCCTAAAAATTCAAATTTTTTGGTCATAGAGACTTCGTTGATACGAAGCAACACTAAATCACATCACTGTTATTTCAGTGAAAAGACCGGAAACGAAGCACAGAAACATAAAGAAAGCGAATAGCATGAATTACTTACCCATATAACTAGCTGTGTTACCCTGACCGTCGCTCCTCACTGAAACGAGATCGTCCGTTTGTGTATGAGGTTGATAATCTCTATTTTCCATCTGAAATCAACTACACTACAACAGTGTGCATGAAAAATGAACAAAAGATCAAGTGAAACGAACTTGTAAAACCAGATACCAGCTCGGATTTAGCCTATGCCAGATGTTTTCCTAGGCGGCCATTGATAAAAACTCGCCACCTTTGCAGAGAACGATGGCACCCCGGTTGCGAACCGCGAACGAAGCTATGCTCGCGCTGCACATTGTGTACGCACCACTACCGTACTCTGCACTCTGTAAGCGAATGCTAACGCCCATCACAGGAACTTGAAAACTTGTGACAGAAACATGCGATTTTTTCCATCATCCAACTAAGAATGTCAAATAATGTCCCAATGCAAAATTTCAGCTCAGTCGAAAGAGGGGAAGTGCAGTTGTTGGATGGACCATCGGGCTCAATTGAAGAGAACGATGGCGCTTCCAGCAAGTGTTCCTCACGTGCTTCAACTGAGCTGAAAATTTGCGTGGGAACACAATCTGACATTCTGAGTTGAATGTAGAAAAAATTGCATATTTCTGTAAGAAGCTTCCGAGTTTCCGTGGTGGGCGTTAGGATTCCTTTGCACAAAGTGCAGAGTAATGGTAGTGATGCACACGCGCGGGCGGGCACGAGCTGAACTCCGTTCGCGGTTCGCAGCGAGTGTGCCAACGTTCTCTGCAATTATGCCAAAAACTCATGTCACCTTCTGAGTGCTTTTTAAATTGGCAACGGTGATAAAACCTCACCTTGTCCCTTACCACCGACCCTAATTAATGAAGTGTCGAGAATGACGGAACGACAATGAAAAAAATGAAAAGAATAAGGGAAGAAGGAAAGACAAATGATTAAAGAAACAGGCATAATTACTTAGGTGGCAACGAGACAAACTCACTCTAACAAAGAAAACTATTTAACGCAAGCGAAATGTAGGAATAAAAAAGTGCTCCATATTCAATACATCGCTTCTAGCAAAAATACTATCGCTTTAACACTCATGTGCGATACCTAAAAGAGTATATTTAAGCATTGTACAGGAAATCAAATAAAGAAGTTGAACTGAATGAAATACACTCCATGAAAAAAGTTTTGAGATTTCAATAACGGCTTAAAATAGGTTGATAATCATTTATATTAATAAGGAGGAAAAACTGTGAAATATCGCTGATCAACGCTTTCTTTTTGCTAATATACGCATCGAGGCTCGATAACAAATCCTCCCTCAAGATAAGCTTCATCGAAAAATCGGGAAACCGTCATACGACCGAAGCAAACTTCTTCAAGACTATAGCTCTTTCGAAAAAAAATTAACATACTACTTACCGCCTATATAATATTTGTAGATAACTGACTTATACTTCCTCTAAATCATTGGAAGATATGATGGATCCTATCATCGATTATATTTCCACTTCAAACCATGGTAAAAAGTGCAAGACCTTTGGACATGCCGCATTAAAAATTTAGGAAAACGCATAAGTCTGTTGGCTTACAGCCAACATTTCACGATATTTACTGAAAAAAAAAATGTAAGCCCCGAGCATAACGAATAGCCGCTGAATTTTATACTCTCGTTTAGTGATAGATCTTTGATAAAAAAAAGTTTTATATTTTTAAGAGGTGAAAGTCATTTATCATTAACGCTAAATGAAGAAAAACACGCAATATAGCGTGAACTGAATGTTTTCTTAAAGATATCAAACTAAATTGACACGCAATCATCATTAAACTTTTCGAAATTTCGAAAGTTTTTTCCATCAAAAATCTTCTCCCCTCCAACAGCACAATGTTTCTTATAAATTTACACCTATCTAATATCACTTAAATTCCTCCCAAACACTTGATACATTGAACCGAAAGACATATAAACAAATACACTTTTACATATGACACACTGCAAGAGATATTGATTTCTCGTTGAAAAGTTCTAATAGAAACAAATAAAGAAAAACGTTAGAGAGAATTAAAAGAAAATTCTTTATAATGACCTATGATTGAACGGAGTAAAAATTGCTAACGAATAAAAAAAATTGAATAATAAAGAACCCATATTTCAATCTATTCAATCATTCAAGCTATAAAAGTGTCGCTTTTTTTTCACTTACAAAAGGGGTAAAATAATGTGGCGCCACCCGTTTTGAAATGCTTGTGAACTGTTGGGCACTAGAAGAAGGAGGAATACTGCAGCACTAGGCCGACTGGCAGCAAAAATTTGAATGAAAAAGTCGAATTGACAAAAGTATATAACGAAGTTTTTGCTATCTAAAGTGATTGAAACTATCCCCTTTAAATTTTTGTGATTATTTCTGCCTAATCACATATAAATGGCTATTAAAGAGTGTACAATATGTCTATCAAATCTATTCTGAAATTCAAGCTTTAGTGATTTTCAAGTTGGGAACTATAGAATTATCAGACAAATCAATGCCAATAAACGTAAGTACGAGTTGATATAATGGCGCGACAATGGCTTCGCATATGCAAGTTATCAAGAATAAGAGTAAAAAATACGATTCAAGCTAAGTAGCTAACTAATTCCTCGAATAATTTCACAAAAGAAAGAGATATGGAAAACTTAGGGAAAATGAATAGCAATAAGCCGATGAAAATATGACTGAATGATTATCACAAGAAATAAAACGTCGCAACGAGGAAATATTCTCTCATCAGGCATGAATCGTCACTCTATGCTTATTTTTGGGGGCGAAATTAGGAACAATGAATTACAGACGCTTAGAAGAAAACTATAAATCTATCTGTAATGTTATTATTTAAATTCCCCCTATATTTGTTGATTATTTATGGTACCTAGTTTAAAGTTCCAGCCGGGGAAAAAAAGAAGCGATGTAGCCAAATTCTTGCCAGAATCAAACAATATGTTAGTCGATCTCTCTCGAGCAACTGTTTAAGACATCTGTTATACTAAGGAATAGCATTTATATTGAGAGAGGAGACGCGATGCAGTGATCATATAGCAGATAGAATAGACAGTTCGACGATCGTATGGTGAGAGGAACAGAGAAAGATAACGTGATTATGTGACGGCTGACAAAACGAGAAGCTTAGAGATTATGGAGCAGAGGGAGGTCGACATATTTTGCTAGACAACGACACTTCAGTTCCATGTTGTGCCAGCTAGACCACAGTGATAGATGACTTATGGAAAAAAGCAGAAAAAAAAAACCACACAAATTCAATAAGCGATGAGCAGATAATCGTGAAAAAAAAAAAACGGATTTGCTATACAATTGCAAATTTTTATAACGCTATTCTCTAGAAGAAATTATCGAATATAATTTACATTTTATTTTTTTCCCATATTCTTCATTTTGACGGTTATCGAAATTTTGAATGAGAAATTAGTGGAAAATGATTATCAATTTAGGCTAACAATCGGGACAAAGATCAATAATCGATTGATTAGGATAATGGGATAAAAATTTGAATACCCAAAAAAAATTTCTTAATGGAAAATTCGTGATGCAATAAATAAATAAACGAAAATTAATAGATAAAAGCTAACATGCCTGATAATCCCAACGACCTCGCCTTGCGGCACCATTATTGTTGACGCCGGCCGGTCGTCGTCGATTTCTTCGTACACAAAAAATGATACCATAGACGATCATCACCAAATACCCGGTTATCGTGAGGGCGATAAAACACAATCGCATATCGTTGAGGTAGCGAGCCACATCGTGTAAGTCATCCGCCATGCGAATGAACTTGTACGATTCACTGAAAAAAAGGAAAGACACCACTCAAGTTTATTAAATATTTTTTTATAGTTTATTAAATATATTTATGAATACAGCTTATTAGATACATATATAATTTATATTTGTAGTTTATTAGAGGAAGACGTTATCTCCATTCTGGAGGTTGTGAGATGAGAAAGGGGAGGAAGAAGCTGGCATAAAAGACCACAGCAGTTTAAAGCGCCGATTTATTTACAAGTTGCACTACCCGGATCACAGTATACCGTGGCCAATAATTCCGGACATGATTTGATCCTGGATAAGGTCTAGTAGAACTCACTGTTTTCACAGACGATGAGTTACTCCTTTTACGTCTTTAAGTAACAACACTAGACTTCTTTGGAAGCCCCGATATGATATCAGGTTCGTTCGGCTTGTCAAGTTATGTTGAAAATCACTGCGCACTATTGCACTTGTTAGATTTAATATGATATGATATTGCACTATTGCACTCGGTTTGATGTTAGATTAAGTGAGCAACAACTGTTTAATTCTAAAAAAATGCTCTAGGTACCTACCCAATTCAAACCTCGATGTTCAATCTTTTTCATTTAAAAGTTTATAGATCGTAATTCCGGTTTTATTTATGCAAATTTTTAGCCGATGACTCACCACTATTACCTTTTTTATTTGTGACTGAGATTTCAGTTATATTAATATATTAATTAAAGTTATATTAACTCACTCAATAATTCAACATAATTATCTACAGAAATGATTCAAACGAATAGAGATTAGAGGAAGAGAAGCGAAAACTAGGAAGCAGAACTCTAATAAACCCTTCTTGTAAGTAATTTCCCGATCTTATATACTTACAAATTTCTGAAGTCTAAAAACTTATGAATCTTTTTTAAAATACTCCCGCTTCAAGCTTACTCTCTTAATTCTTAAAATAAATAAACTTGTTTTAAAACATAAAAACTTGGCAAAACATACAAACATATAAATCTGACTGTTTATTTCGCCTTTATAAACTTTTTTTAACCCGTTCACATTCGATAGAAAATTTACCACTTTAGAATAACCGTCATAAATCTAAAATAACATAAGATGGTGAAAAATAGCAAGAAAAATTCTTCATAGTATATCAAACGCGATATAATCTTCTAAAGTAATGTAACGTTAATTATGATCGACAGTTAGGTGCATAGCAATATGTTTGTTCATCAGCATATCACACTTTAATTTCCTTCAGCTTTAATTTTCTTCAATACAGTGATGAAAATAAAGAGATAATTCAGTGCTAAATGAACTAGGAAGTTGAGAATCATAGAATGGATTAAGTTAATATAGATAGCGGATACTATCACATAGATTGGTTACAAACTAATGTTTGCATTTTGAGAATAGAAGAGGGCGAAATTTCTGAGAAAGTAAAAGAAAAAATGAAAATATGAAAATTGCAGAATTGCAGAACGATCAGGAATAGAGCACTTTGAAGGGGGAAAAAGCTCTAAATAGTTTTTTTTTTTTGAAAACAGGAAGACTTAGATGCGTAGTGCTATCGAGTAAACAAGACCTTTATGCTTTCATTTAAGAAGCACTATAGGCATCTATTAAGAAGACATAGAAGAAATCTCGAATGTGCTTTCGAATATTTTAAAGTTGTCCAATCGTAATTAAATTGTTATTCAAAGATTTTAGTTCTCTTATCAAAAAAAAACAAACAAAAACAAACAAACTAGAGGGATTCCACAGAATAAAACCAGCCCAAAAAAATCTTTGTTGTAGATTCGGCACAATCGAAATGGATATGTAGTAGAACCTTTTCTCGAGTAAATTATTCATAAAGTCGACTGCAAGCGGTGAGAATCGCGCGAACATATCTCTCGAAGAGATAGATGTTTCGGCAAATGAATTTGATGACATTCGTCGCATCCGTAAAAATTTAGCGATAACCATATTAAAACACCTTCAGTGCGGCTGTCTCTAACGGAGTTATCGTGTCGACAATTCGACAGTCTCTCACTTTAGTGAGTGACGTTCCGCTTAGGATAATAGAATAGAGGCGTTATGGGGATGCGATGAATAGCGCATTACAAATGGCATCGTTGTGTTGCAAAAATTATTTCGTTGCTATAGGCGACGCAAAGGATGAAAGCGCATCCTGTTTCAGCATGAAACATTTCTCATTTGTTCATTTATGAAAATGCAACCAAAGATAGCGACGATAAATTAGTGAAAGGTTCGAATCGCATATAAACGAATGGGACATTTAGTGCGAATAAAATTTTTGAATAATAAACACCTTCAAAGTAGGTAAAAGAGGCTTCTGTTTTACCTATCATCATCGACGTTCTCCATTAGGTCGATGATAATAGGATTTTTTTCGTGTGCATTTTCTTTATTTCACTGATCTATTATAATACTACTGAATGAAGATATTTGGCTATGATGGTGTATTTCATAACACAAGCTTCTGTGTTATGATATACATTATCACACAGTCACTGAACGAAACTTCAACTTTCTTCTCATGCACCTTCGATGAACTAAATCGACTGTGATCCGCAAAAGGATTGAATCAGGAATAAAATTATAAAGATATGATCGCAAAGTGAATCTACAGCTATCATGCCAAAACGAGCAGAAGAACTACATCCTATAGAAGAATCTTTGGTATGATTTTCGTGGAATTGTGGATCTTCAAAAATACGCTCCTTAATCCCGATAAGGAGTCAAAGGATGCGTCTAATTCGACTTTCAAGGTAAGCGACTGATTTCTTAGTGGGATCGACACAAAGTTGACTACATCTTAACCAGACAACGAGAGAACTTTCATGAAAATATTCAAATGGATTGCAGTGACTTTTGACAAATTTCATATATTTATGCAAAAAATTTCATTATGCAAGAATGTGTGAAAATTCAAAATATGCATATACCCAGCTAATATGCAAATTTGCATATTCAAATAAAACACTGGTCGATATGAAACACATTTCGTTAAACTAATTCCTTGTCCGCTAAACACTTCTACCTTTTGGCAGTCCTACATCTGTGGTCTCTGGATGCCTACATTTAAAACGCAAAACAAATTTTCCTTTAAACTTGATTAATCTCGACTTACGAGAGGAAAGATAAACATTCAATGTATCATGTTGATCTAGAGTGCATTATAGAGGCAACGTTCGACAGTGAAAAATGCTACGAACAGCACCATTTCAAATTTGCAGCAAAGATTATGACCACAAAAAATAGATAATAATTGAAAGAGAAAGGTCGCTAAAAATTTGAATATTTCATGCGAAAGAGAGGGGCAGAGAACTTCTTCTTCGTTAACGGTATGATCTGAAGCTAGAATATTCACAAATCTATTTCGATGAGTTCTGGGTATTTCAATTCCTCTCCTCTCCCCCCCCCCCCCCCAAAAAAAAAAAATTTTCCTTCGCTCCTCTCTTCCGCTCATGTTTAAATATTTCTGATATCTGTGCAAGGTGATTAGCTTGCTTCTATATCAATTCAATAAGTAACCTCATGGTCGCTTTGGATTAAAGGATTTATCATAGCCTACCCCCTAATCTGATTGTACTAGCTTAACGCATACTTACAAGAAAATACCATGTGGGACCTGTAAAATAATAAAAAGTAATAAATATAGTAAATGATAAATGAAAGCTGCAATATGACTGTCCAAAATTCGATGCAAGAACTGATATTATCGTCTTTATCACTATTAGCTTCTGACAACGACCACATGCAAGTGATATCTAAAAGTGCGTAATCTACATAAAAGCACATTTAAAGCTGAAAGCTTCTACGCGTATTGAGCATGTTTGTTAGCAATAATATAAGCTACCAAATTGTATAATAGCAGGAGCTGGCTGGCAGGAACATAGTGGGTGAAAACATTCTCATAAATATTAGAATTGCGTCATAGTCATACACGCGAAAAAAAGCAAAAAAAGCGAACAAAACAACAGCGCTATAATTTTCCATATTTTCAAAATCAAAATTCATTGAAATTCATTCAGAAATTATTGTGATATAAATCGTATAGTTTGAGAAATTTTGTTTTCCTGAAAAAAAATCCATAAAATTAGTAAAAAATATAAAACAATCTAAAAAAATTAGTAGTAAAAATTTTCCGGTAAATAGAATATATTGATTGAATGCCCCTTCAAACGATATTTGTTCTTCCGATTCGGAAGAAAGGATAATTTTCGTTTCACTCCTTTCTTCTTTTTCGTTCAAATCAAAACTTCTCCTTTTGTCCTCCCTTCTATCCTTCAGAGGATATTTCATTTCCGTTCTTTTCTCTCCCATTCAAAAAATAATTCTTTCACAGAATGCCCTTCACATATTGACTATTGAGAAACAATACTTAAAGAATAGGAAAACGCAAAATTATTCGTTCTTCGGAGACGAAATTACTTCTTTTAATCGTTTTATAACTCGTTTATTTGTTGTAATGGGCAACTAAATTTCAGATTCTAAACAAAACAACAAAATTTTGTAATTTCCTATGTAAATTTTGAGATATGGTCATCATGTTTAGCAGGTTCCAACCATAAAGCTAAAAATTTTCGCCAACTCTTTTCTTTTTAGAATATCAAATCCAAAGGTAGGGGCCTAATACGGTTGACGGATCGAACAATCAGAGGCTGCAACTGTGCGGAAAAGGAGAAAAATGAGTAGAAAATTGAGAGACCAAATACAAGAACCGATATTCTAGAAAATATGACTCACTGAAGCACAATCGTGATGAATGTTGAAGAATATTGATTAAGTGCACAAAATGAGCTCTTGATTAGCTTATTGCCAGTCGCCTTTTGAAATTTACAATAACTTATACAAAGCTACGCTCACTGCTTTGTATCAACAAAGTTATATTTACTATAAACGTCCACTTATGTTTACTGTAAACTCTGATTTGCATAGGTAACAAAGTCACCACTAATAAAAGCTTAAATGCCTCCACTACTGCATAAAAAATGGAGAAAAAATTGATTTTTTCATATACATTTCAAAAAATACAATCTCAGACTTCCATATTATTAATTCTTCTGCTATTCTATCACAGTGAGCGAGGTATGTTTCATTTAAAGAAATAGAACTGTAACAGCATCATTATTTAAGTTTTCTAGAAAGATCACGATTAAATTCCACATGTCAAAAGATATATGAGCAATAATCAATCATTGGGCACATTCAAATGTCGAATATTTCCCCATCGAATAGCAAGTAACCATCAGGTACTTCATCTCATGCGAATAAAATGAAATTAATTCAATGAAACATAATCAGTGGTACTTTCCAAGACAATTTTCTTGGATTTAGAGGAGGAAGGAGTGTAGAAGAGAGAAGAAGCCAGAATCAGAGCTTTAAAACAAGACATATAACCTATGGATGTTCATACAGTGGTACTGATACACTATCACTAAATAATCTCATAGAGTGCTCAACGATTCCGATCATCAAAGAGTTCAATGAATCGCTTCTCTATCAAGAAAGGTTTAGAAATGATAAGTTTTTTAAGTTTTAACAAAAAACTCACCTCTTTAGATTGTTATCCATTTCTTGAGGGATATTGAGAATCCAGAAACCCATTTATGCGATTCGAATTCGAGAGGAAATTCGTCTATTTTGATGGAAAAATTTGAAGGCATACAAAAAGAAAACTCAGTTGTTGATCACCAATAAGATCGGTTGTCAGCAAACACAAATGCGAATAAGATAGCACACTGTTGTGAGCAGCCCAACAGCACTAGATTCACAAAAATAGATCAATTACTTCGAGAAAGATTGCAGCACCACAAACAAAGAGACGATATTCGTGCATTAACATTCGAAACAACCCACTCATAAGTGATTTCATCACACGTTTCTCATACTAATAAAACTTAATTTTTATCGTTAATAAATATTTCAGAAGAAAAGGTGTTAAAACTTAACAAAAGAAAAGTTTACAACTTTAAATTAGCATTTTTATGCGAATAAAACTTAACGGTCATTATGAAATATTGCGCACTACTAAGAATATACATCATAACTTCAATATAAACGCCGCTTTCCTTCAGAAATCAAATATAACAGCAGTAAAGATGAATGGAATAAATGCAGCGTACCGGAAACGTACCCTAAACGTTCGTATTTCTGGCATAAACAAGTATTGCTCGTAATGACGAATAATCATTGCGTGTATATTGATTACCTAACAGGTTAGTAATGATGCATTATTGTAACAATTACTGCAAGTTACTCAAAAGTAATGAAAAATACATAATAATATACTAACTATTTAATCGAAATGAGCGCTTCTACAAATTTTCGCCAGAAAATTCCTAATCGACTAGTCGTAGAGTTCAGTCCAACTGTTAGTAAAATAAATTGAAGTACCCTCAAATCTTTTTGAAGTCGACTTGTTATTTATGCCCTAACCACTATGATGTAGAATGAATCTGTCGAATAACATTACCTATTTTCAATTCTTCCATGTTGAAAAAACCGTAAAAAAGGAATATGCTCACATTTATACGGAGATCTCATCTTCCCATAGCGCATTTTGCATATGCAAATTTGCAAAAGCATATAAAAAAAGAGTCA
Organism: Baylisascaris procyonis; assembly: GCA_037389465.1. NCBI lineage: Eukaryota > Metazoa > Nematoda > Chromadorea > Rhabditida > Ascarididae > Baylisascaris > Baylisascaris procyonis. Next base: position 484,270 of record JAZARR010000247.1, read on the forward strand.
AATAAAAGAGAGGTATTCAAGAGGATCGCATAGATACTGAAGAAATTCGATAGTGCAAGTAACTACTTTAAGTTATATTGTCGACAAGCTGCATCATATCTTTTGCTGTAGAGCATTCAGCAAATAAAGACCCCAATCAATACTCTAATTGACAATAATCATTACAGCAATTTTGAAGAAGCTTGCTATGCAAATTACAATTAGATCAAGTTATAGTTTTTGAATTTCGACACAATTTTATAATGTTGCAATTGAATGCTATGAGATCAAATAGAATTGAGCACACATTTTGGAATTTCCTTTGGTCAAAGATTGCGCTTGATGATGGTGTTCTATACTCCATTTTAGCGGTGAAAACGATTAATCGAAACTAAAACTGCACAATTCTATGAAAACACCAGATATGAGGGAAGAAAAGATTGTGCGAAATGATATCAAATATTCCTCCCTTCGCTCCTTCACTCATTTTCAGAATCGTAGGCGCAGAAATAGCACAGAAGTCTTTTGAAATAGTGATGATTCGTTTGGAATAAAACAATATCAGACAGAGTTAATGCTACCTCAGATCGATAAAAGGTTAAGACAGCGTTTGTTGAGATAATGGATCTAGAGAACCTTTGCCATAGTGAAACAAAATTACCTCGTCATTTAGTAAAATTCTTTCTTCAGTTAGAGAGAAATCGTCCCATATTGATCTCTAAGAGTATGAAACAACAAATATCAGAAAACCATAACGTTCTTTAAATGTATAAATCTTAAATAAGTTTTTATCATTTTCACTGATATCATTTTATATCATTTGAAATAAAATATTCTCACCTAAATATTCAAATTTTATCTAAACATTCAAATTTATCCACATATTCAATAGAAAATTGAAAACAAGATCAACAATAACTCTAAATTTACCATGGTTTTACTTAAAAGAAATGAGTGAATTCATTGGTGTACGCTAAGAGAGTAATTTACTATTTGACGAATGAAATACGAAAAGCTTCGCTTTCTTTTCTAATTAGCAACAATGCATAAGTGACTATGAAGCGATGCACATCAATGAAGTTGAGCTAAGGCTACGATCTTAATCGATAATTGCAATGAACTCGCAACATTTTCTTCTCAAGACGTCACTTCATATCACATTTCAATCTTGAGTGAAATTTTTCCATGAGGAAAATTTGATTTTCTTAGAAATAAAATCTGCATATAAAAGAAAATTTTAGCGAACACGAAAGGAATATTTCATTAAAAATAATATATTTACTAAAGGTATGAGGCAAATGATGTGATATAGGTGTATTCTCTTTGGAATTTTATGACCGAATCTTTCAGCGGAGAAAATTTGTTTTTTTTTTGCTTAAAAAATCAGAAAAAGTTCTCATTACTAGAAGATTTTGGACATTCATCACATTCGACTGAGCTTATTCGAAAATGCACTTAATTAGATAAAAGAAATTATTCTTGGATTTTAAGGGATTCAATCGATATCAGATGCTAAAAAAGCATGGGAAAGACTCGAAAACCTTAGAGACAGTGAAGAAAACTCACACAAAAAGCGAATTTTTCAAGAGTTTCCTAATGTTTCTTGAACACCGTCATATCATTATCACTGCTACCACTTGTATGATCTAAAGTATCATCAAATGCCATCATCTGGCGATCACCAGAAAAAGGCTACAGCAATTCCCTGATCGCAGGTTTCATTTCGCTCGACAGAAAGTGATCTTTGGCGACTTATAAGCTAATGAGGTGCAAAATTCGATGAAAATGAATAGGAGCAAATTTTCACGAAAATAAGAAGGATGGAAAGAAAAGCACTCATAGGATTCAAGCGGAAATCCTTCACATGGTGCAATATGAACGCGAATTTGCAAACGGTTTCTAACGGAAGGATGAATTTCTATCGCGCACAAAATGGACCTCGTTATCACCCTATACAGTGCAATCAGTGACTTTCTGTTGCCATCTCTCAATAAACTGATATTCTGAATTTATGACACCGTGATATTACTGTTCAAATGATTATATTCAGTGGCCAGAGAGAAATATTTTGATGGCGAGAAATGGTTTTTTTAAAAGCGATTAAAGAGGAGGCCTTATATCTTCTAAGTTATGATGTTGCGAGGCAACAGAACCACATTCTCAAAAAATGCATACTACGCATTAGTGATAGAGTGATGTCATAGACTGATAAACTGATACTGGGCTAGAGAAGAATACACATGTACAAACTCATGTAAAAATTATCAGTAATGCCATACGATGACGTCATTTAAACTGAACATTACTCAAATATAATGTCAAAAAGCATTTCAACATGATTCATGGGTTGCTACTGAACGATAAAACAAGTCATTGAAAAGAAATTGTGGCAGCAATTTTGTAAATAATCTATTCATTGCAATAAGCTATGAACGATGATTTTACTCAAATAAGTTGGAATATTTAAGAAAATAAAAGGAAAAGAAAATCCCTATGACAGCTGCTTTCTTATTTTTCCAGGAAGAAAATCTTCCCCAACGTAAACAAGCGACAAATTCAAATAATGTCTTTCTAAGATGAGCTGCAAAATCTTCTGCACAATTTGAAGAACTTGGTAATCCAACTTACAAATATAAGGCATGAGGTTTCATTTTCAAATTTCTACTTATATATTGTTGTATATTTATATTTCATTTATAACCAAACGAAATGCACTTTACAATCAACATTGCAAACAAGCACTAAATTCTTAGATTTTTTCGAACAAAGAAGTAACATAAAAAAGTATCAAGTACTTTGGTGAGCTCAAATATCGGAAAACGTTTATTAAATCCTATCAAATACTATTAAATATTACATCGAAAAATAGTTCAAGAAAAAATAAGCGCGGTTCATAAAAATTTACCACACATGTGAATTTTTCGAAGTTTGATGCAAAGAAACAGCAATTGGCTAAGATCGTCTTCACTCTCAACAATTCATTAAAGCATGTTTTTCTAAATGAAACAAAAAGTTTTGTGAATATTTGCATGTAGGCAAACGTGTGTACGTTCACTATTTGTTCGAGTAAACATCTCTCACAATTCAATTTCGGATTATAAATCACGAGAATTTGCAACGTTGTAATTTGTTACCGACACATACAGTAGCCTTGTTTTTATGAGTGTTTAATTTTCGATCTTTGATTGGCTCTAATGTTTTTGCAACATTTCAAGAATCTTAAGCCTAATAACGCTTACAAATAACACGACTATAAGCTACCTATTTGTTATATTTCAGCGTTATTTCCCACTAAACATTATAGTAAATTTTCGATAAAAATCGCCATCATAGTCAACAGTTATTTTACATTAATATATTGTGACGTTATCCATTAGCAGAAGGCGCAATAGCTTTTATTTTGAGTATGCATAGCTTTCAACAAAGTCTTTCGGCTAGCAACTCCAGAGAGAGAGGGAGAGAGAGGAAGAGGCACAGAAAGAGAGAGAAAGAGGAAGAAAAGGAGGGAGGAAGAGAGGGAGAGAGAGAGAACAGAAAAGTAATAAACAAGCTTTAAAAGAGGAAACACATTGCGCACATATATTTTTGAATCAATTTTAGCAATTCCAGGATTGAAAACAATAATCATTTTAAGGTTTCAAATTTTCAGTTCTAAACAGTTGGGAACTTAGCGAGGAAAGCGAAAAATCTTTTGAAAAAACCCCATTCGAAAACATTTTTCGTGAATTGGGTTTCTAAGTTACAGTGGCAAAAATCGTCAAAATGTCCAAAATTTCGCCATTCTTTTCAAAAAAGCGTACTCCTTAGGATCCAGCACTTGAATAATCCCTATTTAGTTTCTTCATCGATTAGAAGTACGCTTCATATTTTATTTTTGTTGTATTTTATATTTGCATAAAAATTTCTACATGAACATTGTGCTACTGCAATTCACTTTAATAGAGCAAAGCATCGTCATGTTGCTTGCATGAGATATTCCTAGCTCGGCGATCGAGTTATAGCACTCTATGAGCCAAGAAACTGCTAATTAGATTAGGCATTGAAGCTCGACGAATGTCTTATTGATTGCATTCTTTGATAAGTAAGTATCTATTGCGTTAATATAGACGAAAAGATACTAAGAGCGAAAAAGTAGCGGAATTTCGACCAACTCGTTTAAATGAGACACTTATCAAAGAATGCAAAGAAAGCCACACACCGGCTTTCGTTGTTTCGCTAATAAATCTCAAGCATTCCAGCATTTTCGAATGACTGCTTCAATAAGAAAAATTTTAAATGAACAATACTTGACAGTTTATTGTTGCAATAAAAACATAACCCTAATTTTAGTGGTTTTGATGACAATTATTGGTGATATTTCAGTGGATACTTATTAGGTTAGTCGAAATTAATCCTTTTTTTGCGTCACAAAAAATTTCCTTTTGTTAAAAATCACAAATTTTTGTTTGAATTTCAATTTTAATTCGCAAAGAAGAAAGAAAGAGACTTATGACGATTATTGTGTCATAGATGACGGAACGCTAACATGCTATAAAGATGACTCGATGGTTCATTCATAAGAAACTAATTAAAAATTAGAATTCATAATGAAGCACTAGTTGATTATGAGAAGACCCATTTCAAGCCGAATGGCATCCTATATTTCGGGATTATAGTGTCCTCCTATATTTCGGCGATACTATTCCCTATTTTCTTTTTTTATCAAGCCGAACCAATCGTAATAAATAAAAGTCTCATTTAAAAGCGCTATACCTCGTTTATGTAATGAATATTTACTAATCTTTTTCTTTAAAGTGTGCTATAATAAAATACGGCATCTATAGATCTATTTCTAGTTTTTTTGATGGAAAAGCAATTGGGAGAGGTTTGAATCTTTAAAGAAAGAAAAGAAATCCAGATAACACCATTTGATGACCTCCATACCTGACAAAAGAATTGGGAAAAAAGTCCAAGAAGCCAGAAAAAATTGGAAAAAGGTTCCTAACACAAGAATAATATTACATCCTAAATGACATATCCACCTATCGATAACTTTTAAAGCAAAAATTAACTCGAAACTAAACGATTTCCGTTTATGCTTTAATCTATTGCATAGCAAATACATCGACATCGCTAAATTATGCGACATTTACTTTATGGCGGAGGCAAAAGAAAGAGGAAAAGATTTATATTGTTCGGCCATAATGGTGGCCAATGTTTCGAGAAGAAATAATTCATGCATCGCTGCGTTTACCCTCACAAATTGTCCCTCAATAAAATGGACGCTGAAAGTGGCTGCATTGTTTTTAGTCATACAGCACCTTAGTTCTTATACTTAAATATCAAAAGTATACATCATAGCGCTTAAGGAATAACCATAAGCTATGGTACACTTCTTAAAAAGTACCAACAGGTTGTGGTATGCTTCTTAAAAAATACCATAAGTTGTGGTATATTTCTTAAAAAATACCACAAGTTGTGGTATATTTCTTAAAAAATACCATAGGTTATGGCCACTACTTAAAAAATGCTCTAATCTGTGGTGTACTTCCTACATTACAACTTATGATAATTTGGATTGCATATATAAAATCCTTAGAAATTTTCACCCAAGGAAAAATTGAATGATCTCAAATCCTCTAAGAAATTATGCCATCTGCTTATATTATAATGGCTGCTTTCCACCTACACGAATAAAAAACGAAAGCGAAGGAGAGAAAGAGAAAAAAAGAGAGAAAGGCAGAGAGGGAAAAGAAAGAGGGAAAGAGAGGGAAACGCAGAGGGAGCAAAAGAAAGAGAGAAAGAGAGAGGAAGGCAGAGAGAGAAAAAGAAAGGAAGGAAAAGAAAATACAAAAATAGTCGAATTTCCGATATTCCTCTAAATATAAACTATACATTGTATTCACGATGCAAAGAGCAGAATGGTAAATAAGCTAATAGAGGTGAGCGTTATGCATATGTAAAACAACAAAATCACAAAAAAAGACAAAAACCTTGTCATTCTAATCCAATGACTAATGCTGAACAACGGATATTAACGGTGCTTAGTATGCACATCAATCGCTTACATTGAAAAAACTATATTAGACGACTGTGATAGTCGGTCGTCTATACGTTTCATTCCTCGTATAAGCATGCTCAGTATGCAAAAAAATTTCATCTCATAGAAAAATTTCAAGCACTATTTCTGACTAAATTCCCTAAGCATGAAGATTTAAAAAAGAAATAAATACAGCAGACGAATAGCGAGCGATAAGACAAGAAAACAGCAACCTACTCAATTATGTGAAGAAAGCGAACGAAAGAGTTGGAGAAAATAATGAAAATATAACCACCCCCACAATGGTGAAGTGATTTAAAAAAAGGAGTTAGAAGGGTTTTAGGATGGAATATGGGTAAGGGTAATACCGGGTCATAAATAGCAAAAATGATAAAAACTTCAACAAGCAGCAATTTTGCGATACAATCCTTCGCATCATGCTGACTAATGTTTCATTGAATATGCAACCGAATAGTTGTTGATGCAATACTAGTCGTATAAAAAGGTTTCAAGCCATCCTAGACCAACTTTTTGGGTATTTTGTAATATCGTATTTCCCAAGCTCAACATTGCTTCACCTTCACTTTCTAGATCTCAATGAAACCCATCATGTAGGTGTTTTCGTTTATATGGCTCAAACATCATTTTTATAGATGACTTATATGGCATAATTTTCGTATTTTCTTAACAACCAATACAAGTTAAAGATTAGTTTGCAATTGGAAGCTATTATACGTGAGAGAGATTTATGGATTTAGAGGGATTAAAAAATGGATAAACATTGCGTATCGATGAGAGAGAATTCCAAAATCTTTTAAAATATATGCATCAATTATAGCATAAATGTCAATTTCATATTTTTTAAACATGCAATTATCTCTTAGAAACATTTCTATTGGATCATTTCAAACAAATAATGATATGCGGCATTGAAAACGTTCTATATCGGCGATGATTAATCGCCAAAATATTGAAATTTCCAACAACAATTTTTAAACGTGACTAAATTTATGAGAAAATTCAATAAGAAAAATGACTAAAGAATTAGAAAAATGAACTAAAGACTAGCTTAATTACTGAAAAAACATGTGGATAACGAGGTATAAAAGTATAAAAGAAGGTTTAAATAATTAAAAAACGTGTTAACATCGATATAAATCCGAAAGTTTTTCAGCACTTTGCAAAGAATGATTAAGTAAATATTCCATAAATATTTATGGATAAGAACAAGATATGACGTGAACTGACTCATTAGACGTAGAGATTGCTACTGAGCGATACGTCGAGTGCTTATCAATGAAACCTTAAAATGCTGCAAAATTATACCTTGTTTAATTGCAAAGTTCAGCGCTATCGTTGAAAGAGGTCATAATATGACTCCTGGGGCTACAGACAACAAACGCATATTCAGCGCTACGATGAATGTTTTTAGATGCATTTGGAAATATCTTATCCACTATAGAATTTGTTGTTACAATGTTACAAATGATGAAGACTAAATTGATGCAATAAGCTGTCCATCACATCAAAAGAAGGTAGGAAAGGGAAAAGGAGAGAGAGAGAAAGAGAGAGGGCGAGAGATTCTCGACTTGCTTTTTTGTTCTTTTTTATTCATCCGTTAATGACGACGATTCGATGGTTTAGCAACTGCTCTCGAGGACGTTTCATCAAAATCAGTCGACACAAAAATGGACAATTAAAATGCACAACGTCGATGAAATCCATTGGAATTTGTGTTCTTTTGAACATACTACATACCTATGAAATTCACTGAACATACTACACATATCTATAGTCACTAGAAAAACAATTGGTATTGGAAAAAATTTAAATGAAAAAAAGGTGAGTAACCAAAAATTAATAAAAGTAATACCCCCCAAAAAAATCTGCATAAATTTGGGATGATTAGATTGTTCTAAATAATATGGCTTCTCATGACAATTTATAAGTGCGCTAAATTAAGAGTAGCCTAAATTTGCATTGGCTTATGGCCACAATTCAACAATACCGCCAATAGATAAGATTGCCACGATAGCACTATGCAACAATGCGCTTATTATGAGATGATGAGCACCGAATAGTACTTAAAAGTAATTCTCGGTAATTCATAACCGCTAGAAGCTAGAGATGCTAAGTGAAAGACGGCTGTCACTTGAAAATAAGGCACTGAGGAATACATCAAGTACCGACAACAATGCCACTTGACCAATGTTGCATTAAAGGTGGAGTGGTCACTTCACTGACCGCTACCCTTGTCGGGTGGCATTTCGTCTGCCGTATCGTAACGTCACTCGCATACTACATACCTATAGCTACTAGATATTGCAAAGAAAAAAGTGTGCATATAATATTAGCTAGATTCCACTTAAACTGCAAATTTGTTGAAGTATTGAAACATATAACAAAATAAATCTTTGATTTTTTACAGAAATGGATCGTCAAGTCCAAATATTGCATTCTTCATAAAATACGAACAACTAAAATGACTTCGGATTTACGGCGCTGCAAACTGCAAAATCTACCATTTATAGTCGATAAACGATTTATTTCTATATGCAAAGTTGAACTAATGTATGCAAAATTTTCTTTTTTTAACGCCTCATTCGCACTAAATAAAATAAATTTCCATAATGAATCAATGTTTATCACAACATTCATCAACCAAAAATCATTTGCAGAAATATCGAATTTTTTAAACTTCATTTCTTATAAGAGCAAAAGATTGCAATGGGAAATGATTACGTATGCGTCTAGGTAGCTCTGCTTAGCAGATCATTTTCCTGTATAAACTGAAAGGAAGAATTTTATCTATGGAATTATGACTGACTGTTTTATATAAATCTTATACAAGAAATTCCTATTCTGCAATTCAGTCAGTTTAAAATGAAAGCTAAAAAAACTAGTTTAGTTTTCATTTCTTGAGTTCTTGAATTTGCATGAAATCAAAAATCAAAGAACCACAAAATTTGCATACATTAGTTCACAACTAATTTATGCCAATTTTTTAGTACCTTTTACTAAGTTGATGCATCCATTCTAAGCATGCTACATAATGTGTTCTGTATCTACTAGATTCATAATTATGGCTTTAACAGTTCCACAGTTGCAATTATCGGACAGAGAGATAGACAAGCAGACAGATAGACACACAGACAACAAACGCATACATTCACAAGATATAATTTCGTCATAATGCGTTCTCAAAAGCACATTAACAAAAGCAAGCATATAACGAATAATGGATCTATTCACTTCATTCAAAAGCGTTAACGATAAAAGATGGAATTTTCTCTCTCTATAAATTCAATAATCCTTCTATAAATTCAAAATCAAATTCAATAAATCAAATAGCGTATAATCAAAAAAAAGCCGAAATCGAGTTGGACTCAATTGAAATGTGATAACGAAAAGTGGATGGAAAGTGGAGCAACAAAACCGAGCATAAGACATAACGCAACGATGAGCTTAATGGAATTTTGCGCGGCTATCCACATTTTTGCCGGTCGTCGACGCAAAGACAGAGAGAGGGAGAGAGCAGAATCATCGTTTACAAACAACTCCCACCTCAAAATTAATCTTGATGTAAGTCGTTCTCTTTTTGCGCAAATTCAATTGTTGCAATTTGTGCCTCTAATACCTATATATAAGATGTGCTACAAAGTGAGACAACCGAATAGCAAAAGTTTTCTTATTGAGGAAAAAAGAAAATACCCCTCTATCGGTTAAATATTCTCTCATAAAGTTGACTTGATTTTTAAATTCAAATTCCTCAAAAACAGCGTAATTGTAATTGTAATATCATAAGAAAACAGCTAGCATTTGTTGAGATAGTAGAAACTGCATAGTAAGGAACGAGCAAAGAGGCTGCAAGAATTTTTCACAATTTTTCACCATTTCAGCTTTAATATAAAGCAGTTCAACTATAAAAATCTTTGAGAATTCATCAATTAACTAAAGAACTTCGATAGAATCCGTCACAAAAAAATTCAATTCTAGCGCTTCAACCAATCCACACGCAATATATCAGGTCGCAGGTGTGAAAAGTAAGAGAGGAGAGGGAAGGGATGAAGAAATATTCCTCCTCTTCTTTGGGTAATAAGAAATATTTGTAGAAATGCTAACAAGGTTGCCTCAGAAGCCCTAATAAGTTACGAAGTTGTGATTGAAATATCCTTTACTCTCTTTATTTTCGATTTGAAATCGTATACTTCTTCGAGGATCTCACAAACTTCATTCTCTCTCATTTAATTGTCCGATTTTATTGGGTTTCTCTCTTCGCCAAAAAACTTCTAATGCGAATATATAAATTGCGATGAACATTATTGATATTTGACATTGATTAGTGAGCTAGCATAATCAATTTCTTGTTATTTTGCCCCTCTTATAAACCAATTCCTATCGAAATTTTTGCGCAATATAGCTTGAGTACAACCGATTTGCATTCATGCTGTAGCGAACGTTCCTTTTTTTGCAAGGAAAAGGATATTTTTTTTCCAGAGAATACATTCGAATGTTATCAAGAAACTCAAATCGGTGGCTATGCTACGCAAATCGGTTCCCGAAAATCCCGTATATAGAAGCGAGCACTCGGCTAATGAAAATATCGGTGGTTCTGCACCGATTTTACTGAGGATAGGAAATATTTAAGGTGTTTTGCAAATCAAAAACAATTAGGCGACAAGACAGAGAAAATCAATAAATAAATTGGTTTGATGAAAGAAGTGAAATAATGGGAAAGAAATTTCAAGTTTTTTGATAAGAAAATAAGCGAAACTTGAGCTGAAACTAGTAACTTGAACGGGTCTAATGCACTGGTGCAGGTCGAACAATAAAGATCACTCTCATTTCTTTTTATTGCCTCTTACTAGTTTCAGTTCAAGTTTCGCTTATTTTCTTATCAAAAAACTTGAAATTTCTTTCCCATTATTTCACTTCTTTCATCAAACCAATTTATTTATTGATTTTCTCTGTCTTGTCGCCGAATTGTTTTTGATTTGCCGACATATTTTTGGAAGGAGGCTCATTTGCGCATATTTGAGTAACGTTTATAACCGAGTCAATTTAAATCTAGCTCATAGCTTTAACAGTGACCATAGATTTATCTCTAATAACAGCTCACATTGTATGGCCTCCTCGGATATAGATATAGGTACATATGAGGAATAGGGGGGAGGGGGAGGGAAAGGAGCAGGGTGTTTACAAGCCGTTCATATGAAAATCATGTTTGCGTCAGCAGTGGGCCATTTCGGTCATTTCATCGTAGCTACCTATATCTGAGGAAGCCATACAATTTGAGATGGTGAGGTAAATCTATGGTAACTGTTAAAGCTACGACCTAGATTTAAATTGCCTCGGTCATGAACGCTACTCAAATAAACGCAAATGAGCCTCCTTCCAAAAATTTGTCGGCAAATCAAAAACAATTCGGCGACAAGACAGAGAAAATCAATAAATCTGTTTGATGAAAGAAATAAAATAATGGGAAAGAAATTTCACGTTTTTTGGTAAGAAAATAAGAGAAACTTGAACTGAAACTAATAAGAGGCAATAAAAAGAAATGAGAGTGACCTTTACTATTCGACCTGCACCAGTGCATTAGACCCGTTTAGCAAAACACCTTAAATATTTCCTATCCTCAATAAAATCGGTGCAGGACTACCGATATTTTCATTAGCCGAGTGCTCGCTTCTATATATGGGATTTTCGGGAACCGATTTGCATAGCTTAGCCACTGATTTGAGTTTCTTGAAAACATTAGAAAGTATTCAGTGCAAAAATTTTCCTTTCCTCGCAGAAAGAAACGTTCTCTGCAGTATGAATGCAGATCGTAAACCGTCCATATATATATATATATATATATATATATATATATATATATATATATATATATATATATATATATATATACATATATATATACATATATGTGGACGGTTTAGGTACGTGTTCGCAACTACTTCCGGTATGCAAATGCTGCGTTACGTTCTGCAAAACAATACAAGATATACTCATGATCTTACAATGAGATTCTAATGTCAGCAACATTCATATTAAATTTTTTATAGTTTAGTTTAATCGGTAAAAATTTCTCTTTCATTAAAAAGCTTAGAAAAGCGCTCATATGAAAGAATATGCCTAAAATGTGCGCCTGAGTGGAAATAATATTTAATACCGTAATGCGAAGGTTCTTAGAACGTCAAAAGGGCACCTTACTGAGGGAGGAATATTGCGTTGAAATCGATGTCAGAATTCATAAAGGATACAATCATGCAAGAGCAATGCCATGAATGAGAACAAATGATTGCGTTAAGTGTGATAAAATGAGTACAATTCTTACAAACAAAACTATTCACATTGCACAATTGCGCAACTAAGTAACGAAGAACAAATAAAACAACCCAATAAATGGTAACATTTTCAAGAAATATTTATGTTCGACTAAGAAAAAATCTTTGAAATGCATATCGTCATCGCCTTAAAAACCAAACAGCTGCAAATGTTTCAATCATTTTTTTTCCCCAACATTTACAATGAAAAATGGTTGAATTAATGGCAGCTAGAATATAATGTAGATAAGCATTTATCAATTTTGAGACTTTTGAGATAGCTGACAAGTGAGCTTTTGGGAAAATAAGTTCTAAAAATTGCAAAATTTAACTCAGGAATTTATCCAAAAAAATCCAAAACTCAACCTAGGAATTAGCTCAAAAAATCTGCCTTCATTGTAAAATATTTTTTTTTGCATAAAATTTACTTCTCCATTCGTCTCAAAACTTCATCGCAAAGATATACAACAATGAAAGAATAATAAATCTACTAAATTATTTCGCACAATTGCAAAGATAAAGCGAAAGCAATGCTTACAACGAAATAAAATTGAATAGGAATATAACATATGTACGTGTGTGCTCGCGTGAAGAGTCTCTTATTAAGCGCTCAAAATATTTAGAGAGAGAATCATTGAGAAGCACTCGACGCTAGTATGAAATAACGATTGATTCACTTCTACTCCACTCATATGCAAATTACTATTTTGCATGCGTCAATACTGATATTAGTTTCTACGAAAGTATACTGACGTTAGAAGGACGCTAATGATTGTTTAGTCAATAGATGAGCAGCACTAATAGCAAGATAGTGGGAATCAAACCTGAGAGGTAATAACGATAGGCAATATTTATGAACTAATCGAATTAAACTGTGACAACATGCAGAAAAAATATTGCCAGCATCTACTAAAACACTTTTATAGAGTGATCGCTGATCGACTGTGAATATCCCTCTTTTAAAAAACCTTGTCCTTTTAGCAACGATCTCGTTGTGGTATGAAATTTGTGCTGGAAATCTAATGATTTAAGCTTCAGTAGCTAAGAAAGAGATGATCAACGAAACAAAATTAGGTTGTCATGAGGTGTACCCACCAAATTCTTGGCATGAGAAGTTTCGTGCTTGATTAGTCGAATCGAGCGAAGAATATATATATATATATATATATATATATATATATATATATATATATATATATATATATATATATATATATATATATATATATATGCATATATATGCATGCCATACTACCATCACCTCCCCCCCCCCCCCCCCCCAGCATATAGCAAAACGAAACGAAGAATTAGGAATAGAGTCCTCAGCTGAAAAGCATTACATTTCGATCGACAAATACGATTAGTGCACTCTGCCAATATAGCTCTGGTGTGCCTTGAACCCAAAGGAAAATTACACAGGATCGCTTCATTTTGTTAATATGGTTAAGAAGAAGACATTCACATCATTAACGAAATCATATTCCTCAAATCGTTGAATTCAATAACGGTAATAAGGACCACACGGCTGCTGTTAGGTTAGTATCAATTCAAGCATTTCTATAGCATAAAGATATAGGATATCACTAATAATAAGATCTTTTAGTAAAGAATGAAAGACTAAGAGAGATAGGAGGGAAGGAGCATTGTCGAAAGGTACAATCCGGTGAAATGAGAGAATTCTATACTACAATGTATTGTTTTCTTGAGATGTTCTCTGTCTTTGTTATGCTTTCTCCACCGCCCGCGCTATTCTTTACCGTCACCTGTTTGTTGCAATAGTTGTTTGTTTTGTTTTGTTTCGTTTTTTAGCGACATCATATCCATCTAATTTTCCATAAAGTGACCACCCCCATTCAAAAGGTTGTCAATTATTCTTGACCACCCTCCTTCAAAAGGCTATCAATTGTTCTATTTTATATGCTGACACAATAATGCATATTATTCTAAAAATACTTCAATAATACAGTAATACTTTAACCTTAAGAATTACTTTCAGCACCTATATCCTCCCCACGCAACTTTTTTTCTCATTGCAGCGCATTATTATGCAATGTCGAAGAGTGATATCGAATTATATTACGAGCACACATGGCAAGAGATACGCTTATAAATTCAACACAATTAATCCAAGTCAAATCTTCCAGTTAAATCAACCGAAGTTTCATAATAGTCCTTAGAGAGGTGTGCATTTTTCTCCATTCCCTTCAAAAGTTTAGTTTGGAAAAGTGAAGGAGTGCATCAGAGAAGTGGCTCCAATATGGTGCTTCTTTTCAACTGAATCGACCCACGTTACAAATCTTTTACAAATGATTCGTATTTTTAAAGGTCCCATCATTTTAAAGAATTTTAAAATTGTCTGCACTCGGTTTATTACATTTATCAGATTAGTTTATCAAACCTTATCAGATTTCTTTACCAAAATTTTCTCGTTTCTCAATTAGTTATCAAAATATCGAATAAAATTTATCAAATATCAAATTTCGCAGCTCTAACTTTATTGATTCGAAAGTGGAAACTATTGGATAGGTGATGAGGAAAATATATGAATGCATGCGCACATACAAGATCTCATTATAACACGGCTTGTGTTAAAAATTTTGCAAAATTTACATAAAAGGACATTTTGATAATGCCAAATAATTCTTGCTTATGTTCTAGAAAATAATTATACAGTTCTTTCTCATTAGTTTATGACTAGCTAATGTGCCAATGTTCCAACCATGATGCAGGCTGACCACACCCTTTTTGAGGGTATGTTCAGCCTGCATGAACATACCCTAACATACCCATTTATTAACATAATGTTCAGTATATAAATGTTATTTTTTTATATATTATAAAAAACCTTCGCCATTGTTGCGGGTAAAATGAAAACGTTTATTACAGCGTGAAGAATATTCATTCACATAAATGCGCCTATATGCAATTAATGAAGAAAAATGCTTTTAGCGTCTAATATTCAATAGAGAACGGCTTTCAAGCGCGGCAAAAAGACAACAAAAATCTATATACCAAATATAATAAATGTGCTTTCCTATTTTTTTCTAAGTTCTACTTCGCCCATAGCAAAAATAATTTGCATATTACGAGCATAATCTAGTGAAACTTACGCTACAATAAGCATCATTCTAATACTATACTTGTACTATTTAAATTCTTAGAACTTAAACATCCTAAATCCTTATACTAAAGCATTATTTGCATGTAAATTCAATCAAAAGCGCATCAATTAAACCACAAATAATTTCGTTGAAAATTTGTTAAACACAACGAAAGTGAATGTTGTTCAGGTGTAAAGTGCCTAATTGAAGGAAAAAAGGAAAGAAAAAAGAAAGTTGCACTCAACAATCAACGTGCCTAATAAAACTTGAGCATATAATCGAATCAGAGAGTTAAATAAATCAACAATCGTCAATACTTGTAATCAACAACTAATAGAAGAAATTCGACAACATAATCTATTGTAAGGAATAAATCAATGTAGTAATATCAGCATATTGCATTATTGGATAGTATTTCGGAGCAAAGTAATGACTGTATACCCGGCCAAATAGGCCACAATTTTGCGAATTTTTATAAACCTGGTCATCAAATTAGCCCAGTTTTATTATTTTACCAAACAAATATTTCAAAAAATGCGTTTAGATTTGAACTAACTTAGCCGTTTACGCGAATTTTCGGAAAAAAGCATTCACTTCTGCAACTCAACTTGTATAAAGTACCACTCAACTAGTGTAAGAATGAACCTAGGTTTTTATTAGGTATATGCATAGGGAATGATAACTTCATAATGTGATTCGCAAATGCGAATTTACAAAAATATATAAAAATAAAATACTCATTAATAAATGTGAAGTAAGCTTAGGATATAGATCCCTATAGTGAAAGTTGAAAAGTATCAAGGATGGAGAGTTGCGGCTGTCAGGAAAAATTCAATTATTTGAGTTAGTTGCTGCCAGTTAGTACATCATCCACAAGTACATCATACACCGCAAACCGAGACGACTTGAAAACTTTGAAGCATATGAGTCAATCATCCTCAAAGAGCTGCTGTCTTAAAATGACTGATCACTTACAATCAAACGAAGTTTATGTTCACCTTTTACTGATATTACCTACTAAGTCAGTCATTTCCATCAGATAGGTAAATACAGAAGCATTTTTATACCTGAGAAGCATATTGATATTATAGTCTTTAAATGCTTGCATGCACTAAATAATCACTTGAAGCAACAATATATATACTAATTCTTAATGGATTTCAGCAATATTCCACGTAAATAGATGTGAACATGGAATTATCAATGTTTTCTCTTGTTTGAATGTAAATTTATTGACGATTTCTTCTTAGGTGAAAAGAGAACCGATGCAACCAGCTGCAATGCTCAACAAGCCTATCCATAGGCGCAACTGTTCAGCATAAAAAAGACATTGATTGAGGACTACGTTGTTTTCAACGACGAGAATCAATCGTTTGCGGGAGACATGGCTGGCAATACCGCAATGTTTTGCAAAAAAATTTGTACATGCAATGAAATGTTTTTCAGATAAGACTGGACTTGGTTCGATGAGGTGAAAGGAAGAGGAAAAGAATGAGGATGAAAAGGCCAATACTGGTGAAGAGAGATTCGTTGCTCTTTCATTCCTTTAGCTGAATGCTGAGATGGCACCTCTTCCTTCGAGCATCTATGAGAGGAAAAGAGTTTCCTTTCCTCCACCCTGTTTATCAAAGTCATCTCACTCCCAACTAGAACGTTTTCTTCCTAGAAAGCCTCACTATCTCATCGGCATCTCCCATAAAAGACGACAGCATTCGATCACTCAATCTTCGCAGGTAAAAAAACTTTAAATCTTCGATATTGCACGAAGAGGACATCACTGAGCAGATAAGCGGCATTTTTCTACGTTCATTTTATCAGAGTAGTTGTTTTCTTGTTTCACCTCTCTTGCTTAATGATTCAGGAAAAAAAACATAGGAAAGCTGTCACCAACCCCAGAAAAGCTCTGTTGTCACTCACCTCCCCCCCCCCCGCTCTTCTTCCATCATTCTTAGCTATTTTCTCATAAAGTTTTTAAAGTGAAGAAAGAATGACATTCCCCGTGATTCTAGACAGAAGTTGACACACTATATTATTCCACTATCATTGCAACCTTTTTCATTCAACCGGTCAAATGCACGAAAGTTCGACCTTTCTCATTCATATATTCCACCTCGCTGAATAAAACAGCTCAATAATTTTGGGAACTTATATCTCGAACGGAAAAATTCGATCGATATATTCACAAATCATAAATTCTTTCGTAGAAGTTGTAGTCAAAAAATCAGACTAATCAATGGCGCCAAATTCAAAAACAATCGTTGATCAACGCAAATGCTCGATAAATCGAACAGTTCGACCGTTCGATTGATCGAACAATAAGAGTTAAGCAGTTACCCCAGCTCGAACCTTTTTCCCACAAAAAAAGCTCCCAAAGTCATGCAATGTTACTGATTGGCATCTCTGATCAACTAGTTTCAAACAACAATGAAGGCACAACGAATCAACTTAAAATTTTTCAGCTGCAAAAGTGTTCATTTATATTATTGACACTTGTATTACATATTGAACGGCTACATTCTCGAATTTTCCACCACTTTTCTAGTCGAAAAAAAGCGATAAGCAGGTGTTATACATGACAACTTTTATATTACAATACACCTGCGCAAAGCATCAATAGTCTCCCAGTAACGACCGTTAGATTTAACTAGGAATGGAATTGATTAGAGCAATCGTTGACTAGAATGAAAAAGCATCAAAGGCGGCAATTACTGATAAAATTCGCTGAAGCAATATTGACGTAGGGAATTTGCCATTGAAAGACGTGAAAGTTTTAGAAAGAATATTGCTATGAATATTCTTGTCATAATCCATTATAGCATAGAGTGGGTAACTCTATGCATGAGCATTAAATAGATCTTGTCGGAGCAATTTTATTGCTTAAAAAAGAGGTAAATGTGAACAGCCACTAACATAAACGCAATCGTATTACCATTGAAATGACATCAAACTAGTTCATTTTATTTAAGTACCTTCTAGCGATTGGAAATTTTTACGCTAATTTCTATAGGCTTTATGGGGTATTTAAGTCGATCGAGTCACCAACAAGTCCCTTTAACATGTAATGATGCTGCATTGATAGATGAAAAAAAATTTCGTGGATTGTTTAGAAGAGCACTAAAATTGCAGAACATCTGCTTGCGCGAAAAAAACAACTAGCCCACGCTTTGCTTCAAGAATAACTTAGCAACATGAACATGAGCAGTCGAATCGAATAGCAAACATAGGAAAACCTATTTTAATTGGTTATTCATTTATGCATATTTAGGGAGTACTTTTCAACGTTTAAATATATTTTTATTTTCACTAGAAATTTGCATTAAAAACAATTATGAAACCTTTTAGAGGAGAACTCGATACAGACAATAATCTATGCCATTAAATGCTGGAAAAAAATATACTAGAAGTTGTGCTTTTATAATATGCATAAATGAAGAACCAATTAAAAGCTTTCTATTATTGCAATTTGTTAACAAAATAGGGCGAATACTACACATGACATTCCTCAATGATGATGCATTCCATTTATTTCATTTATTGCCAGCTGACCGTCATCTGCTTGCAATAACGATAACAATAAAGCAACTGCCTTGTTGAAGCAAGTGAGTACATGCAGCAATCATCATTGCAATAGTGTCAGGTAATACATCTTATGCGGCTGTTCATGCAATGCTTTCGAAAAGTTATTTTCAGCCGAATAAACACTCGTCACAGTTGGCAATAAAATTCAATTATTATCCGTTGATTAGAGGAAATCAATTGGCAATCTCAATTTGCTTACGTTTAGCATTCATCATATTTACTAAGAATTTATTATACAATTTTTAATGTTCATCGACACCATATACTTGAAGCAACACTTGCTTATGTGCTTAAATTAGTCGATTTAACCCCCTCCCCCCAAAAAAATTCAGCAAAATGACTGAGAAAAGTAGAACAATTTATACTCCATAGAATCTTCAATCTACATATTTCCTAATAATACCCCCTTTTGGTGTTCATTTATTTTCATTCAAACCTGGA
The DNA here is from genome assembly GCA_037389465.1 of Baylisascaris procyonis. Lineage (NCBI taxonomy): Eukaryota > Metazoa > Nematoda > Chromadorea > Rhabditida > Ascarididae > Baylisascaris > Baylisascaris procyonis. Next base: position 503,715 of record JAZARR010000247.1, read on the forward strand.
GCGGAATCGATAGCTGATAAGAGATATAAAAAACCATCACATATTTCGAGGAGCATATAAAATAACGAATACTAGCTTGTCAATATGCTGCTGCCGAAACCAAAAAAACTGCATAAATAAAGAAAAGTTTCTATAAGTTGTAGAATGCTTCACAAAAATTTCAAAATATAGTGATTTCTCGAGATTATATTAAGGAAAAAAGTGTCAACTATAATAATTAAAGTAATCAATGTATCTTTCTACATAAATCGAATCTCATAAATGCGTCTCATTTACAAAAAAAAAAAAAAACATTTTTTCATTTTTTATATATCTTTTCAAAAATTTCTGCTCAAAGGCAAACTAACAATATTGTATTTGTGTCTAATTAACATATGTACTGCAATGATTTTGTAATAATTTGCATAATTCAATAATTTGCATAACTCACTTACTGATATTAACCCTCCTTTCTATTTATTAGCTTAAAAAAAGAGTGAAAGCTTTGAGAAAATCCATTTACAAAAATTATGCTAAATTGGTTGGATGTGATTTAATAAAAAAAAATTCTTCTATCAACGGCTTGTACAAGCATACTTAGTCACTTGGGACAAAAGTATTCGCGATAGGCAATAGCTGATATGCTTTTCAAAGTGTTCTTTTTTTCAGTATTAATACAATTGGTTAATCTGGAGAATTACTGTCGAAAGTGTACATTATGCTGAATTCTTTGCTCTCGCCTCTCTTACCCATCCCCCTCTCTCCTCTACTCCCCCCCCCCCCCCCACGACCTCCTGCCAGTTATCTTTTGTTTTCAACTTTTTTCCATCACTTATATACGCGAAAAGAAAGCATGGATAGGGGACAATGCAGATGAAAAGAAAAGACGAAGGGTTAGAAATTAATGAGAGCACGATTTTGCCTATGACAACTATTTTCTCTGTGTGCCTCAAATTCATCGAATTTCTTCAAAGATTTTTATCCTCTAGGGATCAAAATGTCTTTTGATATGCTTTCTACATTTTCCCTCTTTCTCCCTTCCTCTCTCTCTCTCTCTCTACTTTTTTTGCTTCAAACAACTGCATTCGTTTTGTTGAGATTCCCTAAGGTGAACTAGTATTGAAAGAAGACATTGAAAGCAGACAATCAAACATTGAAACTCAATAGAAGAGAAATTTTCGAACTGAACAATTTCTTGGGATGATTGAAAACAAAAGAAATGACATCAAATAGATGTATCAATCGTCGTATAAATTGTCGCCCATCTTTAAATTTTTTCTCTCTCTCTCTATTCTTCAATATATTTCCCCAAAGAATTATGCTCAATATAGCCGGATGCACTATTAAACTTTCCTGATATGGCAGCGATGTTTCATTTTTGTACGAAAAAATCGAACAAATAAATCCAACAATTCAAAGCAAAAAAAAGAAATTTTACCGATCTAAAGAAAAATATCGCTTCTAGATAATAGGTATTCATTTTTCGCGTCTTATATTGTACCGTATCATTTGTATTCTACCTCATCCTTATCCTATGGTAAGTGGAAACAGTTCTATATAGATACGTTGCAAATTTAACTGTCAAAACGTCAAAACAAAGTTACGAAGGCCAAAAGTCCAGGATAGATCGGAATTCTAAAACGTCCAAATAAAGAGGAAAATGATTTTTTTTGCTTAATGATATATCATTTAGTGCAGTTAGGTATTCATCGCATAACTAAATGCTTACATGAGAAAGAACTCTTATCATATCAGCAATAGTTAGTAGACAAACTTAAGGCAGATCGGTTAGGTGCAAGGTACCAAACTGAATAAGCGGAAAAGATTCCTAACATTCGAAATTAGGCATATGTATAGAGAGGCAGGGGAAGGGAAGAAGTGGGAGGAAATAAGAGGAAGAAAAGCGATGAAAAGGGAATGGAGAGGAAAAAATACAAAAAATACAGTTTGTTCAGATCAACGTATTATCAGGATTTATTTTATTAGCCGATTCACACAAGAAGTCACTAATATTGATAGAATCGGATATGCCGAAAAATTCAATTCGATACTAATTAGCGAATAAATGCACAAAATGAGTGTAGCTTGTAATGCTTCAAAAAAAACAAACATCCATATGATAAGAGTAAAACCCGATGTAACTTTACTAGCGCAATTACAGGTAATCATCTTAAAGAAATGAATTGTCTACCCTCACAGTAAAACATAAACAAGCTAGAAGTGAATAAAATAGCGAAAGTCCTTTAAATAAAGCATAAAAGTTAAGCGAATATATATATATATATATATATATATATATATATATATATATATATATATATATATATAGCATGAAAATCAAGCGAATATAATTTTCGTTAATTAAAAAAAAAATTATCTAAAGGTTCCATCAAAAGATATGAATATGATGATATATTTATGCAAGAAAATAGGAAATAAAAAAAAGTTATATTGCAAAGAAAAAAAAAACCGAATATCAAATGCCCTATTTACAAATTCATTCAACGAACACTATAGAATTTTCGTTAATCATTTCAAAGTCTTATTGATTATTGCTAATGTGATTAGTCATTTAGCCAAATGAATGCAAATAACTATGAATACGGTATAGCGTAATTCGATAAATCGACAAGAAATTAAATAAGTAAGTAAGTTGCATCGAAGAGTATTTCAAGCATTTCCCCTATTTATTCAATCAGCAGCTTAAGTGAACTATGTTAAACGGCATTTATTAAAAGAATGCACATACTGCACGATCGAAAATTATCGAGATTTTATTGAATGAGGAAAAAAATTAGGTGAAAAATTTGGTGAAAAAGAAATGGAAAATGATTGGTGAAAAATTTTTTTCAACATTTCACCTCTAATTGCTAAAAAAATTTTTTATGAAAAGAAAAAATGAAAAAAGTGGCGAAAAAACCCCCTTTGCAAGGTAATTTGTCGATATTTTTCGCTTCACCTATACCATCCGCCACCTGCCTATAATTTGAAAAATTCTTTTTTATTATTTTACAATAATTGCGCATAACTAATTGAGATTTTTCTCACATCAACTCTTAAATACATTAAATTTTCTATAAAATCATTTTCTACTGCAAAAATTTACTTGAGTGCTACTTTGCACATGAACGAATTTGCACATAAAGAATGCCATTGCAAGTCTCAGAGCAAAAAACTTATTAGAGATTTAGTTAAGATACTAGTATCACCTCCTTCTTTCCAGAATATTGTTTTTAAGGCTAAACTATTCAAGTATACCGCCAGATCGTAGACTCTTCCAATATCATGCAACTCAGCATCAACTCAAAGAGAAAATATTATAAACTTGCTGATATCTAAAGATTTGCATATAAACAGCACAATAACTTTCAGCCATATAATATTTTCCCTTCAGATAAATTAACATATCATGGCGAACTGATTTCGGATACCCGAACTTTGTTAAGTATAAAAATATTATTCGCATATGCGAAACGGTAAAAATGAAAGCTGAGAAATATCAAGAAGATTCTATTTTGTAATGTATTACGAAGATTAAACTATTTTCGAAAAAAAAAAGATCTTATATTCTATAAAAAATATTCGTATCAACGATAGCAGAGCCATAGAAAAGAGCAGCGGAAGATAATGGAACAAGCAAAGCATCGACCATCATTCCCTCATTGAAATCATTCTAGATTATGTAACATATAGATCAACATATCACTTTACTATTTAGCTACATATCTGAGAGAAACAAAAGAAATACATGGTAAAGTCGTTTAAATTTAACTTTTTTAAAGCAAATAACCTAAATGATCTTTGAAGATGCTCTGCGAGTAGGAAATTTCCATCATTAAACATTCTATGACGATGAAAAGAAATATTCATAAGTCATGCAAATATTCGAGAATAAAAAATAAGGCTACTTTGATAGGGTATCACTTAGAATGTTAGAAGAATTCTACACTAACGGCACGCAAAGTTTACTTAGCCGCTCTTTAAAGATTTCTTCACTTTACCTCAACTCCTGAAAATATTTAAGCTGGTTTTTCTAAAAAAAAACAAACTTAAATTTCCTAAAAAAATTTAAAAAGATTTAAGTTTTAAAAATTGAAAAATTATTCGTGGTCATGCGGCATCATAAAAAACCCCGCTGTTTTGAAATAAAGCTTAAAAAAAGTTTGAGTGGTTACAATTTGTTACAATTTGTTACAATTTGTTACTAGTTACAATTTGATGGTAAAAGTCTACATTCTACATTCTAGTGGGAAGATTTCATCAAGAAAAAAAGTTCAATGGATAAGAATAACGTTATCCTGCGATGATTTAAGTGAATGATAATACAAAAAGCGCATTTCTCTGATAAAATGCTATGCCAACACAACTTGTGCGCTCAATTTTCCGTCGACGGGATATAAAGGTCTATGGGGGGGGAGAAGGGGGAGGAGGGGGAAAGGGTCATTTTGACATGTACTTTGTACGTGCATTCGATGCGTCATAGAAATACAAATATGCAGCTTGCATATAAGATAGGGATTGAAAAGATTTTAAAATTCATAACGTTACATATATTCAGCTTCCTATCTCAACCCTCGCCTCCCTCTATCCTATCATCGTCTCACCATTTATCCTATGCAGAACAATGAAGCATTGCCAATATTAGTAAGTGAGTATAACAACTGATAAAATGCAAATTGTAGCGAAAAATAGTGAATAATAAAACTGCCGAAAATTTGGAAGAAGACACGAATGAATATGGAAAAATACAGGAAATAGTTCAACATCATAGAATGAATAAACGATTTTCTAAACGGAATTAGCTAAATATAGATAAGTTTGAAAGAGCATCAGAAAGTTTCAAGGTGACATTACATATAAAATGCCTAATTTTCAACCAATAATAAAACTTATTTACTTATAAAAGTAAAAAGTGAGTAGATTCAGCCAAAAAATAAACTTATACACTGAACAAATTACAGCAAAGACTTAAGCGAATTTTTATAGATATATTCATGGTACCAATATTTGTAGGAATATTTTCCACTGAATTACATCTAGAAGTTGCTTCGATCTCAACAGAAAAATCCTCAGTGACAAGTGCAGATCACATAGATGTTCACTAGCAGAAAAAAAAAAAACAATGAGCACTGTAGTGAATTCGTTGATAGCTCAAAACTTTTCAAAAAAAAAACTTACGCTTCCGGTGTAAGCACGATCATGTGTAGTCGATGTGTAGAAAATATGCAAGTTCAGGCATCAATATAACGAAAGCGGAAAATCGTCAGCACAAGGATTGTGACTGTTGCAAGTGTGTCGATAGTCAATGTGATAAAGCAAATGCAAATATACGGCACAAATTTGAATAAAAATTTCACAGTAGAGAAAATATATCAATTTTACGTTCGACCAATACAATGGGAGTAGATGTATTGATAGTATGATGCAAATATCGACCCCCAACGACGAGCATATATTCAAGTTGGAATTGTTGACTTAAATATTTTGAGATTTGTTTTTTTTTTTCGTTTGAATATGATTTAATCACCACCGTTTATTCATCATAACGTCGTGAATAGTCTTAGTCGGATCGAAGATTTGAGGGGGTGAAGAGCCGTGAAACACAACGAAGCAATCGCCGGCTTGCCTTCACGTCGTTCTGTGGGGCGGTTGGTGGCTTGCAATCAACAGCCCACCACTACTCACTCCCGCTCCGCTCATGCAGCGATGAGTGGGGAAAACGCGTCTCACGCACGCCGTCAAACCACTAACAAATATATACTTTTAAGCCGCTGTCGATGACTCGAAGCGCTTCGAAGCATTTAAAACATTGTAATTTGTTTCATTGTAGTTGTTGCTTTTATCGTATTTCGTATTTCGAGTACCATTCAAGGCAGTACAAACACTGAATAAATGCTCTTTGCCTCTAACTTGATCGGAAGTGGAAGGATCCGTTGTTGATATCGAAGTGTTGATGAACGATATTAATAAACTGAAGATCCCTGTGTGGCGAAATCTGGTGCAAACAAAGGAAACTCTGGTGCGTGTAGACCCACTGCTGCTGGTTCGGCTGTTCTGCTGTGCACGTATCATGTTCGTCGAATCCGGCTAAGGGTTGAGGCATTCTTCAACGGACTCCAAGGAATGGCTCTTTCGTGTAGAATGAATAGCTGTAGTGGCGTAGCTAGGCTGTTTCAGAACGAGCTCTCCTGTTCAATCCTTTACTGTTTCTTCTGTTTTACAAGAACGTATCAGAACCTCAACCATCCTGTCAATGAAGAATCCTAATTTTTACATGTTGCAAGCAAGGTTTCTGCAGCAATTCGATCTCCAACATTCGCCACTGCGATTATAGCACCGTTGGGATTCTTGAGGATTTTTTCACCTCAATCACAACAAAGTTTCCGCATCAATATCGAATCTCCATAGAAACAGGAGCGTTCAAGCAGCCGAATTTGTTTTAATGCAACGAAAAATCCCGTACAATCGTCGATGGAGATCCTCGTCTTCATACTGGAATTTCTGCGCCAGATGGAGCACACCTCAGATATATAAAAGAAAAGCGAATATGTAGGTTCGATAGAGAAGGCGTCGTAGAGCATTTGTCCAAGCGTTTAGCACCACTTGTCTTTGAACTGGTGATCGCTTCTCATGGCGAAGGCGTTGAATCTTCATTTTCTGATCTCTTTGCCATTTTCTCAGGTCGAATTTCCATACATCAACGGAAGAAAAAAGCGATCATGATGTAGATTTTCATGCACTGTTAGCTCCATTAAAAACGTGCTAATGATAGCAGCATTTATATGTTCCTCATATCGAAATTCTTTCCATGCTGAAGCCATTCAACCTTGTGGGTCATTTTTCAAATATACTTCTGATTCTCGAGGAAGCAATCTTTAAGAGGCATGATACTTGGCAAGGAGCCATGGGAACACATGATATTTCGCAAGAAGCCATATCATTCTCCATAATCAAACTCGACCTCATCCGTTTTGCACCGCAAGACTTGCACTACTTTTTCGATATTTTTGCGTCCAATTCCAGCTAGCCAATGTTCCATTTTCACAAATGGCGAACACAATTTTCTTCTACTTTCATCTTCCTCAAAATAAGGGCTATTTATACAGCACATAGCAATGCGAGGAAAACACTCGAATGACAACGGAACAACGATGGACCGCTCATGACTTTTGCAAAAATTGAAAACACTCAAAAGGAATGAAGAAAGGTTGCGTTATATCCACTTCATAAGTATCATCCTTCTCGTTCTTCTAATATTCGTAAACAGTAATCTTGTGAAGAGGAGGTTATTTCCAACCCAACAACTGCAAACCTTGAAGAATAGCTTTGTTGCCTTATTACAGCATCTCGTTCTGCATGAGGTCTTTGAGCCGAAGAAATCGCAACTTACATCCACTGAGTTTGTTAGTTAGTCCAAATATTTTTTAACATAAATTATTCTAATTCATATAAAATCATCAATTCAAACAATTCAGATCACAATCACACATCATATGTGAATGACGAAGTGCAAATAAAAAATCAATCACCAGATGATTATTGATAAAGAAGATTGCATCATCTATAGAATGAGTGAGATTTATAAGTAAATGTGAACGACTTAATACTTGTTACCTACCCGAAGGTATCATTCAATGAGCATTATTAGATTCGATTCTTGTTTCGAGCATAAATTCTAGGTGGAAATTCTAGTATCTAATTAGATCCGACGATGAAATGCACATACGTATTTTCATATCTTTGCTCAATAACCGCATAAATCAATTCAGCTCAATAACCATATAATCAACTCGTCTCATACTCATTCAAACTAGAATTATCCACAAGCAAAGCACTGATCCACTTGTTCCCTCTTCACGCCTACTCCTTCGGGTAGGTATCAAGTTCAATAAAGCAATAATCTCACTTCCCTCCACAATGATACCCTCACTGAACTCCTGTTACGAGCAATCGAAGTAGCAATCCCCTTCTCGCCTCTGCTCTCCCTCCCCTCCCCCCCCCCCCCCCCCCCCAGCTAAGTTCTCGGTACATAAGGCGAGATGTAACTAGATAGATAAAAGTAGTTATTTAATCGAAATGTTTACTTAGAAAGATTACTTGACGTAGTGAATAAATAATTGATAAAGCATTGGACAGATCAGGGCAACCTGATCAAATGGGATCCACTTAAATTTTAATTGAAATAATTGGTGTTTTTCAGCGCCGCAGAATTAGTCCGTACTTAAAATTTCTTACGCGAGAAGAAAATTTGCAGAAAAAACTTTCATTGCGACCAATTTTACTCAAATAATTCAATTAGGCGCACGCTTGAACATCGTTTTATATTTCTATGTACGATTTTTTTCATTTATTACGCACCTCATCTGAAATGTTTCCATTATATACCCACAGAAGTGTCCGAACACCCATGAGTCGACCAGTACTCTTTTGATTGCAGTGGCTTTTTTAATCTTAGCCAAAGATAACATCACAATAAGTATTCTTTTAAAAGGATGGTAGTCATCGGATAAGAAGAGGGAAAGACATGAGGATAAGAAATAAACATGGAGATAAGAGGAGAATAAGAAAAGACACGAAAAGAGAAGAAAAACTGATCTTAGCAGCTTATAATAGACTGATTACTTTTTAACAAACCATACAATAGTGGAATGCGTTAAGATGTGTGATTAGATAGATAAAATGTTAATGAAAAAATATGAGCGCTGGCCATTAGCAAAGGAATGATGTTTCTATTATCAGAAAGTAAAAAATAATATTTCTATTATTAAAAACGTTCGTATTTGAAAAGTTGAAACCTTAGAATTAAGGAAATTCATTTATGGAATCGAAGAAATCCTTGGTTAGTTGGATTAACAGAATTTTCGATGCCAAAATATAACAAATTACAAGACAGTTACTCCTAAAATGTAAGAATTTATAGGACGGTTACTGCTAAAACATAGTAACTTGTAAGATAGTTACTACAAAACATAAAAACTTATGACATGGTTGACTGCTAAAATATAACAATAGTTACTGCTAAAATATAACAACAGTTACTGCTAAAATATAACAAGTTATAAAATATTTACAATTTTTTTTCGCATTAGACGTTCTGTGATTCATAACAAACTAAAAAAACGCCCACTGAGATGAATTTGTGCATTGATAGCGACGACATTTTGATTGATGACTTAGAGACAGCACTTCATCAAAAAAAATTTTCCTATTCATATGACTAATTATTGAATGCTTGCAATTTTCGGTAATTGAATTTTCTATGTTATTCTCTTATTTCGTAATACGCTAACGATATTCTTACGCGTCACTTTTTTATTTTGTTACCTACCTAGGTCTAAAAAAAACCCACAATCATCCATATACCTGTCCAATATACGCCTTGCTCACCTGCTCAATATATACACTTTCACCTGCATTCCCCTATGCAATATATACTCTTTATTAGCATTATGTCTAGCAGAAAATTCGTCACCTATTTTATACATGTGAATACTTCTTCAAAAAATTTCGTAAAAGCGAAGAATGAAGAGCGAACAACAGACGATATACATGTTTTTCACCACATATATTTTTATTCTCAAGATGATTGAGGTATTGCTCTATTCTCAGCTCATCTCACTTTACAACTGAAACGTCTTAGATGTAATTGAAATATTTCCGAATAGCAACGTGGCTCCTCCTCATTTCGAATTTTTAGAAATGATTATGTAATCGGTTTTACTCCCTCTCTCTATCCCTCTCTTTCTCTAACCCCCCTCTTTCCTCTTTTCGTCTTCCGCATATTTGCGTTAGCATACATATCTAGCTTTACCTAAGTCATCGGGTACTTATCTATGGAAATGAAATGCGATATGCGCAATTTGCATAGGAGCATTATTCAAATTTTCAAAACATAAACTCAATTCAATCGCCAATGACACCTCAACACGGATTGTTTCCATGATGAGTGAGTGAAACGTGATGCTATAAAAATGCCATTCGAACGTGCTCTACACGCCGTTTGCAGCTCAATTTCTAGCACAGCTGCTTGGTTTCGAGGAGAAACACGTCACTTAGCGTTTTTCATTGTTTGTCGATAATAAAGCAGCCAACCAGCTGTCCGGGTGGGCTGAAGTATTACCACCTCATTGATTCTCAACTAAAATCAACGCCAAAGAAGGGTATAACAAGCTGCAAGCAATCGAAATTCTAAAAATCATAATGGACAACCAATATTCAAAGTGAACTTACTCTATGAAAACAGCAAAAAGTACTTTTGAGAAGTTCAATCGCTTAGCTCAAAGAATTTAATAAAGCAAATGATTCTAATCAGTTCACTCCGCATTGCCATCCTTAAGGACACGATATGCGCTTTTTGTAATTTTATTGATCGAAGCGGCTGTCGATAAAGTTGTCAACAAACAGTGTGGTGATGCTTCTTAGTAAGTTTTACTAGAAAAGCATGAATCTCAGCAAATCCGCTAATTAAAAATCATTCATTTTTCGCGATCAACCCGTCCTATTGTGCAAGATCGTAAAATTTCCCTAGAAATTTAACGTTTTCTTTCGCCAAATCTCATCAGTTAAGAAATCAGCCATGCAGCTTCGCATACTTCAGCCTCCAAAACTCACAAAAAAAGGCAACCAACTAGAACGAAGCGAAAAATCTGTGATTATCCGTCATGCCAATAGTGGTTGAACTTCACTTTTGCAGTTTTTTTTACATAGTCGAACTAACAAATGAGCAGACAGACTCAGACATGCACAGTCGCTGACATAACATCATCGCGATGTGATTTTTCAAAAATTTGCGCAATAAAAACGCATAATAACTATCATAGACCATTCAGAAAGTGCGTCATTATGAACAGCTGCTAATTGCACTACTTAATAAATTCCTTTAAATGCAACCAATACTATTTAAAAATTTATCGTTCATGACGTGAAAAATTATAAATAATTCTTCACATTTAATTTCAATTCATTTTTGATAGCAATCTAATTTTAACAAAAGTTATAATTTTCTCTATTGTTCTTGTAATTACAACGAGGATAACAATCAAATAGTTACAAGTAGATTTCGAAGCAAGGTCACAACTTCGACATCTCCTCTACTTCATCAACTCAGCGAGAAGAGAGGCTAGAAGGAACACCAGAACAAATTAGGAAGCCGAAATAAAATCCTGATGTTGGAAGGGATATGGCTCGTCTATAGTGGCTCTAAGTCAGAATACCTGGAATATGACTAGGACAATTTTTCTCTCGAACTTTTTTCCTTTTGATGAGGGCATCTGATGGGATTGTGGAAGATGGAGACTGAAACCGATATTTACCCCTCTGTTCGCATATTCCGTCAGACAGCTGCATTCACACTCCAATCAGCTCCTCATCCTCTGACTACTTCAAACGTCCCCTTGCAAGTGCATTGCAAAAACGAAAACGATATTTTTTTCCTAAATACTTTACCAAGAATCATGAATGCTTCCCCAAGAATGGACTAGGATTTGAATTCACAAGAAACGTCTCAGCAACTGGACTGCAGATTGCTATTCGTAGTAAATGACCTATAAGATGAGATGAGGAACCGAAACGCGAAGGATTGCGCGAATTCACTTCTTTTTCAAGTATAATTCGCAAGAAATTTAATGAAGAAAGAACCGATACGATTAGTTGATTGTTCCCTTTAGCCTTAATGTGTGGAACTTGACCAGTTAACTCAATTATATCAGTCGATGGCCACCTAGACCCTAGAAAAGTGTTTCATCCGATGCTAATCACTAATCATCAACTAGAGACCGATCGAAGCAGATGACCAATTCAGGAGTTCGAGATCTACAAGACGCATGTTAATGTAAACGAAGGGCCTGCACGAGAAATTTCTATAAAAGAATACAAGACTTCTCAATCGGAACTAAGAATATCAAGAAATAACCTTAAAATGCCCCATTTTATTCAATTTGATTTAAAATACTTCGGAAAGAAACCGTTTGTTATGACCTAATTGAACCTCTTCTGACGATTACTAGATCATAATATACTTCGATTATTTCGTAGAATTAATTCCAAACGAATAATATTTCCTCCTAGAAAAAAAAAAAGAGCACAATTTCTAAACTTATCCTAAAATTAGGAGTGTAAAAGACCGACAAAGAGCGCAATAACTGGCTAGTTGTGAGGTGATGAAAACGTGATTACAAGTGTCGCATCCTCCTTCTCCAATCTTCCAACCCCCCCCCCCCCCCACCCTCCCCCGGTCTTCACACCCCTTGGTTTTTTTGGTTATATTACCCTGAGATCACAGTTGAGAGAGGAATTTGCGTTAATTCTCAGAATTTCATTAAATGAAATGCCAATAGCTTTAAGTAGGCATTCAAAAGAACTAATGTCTATTGGATAAACATATGAAAAATTAAAAACTTCAATGGTTACAAAAAAACGTAACGAAAATTTATGCAGTTCGAATGCAAAATTTAATGAAAGCGAGAAAATTTCCACATTTTCGATAGTTTATTCATCGACAAAAATTATATTTCGATAGCGTTATCGCTCAATATTGCAATTTCGAACTTTCAAAAATGATGAGCAAAAACACTGATGTAGAAATATCTCAAAAAATGGAGGGGGAAGACGGTGAAGGCGGGGAAGGGGGAAGGGGAATGGGAGAAGAGAAATAAGGAGGTAAATGATGGATGGACACTTATGCATAGGTCAAATGCTACTCTCAATTATAACTAGGAGCACTAATGATCAACACAATGCATTCATAATGTGGTCTAACTGTATAAGCAACAAAGCTGAAATTTCGATGCCGCTTATCGAAAAATGCGAACGCAGTCACCCCCACCGATGTAAGGTTGTATGCAAAAATAGATCAATTAATTATATTTTTCATGAGGATGTGTGTACTTAACGGTACGGCAAAAAATAATGAAAGACTTCGTGAGTATATAACGTATAAACAACACCTACACTGTGCCTGTGCACCTTACAATTACAACTTGACGCATAACCTTTTAAATTAAACAATCAACAGTTATAATTCTGTTGCACCACACAGCTGACAACTAATCATGAAATCATAATAGTAATGTGAACTTATGGTACATGGTCATTTGCGCCAGAAGAGATCTGTGCCTAAATTGTTGACTATCGTCACGCTTGCAACTTTTGAATGACACGCAATAGGCAGGCACTACGCCAGCAAATGGTCATTTCACAAACTACTGTATCGTTCTCTCGGGTAATATGCTGCGCAGAGCAACTCTAGTGCAAATCGCCTAGCATCGAAATAATGAACTTTAGAAGGAAAAAGAATATGAAAGCAATTATGAGAACTTTGTAATTAAATTTTTATAATAAAAGCCAAATAAAAGTAAAGAAAAGCGATGGGTGAAGCAGTAGAGAGAAGACCTTCATGCATTACAAATATGCTTTCATATTTTAGAATCTACAATTCACTTAAAAAAGCAACAACGTCTGAGAAATGTATCATCTAAATATCAATTCAATTTCCCTATTTCTGCCATAATTGCTCTCATCATAACAAAATGACCTATGATTTATCCTCAAAGACGATGGCACATTTCCGGAGATGTAAGAAAATCACTGAAGTACCGTAAACATTGCCAATACATGTTTCACGGCAGGTAAAAATTACAATCGGAGAAAATAATGAAATAGAAAGGAATGTAGAAACAAAGGCAGAATAATACAAGCTTAACCAGAGTGGAAACACTTTCTCATATCTTCGTCCAGAGTGCACTTGCCCGCTCATCGAAATGTAGAACGAGTGAAATGCGGTTGTGACTACTAGTCCTCATAGACTGACAAGACCACTGATTTGATAAAAATTAATTGCGTTTATATTTTTAAAACCTTTCTGACAGTTTGTTGAACGTCATTGCAGCTGTTATCGAAAAGTCAATAGGTTGCGGCGATCATATCGAAGCTCTAGCAAAGCGGTAGATACTACTGTCCAAGTCTTTATTAGTGCTGACGAAGCGGTTAATCATCTCGCTGATACTATTCAAGTATAGAAAATGCCATTTGGAATAGATTAGAATTTGCATTTTCCAATGCTTCCCATTTCCGCACGTCATTCATTAAATGAGCATATTTCAAACAGCAACAAATTTCCGCATATATTTTTCGAAATAAGCGGAAAAGCGCGACGACACAAGAGGTGAAACGATATGCGCTTTGGCATATCTCCTATCTGATCACCTAAGTTCACAGCTTTCAATAAAAAATAAAAGATGCGGCATACTGCTTGCATAATTCAACTGATCCAAGCATCCTGCTTGAATCTTCTATGAAAGCTTCATTTTTCTATGATTGCATATGCCTAGTTGTGTAAGGCATATGCAATCTTTGCATCCACAAATATCTGTAATTCGCTTAGAAATTGATGGGTTCCCATCGATATTGCTTTACAGCTTCCGATGGATCCCGAAATAAAACTGTCAGATCGAAGGTGGTGACATATAGGCAAGTATGCCCATAATGTGACACACACCTAACAAATCTTGCAAATGCAAGTTTTCCAAAGCATGTAGAAATCATTTTATATTGATCTCACTTCATATTTCATAGTTCATATGCAGTGAGAATCAATAGACGAATAGATGAAGCGATGCAATTATAATAAAGGTGTAAAAATAAATGAGAAACATGCTGCCGACCTGATGAGGGCTTCGAGATTGCCCATTGCGTCCGGCTTGGCAAGCAGGTTGATCGCCTGCGCGATGGGATCCCGCGCCGGGTCTGGCACGCCGCTTTCGCCGAACCAGCTTCGTTCGTCGTAGTCTCCTAGCAGTGGCTCAACGGTGCTTCTCGTACCACTGCTTTCGCTGTCTCTTAAACAAATAATATCCATTAAATACCAATTTATTTCAATATTTCAAAATTAAAATTAATATACGCAATAGTATTCGGCGCATTTAAAACTCGCTGCAAGTGTAGTTTTATTAAAACACTTAATTAACGAAAGTGAGGCAAAAAAATACCACGATCAGGTGAAATCGTAACTAAAATGACCTGGAATAATATCGATTACTTATTAATTATAACCCAGTGATAATATGCATATGCAAAAATAAGGTATCTTTTAATGTAAATCATGAAATAGAAAAGTGGAAAACATGTGAAACTGTTTTTTTTTTTTGCTATCCTTAAACATATGCTAATATATAAATATGCTATAAGAGAAAGAATTGCTTCAGAAAGAAATCACTGTGTACTCAGAAGAACGGAATAAAATATAAGACAACCGATTAAGAAGTTAGTGAGCAATATTGAATCATAAAAAAGTCCAACATGAAACCTACACTCTAAAAAAAATTCAATGAGAAATTATTCTAAATCTATGAAAAAGTTTTTTTCAATTCCACAAAATTCTAACAAAAACCTTCCGAAATCGAACCTGACAAACTTTTCGATAACTTATCAATTAAAACAATCTTTTCAAAACTTATAGCGGGGAATATGGCCTCAATATGCAAATTGCTTGAGAAATAAATCGAAAACTGAAACGTCAAAAAATGGTGAAAAAGACATTGAAATTTTTTTTGTTCACCTTCGTTTGCATAAATGATTTATGCGTTTTGATTAAAATTCAGTTATCTCGACGACGAAAAATTTTTTATTCACTATTATTTCGAAGTACCCGCACATTTTATTTTAGATGGCAACATTAAATAAATCAGCATTTAATAGGTATATTTTAACTACAAAAATTTCTATTATAAGAGAAAATATGAAAAAATTATTAATGGAAAAAAAGTTGAAAAGAGAAAATCAATTTTCAACATAGTTGTTGAGGCGAAAGAAAAGGTGCGTTGTAAAATTGCAACGAAATCTTTGTCGAATTTCAATGAAAATTTCAATCAATCAGCAATGTTTACATATTTATTTTCAATGCAATATCGATTTTTTTCCTTGCAAAAATTGCGTTAATTTTTTTCGCAAAAAAACAACCAACAAAACGTGGTATATGCAAAAAATTTAAGAAAACAAATAATACGACTTATCGTCACTTATTTTAATCCGACGAAAATTATGCATATATTCGTAAAGAAATATTTCAGCAAAAGTCTGCCAAAAAAAAATTGCAGCAATTGATAGAGAAAAAATCAATGTAAAGTTGGTAATGATCCAAATTTGTTGGCAGCAGTTCGTCAAGCAATGCAAATTAAGAATGAATAGTTGATCCAAAAAGTCTCCCTATTCTACTGGACATTCTAATTAGCTACTATTTCAAGACTACCTCACTCCGAATAAAAGTTAAAAAGATTCAAAGAGTAAAATATGCGTCGCTTTAGGCTAGCTAGAACGTTGTATAACATCTCATTGAAACGATTGGTTACTGCGAATGACTGAATTACGATCGCATTCATATCGCTGCATTTAACGTTGTAAGCAACTAAATTGACCAGTTAAAATGTCATAAAAGAGGCATTAATGAAATACACCAACCATCTTGTTTTCACCAATTATCTCTTACTTCAGCTAGCTCTATTGTCAGCTGGAACAAAGACACTGCAAATAGCATATCTCAAATAAATGATGGAATGAAACAGTATAGCCATTATATATATATATATATATATATATATATATATATATATATATATATATATATATATATATATATATGAATTTTAAAATGGCGTTTATATATCCACTGAAGACAGGAACATTTTTAAAACTGAGAATAATAATTCAGAGACATTTTACATAGACAAAAACAGTTGAAAATTGGAACAGAGAAATTCAGATGTATAAAAAGATGTGGGAAAGTGTTTAGAAGTAGACTTCATTAGGCTTATCCATATACTGAAGAAATCCTCTCCATACTTGGGAAAAGAAGCTGGAAGAATCCATGAGAGACTATTTTTATTAAAAATTTTTTGAGAATTTTCTAGACTATCATAAGGTTATGAAAATATGCAAAAAAGTTTACTACTTACACAAATTCACTAACGATTATCTATTGGTGAGAGTTGTTATGGACCTTGAAGCTCATCTAAGACTATTCGCGAGAAAATAAAATAGAAATATTGAGGAGAAATGCATGAAATTTAATAGCATAAAGAAAAATCTGCGAAGAACAAACTATGAGAACGAGATAAACCTCTGAAATTAATCCTACATTTGAACTGCTTTTCCGGAAGGATTTCCGAAATCGTTTCAATCAGATCAAAGACCATGGCATTCATTTTCGATGATTTAAGTTGAAAAAGAAACGGAAAAAACACTCGCAAGAAACGCATAAAGAAAAAGGTTACCGACTCCGGCTAAGGTAAAAAGTTTGGCTAGAAAAAAAGACGTCAAACTTGAATAATAAATTAAAGCAACATTACTTGATTACTATAAGAGGAGCGGATCACTTCGTGAAATTTCTTCCGGATCCGGTTTATTTTTTCTTTAAATTATCTTTTCTGGTTTTTCGCTAAGCAATTTTTGATAAACAAATCGGATAGGCGATCAAAGATGACAAGGCATAGGCACATGAGAAGATACTTGAAGGTAACTCTAAGAGGAAGATGCTCCATTTAAGTCAATAGATCATGAACGAGTGAGATCCACTCTCCGAAGATCACCTCTTTCTGTTGCATCATTTTCTTGCCGAAACAACAGACCAAATCCAAGATTTCATAATAAACCGCTGACTGGTTCTCTTTCATCAAAGATCAGCAGATGGCATCAATTATCCCTTCCCTTTCTCTACCCCAACCCCCACCTCCATTACTGGAACTGTGTCTCGTCTAGAGTGTTGAAAGTAAATAAATGAAATGAGGAAACATAAAACTGCGCGAAGCTCACACATAGTTAACTACCTACGCATAGTCAACTTAGTTGTGTTGAAGACACCTACAATCCGCCTCACACTAAGATAATTATAAGAGAATATAAAACATCTGCCAGCTGATATCGATCGGTCTTTAAGAGATATTCATAATAAAATCTAAATGAAGCGATGGATGCAACTACCACTAATCTTGAAATTTTAAATAATAAGTATAATTTAAGCAGTTTCTTAACAAATAACACGAATATATTGTTGGGGTAATCACTAATTTATGCTTAATAATATAGTGAACTAAAGATTGAACGAGTATCGTTTATGAAGGCACTAAACAAATAGTATAGATACTAATAGCAATCACAATTATTTACAAGTTATTACTTGTAATAACTAAACCTATTTCGAACCTTTTTTCATATTTGTGAGTTTTTCCTGCAAAATCTCGAATTTTCAAGAATTTTCTCGTACATTTTTTCTCTCAGGAAGTAATCTCATATACCCGATAGCAAATCATTAACAATCCTAGTATATGGTTTTAGTGTATCAGCGAGCAAGAACATTTGCGATCAACAATAATAGAGTATACCCGCTAGACAGATTCACTATACAAACATCCCAATTTAGTAGAGATTAATTTCTGAGTATGGAAAAAGCAATACTTTCAAGGTGGTCCTTGTGATTACAGACGCAGCTAATCCTGACAGGAACGAAAGGTGGGCGAAAAAAGAAATGGGAAAGCGCTTTACCTATGCTCGCATGAGATGCATTTTCAAAAACAATCAACAACTAGTGGTTATTGTCAACAACAACCTGTTTCTTGCATTTTTGCACATTTTTAATCCCCTCTTGCAACCGTTTACACAGATGGACACTCCTCTCTTGATTTATGACCAATTTTGTCAAAAGCTATTTTCAACAAAATCTGACCAACGTACCAAAAATTTCCAAAACTAAAATGAATTTTCACAGTTTTTCATTAAAATTTCTCTATAATGTTAGCAGTATTAGATATGATATTTGCTTGACTCATCGAACAAACAAATCATTGTGAAAATTTTAAGGACTATGGCAGCTTGCCTGCTAATCAGATGAGATGAAAAAGGGGAAGGAAGGAGGGATGTCTAGCAATCTATAAACCGAATGATCCCTGCCAAAATGATGTCCAAAGCTGACGCTAGCTAGCCACCTGCCCAAACGTGAATTCCTATCCCTATCATTTTTTCGACTCGTCTTAGATTATCATATAACAACTTGGCATAGAATCATTTCCATAACGGACACAATGGTATCGTCACCTATGAATCCTTACTATATCTGGCTTAAAACTAACTGCACTTCACAAATATGTACAAATAAAAAAAGTAGATAAAGCTGACGGCCCTCAGTTTACGTTAAACGACGCTTAGATAAATGCGACAGTGCAAATACCTTGAAAGCAACTAGAGATTGTGAAACTTCCGGCATTCTGATAATCTTAAATTATACAGAAAATATAATTTAAATGGATATAACATGAATAATAGGATATGTGAGCAAATCATCTCTTGACTATGAAAAATACTGAGATTTAATGCAAAGTAGCGAAATTTATTTCGATCACTGAACAGATAATTAGTCAAAGAGAGTAGGATTTAAGGATTTAAGCTGACACCCTCCAACTTTTTCTTATCGTCTAATACGCTTTTCTCTCCTAGTTCAATTTTGTGCAAATTATATTCAACCTTTATTCATAAAAACATGTAAAATTTAGCATTATTTATTATACGCTCATAAGTTTAAAATATCTTTGGTAGAGATGAGTGCCCATAGAAAGATAATAATAGAATACTAGGGTCGATTGAAGAAAGACTCGTTGACGGCACCTTAAGCAAGAGTCCATTAGCATAATTGATAAGGAGCATAATATAGATGTGCAATAAAAACAAGCCAATATTCACTAACAACAGTGTCAACCTAAAAAGTTATTAAGCCGACAAAAATACTCCTCTTCAGGTTAGCTATTCGGGCTATACGTAACATTAGGTTTGTGACTTTACTATAGCCATTCCATAATGCTTCAGCATTCCATGCTTAGGTAATAGTTTGCACATTTTCAATATTTATTAACCATCGATGAAACACAAAGGAACGTGATTCAGGGAACTATCGAATGACTAGCTCGGTATAACACATTGTTGCATAAAGAGACGTCGGCTGATTTACAGATCAACGGATGCAAGATAGGCGCCTTTTGAGGGTGACTGATAAATATAACACAAATCGAGATTTACTTAGAAAGAAAGAAAATATAGAATCAAGAGTAGGTAATCGAAAGCGACATCCACTAAGCTAACTCATCGTGATAACTGAGAGTGGCTATCACGAAACTACAACTAGACTGAACTTGATTATAACTGAATTGAGATACCAATAAATAAAACATACTAAAGTCTAAACTACGCATAAATTAACCCTTAATATTTGAAATGCAGCACATCATCTCTTATTCTCTGCAGTAAATTATTGCCTTAAACGCTTAGCACATTAGTTATTTCGCGTTAATCTCAATAATCTCGCATTTTTTATGATGCAAAAAGGTCTATTTTTTATGCACAGGTAAGCTTATGAGGAAATGAACGCATCATTCTTTTATACCCTAGCAAAAAAATTTAGCTGAGATCAAGTAGAAAGTGGAAGGCGGGGGGGGGGGGAGGGCCTCATAAAGGGGGGGGGGGTTGCTGAGGCCTCATAAACAATCTCATAAATAGAATCAAGATGCTACTGCATCGAGTGACTTGACTATGAATGAATATAGTTGAAGGAGGGGGGGCTGTTCTTTGAAGAGAATCTGCGAAATGCGACAACACACATTAACGGCACATATTTGGATGCCGTAAGTAGTGTGCGATAAGCTAAAGCTTGCGCACACGCCGAGGCGTCAATTCGGATGCAATCCTTTTGGCCGTTCAGATCTACTACCCTCATCAATAGTGTTGATGAATGCTATTCGATGAAATGGCAATAGTCACAAAGCCTAGTCTTTCACACTATTTATGAGGCATTCGAATGGCATCCGAATCGGGAAATATTGGAGACAACGACGACTCAATTTCGAACGCTGATCCAGTTAAGCAAATATGATGCCACGGTAGTTGATTACACATATTCCCCCTTAAGAAAATCACTCTACCGCTTACACTAAATTCGAGTGACCGGAAAATATAAACAGCAATACATCTGATTAACAAATAAGTTCTCTTGCATCCTTGATAACTGTAGTCATGCGGAATTAGGTAACGCCATTTCACAGTCAGTTAAATTGTAAGCACATGAATATCGTACTTGGTTCGGTGAACGCTCTCAAAACAAAAACTCTCTGCTGGAAAGCCTCCTTCCCCCCTCCCCCCCCCCCTCCTTCAGATGGAAGCCCTCCTTGAATATATGCTCCTCACCGAAGAGGTTTGTACTCAAGAACGCTTCCATGTGCCACCCTAAAAGCTTCGAAACCTTGCAAAGTTACATACGACATCAATCAATTTTGTTTAGTCCATTATCAATCAAAAAGTTCGCAGTTAAATGCACATGCATGAGAGAAAAACAAAGGAGCAAGAATAAGTTCCCCCCCCCCCCTCCCCCCCAAACTACCTTCCACTAAACGTGAGCTTTAGCTGAAGAATGTGAAAAAATAGAATCTCAAAAGTAGGAGTCCTATCCAATGGAATATAATATCTCGTTTATGAATCTTGAAAAGAGAAAACCAACTGATTGTGGGAAATAAAAGGCAAGATCCGATCTTAAGCTACATGGACTTCATCCCTTTTATGCGATAATCAAAAGTATGTGGAAATTGCTGGTAGCCGGACTGTAAGAGATCAACAATAAATTCATAAAAAAGAGCAAAAAAAAAAAAAACTGATCATTCCATTGTATTCTCACCGGAAACAACTATAAAGAAAGCAACGATAATCGAAATCTCATCGAATATCTTCTAGAGTGAAAATTAGAACAAACAATGGAAACATAATTTAATTGCAATAATTGAGTGGATTGAGTGATGGATATACTTTCGTATCCACATAAACCACAATAATTAAATAAGCTCCACTAATTGAATCGGATTGCACTCACAAATGGGAAATACAAGAAAGCAATAACAACTCGCTGAAGCGGAACTTCTATTCTTTTTTTTTGCATTCCAAAAGTGTTGTCCATATTTTTAAACTACTTACAAAAAATTGCAATGCTTTCTAATAAATGAAACATTTTCCGAATATCATTTGTATATTATAGACTTTAATAGTTCGAATGCCTCTAAAATGTTACAGTTGAATATAAAATAGCGCAATGTGATGAATTTTATACGTCATAAAAATTGAAACTTTCGTTCGAAGCTTCGTGGTTGTATTATAAGCAAGAACTTCATTTGAAAGTCCAATTAATTCTACTGGAAGTACCTTCTGACTTCAACAAAACAGAAAAGAAATATAGTAAAGGAAAATCGCGTCCCGAGGAGGAAGCAAGATGTGCGCCTAGTTTAAGATAGATCAGAACCCATATACGCTTTCGGTAATTTTGCAGATGACTGCCATACTTTTCCAATTTTTTTTGTCCGATCAATGACTGACTGACCTGTTCGACTGCTAGTTATTCATAAAAGCTGCTCAAAAACAACGTTGCCATTTCTATGATTTCAAAACAGCTTCTCTAATATCTGCCCACACATCTTTTTTGCTTTGCGAGTTCAAACTACCTAACGAATATGCAAATTATATATATATATATATATATATATATATATATATATATATATATATATATATATATATATATATATATATATATATATATATATATATATATATATATATATATACTGATCCATAACGCACTTTTGCAAGAAAATTTTCACAAAATGCACAAGAAGTAGCTCCTAAAATCCTCCGTTTCTATTCACAGTGGGATGGAACGCCATACGAAAACGCTGACACATCGACTACAGTGACGTTTCCTCCAGTTTGCATAATTGACTTCAGCTGAACTACTTTCACCACTGTCACAATCAATAAGGGTTGAAGACCAAAAAGCTTTCTACGCTGACACATCATACACCTAACTCACGAAAGAATCTTTTCTCGCTGGTCATTCAAGGCGCATAAGATGGTAACACGCTCATTTATGAGTGATACAAAAAGTTCATATTTAAGGTAATATTGAACGATAAGCCGTAGAAGAAACAATGGACGACGGGTGATGAGAAAAACAATCAACATAGTGAACAAAAGCTTTTAGAATATCTTACGGCAGCGATAAAATTAAAAAAAAGCCGAACTTGTATGTTGGACGTCGTAGGAAAACCTCTATATCGTGATCGCAAGACCGTTTTGCGTTTCCAGTTAGCAGCACCTTGCACTATTTCCTCTTCTAACCATAAAAAGTGTTTATAATAAGGGACGAAGTTGAAACAATTTTGGAGGATTTTACCGAAAGAGAGAATTTTTTACTCATAGAAGAAAAGAAGACTACAGGTAAAGCACTGGAATATAAGAACAACATAAATGCGCATGATTAGAAAAACGTCGTCCGAGATTATATCATAAAGCAGTGCTTCAAAAGAAGCCGCAATACGTTGATGCATCAATCAACTAAAATCTAGCACCTCCTTGACGAATTTTCAGCAAATCATTCTTACGGTGCAGCGTAGATTGAATGGTTTTAGACGATACATAAATACAATCGAATTCACAGCCTTAACAACATTTTTCAGAAGGTTATTCCAAACTCACAGCGTAAATAACCGTCAAATGGGCTATATAACTTGAAGCAATGATAAATTTTCGAATATCATTACATCCCTGAAATTTTATATTCAGCAGTTTCAATAAATGAGAAAATTTTTTGCATAAAAATTCTATCATCATCTCAGAAATTTTAAGTATGAGCAATTCATAGAAATAAATGCAAAATTAAGCCGGATCTAATGCACAACTATAAGATGAAGCAATTTCGATGAATAAATAATGAGATTTATGAACGAAACGACGACCCTGATTAACTCCTAATCGGGACGTTTCGCTCCTCTTTTGCTTATATTCAACGCAGCCGGTTTGCATATTTCGACTCCTCTCGATGAACTACATATAGAACGATTGATGCGCATTTATTAATCAATTTTATCAAAAAAAATCAGTAATTTTATCTGTAACTTTCTACTAACAAAAACGTCAATAGGACCACCGATATATCATTACGATATGAAAGAAAATAACGCAAAGGAAATAATCGAGCAAATAAATACTCTTATAATTTGTTTAATATACATGAATATATAAATATTGGATTACTAACAAACATAGGAATAAGAATAGAAAATGTATAAATAAATAAATAAATAAATAAATAAATAAATAAATAAATAAATAAATAAATAAACATATATGCATATATAGCATATATATTGTATAAACAGAAAAACAAATATGTAAATATATAAGAATAAATATTGAATTACTCTCTCAATGAGAATTTTCTAGAAGTAAAACATTTCACCGATACAGTTGAAGTTATTAGTCCAGAAAAGGGAGTTAATTTTAAAGCTTCATAAGCGCCACCCGTCTGCAACTCGCCTTTACTCATAAAGACAGGAAACTTTTGCAATCTCATCGTAAACGAAAAAATTATAGGATGCAATTCGATGTTTCAGCCGAAAATTTCATGAAATAAAAGAAAAAAATTTCACCCTAGAATTTATTGACTATTTCATATTAGAGGTTTTCTCGGGCTCTCCTCCTACCATTCCCCCCCCCCCCTTTCCCACAATGAGAGACTCTTGAAATAGGCCTACATGCTATACGTCATAAAATGTTTTCAGTTCGTAAGTTAAGCGATTTTCGATTTGCTCCTAATTAATTATGCTAATGAGTGATTAATGCACGCCAAGCAAAACACTAGATGCTATATCCGACCGAATATTATATGAGGACAGCTACGTAAGCAAGTACCGAGTATGAAGCTAGAGGGAAACCATAAGTGGAAGCCGGTTACTAGTTATGTGAATGAGTAGTTCCTGTGGCAACAAGCCTATCAAAGGGGTATAACTTTAATCAACATTCTACAGAGCGTAATATTCTATGTTGATTAAGAATTCATATTTATTGCTGTTCACTTAATTTAATGACAAACGATTTTTGCGTGGGCAAAAGTTTATAAGGAAACATTCAAAAATTTTAAATTGAGAAAAACGATTATAGGTGATGAGGCTGTAGTTGAAAAATGGAACCTCAGGAGTACTATATGGTCGTCTATAGAGAAACTATACTAAAAGATAGCAACAATTTAAAGGAAGGGGAGGGATTGACGGTCATTGTTAGTGAGGAGACAAAAGAACGAACGGCATCTAAGGAAAATGGATGGAAAAAAATTAGACTATGATAAAAATGGCACTATAAAATATCACCACTGATAACTAGTAATAAGCTCATCAGACTTATGCTAGTAGATGAGAACCTATAACTTATGACAGACTGTTAGACTCCTAAACCATCAGGTTATGTTTATCGCCAGTGGATGTTATTTATACCAAACCTATGCTGCAATCGATAAACTTTTTGTATCTGGGGAGACGCAATGACTATAACAACCTGGCGATACTAGAATTAAATTCAGTTCAAATTCGAAGAGAATTATACTACTTGAAAACACGTATGAAAAGTTGGAAACTGATTTCCTGAAATAAGTCCAAGAAGTGGGAAAGTTGCAGGGAAAAGTGAAAGATTTTTGGACAGCAAAGACAACATATATATATATATATATATATATATATATATATATATATATATATATATATATATATATATATATATAGTAGAACGGAAACAAACAGATGATATGTGTTGTTATGCAAGCAGAGCTGGTATCTATCCTATTTCCATTCTCGAAAAAAAAACTACTCGAAGAGAGATAACAGACAACCTCATGAATCGTCTATACCGAAGTAAACCTATTTGCAACAGTAGAGCTGGATACCGGAAAAATATTTTTGCACCAAGAAATATGGTTACCTCAGATAACGATCCAGTAGGTAAATACAAGTCAATCGACGCTGATAACAACTCAATTAGCTATGAAAGAATGTTTTAATGAATTATAAAACAAGACGATGACAGCTGAAAGAGCGCGTTATTGTTTTTTTTAAATTGTCAGTTGATGCAATATAAGTGCAATTTCTATAGCTTTGAAGTAATTCGAAAACAATTGCCTCATTATTCGTAAACTAGGTGAACTAAATACTAGAATTTTACCACAGATAATAGAGATTTATCGGATAACAGAGATTACATTCATAATCCAGAATATTTTAAAGTAAACAATTGAGATGCATTCTTCATCGAAAAGATAGATCAATGTGACCTGAGCAAAAAAAAAAACATTCCTGCAGTTGCAGATTTCAATTTGGAATTTCTCACCACCAGATTTCTGCGGAAATTAAATTTGATATTTCGTCGGATAATATTTACCGGAAAACCTGCTCAAATAGAACCTCATCAAATGGCGGGTTTAAGTTCTATTTGCCTTCTTTTATAATTGAGCGATAAGTACAATGTTAAGAGTTAATACAATACAGCTATGTGTTATAATACGGCTATAATGCAGCTATGTGTTATAATACGCTTCATAAAAGCTGAAATAGTAGGATAACCTTAAGGTTTGGAGTGCCTAGTTAAAAGGTGCCTATCTTAACACGAACACTTCAAACCGAGAACAGTGAAGATGAAAATTCAAAGCACATTTTTGTTGAAAACATCTATGAAAGAAGGAAGTCTCTACAGAAGAGGCAATTTTTTAAAGTCAATTAAGAGAAAGGGGAAGTATATCAGCTCTTTAAAATCTAGGCTCGTTGCAAAGTTTCTTGAAAGGAGCAAAAAAAAGGAATTTTGTGTGGGTTTCGATGAATGTTCTTCATTCTCTAATGGATACTAAACAAATGAATGGACAAAATAAAGACATTAAGCAATAATTTAATTTAAAAGATAATCCACTAAGAACTTAATGTTTTTATCGGATAATATATTATTCAACATAAGAAAAATTGAAAAAAATGACAAATATTTTAAACTGAAAAACAATGGAGCAATGAAATTATACTTCAAGGTTTTCTGTACGTAAATTAACGTGAAATTGATGACGATATGAATCAGAAATAAATTACATGATGAATCCACGATAAGTGATAGCTGTTATTATCATACTATAATGAAATATTTCCTTAGAATAAACGAAATAGAGAGTTTGCTATGATGTGTAAAGTATTAATCGTCAAACAACATTCAAAATAATCAATTTTTCCTCTTACTGAGGTTAAAGTTTACACAATAAAAAACTTCAAAATTAGCGCCATAAATATATTGATCGCGGAAAAAGTGTAAGAATCCAATTTTTTCATCGCTCGCATTCAAAGAAAATTTTTTTAGAGATATGGTTTTTAAAGAAGTAGATATCATATCGCATCATGTCAGTTATCATATCATGACATCACATCAGATATCATAGAATATCAGAGAAGTAGAGAAATACCACAAATATCATCCGGAGAATTTTTAGAGAAACCGAAGAAATATTGATAGTAAATAGAATCATTGCCGCCATATTATGCATCTCTTAGCTAGACAACAGAAGCAAATGAAACTAGAAGAAGACAACTAAAAAAGCAGGCCACAAGAGTTGGCACAATATGCACTTTTTTGCACCCTTTCCATTCGACCAACCAATTCCACAAGTTAACAAAAAAGATGAATGCAAAATAACGGCCTCATATTTTGAATGATCCGACCACTCATACAATTCTTCTGCGAAAAATTCTTCCTCCTATGACTTAATCAATAAAAAATAAAAATCTAAATGATGTAAAATATATGCAACTTTTTTTAGCGTCTAAGAATCTCCGCAGACTGCTGCAGAATTGATGCACAGATGTGAATTATGGATTGTAGGCCATCCCGTGGTGCGTAATACAGTCATTAAATTTTGTAATTGTAGCTTCAGTGGCTCATCAGCGAAAATTTCTGGACAGACGGATAGATACAGATATAACACATACGCATAGATATGATGCTACCAGCATGCATCGTTGCAAAGCAAATTAACAATGGGGCATGAAAATGGCATTCAATGAGGAAAATTTTTAATGTAAACGAGTATGAAATAGCATCGAATATAAAAGTCCAATATTAAGTTATAAAAGAAATGATGTGAAATCAAGCAAACGATCATTCGACAACATGTCACCATTTATCCAAATACAACAGTAGGCTAGGCAATTACCTAGCGATCACTAGATAGAATTTTACTAAATATATAAACTTGGTTAATTGTAAGATAGGTAAGAACAACATGTAGATGCTACTGCAATACGCGAAAAAGCGAACAGACAAACAGATAGACATAAACACAGGCACACATCCACTAATGAATGTTAGCAATTAGTAAATAGTTTTCGTCAATGAAGCGCTTGAAAATGCTCAAAAATTATGTCAGTTAATATTTTACTATAAGAGGAAATATTAATGTATATCTATATTCATATTTTGAAAAACATCCTTAAATTTTCACCACAAACTTAAATTTTTCTCAAATTTCCACCGAAACTTTCTCATCGCATCTATGAAATTTCATTTCCACCTGCAAAAAAAAACACCGCCGAAGAATTTCACCTGGGAAAATATCCTAAAAACCAATTTTCGAAAAAATAGTGCCGGAAAAAAACAATATTGAGGCAGTAACGAATAATTTTGTTTCAACGAAAATCGACAAAACTGACAATAAAGAAAATAAATATTTTATTAGCAAGTATTACTTAGAAAAGGGACGGAAACAATAGTGTGTAGAGAGTTGTTTGAACAATTATATGGCTTCAGGAACATACAAACGCATGAACTCCTCTAAAAAGTTGGGGATGTAGATGACCTCAGGTCATCAATTTAGCACTACTGGAAATTGCTCAATCTTAAGGACAAAATCAACCATAAAGTTATAAACACTTATAAATAATAAATTTATAACTATAAATAAGGCGGACAAATTCGATTGTTTCTCATATTAAACTACTCCATACGAAACTGCGCTAAAACGAATCACGCAACTAGAAGTACTTTCATATTGAAGGCTAATGGGGATCTGGCCTCAGTCCGTTGCAAAAAAAGCGCCTCGACCAATCAGAAACTTCTGTTTAACGATTCAAATCATCGAAAAATTTGGTATTGTTTTTTTTATAAGTATACTCATAGAGCAGATAACAATATTCTCCCGGTATATTTATTCAAAAATCAAACATTTTTATTTAAGGTTTTTGAAGAATTCTAATCAAATTTTGAAATCCAAATTAATTAAACCCTCAATCAAATAGATGAAACTTGATTATTTTTGAAAACAGCAAGGAATAATCCCGTAAATGCGAATAAAACTTCCTTCAAAACAGATGGTCTCTTTTTATTTTCTTTTTAGAGAATCAATTCGCCCAAAATTTGCATATTACTTGGAAAACACTACTAATTTATATTTATGATAATGAACTAAAGCAAACAGAAATATTCGTTGAATCGATTAAATAATCTCAGTAAATAAAATCCTTTGCTGCTATAAAGCCGACGGGCATATAAAATGGTCGTTATTCAAATGAAATGCTGCAATGCGAACATTTAGAGGCGAATGTCTCACGCGCAAATAACATCGCCATAGTAAAAAACAACATCCAGCTAAAATAGGACAATGAATAACACAAGAAAGTTGGCTTACTTGAACTAACTACATATAATATAATTGAAAATACTGCACCATTAATAACCATATCGAAGCGGAAATTGAAATTCAATGGAGTTTTTTTAAATATATATATATTTGAAATATATAAGAAATGTGATATTTAATTCAGTGACTAGCATTTCCAAAAAAGAAGGGAACAATCTCAACTACATAATAGTTAATGCCTTCCCTTCCCATCTCTTGCCCCTTATCCCTTTATAGTTTTTGTTGGAACGGGTCTGCGTTCTAATCGTCAATCCGCTTGTCATCTCCTCTCATTCCCCTGTCCCTCTCGTTTTTTAAGCGATTGCGCCTTCAAAGCAAACAAAGAATGGGAGTATCATGGACAGCAGCCATTTTAAAAGCCCATAGTGCTCAAAGGCTCCTTAAATTAAAAAATGCACACACACAAACTTCTTTGGTTAGAATCCTCTCTTCCTTTACGATGTTCATGAGATTGCAAGTGAGGTGGAAACGGGAGAGGCTGGTAACAGATGAAAAAGGGAAATGGGGATAATGATACTAGATACTAGATACCGGGGAAAATGAATACTCAAGCTTTTTATGGTATCGAGTGTAACAGCAACAGATGATAGTGAAGGATAGGATGCATTTCCTTTGAAATCGTTGCAGGATACAAGACCAAAAAAACGACTCATAAGCAACAATATTCCAGGTATCAAAAAAAGAAACTCCTTATTTAACTAAATATTCACTCAGAAGAATACTTATATATGAGGAAATAACCTAGAGTAGCGTGCCCAGCTGTCATTTAAAGAGAATTAGATAGATAAACTATTGGCATCTTTATAGGTAAAAGATACGAGCCACATCAATAAATGGCCAAATTGCGCAGATATGCTAGGCCAAGATGAATCCACACACACACATACACTCACTATTGTCAGCGTTAATTTTGTTCATTTTCACTAAACGTGTCACACTTCGAACGACCGCATATCCAATAAAACAAGAAATTAAGCGTTTGTGTGTCGAACGGTGAAATGTGGTTTCGACTACTTGATCGTAATTACGCTTCTTCCTTACAAATAGAATAATTCATTGTAAAATGTGTCAAGTTGATTTATTTGAAACAAATCGTAATTTATAGGTTACTACTTTGGTTGGCCATAAATATGCCAATCTCGACCATAAATGGCCATAAAAGATAATAAAAATATATTCGTCAAATTATGGAAAGCACATGCCAACTTGCTACGTAAACGATTCGCGATCTCTAAACTTTCGATTGGAACCTGAATTCACCTAAGCATTCCATCCTCGCCAACCTGAATTCACCTAAGCATTCCATCCTTGCCAACCCGAATTCACCTAAGCATTCCATCCTCGCCAACCTGAATTCACCTAAGCATTCCATCCTTGCCAACCCGAATTCACCTAAGCATTCCATCCTTGCCAACCTGAATTCACCTAAGCATTCCATCCTTGCCACCCCGAATTCACCTAAGCATTCCATCCTCGCCAACCTGAATTCACCTAAGCATTCCATCCTTGCCAACCCGAATTCACCTAAGCATTCCATCCTCGCCAACCTGAATTCACCTAAGCATTCCATCCTTGCCAACCCGAATTCACCTAAGCATTCCATCCTCGCCAACCTGAATTCACCTAAGCATTCCATCCTTGCCAACCCGAATTCACCTAAGCATTCCATCCTTGCCAACCTGAATTCACCTAAGCATTCCATCCTTGCCACCCCGAATTCACCTAAGCATTCCATCCTTGCCAACCCGAATTCACCTAAGCATTCCATCCTCGCCAACCTGAATTCACCTAAGCATTCCATCCTTGCCAACCCGAATTCACCTAAGCATTCCATCCTCGCCAACCTGAATTCACCTGAGCATTCCATCCTCGCTAACCTGAATTCACCTAAACATTCCATCCTCGCCAACCTGAATTCACCTAAGCATTCCATCCCGCCAACCTGAATTCACCTAAGCATTCCATCCTCGCTAACCTGAATTCACCTAAACATTCCATCCTCGCCAACCTGAATTCACCTAAGCATTCCATCCCGCCAACCTGAATTCATCAATGCTCCCACTTCAATCATTCTTCCTCACTCCCTCTTGCCACCTCGCCACTTCGGTAAAAAGATTCATGCTGGAATGAGGGTGAAGTTTATTAGTCCCAAATTGATCCCACCGATTAATGATGACAAGTAACATAAGCATTTGAAATTTGATTATAAATAAACCAAGCAGATGAGTTAAATTGTAACGGATAAAAATATTCATTTCAAGTGCAGCCCAATATGGCACTATCTTAGCAATTATATTCGTTTGTAAGCATAAAATCTATAAATTTTCTCCACTAACAAGTTAATTGAGCTTTTGTTGATTCCTAAATAACAATGAACGCAAAAGGTGAAATGCTAAATGATTTCTTCTTGTTGGCCAAACATAATCAATACTTTCTCCATAGTATCGGAAATGCCGATAAGTTCAGGATCAAATCTCGAAGTCTCAAATGAAAACGCTCATCTATTATGATGTCATTATTATTCACTATTTGTGTCCACTATATGTAAATAATGTCCCATTATTGTGCATTATAAATAACCCTTTAATTTCCGCCTATATCTTCCTTTTCATCATTCATCGACTATATACTACTTACTTTCACTTCATAAAATTTGCAGTGTTTTCCAAAGAAACAGTAATTTTAGCATCATCTAAGAAGTACTCTTAACAAACAAGCGCGAAAATTCATTCAAAACATTTTTTTTTGGAATATTTGCTACTTTAAATAAATATTGAAATAAAAACGAGGAAAAAATCTGAAAAAAATTCAGTGAGATTTATGCAAAAACGAAACGAGAAGTGGGCAGTTTCAACATTCTTGCGAATACTTAAGGAAATCATCGACGATAAAATGTAATTGAAAAGAGCGCTCAAATTGAATTAGAAAAAAGATGCATGAGTAATTTACGTGTAACGTTTTCAACGGTCAACAAAAATGAATTATATTAAGGTTTTCTGCTTTCAACGCGTTAAGTATCCGAATGTGTTATGCAGATCAACGCCCACTCGATTCGCATAAGTCCAATCAAAACGATCTCTTTAACTACTTAATATTCGTTTAGCTAGCAATAAGCATATCTACCTTTGCAGCATGCTCATGCTTCAGGTCCTGAAATATCTACACTAGCAAATCCAGAAGGTTTTTAAATCCGATATTATTTCAATCCGAAAGATAAGTTCAAATATGTATATCCGGAATTAGTTTAATGCTATCAGTTTTGCGACATAAACCTTATGAAATTTGAGTGTGATAGGCAAAGATAACTTCTTTTTAGAGAGGCATAATAAAAACTTTTTGCATGTTGTGAACTTGGCCGAGTGCCAAAGTAAGGATTAGATTGAATACCTACGTTGGCATGGCGCGTTTTGACTAAGAATGCTAGATGAAGTAAGCTGAATCAAAAAAGCTCTCATCCATAGATGCGCAATTCATGTTTGCCAAGGACGATAGTATAGTGATAATTTGGGGGAAAAATTGCAAAGATAACAAAAGATTGAGCAATATGCTCATGTGTTACAAAAAAGATAGCATTAAAATAATGCAGTTATCGACGAAATATGATAACAAATACTATAAATAGTGATGCCGAGCAGCATGTCATAGACACGATTACAGCAAAAAAAAAAAAAACTTCCTAGATGCATCTTGGAGCAATCGCCAAACGAAAGAATGAATCGGGCATCCGACTCACTCCTCTATCGCTGACTGCTATAGCAGTTCTCGAGTCCTCTATTTTCCACAGAAACAATTTGAAAAAAGTTTTTTTATCACTCAGCGCGTCATCGGCAAGGAACCTAGATTACAGTTAAAAAAATCTCGAACAACGATGATCACAGGATAAACAAAGAGTTAAAACCGATGTCGAACGTTTCATCTACAAGCATTTGTTCTGTGATTTCCTGAACTACCATTCCTTCCAAAATCCAAGAAAGTCACTCTGCATTCTACCTGCGATAAAAGGCAAAACTTGCATACTAATGCATTACAATACTCAATTTTCATTTAATTTACTGACCTGTGATCGGTCTCTGAAAGTCTAAAACTAGAAAATAATCAATGTCTTCCTATTTGCATGTGTCCATTGCTTCACTCAATTTGCAAATATGTAGATGCAAGCACACTTCCCAGCAAGAACAATCTAACCCACACATTTAATTACAACTATTTCCGGTCTGCCACTTATCTTCTCGCGCTCAATCATCACATATAAGACGCTTATGAATGACCAAAATTTTTCTAATGTTTGAGAGTACATTTTCCCAAACTGGCAATTTCGAGTAATCTTCGGGTAAATCTGAAACTTCAAATGGGCAATTTTCGTCAGTCGAGAGATTAGCTTTCTTTTTTCGTCAATGCAAAAATGTTTAGAAAATTTGAAGCGTTTGCAAATGAAGAACGCAATGAACATATGGTGCAATAATCCATCAAATACTTCAATTTAAGAAAAAAAAAAAACGTTTGCGGTTTATTCTTTTGTTATGAACATTCGAAGCACTATGTAAATCAACTCCGCTTGATGGTTCAAATGTCAGCATATATACAGACTGCACTAAAAAGGATGCAAGAAAAGAAAGCATATGACCACCACACATCTATCAACTAGCTGATATCATCGATATTTTATTGCTATCTTTGAAAATGGAGAATTCGGTTTTTTTTATTCCTTCAAAACTTTCAAAAAATTTTCTCCAGTAATGTGAAATTTTCTTCAACGGATTTTAAATATATTCCAATGAAGCGAGGAAAAATTTACATAGTGTTATTAAAGCAAAAAGTTACTGCAGGAAACTGTTACCGAAAAAGTTGTGCATAGTCCAAAACTCTTCGTGGGGAATCTAAGAACTGGGGGCAAATCAAGTCATCCTATTTATCATACAGCCGTTCTAAGTTTTTTCGAGTACAGTGATCAGTGGACAGCAAATCCGGTCAGTACAGTGGTCAGTGGACAGCAAATCTGGTCAGTATAATGGTCACAAGACAGCAAATCAAGTTTTCCAGAACTGCTTGAAACCACACCTGTTTTCAAGTTTATTTTGATGTTTTTATGTCAGCACCATAACTAATTACCAACTAAACATTAAGAATAATTGTTATAATAGTTGCTGGTGTGAGCCTGCCTGCCTAACTGTGTGCCAGATAGAAGGCAAACAGGCAGACAGACAGACAGTAGTATGAATGCGAAAGACAATAAGCAGAAACCGAAAATGACATGGAACACAGGAGCCGAAAGGATCAAGTTTAGGCTAGGTACGTTCGAGAACGAGCATAACATGAGGTTATATGTAGAATCCGAAAATCATGTATTCCTTATTTGCACATTGTATATAATTTTTTTCTACTTATGTATAAAATATCTATTTATATTCTTTATTTTATTCTAATTTCACATTGTTTTTATGCGTCTTTTTCGAGCATGAAAATTCGCACAATTTAAATGCCTACATCAAAGAATGATTGACAAAAAAAGATCACTTTTATACTCTTAAATAATTTAGTTATAACTTTGATCCCATAATCATTCTCTATGTTTCGCTTACATATCTTTTTTAACTTCTAGAGTTTCATCGGAAATTTTTTTACTTCTCTATTTTCAACATTTTCTCTTCATTTTCATCTCAAAACCTTCGTAATTTTTATTATTGTTCTCCCTCAAAAATTTTCACTTATCTATTATTTTCGCCGTAATTATTCGTCTTTTTTGACTTCATCCTTTGTAATCTAATGCAGATCGGAATTGTCTGAGAAAATGAGAAGATAGCTAAGAACAAAACAGCGTATAGAATCATTTAAATCAAGCGAAAAAAGAAGACAAAGGAAAGGAGAACGCTTTAAAGGTGAAGAAAAGAGGAAACGTT
Source organism: Baylisascaris procyonis (assembly GCA_037389465.1). NCBI lineage: Eukaryota > Metazoa > Nematoda > Chromadorea > Rhabditida > Ascarididae > Baylisascaris > Baylisascaris procyonis. Next base: position 539,154 of record JAZARR010000247.1, read on the forward strand.
TTTCGATGCATCTCGGCAACTGCCACCAAACTGAATGACAAATGCAGTGGATTTTCTCAACAATAGAGACCACCCTATTTCAGCTTTAAATTGACTTTATCGAAGCTTATGCTTGATTTTCAGAAGGTTTCTTAGCTTCATTCGAGAGAAAAAAGAAGGAATATGCATCCTTACAAAGGTTATCTCATGGCACGAATTTACTAAGCGAAATATTCATAAAATACTTCTTAGGAAATCATAAAATGAATAAATACTTATACTCAATTATACCTATATGTACATGTAAACACCTTATTTAATTATACTGTACTTTTCGTTGACATGAAACGGTAATTGCTTTATTCATATGGAATGTCACTACCTCGAGACGTAACAATTTAGGCAATAGAATCAATTCAAGCATTTAAAAGATTATAAAATAAAAGCAACTCAACTCATATAGAGATATATCCATTAAGCTGGCATGGACAATAATGTCTTTATTAAGCATAACACAAATATCCCCGTCCAACTTGGTTGGTCTATAAGTGACCGACATAATAAATGCATAGTTTATTTCTATGGTCGCTCTATTAGCGTATCTCATTCTCAAGAACATTGGATGGCACCTCTTCCAGATCCTCGAAAGCTATCGAAAAAGAAAATAGAATGGAAAAAGGTAAATCAATTCGTTGTGAAAATAGCAACGCTATAAAAGTATTTCTCATATAATTCTCAAAAAGTACTGAATTCATGGATATAGTTAAGGTTTTACGATTGAGTTAACTTTAATTCGGCTCAAATTTTACAAGATAATTACTGATTAATCGGTTATTAAAGTGTTGACCACAAATGAAGTCTGAACGTTTGAGTTCTACTTTGCATGAGATGATCTATGGATTTTTAGATTTCGATCCTTATAGAAAAGATATTTTCACTCATCATCAAACCAGTATGATCACTGAACATTGAGACTGTGGGAAAACTTAAGTAACGGGAGCAAACGAGATTACGTTGAAGAAGAATCGAGTTGACTACTCGTTGTGAACATTCAAGAGAAACAAATACACTGCAGCTTAGGTTGTAAATAATCAAAGTGAGAATTAAAGTACAAAGATATGGGTGAGATTCTGAAGAAATATATAACATTATGAGATTACTCGAGGTAAGAACCTTAGCGCAAACGCACCCATCAAACATCACTTAGGTCTTTGCCAACTTATCGGATACTATACAACACTAAGACCCTTAATATACACCCATTACCACAGAACTCTCGAAACGCCGACATGATCGGAAGTTAATGCCTCGAATAGAGAAAATGCCTCGAATCTATTTAGGAAGTATTGGAAGATATCAAGGCAAGATGAATTGTTATAGCACGAAAAAGGAATAGTAACGGCCAAGAGGTAATGCAAATGTAACAGCCAAGAAGCATCCAACAGATTGCAAATGTTCAACGAACAGCAAACCGATAGATTCACCTTTGCCTCTTACCTTTCGAAAGCAATTAAATATTAGCTCAAAGGATATTCCCTCCCCGAAAAATACTGAAAAAAAAGAAATAGCGGCAAAATCAAAAAATTTCAAAGAAATAAATCTTGAAATATGCAATCACTTTAACTCAAGTGATTGCTTTCCTTTCGGCTTTTGTTCACTCGCAAAACAAAAACAAACAAAAAATAACAGATCTACTAAGTAATAAATAAGATCTATGAATAGAGAAAGAAACGAAAGCTTTCATCTGATCGAATAAACTTCGTTTCAATTTGAATCATGATCCCCGTCCTTTCTATGAGGCCTTTTTTTACTGCTGTATTACCTTGAATCAGATACTATTCCAAACGAGAATGCGATTTCCTAAATGTTAACTCAGCTTACCACTCTAAGAGTAATAAGTATTTTCTACAAGTATAATTTTGCTTATAGTAAAGGAATAAAAGTATCAAGGAAATTTTTCGAGTTATTCATTAGGAAGATATCGCCTATCGCATCAAACACTATAAGTCGATGTTGCTCAATCCTGATGATATAATAAAAAAATAACTGAGAAGCGGAAAAATTAATACTGCAAAATCGTTAATTATACTTTCGTTTTGCGAAATTTTCTAGATTTTATGATTACGAAATACTCTTTCTATAAGATAATGGAGAAGATTATATCAAAAAAAGCTAATATTATTAAGCTTTTGAGGATATCTTAAGATAATAAAAAATCACAAAAACAATTGCAGAGATATAATATAACAATGGAAATCTCGTGAAGATATTTTTATATGCCGAAAAGCAGGACGAAATTTATTATTTCCCACCCGTAAAGAGGATCGCCTCTCTATTTCACCGTAAATTTCCGAAACACTCATCAAAAACTTTCTAAATTTTCTGAAAAAAACTTCATGTCATCTTTTTTGAGCATCTTTCAAAATTGTCTTGTCGATCAAAAGCTGACAATGGCCAAGCAATTCGAGATGATTATTTAAAGCAACATAAGCTCTTGACTATATGCGAAGTTTGAGTGAAAAAAAAGGAGCTCAGGCCAAGTGATGCAATGATGCAGTTTGTACTCTCTAAACGCAGCACTATCGCTCAATAAACAAAGGGAACATGAAGGGATATCCGATTCCTTCATTGCCTTCGCTTTATTTATTTATTTGCTCATTTACTTACTTACTTATTCGATTGTTTATTTATTTAAATACAACATCTTTATTATATATAAATGGAGATGTTAATTAAACTATTATATTTAACCGATTTTCTAAGTTCTAAGCTCACAAAGCTCTAACTTTCATGGAATATTCTGATAAATACCGTCTGAGCATTATTTCAGAGTGAAAACACCAGTTAGGTAAAAATGTCGCTAATATAATTTCTACTTGAGAGATAAGTTGATTCACCTCGAATAGGTTCAAACTGGAAAGACGCAAAGAAAGTGCCGCAAAGCACCTAACTTCGAAACAACATTGATCATTCAAAACTTCGCAACAAAATAAACTTGAAGCGTTACTTCTTTGTGAGGAAAATGAGCGAATTCTGATGGAAAAAAACGAAATGAATTCAAATAGTAATATAAACATGTGACTAACATATGATGTAGTGAATATGTGATTTCATATATACTTCTCTATTGGTTACAAAAGAGTGATTTCAACGAGGAATATGAATAATTTTGTCATTACAATGAATCGAATTTAGATTCTATAATTTATAGTCTAAAAATTCATTTGAATAGTTTTGACGGTAAAATTATCAAAAATTTTGAAGTTTTGGAATCCAAAAAAATTCGAAAACTTCAATTTCTAAAGAGCGAAGAGCACAGCAGTCAATAAAAATCAAAAGTTCTCAACCAACCCTAATCTCTTTTGTGGGAATGACATGTTTATGCGAATAGAATTATATAATTATCTAATGTTGTTTTACATTTCATATTTCACCTCGACTTGCTTATACCAGCATAATATTTCATAATTTCCACGTCCCTTCAACTTATATTCCTATGTCTACGCATATCAACATATATATTTACGCATATATTTCCGAATATATTTTCTATGAGTATAGGAAAGATGAAATAAAGGATTATAGACGATTAGTGAATAAATTAATGAGCATCTATAACTAATTTGAATCAAAAAAGCAAAATTCCATGAAATTTGTGCTCCCTTCATTAAAAGAAACAAAAGAATTTCGCCTTAAAGGCAGCCGTTTGCATCTAACAAACAAAGCGAAGAGAACTGCGAAAAGTGTTGACCAAATAGAGGAATAAGATAGTAGGAAGCGAAGCAGTAACCTAAGGGTGATATGGGCATTCACTATTCATAGGAATACTTGCAGCTTCATTAACGTCAACTTCCCACGACTAGTGCAATAGAGATGAGAACTGCATTCCTATTAACGAATTTCGTCTCAATTCAACAAAAAGAATAAGCAACGCTAAATAAGATGTTATCGAAGCCATAGAGCGGCGGTGGAATCGTGTAGCGGATATCAGATATCTATGAATAAATATGCATATAATATGGAATAATGCAAATTTTTCTTCTTGAATCTATTGAAATTTGCATATTCGTGCACGCCTTTCTCGAATGCCAGTGGTAATGAGGCAATAAGTTTTAAGTTGCCCACGTAGCGCAATCAACGATCCAAGTTCAATTTGCAATATCTTCTTCAGAAAAAAAAAAACATTTGCAAAAAAGCATATAATAGAACTATAGGATGGACAATACTAAAATATGTTAGAAAGCACAGAGAAGAATCCTCCACTATCCGCTAGAAGGATTTGTTATTTTCTAGAAGATTATACAACACGCTATGGAATCGTTCAACAGAGATACCAAGAAGAACTATATGACTAGACGTATCTAAAATGCAGCAGATCAACAAACACTTCCTAAAATGTCAACTTTATTCATGAGCGTCATAATCTTTTCGACAGATTCTGCGCTAATAGTTCGATTAACTAATTGATATATTATCGCACTTTTCAGTTTCAATTCCATCAATACTTTCTTATCACTATAGTGATGATAGTTGCCAACTATTTACCTAGAGGCAAATAAATTGCCAGCTATTTACCTATTGGTATTCACTAGTAGAGCAGCGATTCACCTATAGGTAAATGATCGCTGAAATAGCATTCAAAGGGTGAACGATTGACTTTCTAACAAAAAAAAAGTCAAAGAAAATTTGATGACGAAAGACACCAGAATGAATGAACCCATACGCACTGATTTTAGAAGATTGCTGTAAAGATGTGGGAATTATTGCATTTGACTAGCTCTTAAATATCGATGTCAGAACGAAGAAAATCCCTCGAAAAACAAGACATGTCATATTTCGTTGAATACAAAATTTGCTTTCTTTGAAAGCAACACTTCACTTCCATCAACGCTAAAAAAACTATGACGATCGGAGTTCATATTCAACAGAATACCGTAAGACTAAAGAATGTGGCCACAGAGCGCTCTCGAACGTATCTTCTGCAAAGGTGCCAATGTATTTCTGGATCATTTCACCAGAAATTAAAGAAGATTCGACACAGATGTTCAATTCTACCTAGGCTAATAACATTCGAGCATAAAGACACCAGAGAAGTATACCTTTCAGGTGATATATCAAACAACTCAAATCGCAACATTCAACGGCATACCCAGTACTTCCAAATTTGGAAAAAGAACCTCCAAAATGGGAAATATTTAAGTATCACTCTGCGGATATAGGAAAGAATTATGGAATTTTCGAATCACTTAGAAGAAACGACTGCTAACAGACAAATGAGAAAGGGCTGCTTTATGCAAAAATTTGTGAGAATTGAATACAGTTGAAAATTCGCCTAAAAAATTCGAAAGTTCCCATTGTTATCCGGTGGCAGCCAATTTGAACTATCATACCATCTTCGTTATACCAAGGATTAGAAGTTAAGTGAGCAGTTTCTTCGTCTCCTCCTCAGTTATTGCTCTAGGAATGTGCACCACCTCAAGTCCATAATCCATAATTTCTGGCTCAAACATTTAGATATGACAGGAAGATGAATAAATAATTTGTAACGTCAAAATACGAACCAATCATAACGTTGAAGTTTAGTTTCGAGTGCTCATATTTGATGATTGCGCTTGCATAATTCATATTCATATTCCTTTTTTCTCCTTTACCCATAAGTCTGTTATGATAGGAAAATAACTGCACCGGTCTAACTGTCTGACAGGAAGATGAATAAATAATTTGTAACGTCAGCGTATCCCACTCAATAAGATGACAGCTCCAATTCCTAACTAATAACTTCTGCCTCTTCATGAGCTTAATTTAGCAGACAGTTAGACCGGTGCAGTTATTTTCCTATCATAACAGACTTATGGGTAAAGGAGAAAAAAGGAATATGAATATGAATTATGCAAGCGCAATCATCAAATATGAGCACTCGAAACTAAACTTCAACGTTATGATTGGTTCGTATTTTCACCTAAAATAAATAAATCCAGCAAACGAAACATCTACAAAATCCAGGTATAACAGTTCACGACTACCACTTCACCAGCAATTTCTGATAATTAAGGAAATAGAGTTTATCACTGAAAAGCAAAGTGTATATCATCTGAACATCAAGTAACTTAATACCGAAAAATCAGTGAACTTCAGGTCGAAAATTTTTTTGAATGCAAATATTAAAGGTACTAAAGGATCTTATTCGGCTAAACAATATCTTCAACATAATGCTTCGAAAAAAGGTATTGTATTGCTATTTTTCCTTTTTTGTTAACATCTAAATAATGCACGCAGATATAATATTAGTGCAATCGCGCAACGACAAGCCTCACATTTTCGTAGGAAAGACGAATATCTATGCAAACATGAAGACAGGGTTCATTCGAATAAACTATTACGCTTAAAGGTTGACTATGACTATATCTCGCTTCTTTTCCTGTACCTGTTAAAACAAGCTGACATGTAATCACTGGTAAAAAATTCTGCAGCAGAAGAATTAGCTTAAACAGTTTAGTTCAGCAATGTCTTTGTATGGAAATTTTTCATTCAAAATCGCAGTCAACTAACTGCGTAAATTACTTCAAGCAGGGTAGACCATCGTCATGCAGAAATACAATGCAGAAGTTTTTCTCAAATAGAAGTGTGGGAAAGGTAGAAGAGCTCGAGGATTCATGAACTCCTTATATATTTTAAACTCTAATGGAAGAAAAATTCTAAAAGTTTGAAATAATTAATCTCAGCTTTCAGCTGAGATACTACAAAAAACTGATTGCTGATTACACCTTTCAGTGTACGGTTTACTTACTTTTCTCAAATTTCGCTCATTTTTCCCCACAAAATTCTTACATTTTTTCCGCTTTATCTTCTCATCCATCGATCTCAATCAGGCTCAGCTTTCGCAAATTGCGAATGAGGCCATCTGAAGCAATGATCCTAATAAACTTTGAAACTTAAAAATTCCGTGAAGTTACGAGTTGATAGCCTTCTCAAAATTCTTCTTATGGCGGTATTGTTTTCGCATTTGATGCGAACTGAACAAGTGGCAGAAATGATGCAATATGCGCTACTTCTTTTGATATTTTTCCTATGCCATGCGATTTCCAAAAATATTATCGCTTGCACATTCTACTTTGACCGTTTTATTTCTAGCTTCGCCAAAGGTTATGCTTTTGCTTGGGAGATTAGTGATTCGATTTACAAGAATTGGATATACTAGGAAAGGCAACTCTTCCTCCCTCATATTAAAAGCAAGATCTTTTCGAATTTCAAAGTAAATAAAAAAAAAGATCAAGAAAAGGTAAAAAGAAGCTCGTCCATCTTAACGATTTTTTAAATCAAATTCTATTGCTGGAAAATTTCAGTGGATTGCAATAAAATTTTTATACTACTTTCTTGTTTGTTTCACTGCGCAATCGGGCTAATTTATAATGATATTTCTGCAAAAACTGCCTTGCTACTCTTCCAGAAATTCAAATATAAAGAAAAATCACTGAAGTGATTGGTATAGGAAAAAGAAAAAATCACTGTAAAATATCACTGCATTTGTGCTGAAGAGATCTCACAGGAACAACCTCTGCAACGGTTAGTCATTTCCCAAAATTGAGACATTTGCCATCCATTTCAAATATGAAAAAAATTAAGTTCCTCTACTTTGCACAGTAAATTTGTCCACCAATTTGCTTAAGGAATTGCATAAAATTCGATCTAAAATGTTATCTGCTTTTTTCCTAATAGTGATGGATTCAGAAAACCTAGCGCTGACTATGTATTATTTTAGAAATAGCTATCGCTATATTGAGGAAATAGCTTTGTTCCATAGCCGAAGTTGTTAGATGCAGCTTACATCATGAATGCAAAGACACGAAGAGAAGCGAGGAGTGAAGCGGGCCCGAACACCGATCTTTCACTCTCCAGGCAAGCCCGTTTACCCATCACTACCTACTGCTCAGGAATCAGTGAAGACGAACGCTCAAGTCACCACTGCTTCCAATACGTTTTGCCTTTACCTCAGTCCTCATTTAAGCGAATAGAAGACACTATTACAGTTGATCTAAAGAAACTTCGTTCTTCCTCCGCACTAGGTTTCAACGCGCAAAGAACCATTGGTACATTACGCTTACTGGCATTCAAAGAATCAAGTTAGTGAAAGAACAATGTTCGAGTCGACACTACTTTCTGCATTAATCGGCCATATCTGCGACCTCATGTTACTTATGACGCTCGTTGCTTATGTTACTCATGTTACTTATGTTACCTCATGTTACTTACGTTACTCATGTTACTTATACTAGCAACTTGCATTGGAGGGCACTCTTGCAGAGAACGAAGCCACCCCGGTTGCGAACCGCGAACGGAACTGAGCTTGTGTCCCACATTGTGTACGCATCACTACCGTACTCTGCACTCTGTGAGCGAATGCTAACACCCATCACAGGAACTTGAAAACTTGTGATTGGAACATGCGGCTTTTTCCATCATTCAACTAAGAATGTCAAATAATGTCCCAATGCAAAATTTCAGCTCAATCGAAAGAGGGGAAGTGCACTTGTTGGATGGACCATCGGGCTCAATTGCAGAGAACAATTGCAGAGTGCTTCCAGCAAGTGTTCCTCCCGTGCATCAATTCAGCTGAAATTTTGCGTGGGAACATAACCTGACATTCTGAGTTGAATATAGAAAAAAATTGCATATTTCTGTAAGAAGCTCTCGAGTTTCCGTGGTGGGGGTTAGGATTCCTTTGCACAGAGTGCAGAGTAACTGTAGTGGTGCATAGCACGGGCGAACACCGTTCGCGGTTCGCAGCGAGTGTGCCAACGTTCTCTGCAATTGTGCACCTTTCTAAATGCACTTAGATACGGAATGAATAACATCGCTGCATAAATCCAGGCGACATCCCTCCTAAGTTTTTTTTTTCATATGAGCGCTATTTTATAAAAGTACAGCAGCGGAAATTTTTCAGCTGCACCTTTTGCATTCCCTCGGACATCAATAAGGTGTATTTCCGGATACCAGCAGGCATATTCCCGGATGCACATCTACGGGTATATCTCCGGAGATGCGCACCTACAGGTATATTTCCGGATGCACACCTGCAGGTATACTTCCGAATGCACACCTAGGTATATTTCCGGATGGACACCCACAGGTATACTTCCGGATGCATACCCATGGGTATGTTTCCGGATGCACACCTGCAGGCACATTTTCGGATGCACACCCAGAGGTATACTTCCTGATGCACACCCACGGGTATACTTCCGGGCGCACACCCGCAGGTATATTTGCGGATGCACACCTGCAGGTATACTTGCGAATGCACACCTAGGTATATTTCCGGATGGACACCCACAGGCATACTCCCGGGTGCACACCCACAGGTATATTTGCGGATTCACACCTGCAGGTATACTTCCGAATGCACGCCTAGGTATATTTCCGGATGCACACCCCAGGCATATTTCCGGATGTACACCCACAGTAAATTTATGGATGCACACCTACAGGCAGATACACAGCTGTTATCCTCAGACATATAACTGAAATTATAGCCTCAAAGATGCGCTTACAGATCACATCATTTCGTAAGTTGTTAAGTTGCCAATTCCTATATCTCTATTACTTATAAAAACACTTCTTTTTGCATTCAATTAAAGACGCAATGGGAATGCTTCCTTAGATGTTTCCGATGAATTGTCCAGGTGAATAGCCTCAGAGAGAGAGAGAGGAAAACTTTAAATCACTATTGCTGGCCATAAGTGCCTAAAGGCAAATTCAAAAGCTCATCAAGCAACTTCAACGGAAGTAGTTTTAGCACAGATGTGGCATTTAGGCCAACTGGAGATTGTGCCAAAAGCTTAGTGCAGCTTTGCATTAAAATCCTAGTAGCCACGATCTACGTGCCTACGACAGAATTAGGCAGGCCACCTAGGATAACTTACCAATGAGGCGGCCGCTACTTACACAACATCGGCAAGCTTTCTCACTGACGCATCAACAAGCAGTTTACATTCTTGCTGAATAGAAAGTAATGGATGGATCGCTTTCTTCTTTTGCATTTATTAGAAAGAGCTTTCACTAGTTTCTATAACTCCACTTCTTTCACCTTCATCTAAAAGAAACTAATGAAGAGAAATTTTTACAAATTCTCTGCCATGCATTATTTGAAGCAACCGATATTCCATTGGACTTTCAAATGGTTTATATATATATATATATATATATATATATATATATATATATATATATATATATATATATATATATATATATATCGAGGGAAGCCCTCTCCCTTCCTCACTCGCGCTTTGTGGGTAGCTTCTCCTATCGCAAAAAACGACTCCACTTTCTCTGCATCGACCCCTGTCGCGCGCGCGCTCTCTCTCTCTCTTCCTCATTATCAGCGTAAACAGAATGCATGCGAACAACTCATCAATGAGAAAACCTTCCAATTGCTTCACTAATCTGAAGCGCAACTGTTAAGAAGCACAAATCACACACACACAAGAATGTGCATTAAACGTAACACGGGGAACAGAATTTTGCAGCTCGTTTCCGGTCGGATACTAGCGAAAAGCCTCTCCTCCTTCCAATAAATTAGCACTGACGCGAGGAGGATAGACTCCTCCTCTCTTTTCAGATCTATATGCTGTCGTCTCCTCCCATCTTCTGATACCTCTTCCCTCCCTTCATACTGCTGCCTTCTTCCATGCGAGGCTTAGTTCAAATGTTCACTTTTGCCTGATATCGAAGCTTTCAAGGAAAAGCTTTCTGATAAGCCATGTGATATGTGCGATTATTTTTTGCACATTGTGTTGTTTGCTTGTTTATTTCTTTGCGGGATACAAAGAAGGCAAAAATAGGATGGAAAATGTGACAACATGAGTGCTTCTGCCCAACGATATTTTAGTATTCCCTGAGAACAGCTTACTGCAAAACATAAGTTATTGAACGAAGGAGAGCTTTTGCCAGCTTTCTTAAAAGCATAAACAAATTTTCACATAGTACATCGATTCTGCATATCCGTTGATGTTCGGCAAATCTGAAGAAAGCTGCCTATCTTGGAGTAATTTTTGAGTAAAGAATTAAGCTATCATAGATTACGGTAAAGAATCATCGCTGTAGGATCCCTCATCTTGATTAATAGATAAGACGCAGCACTCTCGCTCGTCAACTGTACCAGCAGAATAGAAATCGAGCTCATAGGGTATTTAATTTTCTGCGCAAAGATTTATCGAATCTATAAAGACGTATGGAAACCACACGGACCAAGCAATTTTAAAAATATAGACAGCAGATGAGAAGTAAAATATCACACTCGTCATTCACTCCATCGAAAACTAATTTATCTAGACATAGCAATATATTAAAAGCTTTAAACTATACAACTCATTCTTCGAAAACTATACGTCTCATTCTTCTATATTCAATGAAACGATATACCAGAAGGAGTCGCGAGGCGTACATCAAGACGAACATCGCGTTGCGTATATCGAAGACGAGCATCGCCACACGCACATCAACCATACTGGTTAAACAATGACTACAGTCATTACCCAGCTGCCTATTTATACCACACACCCTTTACGAATATTTGCGCGTTTTGCTCTACAGAGCAAAATAGTATCAATGGTATCAGTGTTATATAGTATCAATGTTTAGTACCAAAATAGTAACAATATTTGGTTAGTATCAATGGTCGAATGCAATGTACCATTGGATTTGACCACTGATACTAACCAAACACTATACTGATTCTTTCGAATTTGATCACTAGAAGAAACTAGCGAGGGAAAAACATGCGCGCAGAGATAGATGTATAGCAAAGCAATTCCCACACAACTGACCCCCCATCCCGCACAATTGACAACCGCCATTCACATAGAACAGTGCAGAATCTAACCAAACACTATACTGATTCTTTCGAATTTGATCATTAGAAGAAACTAGCGAAGGAAAAATATGCACACAGAGATAGATGTATAGCAAAGCAATTCCCACACAACTGACCCCCTCCCGCACTATTGACAACCGCCATTCACATAGAACAGTGCAGAATCTAACCAAACACTATACTGATTCTTTCGAATTTGATCATTAGAAGAAAATAGCGAAGGAAAAATATGCACACAGAGATAGATGTATAGCAAAGCAATTCCCACACAACTGACCCCCTCCCGCACTATTGACAACCGCCATTCACATAGAACAGTGCAGAATCTAACCAAACACTATACTGATTCTTTCGAATTTGATCATTAGAAGAAAATAGCGAAGGAAAAATATGCACACAGAGATAGATGTATAGCAAAGCAATTCCCACACAACTGACCCCCCTCCCGCACTATTGACAACCGCCATTCACATAGAACAGTGCAGAATCTAACCAAACACTATACTGATTCTTTCGAATTTGATCATTAGAAGAAACTAGCGAAGGAAAAATATGCACACAGAGATAGATGTATAGCAAAGCAATTCCCACACAACTGACCCCCCATCCCGCACAACTGACAACCGCCATTCACATAGAACAGTGCAGAATCTAACCAAACACTATACTGATTCTTTCGAATTTGATCATTAGAAGAAACTAGCGAAGGAAAAATATGCACACAGAGATAGATGTATAGCAAAGCAATTCCCACACAACTGACCCCCTCCCGCACTATTGACAACCGCCATTCACATAGAACAGTGCAGAATCTAACCAAACACTATACTGATTCTTTCGAATTTGATCATTAGAAGAAACTAGCGAAGGAAAAATATGCACACAGAGATAGATGTATAGCAAAGCAATTCCCACACAACTGACCCCCTCCCGCACTATTGACAACCGCCATTCACATAGAACAGTGCAGAATCTAACCAAACACTATACTGATTCTTTCGAATTTGATCATTAGAAGAAAATAGCGAAGGAAAAATATGCACACAGAGATAGATGTATAGCAAAGCAATTCCCACACAACTGACCCCCTCCCGCACTATTGACAACCGCCATTCACATAGAACAGTGCAGAATCTAACCAAACACTATACTGATTCTTTCGAATTTGATCATTAGAAGAAAATAGCGAAGGAAAAATATGCACACAGAGATAGATGTATAGCAAAGCAATTCCCACACAACTGACCCCCTCCCGCACTATTGACAACCGCCATTCACATAGAACAGTGCAGAATCTAACCAAACACTATACTGATTCTTTCGAATTTGATCATTAGAAGAAAATAGCGAAGGAAAAATATGCACACAGAGATAGATGTATAGCAAAGCAATTCCCACACAACTGACCCCCCATCCCGCACAATTGACAACCGCCATTCACATAGAACAGTGCAGAATCTAACCAAACACTATACTGATTCTTTCGAATTTGATCATTAGAAGAAAATAGCGAAGGAAAAATATGCACACAGAGATAGATGTATAGCAAAGCAATTCCCACACAACTGACCCCCCATCCCGCACAATTGACAACCGCCATTCACATAGAACAGTGCAGAATCTAACCAAACACTATACTGATTCTTTCGAATTTGATCACTAGAAGAAACTAGCGAGGGAAAAACATGCACACAGAGATAGATGTATAGCAAAGCAATTCCCACACAACTGACCCCCCATCCCGCACAATTGACAACCGCCATTCACATAGAACAGTGCAGAATCTAACCAAACACTATACTGATTCTTTCGAATTTGATCATTAGAAGAAACTAGCGAAGGAAAAATATGCACACAGAGATAGATGTATAGCAAAGCAATTCCCACACAACTGACCCCCCATCCCGCACAATTGACAACCGCCATTCACATAGAACAGTGCAGAATCTAACCAAACACTATACTGATTCTTTCGAATTTGATCATTAGAAGAAACTAGCGAAGGAAAAATATGCACACAGAGATAGATGTATAGCAAAGCAATTCCCACACAACTGACCCCCCATCCCGCACAATTGACAACCGCCATTCACATAGAACAGTGCAGAATCTAACCAAACACTATACTGATTCTTTCGAATTTGATCATTAGAAGAAACTAGCGAAGGAAAAATATGCACACAGAGATAGATGTATAGCAAAGCAATTCCCACACAACTGACCCCCCATCCCGCACAATTGACAACCGCCATTCACATAGAACAGTGCAGAATCTAACCAAACACTATACTGATTCTTTCGAATTTGATCATTAGAAGAAACTAGCGAAGGAAAAATATGCACACAGAGATAGATGTATAGCAAAGCAATTCCCACACAACTGACCCCCTCCCGCACTATTGACAACCGCCATTCACATAGAACAGTGCAGAATCTAACCAAACACTATACTGATTCTTTCGAATTTGATCATTAGAAGAAACTAGCGAAGGAAAAATATGCACACAGAGATAGATGTATAGCAAAGCAATTCCCACACAACTGACCCCCTCCCGCACTATTGACAACCGCCATTCACATAGAACAGTGCAGAATCTAACCAAACACTATACTGATTCTTTCGAATTTGATCATTAGAAGAAACTAGCGAAGGAAAAATATGCACACAGAGATAGATGTATAGCAAAGCAATTCCCACACAACTGACCCCCTCCCGCACTATTGACAACCGCCATTCACATAGAACAGTGCAGAATCTAACCAAACACTATACTGATTCTTTCGAATTTGATCATTAGAAGAAACTAGCGAAGGAAAAATATGCACACAGAGATAGATGTATAGCAAAGCAATTCCCACACAACTGACCCCCCATCCCGCACAATTGACAACCGCCATTCACATAGAACAGTGCAGAATCTAACCAAACACTATACTGATTCTTTCGAATTTGATCATTAGAAGAAACTAGCGAAGGAAAAATATGCACACAGAGATAGATGTATAGCAAAGCAATTCCCACACAACTGACCCCCCATCCCGCACAATTGACAACCGCCATTCACATAGAACAGTGCAGAATCTAACCAAACACTATACTGATTCTTTCGAATTTGATCATTAGAAGAAACTAGCGAAGGAAAAATATGCACACAGAGATAGATGTATAGCAAAGCAATTCCCACACAACTGACCCCCCATCCCGCACAATTGACAACCGCCATTCACATAGAACAGTGCAGAATCTAACCAAACACTATACTGATTCTTTCGAATTTGATCATTAGAAGAAACTAGCGAAGGAAAAATATGCACACAGAGATAGATGTATAGCAAAGCAATTCCCACACAACTGACCCCCTCCCGCACTATTGACAACCGCCATTCACATAGAACAGTGCAGAATCTAACCAAACACTATACTGATTCTTTCGAATTTGATCATTAGAAGAAAATAGCGAAGGAAAAATATGCACACAGAGATAGATGTATAGCAAAGCAATTCCCACACAACTGACCCCCCATCCCGCACAATTGACAACCGCCATTCACATAGAACAGTGCAGAATCTAACCAAACACTATACTGATTCTTTCGAATTTGATCATTAGAAGAAACTAGCGAAGGAAAAATATGCACACAGAGATAGATGTATAGCAAAGCAATTCCCACACAACTGACCCCCTCCCGCACTATTGACAACCGCCATTCACATAGAACAGTGCAGAATCTAACCAAACACTATACTGATTCTTTCGAATTTGATCATTAGAAGAAACTAGCGAAGGAAAAATATGCACACAGAGATAGATGTATAGCAAAGCAATTCCCACACAACTGACCCCCCATCCCGCACAATTGACAACCGCCATTCACATAGAACAGTGCAGAATCTAACCAAACACTATACTGATTCTTTCGAATTTGATCATTAGAAGAAACTAGCGAAGGAAAAATATGCACACAGAGATAGATGTATAGCAAAGCAATTCCCACACAACTGACGCCCCATCCCGCACAATTGACAACCGCCATTCACATAGAACAGTGCAGAATCTAACCAAACACTATACTGATTCTTTCGAATTTGATCATTAGAAGAAACTAGCGAAGGAAAAATATGCACACAGAGATAGATGTATAGCAAAGCAATTCCCACACAACTGACCCCCCATCCCGCACAATTGACAACCGCCATTCACATAGAACAGTGCAGAATCTAACCAAACACTATACTGATTCTTTCGAATTTGATCATTAGAAGAAACTAGCGAAGGAAAAATATGCACACAGAGATAGATGTATAGCAAAGCAATTCCCACACAACTGACCCCCCATCCCGCACAATTGACAACCGCCATTCACAGAGAACAGTGCAGAATCTAACCAAACACTATACTGATTCTTTCGAATTTGATCATTAGAAGAAACTAGCGAAGGAAAAATATGCACACAGAGATAGATGTATAGCAAAGCAATTCCCACACAACTGACCCCCCATCCCGCACAATTGACAACCGCCATTCACATAGAACAGTGCAGAATCTAACCAAACACTATACTGATTCTTTCGAATTTGATCATTAGAAGAAACTAGCGAAGGAAAAATATGCACACAGAGATAGATGTATAGCAAAGCAATTCCCACACAACTGACCCCCCATCCCGCACAATTGACAACCGCCATTCACAGAGAACAGTGCAGAATCTAACCAAACACTATACTGATTCTTTCGAATTTGATCATTAGAAGAAACTAGCGAAGGAAAAATATGCACACAGAGATAGATGTATAGCAAAGCAATTCCCACACAACTGACCCCCCATCCCGCACAATTGACAACCGCCATTCACATAGAACAGTGCAGAATCTAACCAAACACTATACTGATTCTTTCGAATTTGATCATTAGAAGAAACTAGCGAAGGAAAAATATGCACACAGAGATAGATGTATAGCAAAGCAATTCCCACACAACTGACCCCCCTCCCGCACTATTGACAACCGCCATTCACATAGAACAGTGCAGAATCAATGCGACTCAAAAAGGTAAGAAATCTAACAATAATCCATTTCACAAAATTTCAAACACGGTTTCGTTTCTTACTCGCTAGCATAGAATTACACAAGTTGACTTGCATATCCCAATAAAACCTATGAACTTTATAAGGGCCACATCTTATGGGGCATCGGAAAGCAACGCAAAACGCAATTCAAAAAATGGTCTGCATTCTATTCCCTGAGCGAGAAATTTTACTCATCGCAACGGGATTTTTCTATGCTGAATTTTAGCTAATTTAAAGCGTTGAAATTTCATAATTAACCATTTCTAATTTTCAAAGATTTTTCTAAATTTTTTTGAATGCGAAATATGCGTATTCCCCAGTCTTCAATTTGAAAAAAAGAGCGATATGATTTCACAATCGTTTTTCGCATTTTTGCAAAATTAGCAATTTGATATGCAAATGCAAATCGACAACGAAATAATATAGAGGTGTTTAAGCGTAACAAAATATTTGCATACAGTTGAAATCACTAAGTTTTTCATTGCAAACTGCTCAACTTGCATAAAGAAGAGATATTTATTTCGTATGTTTGATTAATTCCTGATGATTTATGAATGTCTACTGAAGTAAGTGGCATGGAAGAGGACATATCACGCTAATTTCTTTAGCGAGAAATTTCACTTGTTTAGTTGTAATCATTCGGCTCAATGATTCGTCGTTTCGTTTAGACTACTACACGATCGGTTACAAATGGGCTTCGATCAGACTCCTTAGCTCCTTCCTACTCGGGAAATCCGTCCAACTTTCTCATCGAGATGATGTCGGTGAACTAAGTCCTGACCCTTCTCCCAAGCGGAACAAGTGTGAATTGAGTCACTAGGTTCCTACGGATAGGAGACAAGCTTAAGCCCAAATCTTCAAGCGATCTTACAACTTCTCCTCTAAAGCGAAAGTGGGCGCAATGTGAACAAATATCCATTTGCTGTGAACGCTTTGTTGACTAAAGTACCTAAAGTACCAAAAGCTACTATTCTGATTATAAATGAGCGCGGCTGTTCCACTTACTACCTTGTAAGGTGCTTCGCGGTAGACTCAATTTAGCATAAATTCTGTATTGTAATGGCAGTGAAAAATTCGTTACGATTTCCCTTAAAAAGAATTGTTACAACTACCCATATATAAGCGTATCAGAAATGATGAGTACAATTATGAATTGAAGTATTCTGTTCTAATTGAATGGTTATATAAGTGACCAAAAGAATGAATTCCCATCAAATATGCAATTTTTTTTGTTCATACCTAGTGAGTGGACAAGGAAACTAGTGAGTGACCAACAGATAGATAGGTCAACAACTTATATGAACGCCAACGAAACGTGTAACAAAGCGAACGACGAACGCAGAATGAAAGGATGAAAAATGGTCATTATAAGATTTATTTTCAATCCTAGAAATCTTAATCCACCATACTTCGGCATTTTTGCCTCTCCTCCTAATTGAAAAGCTGATAAGACAAATAGAAAGATTTACTATTCGCAAATCGCTTCTACATCAATATAACCAAATGGATGTCAAATGCCCTATTATGAGACCATTGCGTGTTTTAAAAGTTTCAGCGTCCATACAAGATTCAGAGTCTAGAGATCAACATGCAATAAACGGTCCAAGGAAATCGGTAGTAGCCAACCATGGATTAAAAACAATTGCTACTTTCTTTTGTAAGCCTCATGATTTCTGAAACCTCCAAGAGGAAAGAGATACGAAAATTGTGCAAAATATCAATTTAGATGATATTCTAGCAGTTTCTTTCGAGCATTAAATGCAAAACTTGACGAAGTCTAGGTCGGTAATGCCCAAATTGTCATAGATTTCTTTGTTATGCGCACCAATAAAGCGTTTTCGTTGAAATAAAAATGCACAAATCGGCATAATCTTAACAGCTATGACAGCCATGATTGATCGATGTAATTCAACAAATAGTACAAAAGTGATAACAGCTACTAGACGATCCAATATCATTCTATCACTAGGCTCAATCGACAACAAGATATACACTTTGATTAACTCAGAAAGCAATCGATCTGCGATCATTTAAACGGATTTGTGTGTTGCATTTATCAATTTGTTATAGTCCAACGGGTGTACTTCATTCTGTCAACGGAATAGGCTATTATTATAAACCACCAAAATATTATTGAACTATTCCATCGCCGGTAATGATCAATACAATAAGAAACAGACGTTTCAAGGGGAAAGGATTTAGTTCAAGTGAAATTGTACTCCGCTGAGAGGTATACAGTGATATCTGACTTCGATTGTACAACGCTCGAAGAACTAAACATGATAAAGAGTGCATAAATTAGCTAAATAGATCAAATTCTGAAGAGGATATAAGAGCAGAAATATGATTTCAACTTTCCTACGAGACTCCTTAATTGCAAATTCGTTGCTTTCCACGACTAATATCATATTCCAATCGAAAGCCTTAGCCTATAGAACAAATTAAAAATTGTTTAATAAAATGAAAATCATAGTATAGAAAGTTTATTACTTACTACCTTACAGTTTAAAACCCACAACGAAGTTATCAGTTTCAAATTCTAGGATACTATCAAATCTTCTAAACAATAAAAAAAGATAAATATATCCTGGATATATTAGCAATATTTAAAAAGAATATCTAACTGCAACGCAGACGAACAAAGCGATCGAGTTGAACGGCTAAATGAAGTGTATGGCGTCATAGCAAACGCCATAGGGCAAAAATCATGATAGGTGAGGAAATGAACGATGTGTTGATTGGTTACTTTTGAATCACCCATCTGGATGATTGGCATTTGAATGATTTTCGTAATCTCACGCGAATAACCAAAGAGCTGTTGGATAGCGCATCACAGAAATGAATGCATTTTAACATGAGAACTTATATATAGGATAGTAAGGTACTAAGTAATTTAGTAATTTACCTGTCTCACTTATTATCTCATCAACTCACTAAAAATGTAACTTCCTTTAATAAATTTGAAGGTGATTTGCTTAGGAGTAAATTTTCCCCCATCTGCTAAGAGTGAAATGGCTTCATACAATGGAAACAATTGAAAAAAGAGGTCGGATAGATATAGTTGCATGGCGTCCTCTAAAATGGAAAATGTCCTTCTTCTTTCCTCCAAGAAGATACAGGATACTTTTCAAAAAAATCTGATATGCACTAAGGACCATAAACTTTAACAAAAGAATAACAAAAGAATAGCTTAAAAGAAATTGAAATTATAGTTATATGAGCAGTTCCTGCTGAGTATAAACAATTTCTAGAACTTCTAAGAACTTTCTAAGAGCATTTTCTACAAATTTCTAAGAACAACGTCAAGCTGCTTATCTAGCATTTTGCTTTGATTTAAGATTGCTGCAAAAAAGCACAGTTCTTAAAAAAAGGAGTCCTGCTTACATTGCGTTCGAACAGATTTCTTCTGGCAACCACCTTAAGTGCCTACCAACTGAAGAAGACACCCTAATAATAGTAAAATCGCCTAGTCTCAAGAAATTAATAGAAAAAAATATTTAAACCTTTTGTAGGTATTAACTTCGTTTAAGTGCAGTTAAATAAATTAATATTCAATGACGCAATAATTAAAAATTATTAGGCATTAGCAGTGGAAAAGTCAAGAATTCTACTTGCAAATACAACTGCAAATTGAAATTCCTTTGCAGTTTCGTTTCAATCGTCGTGGGGAATAATGCATTTGGCAACAATAATGTTTTTCGAAAAATTCCCTCAAGTGCAAAAAATAGTGAAAGAGCGAGACATACGACAGAGATAAAGACAAAAAATTTATTTTTTTAAATTTTTTCGATGAAGAAGGAATGTAAATATCGAATCTAGAACCATTTAAACCCCTCCTAACAATCTGTAATAACAACAGAAAGTAGCAACAAACGTGAGAGAGCTTTTTAGCCGAATGTAATACTGCTATGCACTAATGCGACGAAAGAAAGAAAACATTTTACAGCAATCATCAACCTTTTCCAATATTAGTAAGTACTGAGATTACCGAGGAATGAGTTGAAGAGATATCTTTTGGAACAGTGTTGACCTTTAGGTTGAGGCCTTATAGCATATTATAGGACCTTCCGGCCGAGGTTTTATACTACGACACAACCTTCAAGCTGAGGCTTTACAATACTACACTACTTTCAGGGTGAGGCTTTATAGTACTACACGACCTTCAGTCTAAGCTTTTATTCTACACATCAGAGAATTGCCTTGAACGAGTTCTAACACAAGATGTCCAATGAATGGTTTAAGAAGGAACCGAAGTGAAACGTCGTAAGTTCGATTAAGTTTTTCGTTCACCAATGCACCATCCTTTTGCAGCTCCCTTTTTATATCGAATGGCCTTAAGTAATATTAGAACACCGTCGAAAATAGAAGTACCAAGATGACCAAGACGGATATCAGAAACCTGGCTTGACCAAAGTGGACATCAAAAACCTGACTTTCCAATGCTGCAGTTGCAGTCCACTTAGAGGAATGGATGTAAGTAAGGTGAAAAATTCAAAAAAGTCATCCATGGGTAAAAAATACGACACAGAAGAACGAGATTAGCATTATAAAATGCAATTAATTATTCAGAAGCCATAATAGAACTTGAAATCGAATAGTGGAATCAAGAGAAGAAGGAATCACCACGGAGCGCTAAAATGCTAAATAGTCAATGCAATAGCCAAACCCAAACACACAACGAATGACGCGGCCACCACCACATTTCAATACTATCTCAGACAAATGACTGGTGATGTGCTTAGCTCACTTTGACCGGATGTTGAAACATAAAATCCTTTATGCTAGCATTTTAACTGATTAAATCATTCGTGACTACTCCTGAAAACTGCCGATTGAAGCAGTCTTGCAATTCGGGTGTTATGGTACTATGATTATGGATGTTGGATCCACATTATGGTCGACTCAGTACTTCCTCAGCTATAATGGACTCAGCTAGCGACAAAATTCAAATAGCAAGAAGTGTGGACAACAAAAAGAGAAACCTAATATGAGAGATGGTACTCCATTAAGAGATCTTGAAAAAGGCAAAATAAAATGCAATATTGCACTATCTTTGAAAAATATTTCAACAACCGCATTAAACTCTATTGAATAAAGTTCATTTGCAGTTAAGAAGTTCAACAGAATAAATCCATTTGCATTGTAAAATTTTATGCCGATTGCATACTACAACTCATTTGCATATGAAATGGACGAGTATATCATTCGCCCTTCAAAATGGTAACGGCTAGGTTTCTTAAATATTTTCTAATATTTTTATCAATGAACGTTGGTTTTTGCCTCAATAAAACATAGAAATATAGTGATATTTTATAACATCAAGGAAAATAGAATCAAATATCAGACAGCAGCACTTCATAATGGACTAAACGACTGACGTTCTCAAGGGCTCGCGTGAGAAAAAAGACTGAATAAAAGCGAATAAAAGCCATGATTGTCACATTTCCGTATTCACCAATTAAATGTTTATGAAGTTGGTTATATATCAGGCCTTTTTCCTCTCAAAACACTCAAGAAATAGGAAGGAAGAAAAAGGTGCTGATTTCCTCAGAGAAGGATAATAGGATAAATGAGTCGATGCAGCCATCAAAACATCTATAATAGAGAGACAGAGAGAGTTCATTGATTCTCTAATAACCTACCGGCCAAGTGATAAAAGAACGTTATCAGTGCGGTATATTGTGCGAAATAAAAACTTTACTTCCTACTGATAATCAATGGAATAGCGATATATCCCTGATGAGGGATATATGCGCCATTGAAGAGTCCTACCACGATTTATTGCTTCGGTAAATTGCTCAACGATACATATCTCTCGCTATCAAATACCAAATCAAGTCCATTGTATCGTCGGCTACCTAGTACGAAATCCGCGGCGGAAGTATCCATGATAGAAGTGAATCATTATCAACACTTCGCCAAACGATAAAGGAGTCACATAATCATTGATGAGAACGTCTAATACCAACTCTAATAACAAAAAAAAAAAAAAAATAAGAGGAGGAATGACATGCGGCATATTTAAGCATAGAACAAGTTCCTGAAGACGACATATGTGTTAAGGCCATCCTTCAGCGATAAAACAATATTATTTGCATATATTAATTTCTGCACTTTTCTCGAAAAGTTTAAACTACAGAAAGTTAGAAAATAGTCAATTTTCTAAGGAAACAGCCACGACGATTTGCCTAGAGGAAGGATATTGGGCAAAAAAATATTTCAATTCAATATGCAGAATAACACAGAAAATAGGGGTTTTATTACAACGAGGATTGAGGCAGATCTACATAGTGAATGAAGATTGAATGAAAGGGACTATGACCGCATATGGGATGCAAATGGTCGATGGTCGCGATTGAGGTCAGCCTACGAGAGGACAACCGGGTGGCATCACGAACAAAGAAGTTTCTGCGCTTTCTAGTTGAGATGTGCAAACGAAAAGTGATCAAGATCAAGCGATAGACAGAGTGTGATATTTAGAAATAGCTCCTCGAAGAGCGAGATGTGATGCCTAGTGGTATGCCCTTTGACCATATATGCCATACACAAATTAAACTGCGCTATAGCGTTTCACATTTATCACTGAAGAGATTGCGTGAATTCCTCCAAAGACAAATCCTAAAATCTATGCGAAAACCACCCAATAAGTGCTATAGTATCCGGAAATAATTACTTCATTACTAACAATAACTCTACAACATTATTGTAATAATTAATAACATATTTCAAAATACTTCCTCCAAAATGATTTTTTTTTTCAAAATGGATTAAGCGTTTCTGGATTTGCCTTTCCGTCAATTATTTTTGAATAATTCGGCTAATATTTCGCCAAAACAACGAACATAACAAAGCACTTATCACAAAAAAATAATGCGTAAAATATGCGGCATAGATGAAACAATCTCAACGTTCATATTCTTATTCCTCTATCAGTATTCCGGACTTACCTACTACATAAAAAATGCAATAGATAAATTTCGTTGCGTTACATGCGAAAATTCCAAAGTGAGGAGTGTTCTCAAATGACAACATCTTTGGCATGTAAATTATGTTCACTAAAAATGATAATATATACAAATTTGGTAATATATGCAAATTTTTTTTTTGATGACGAAGTGGAAAATATAAGAAAAAAAATTTTTTCGATTCAGAACTTTTTCACGAGAAAAAATCAATAATGAATGTGAAGAGAAAAAAGTTTTCCATAAAATGAGGTAAAGTGAAACAGATAAACGAACGCAATGATGTGCGCTATTGGGAAACGTCTCTTAACTGACATATATGTTGTCATTTGTTTTGTTGAGTGATGCGTTTCTTGATGAAACACTTTGGAAAAAAAAGAAACCGTTTCCGCTACTCAATTTTGCGATTGCATTCCTCTCAAAATGTCGACCATTAAAAGCACTCAACGTTGCACTTTATGCAATATGCACTTTTGCATGATTGCAATATTCATTGCAATAAAATACAATGGAATAAAAATTCATTTAGTATTTGAGCAAATATTCCATTGAAATTTTTTTTTTTTAAATTAGAAAAAGGCGTTTTAGAAGAGAGTATGTCGAACGGATTTTAGGAAAATCTAGAACAGTGACACAGTAATTACGCTACAAAGTACCGTAATCGCTTGAATAGTACCACCTTATCAGCAGCTACCAGTAAATAAATACAACACATACTGAAGTGAAAACCGGTGAAAAATGCAGCCCTATCTTAAACAGAAGCTTATTTTTTTCGACTGTAACTCCTTCCTTGAACCTAACTCATCCTTTTTAAGAGTTCATATTAAAAAATCACCCATTTATAAGCATCAATGGCTCTACACAGTAATGGCCCAATAACTGACGTCATTAATGTGTTTTATCTGGATACCAAAATCAGCGTACGATGGTCACTTATATAAGCGTTCAAAAACAATCAAAAAAATATGAGATGGAAAAGATAAAATTTTCAAAGATACAACCTCTCTCTACTCTTAGCCCCCTCCCCTCCTCACCCCTCTTATTCGGAGTTAAAAGATGATTATGGCAGGAAAAAATGACCACAAGGAGTCTATTAACGCAAAATATGACAAAATTTATTTACGCCTACCAACACCGGTTTCTTTAATGATGCCAAAGAAGCAATCAGAAGGCAAGTAAATGAATCGAAATCTATTTACTACTGCATACACCGATCATTTTATATCACTTTCAATAGCTAATTTTGAAACTTGTAATGGCCTCATCAAGAGTAAAAAAAGGCGAACTATGATAGCATGGTTGTCATGACAGTCATGGTGGAAGCTTAAAATCTCACAAAACCCTCTTCAACCTACCCACCTTAACACCTCCCCTTTACCACCCATATATTGTTGAAAATTCTCGCCTTTTTGTCACTAAAATGACCATTACTACATAGAAATCTATTTTGACTTGCTTTGAGAGAATAAACAATTTGTACAAAGACTACTTTCTCCATTTATCCACTTCCGTAAGCATTCCAAATAAGTTTAGTACCTTGCATGGAAGCTAAGACTTGACTTTAAGCTTCTCCCCAAAATTAGCAAATCGAGCCTCTTTTATAAAGTTTGCGCTGTTTTCTCTTATATTAAAGTCATATATTTCTGAAAAAAATTCCCGCATTTTTCAATATGCAAATATACAATTTTTAATAACGTAGGAAATAAGAAAGCCATAATTGACAGCGCAAACATCTCATAAAAACTTTCGGTATGTTGAATTATCAACTAGCTGGAGATCAGCCGATCACTTATATAGCAAGGATTGATAGTCTAGAACAATTAAGGACGAGCAAAGATATTTTCAAGTTATACCGCCTAGAATGTGCCTGTACATTCCCATAGGCAAATGCTGTGACTAAGGACGGCACTAATAGATCGTAAATATGCATTATCTCATGAACTATGACCATTCCGAAAAAACTTTACTTTCCAGTTCAACAGCACTAAAATGCCCAAATTTTTTCTAATACCCTTCGCAATTTAACAAAGAAAGTTTTGCTGAATTAGTTTATTTTCATGGTTTTTGGAATGAAATATTGAGATGAATTCTTTTATTCGACTTGAAATTTGTAAATTTGGTACGTTCCATAAATTTTAAATGAATTTCGCAAATTGAGAACCATACTGAATGATCAGAGCTCATGAGATTCTCAGCTATGCATTACGAAGCTTCGAAGCATAAACCGCAAGAATGAAAGCTACTGATAGCAATCACCGCGAGCGCCAAACGTGCAAGACGAGGGAGAAAAGGGGAGGAAAGAGAAAAGGAGGAATGGAATGAAGGAAACGAGAGTGGTAGAATGCGAGTTAAAATGTTGCCCAGAATAAGCAATATCGACTCATGATCCGATCTACGACTGGAAGATTTTCGTTAGTTTTGTTAGCACTCGATAACTTATGTCGCATATACATAGAAAACAAAAAATTTTCAGCCAAATATAAAAATGAGGAGAATGTGAAACGATTTCAAAAAAGATTGAAATTTTCGAATTTCTTTCAGAATGCTTCGAACTTCTATGCGTAGTATTTTATTATGATTATTAATTATTACGCTATATTCACCAATCTCTATCAAAAAATTCGTCTATCAAATCTTTTCGCATCAAAATCTCTTCCGCCACCAGAATATCGAAACCAAATCGTCCTCTATCCGGGCAAAAATATTAATGGCGATATATCTCTTAGAGTGTTTCATCAATTATTGTGATCTACATGAAGCAATTATATTTTTAACATAAATTTTTCAGCAAAATTGCTGGAAATATTCGCGAATGAAATGAAAAGAATATAGCAGAGACATATGGAGATAGCTATTCGGTTTATCGCATAGAGATATGGAAGTAGCTATATTTGAATATATTCTACGAGGAGATGACAACAGATGAATGCAATTCCTAAACTACAACATCAATAAATAGACAGAAGAAAGTATACTAGTATTGGATACTTTTTAATAAGCGCCGCACGCATACTCACCTAAGAATACGCGTGAAACCACTCTTCATACTATAAATAAATCGCGAGCAAATAACCAACACATCTATATAAACCTCAAAGGTATTTCAGCATTCGATGATGCAAAACTTCCGATTACAGGTTCAAATCTCTTCTACAGAGGAAGTAAATCTATCGATCGTCAAAGAATTTCATAGTTGCCATAGCACATTCTAATCATACGTCTTTTATGGATTGTCTAAGGCGCTTGAAAACGAAGCATCGACACAAACATGATAAAGAATAAGTAAAAGTATTTAGATGACAATCGGGGTGACCATGGAATGGATCATCGAATTGCTTATCAGGGCCAATTTATGTTAAAAGTTGCGCTACTAGCAAACCATCATTCCTATAAGCAGTATAAAGTTTATATTTATTACCTATGCGATTAGTATAAAAGAGGTTAGTTAATGACAAATTAATTGATTCAAAGAATCTATCGGCTATACGAAATTTACAACAACCAATAGTGATGGATATTTCGGTAAATATTGCAGTTGAAGTGAAATAAGATCAGCAACACTTGACGTTGAAATCAACGCCGCTCTAGAAAATGAAGAAAGCGTTGTTAGGCAATTCCCATGAGGCGAGTATTGCTTCACTCGGCTGAATAAAGCAAGCAATCGACGGGTCGTCGCAAGACATTTCTTCATCGATGCAAGTTGCATTCGATTCTTGTCACCACTCATTTTGTCCCTTATTTGTACTAACAATGACCCCACGATATATTTCTATCAAAGATGCTGGGCTAATTGATCAACTTTCACATCTAGATCGAAAAATTATAAATAAAATTTGAATATCGTTCTTGTTTTTGCTATATCCATTCATAAATAACATTCGAAAATAGGAGTTGCAAAAGAGAGAAAGAATAAATTTAAGAAAATCTAGATCCTCTTAGCTGATTTTTGTCTTGCGGTCAAATACCTACCGAAAAAGGGGTGGAATGGAAAAAAAAATATATTAGCAAGGTGGAGAAAAATACTGTGATGACGGAAAGACAGGTAAGATAGTGAAGCACAAAAATATACCTAGAAATAACGCGCAGTAAAGTACAAAAATGCCAAGAAAAATTTAGACCTATAAATCTCAACATGTACCTACATTAATATGTTTAGTGAAAATTAATGTAGATATTAGCGTCAATGAATTAGGAAACTCATTTCAACAGTTCCCTACGATATAGAAATCAATTACGCATCTTATAACAGCAGAAAATTATTGTCCAATTGTGTGGTAAAGGTAATAGTAACGCTCGCTGAGAGGCTTTCATACTATACTCAATAAGAGTATGGATAAGGAGGAATAAGAAATGAGAAGTAAAGGTGTTCCTCCTTAAAGGTGACTTAAGTATTAAAATTATCAATGCATTAAAAAAAATCTTCCGAATGAAATCGTGACATTGATGAAATCTATTTCACATGATTATAGATCAGAGATGCATTAAAATAGCAGCAACAAGAATTTTCTTAGAACTAGTCCGCAAGCATTATATAAAACAAAAATATAAAGATACTTTTGCACAGCAATGCGTAATATTTTATAGCACTCGCAAAACAATAAAGTGGCACAGGATAGTTGCTGAAGATTGATGATGCACAAATGTGTGAACGTAGCAACAAATAAAAGGCGCAATTTAAATGCTTTTAAATAAAGCTTGCTTAATAAAATAAACCACATAGTATAAGAATATCAACGGAACTGAAGAAATGCTTTACAATGGTGCTTCTTTAAGCATGGGAGTGTTCTTTTAGAATGGCCATGTTTGAAAAAAAAAAAAAAAACTCAACCATGTCTTCGCCCTTCTTTCTTTAGCATCATCAAGGATTACATACATGAAAAAGTTATGTGCTCAAATTTCTTACCCATCAAAAAATTCATTATTCGCTCAGAGAATATTTAATGAATAAATGTAATAAGCAACGATAGGCTGAATAGTTTAAATTTTCGACGAATTGAGAGTGTTGGCAACGATTTATAAGATGATACTATGGGAAAAATTTGATGAAAGAACTTTTTCTTAGAAATAATATACTCACATCTAAGGAAACAATTTATACGAAAGCAAATTCGTCCAACGAGGGGATTGCCCGCCAATGCGATTGCAGGATGAGCGTGACGAAAAAAAGAAGGGCCAAACTCTGAGATTGATGAGGCAGCGTTGCCGCATCCAAACTGATATGCCCTTGTGTGCCGACTACCACCCCAACAACTTAGGCATCACTCACAAATATATAACAAACATGGAAATCACTTCTACTCGAATCGATATATAAAACTTATTAGATTTCTTCTTAATCAGTAATAAAATACTTCAAAAATAGCAAAAATACCATCGAAAATTGAAGACAGACGCAATAAATCACTTATAATACTACTATAAGATAGTTTAGTTTTAAGAAATACGACAATAATGCTTAGACATTTTAAAAATAATGCTTAGATGATATTTTAATCAATGTTAAGATGCATCAATGATGTATAAGTACTGGCACTTATTGCAATCTATTCCCTTAGGACCGAAACGATTCTATCACCGCATTCAAAGGCAATGAAAAATAAATGCCCTTTTCTAAGCAAATGACCAATTGCGCATATCTTCAATCAAACGACCCCATTTCCTTCATCCGGACACCTACGGAGGAAATCCTGAAGTATGAGAATGCATGATATGTTAAAAACTTACAACTTCTATGGGAGGTGAAAAATAGTAATAAAATTTAGCTTTGCGCATAGTTATCGCATTTAGGAATTTTTGAAACGATCACACTGAGGCTGAGATTATATCTGTTATGTTTCTTGTCATGATACCTTTTAACGGATCATGACTAGAAATTACTTATAAGGAAGTATATAAATGCACACATACACACATAAATGCATCCAAATACGCACACATTCACGCATTCGAACATAAATGTATACGCACATACTTATACAATTACAAACTAAGATAAAAATATACAACCACACAAACAAACATACACAGTCATCACAATATACTTCTATAAGAGTTTTGCATAAGGCATAAGAGGGAATGAACTTGACTCTAAGAGTTATGCACTTTTCAATCGCTTAGGTTTGAACAATTTAAAAGAGAAGGATTATTTAAATTCAAACGAGATGACCGAATGAGTCAACATGAAGCATAAGTGAGTAAGACGTGATATGCTTGGATATTAGCTATCACTAAACGTAAAGCCATTAATCAACAATAGCTATTAGCATCTTAGCAACTTCACTTGGAAGCATTTCGATGCCATTATATTTCTAGATAAGAATCCACTTTTCTTTTATTATGGATTTACCAACTAATGTCCCTCATAAAACATTCACCTTCCATTTACCTCATCTTCACAAACCGTTGTCTAGAAGAAAGAAAACGATGAAGATATATTAGCTAACGAGAAATTCCTAATGAATCTTCTGCGAAAAAAAGAGAAAAAGCTCTGAGAAATTTACTCAATTTGTTGAAAAAATAAATTTAATCGATAAGACTCATCTAAAACAAAGAATATTTATTTGGTTAGATCGAAAGTAATTAAACGAATTGAATGTTAATGTGAGATAAACAATTGCATACAAGATGTATCACTTCAATTAAAAATTTTGTATGTTTTTTTCTCAGTAAATGAGCGAAACGTAAGGCATCAACAGCCATAAAAGAAGTCATTAAAGTGCCACATATGTTACAATTAATTCAATTTGCCAACATTCGCCGATTCCTAGTGAATTTCTTAAAACTCATCTTATTTACTTATTTTTTAACTTGTCTTTCTCTTAACTTTAAAATATGAAGTATTAACACATAATCCTATCTCACATCCAGAAATATTGCATTTACTAGCGCCACATAGTACATTAAAAATGACATCGTAGGAATGTTTAAATATGTGGAGAATTTACCGTGAAAAATAGCGATTACTTTTAGGAAAACCTATGCTCGAGTCATACTCTTAGCTGGAAATTGAGTTTTTCACCAAGAGGCCAATTTCATTTAACAATGCTGTAAACAGCTGAACCATGAGACTAAAAAATACTGATTATTTTCATATTATATTTTTAGGCGTTAAAGTTAGACCTAATCGGCTGAAACCAACGAAAAAAAATTGTTTTATTTCTAATGAACTTTATACGAGCACACTATGGCTATAGTATTCTATACTCCGAACTAAGCAAATTGAGTTTATTTCAAAAATTGGACCATTTACAAACATTTTGCAACAATAAAGGCTGTAAGCAGAGGTCGCAATAAAAACATGAGGCTAACACTGACGACGTGAGGTAATTTTACTACGACTTCAGAGCTATAAAATAAGTAAGACCTCTTCCAGAAGCTATAGCACATAGAAAGTATTGGATCACCGAACACTAGATCTGTCTACTACTTCGAGAGCCGCATTGTTTCTATACACTTTCATGGAATACTCAGGAAATTAGAGAAATGCTAATCAATACCAAACGACGGATATATTTTCGGAAAAAAATAAAAAGATAGGAATAATTATACCCCTTAAAAGGATTTTAGTTAATTCTGAAAGGATAATATCAATTATAAAAGGTCATTCAATTTTATGTAATCAGCATGCCCACTTTTTTTCATCGTCTCTCTCGTTTCTGAATATTTTTGGGTTTTATAAAATGATGAAGAAAACAAGCAAAATGAAGGCAATCTTCAACAACCGATCCTAATGCGTTCGATTTGGTTACAAGCGCATAAAAGAAGCATTTCGGTGAAGAAAGCCTAATTGCGGCATTGGGGTCGTCTCTAAGTATGGATGGCTTGGTTAGCCGACCCGATGCGTATATTTTTCACACATCAAAAACAACTTGTCAATGGTGAGATATCTCCCATTAGGAGCAAATAACATCCAACAAAATTATTACATTTAAAAATGATCGTTTTCTAACTCTCAAATGATGCGAAGAAAAACGAATCTTAACTGAAAACAGATAAGTAATTTCCCATTGGTTACCTGACGGAAATTCTCGAACTTAGCCGAAATGTCCATTGAGCTTTAAAAAATTCTGCGCAAAAATATCGAATCGTAAAGCTGAAGGCGCACAAAAAGTAACGAGAAAATTTACCTATAAACTGTAGCAATTGATGACAAATTTGAAGTTTTCTCAACTATTTCAAATTCAGCGTCACGTAAATGAGATGAGTGCCTCAATGGTAAACTACGGAAGCACCACTTTATGTTGGAAAACGGCTAGTTGAAAAATTCTTTTAAAGTTCAGCAGAGTCTTTTCCTGAGGGATCATATTATTTCATTGAGGAAAAAACTGCTACATTGAAAATTATTACTATTAGAATATGAAGAAAAAAAACTTCACAGAATCTAAACGATGAAATTCTTTAGAAATTTATATTGCTTTAAAGAGAATGAGCTAAGTTTGTACTCAATGAAAGAATATCAAAAAATAGTAAAAGCAAGAGTACTTGAAGCACTTCACGTAATGAGGCAAAAAGGAAACGTTAGCGTAGTCATTGAGGAAAATAGTAGGAGTAGTAAAATTTTCTGACAAGCAAATCAACACGCAAAGACGTTTTTTCTTGATAGAGCGACCTAATTAGTAACTGCATCGAAACCGACTGTAAATTTCATTTGTCTCAATATATGAGAAACAGCAAAAAAAAAAAAAATTCTTAACTAAATTTTGCTTAGGTGTCTTTAATCCGCTATTTTTTCGTCTTTTTGACCAATTCCCACTTTTGTTGTTTCCTCGAACAAGTGTCTTTTGATCGGTTGATGATGATAAGAAATTCAGCTTTTTCCGCTTTTTAAAATATTCTTATCTTAACTATGGGGAACTTACTGAATGAGCATTTTTAATGCGAAAACAATAAAAATTTGCTACATGATTTTTTCTACAAAAAAAAAAAATCATTCAAAACGCAAGAACCTTTTATAAGCAATGGATTCCAGAAGCGCAATGAAGAGGGTACGAGTCCAGAATGTAGAGAAAACTACTTCCTCAGTGACAAATGCGAACTCTCATCAAGTAAACTGTTTTATGATATAGAGATGTGACCAAATATCGTAGCGATAGCAATAGATTTTCACCACTCCAGCATCAACGATGAGCGAAAAAAATGAAAGAAAACCATGGTCTATGCATTACATTAACGACAAAAGTATACACATTTTTATATGGCTGATATATAATGAAGTAAATAATTTGATGATTACGCTGCCTTCCGAAGGAGGAAATTGTCTTATGAGGTGGATAGAAATGGATACATTGCTGATAGAGAACTAAACAACGCCAAGCGAGAACTAAACAAAACTCCTAATATGCAAAAATTTATCGAAAATATTTAGCATGAACATACAAGAAAAAAATCACCTCTTACGTTTAACTATTTTGTAATATTTGCGATGCAATATGAATATTGCATTGCAAACAGAACTTAAGTGAAAAACTTTATTACGAACCTATTAATGCGCCCGCTCAAATGTTTCCAAACGCAAATCAGTACTTCAAAAATGGCTGACAGAAATATTTGAATAATATTTTAAAGCAGTAACGACTAGAGATTATCTCAATGGTACCAGTGAATGAGTGCTAAGAATGACCAATATACTTGCTAACGCAAAGATTGGTGGTCCATAAGAAAATTGAAATCACCTTGCACTTTCCGTGTGATCGGTGCTGCAATGCTTACATCTATTTGGGCAGTTCAACAACAAATTTATTTACGTCATTTGATTTCTTTCAGCTATTTGCCACTCGAAAATGCATTCAACGAGAAGTAATTTATGCTTACAAATGGCTTTTAAAAGTTGAAAATTATTAGCCCTCTCTCCCTTCCTCCTCTTTTCCCCTCCCCCCAAAAAAGGTTCAAATGAGCCAGTTAAATCGCTCATTTTTAGTTGTTCATGAGTCAGCTGCCGCATGAAACCATTATGTCGATTGTATCGTTAAAAATTTTCTTCTCTGAAAAAACACCATATTGCTGGAACTTTCAGCGGAAAAAAAAAACCAGCAAATGAGCCCCCACTGATTGGGAGGAAGAACAAGCAATCAGCTAAGAGCGGGAGATATATTTCGTAAACGACAGTGAAGTCAGAAAAAAAAAACTTTTTACAGGATGTATTAGTAAGATCCGTCGATTAAACGGGTTATTCACTGTTTGTGGATTTCAAGAATTTTCATGAAATTATCCTTGTGGCTAAATCATTCAGAAAATTTCACTAAAAATTCATCGCATTAAAAAGATTTTTTGAATAAAAACCTTCATATTTTGTACTAAATAAATTAAATATTATATTAGTTGTTAAAATTAAAAACTAAAATATCAAAATAAATAATTAAATAAACTTTTGCCTCATAAATGAACATTTCTTTCATACTAAAAATAAAAGAAAACAACAAAACGAATTTCGAAAAACCTTCATAGAAAATAAAAACGCTTAGCGCCTCACTATGATTGTTTCAGAAATATGTTTTCAAACTACTTCGCTTAGCCCGCAATTTTTATTCAAAATTTGAGCCGATGGAAATGAAATCGAAAATATTCGTTGAGAAATAAATTAAATTGAGCCGGATTTTGATTATTTAAATAGAGATATCGACCTAAAGTTGGAAGTTGAATAACAAACATTATTGCACCAAATTCCATTTGAGCATGACTAAAAGCTTCTCATTGGCTCATTTGAACATCAGCTGAATACAAACGAAAAAGAAAACCCGACAAAATGATGAGCACCTATATACTACGATTAGCGCTACTCCTTTATACTGCTCATACTGGCTACGCATCTGGTCATTAAAAGGTGCAGTGCAATACAAAAGCGAATATCATAGTAATATCATAATATCGCCATAGTATAAGACTGCTATGAAACGAAAGATCGATCCTCAAAAAGCGCATCCATCATAGAAAACTCATTACAATTTTTTTCGCTTGCATGATATAACGCCGATTCACCATGTTCAGTACCCATGACTGTCACGTGTTTCACTTTGTTTCACGTACCACACTTTTCTACATATACGAACCTATTGAGTATATAATTTTATTTGCACATGTACAGGAAACAAACCTATTGGCTATATATTTTTTATTTCGGTATTAAAACTAAGATCAGGGGGGCTCCGCCCTCCCTGAACCCCCTGCAAGGGGGGTTGCCGTCCCACTTGACACCTGCTTTCATCGGCGTGCAGTTGTTGTTATGAAAAACATATTTCTTCACGTT
Organism: Baylisascaris procyonis; assembly: GCA_037389465.1. NCBI lineage: Eukaryota > Metazoa > Nematoda > Chromadorea > Rhabditida > Ascarididae > Baylisascaris > Baylisascaris procyonis. The sequence goes on from JAZARR010000247.1 coordinate 574,276, forward strand.
ACAGCAGCAGCCGCTTCCTAATTTTTTTCTGAATTACATGAGTATATCTAGAACATTAGTAGTCACTTTCTGGACGAAAAATCAGAAAAGAGCACTCAAACCCGAAGTTTGCATCCCTATACCTACATGCTTCGCTCTCCCACTCAGTGATAACGAAGCGACTATCCCACTTGACCTCCTGCTTTGATCTGCGCAGGTGCAACTATGCCATTTCATTAAATCACACCACTATTTCCTCACATATCTACGACCTTTCTCTAATGAAACTATAAACTATTCCGAAGAGAACTGGATGTTTATTCGGATAAGAAAAGTCATATTCAGATTCGTCTAGAATTCGAGGAGTTATCAACGCGCGTAGGTCACTTGTCTGCCTCTCTCACTTTAGCGTACTATCTCGCCGCCAAATGCAATTTCTAGTATTTCCCGTGCAGACAGCCTGGGCAAATTATAAATCGTTGAAAAGGAAATTGGCTGGAGCGTCAATGGCGCTACGCGCGCATCTCTCCCGTTATCCGGAAAAAAGTCACGGCCAAAAATGAAAAAAATTCAGGAATATCCTGAAAATCTCCGATAGGAGCGAAAGCAAAAAAATCCAGGAATATACTAAAAATTTCGGATCGAGCGAAAGCACACTTATATATTTGAAACAGGCTTCTAAAGAGATGAAAAATTGTAGTTGAGGAGGAAACTGTGCGACTAACGGGAGAAGAGTTATAAAAATAAAGTTGGCGCTTTGCCAATTTTCCCATCGCAACCGGAAGTTTCTTCCAGATTATGATGGACCATTCTAAACCATGGATCATGAAAAAGATTCCTTATGAATTGACCTAATCCAAGCCGAGATATGGCCAAGAACGGATTTTCCTGTTCCCGAACGCATATCTCAACCGGATCAATAAATTTTCCGGAATTTTCTTCACAACACCCTTCAAACAAAAATTCCCAAGAGGTCCTGAAGAAGTTTTCCACAAAAATGCAGAAACGACAACGAAATAACGTTTTCCGGATTGCTTTTCATACTTTGCAACCATATTCCGGAAAAATTTTCATATTCAGGATTCTTTTCACAAATCGGGACTCAACCCTTAACATGTCTCTAAAAATTCCTCGCGAAACCAAAAATAGAACTCCAAAATCTAACAAACGGATAGAAAGATATAAGCAAAAAATCCTTAAGTATGGAAAAATTTTTCGGCCGGAATTTCTCAAAGATTTATCTGGGTAGCACTTACCCAAGAACTAATCAGCATCCCTCCACCATCTAAGGAACATAAATGCAAAAAATCCGGCCGAAAAAACAAATCCATTAAGAATTATGGCGTAATGATCAAGCAAAAATGAGTTAGTGATGGCGTACCCTATGCATATAGGGTACGTCATCACGCCGGAATATTCTGGAATTGGATTTCCGGTCCATAATCACCCATCATCCCATTCATAAATCCGCTCACATCATGCCATGATTATATTGCGCATTTGAATGAGAATTTCCTGCCAGAGGTAGGTAATTGCTTTTAAGTAGCAAAAAAATCTGCAGAAAAGATGCTGAAAAGCGAATTCTAGCAAAAAAAAACCTTTTATTTCGCGCGAGTTTGTTTTCCCTTCTTTCCTCTGAATCTTTTTCCTTTTAAATTTTTAATACCCATTTCGATATTGAACCTCAATCAATTCACATCCTTTAAAAACAATTATCTTCTCGTTATTCTAAGCGGCCTAAGAGAGTTCATTGTGCGCTTTCATATGGTAGGTTATTGTTAGTAGCATAATTTTTGAAGGAACATTGCTTTTTCTTTGTAAAAACAGATTTTAGTGACAGCATGTCTTCGCGCATGGATAGATCTATCTGCCAGCTCGCTGCTTAAACTCGGGAATAATCAAAGTTGGATACACGAAGTCTAAGACTCTTATAGGCGTTTAAAAGTGGAAACAATTTCCTCACATTCCACATCTGTTCCATTTCCATTGCAAGTTGAAAAAGAATAAACTCTAGGACATTTATATGGGTGCTGGCTCCAAATAAAATATGAGTGCATTTTTGTACATTTTATCTTTTACTGGCAACTTATCAAACTGGTTAGTCAAATGAGAGGTACGCAAAAGCGCATATTTGTCAACCACTTGTGGCATGCTTCGGCACTTATCTCTTTGCAGGTGGACTTTTATGTAAAGTTCCACAGGTTGAGAATATGGGGCTTTTGCTCACCTTGCATTCAGCCCCAAGAGCTATTTACGTACTACCTTCGCGCATCTATTCTCCTTATGCTTAACGCACGATCCCCTTTGCAAATCGCCCAATCGAAAATCGGCAGGCCTAATGATTCGACGGTGATTCGCTAATGTGGCTTTTAAAGCGTTACAAAAACTACCACACCTGTGAAGTAACCGGAATGGGAACGACTTGCTCACATAAAGAAAATAAAGAAAACAACATTTTCATTTCTGGATCGTATCTAAATGAGATTCAGGATTCAATATCTCATGTTATGATAGGTAAATCGCTTAGCCGTCTAATGAATATATTTATAGTCCATAAATCTAGCGTCACAGGATTAGCTGTTGGCAATGAGTTATACATAGACGTACCGGATTTCGCGCAATAGTGGGCATTAATTTAACATTTATGGGGCGATGATCTAGCATTTCATCACGATTTGGAACAATAAAAATCACTACAAATCACCTTCATCCTATAGTTGATTGAATCATAAAATATTTGAATAGTTAGTCACCTTTGCATTGGCGAATAGCTTGTCGTTGATACAAACAGAGCGTTGAAATGGGGTGACACTCAATAAGAAGCAATATTTGTGAGACTGCTTCAAGAACGAATAGTTAGCTGATAAAAGTTGATTGATATGCTACGAAGAACTAATCCACGATTACCTATGCTTATCAGTTCGTCACATACGCTACTGATGTTTGATGTTCCAACAAAATGGTAGCACCCTCATTGATAACACTACTTACATGATTGTTTATTCTACATCTATTCGAAAATAGAATATTTCCTTCTCACATAAATGAATGACACTAAATCAATGGAAATAAATAATCGTCCTTTAGGAGGCACATAAATTAATTCACAGCAGAAGTTTTCAAATAGTGACTTCCCTATATAGAAAATATAATTTTCATAAAAATTCTGTAATAAAAGAAATAAATGGAAAACTCATGGTAACAATTTACCAAAAATGGTAATGTTGCTTGAATCTCATTTTTTCAAAAAAAAAAAAAAAAGATTGGGATGGTAACTAGCTAGGTAACTCTATATGATGCCCCTTTCCACGAAGTTTTTTAAGATTTGTACTATAGCATCTACGGTTCATCCACTTAAAATCAACAATTTATGAAGAACGCTCCTGAAAATTTTACATTCATCTGCGCAACCCTAGGTAAAATCTATGCTATGCAAAAAAGACCTTATTCTGGATGATCGTCTCTAAGAGCGATTCGTTTTATAGGAAGACATATTACCTTTATTCAACAGATTGCATATATGCGCTAATGAAGGATATCAAAAGACATAAATTTCTAGAAGTGAGTAGAGTTTTCTCAACGTTAATGCAATCATTTTGCAGCAATAAATAATAATTTTTGTCAATTAAAATTGCACAGATTATTTTTAGACAGTAACAGAGTGTACAAAGATCATTAGCAGGGTGCAGTATACCCTAAACAGATGATGATAAGAATGTTATCGATATTGAACACATAAGTAAATATTGGCTGCCAATAAAAGTACATTATTCCTCATAAAAATATATAGCATATATATATATATATATATATATATATATATATATATATATATATATATATAAAATATTCAACTTTTTATCGATATAAGTATAAATACCGAAAAAATATTGCAAATCTAAAAAAATGATGTTTAAAACTTTTTACTCAATAAATGAAACTGCCTTATGAAATGCGCTCGTTTAATTGGTGGCTATATATAATCTTGTGTGATCGGAAATATGCCTAAAAAATAATGCTTCCCAGTATGACCTCATATTATGCAATGCAAGGAAATCTTCTATCAAATTTTTTCTAGCTAAAGGATAGCATAAATACGACAGATTTTCACATTTTTCGCTCAAATAAAATTCCATCCTATGTCAAACGATTGCCTGAGATTATGCACAAAAAAATACTGAAGTGGTGCAAATGTCTGAGGTGAGTGATATTATTTTACACAACGGTCATCCACATTATTGACGACTAATGTCAAAAATTGATGATAATCGCCTATATTAGTAAAATTCATACACATCAGTAATGAAAAGAGAACTGTTGCATAATATCAGATGAAAGACGAGTATATTATTGAAGACGAGAAATAGAAATCAGCGAAGAACCTCAATGATCTTTCGAATAAGTGACACTATTTGAAAATTACGAAAAACGAGCAGATAATTTATGCAAATATGATTAGCTCAGCTGTGATGTTTTCACTAAAACTAATTTCATTTGCTGCGCAGACAGAATAACCCAACGGTGTGAAGCGTAATGAATGATTTGGACCAAGAAAAAAAGGAAAGCGCGCCAGAACAACTGGTACAATATGCGTTCGTGCTATTTCAATCACCACATCAACCACTTTTATGGATTGTAAGGAATAATCTAATCCTATCTGCAATAATTCGATTGCTTTTTCGAATTGCCTATGAAAGAGTGCTTTTTTAGAAGTCCGACAGCCTAAAAAAATGAAACTTGATGGGTTGCAAAATGTATGCAAATTTTAAGACCTGTTAAGTGACCTTTACAGCTCTTTATGGCCATAAAACCACCGAATTTCGCAGCTTCCATTTCTGTGGCTCTAGGGCTGAAACTAGCAAATAAGGAAATACACCGACAAGCTGACGTCACTATTAAAATGTATAATGCACTACAACTGTAGAAAATGCAATATTATTTGATTAGTGCGCACCACTCTTCAGTAAAAGCTGAAATGGTCTACTTATGCAGGCAAAGACCACATGCTAGGCGAATGGGAAGCCGGAAAGAAAAAAGAAGCTTTTGCTCCAAAAAATCCATTCAGCTGGGCAGTTTAGAATAGTACTTGGCTATGAACCCTTACTGACAACATTCTTTTGTCGAATTTAAATGCATCACCAGCAAAATTATTGGAGGCAACAATATAAATAAATTATTTTTCTTATTCACAAATCATCAGCAATTTAATAAAAAAAGCATCTAAGAGCCCAAAAATCATATTGAGATTGTAGCATCGCGCTAGCCGCATTATTCGCATACTTCAGCCTATTGAGTACTGACGCCAGAAATTTCTATTCTGCTTGTTTAAATGGATGAAGGTAAGATGGAAGGGTGAGAGAAGAGGAGAGGGGAAAAAGAAGAGTTAGACGCGGAAGAGCTCCCGTAATCAAAATACGATCTAACATATGGATTAATTAGGTGAATTGCTTAGAGGCAACAAACAGTGAAAACATTCACTGCCTTCATCATAAAGAAGTCATCACATCTTCAAAGTTTCACAAAAGAATTTTTTCTGCCGGAATGAGAATGAAAGATCTAAGTTTAGCTATCAAAAATTTGCTCGTTTGACGCATTTTTATGTCCACAACTGATTAAGCGCTATCCGACCATCAACTAGCTAAGAGAAGCTGCTCAATTTAAAAAAAAAAAAAAAAAAAAACTGGCGAAAATTATGGAAAAAAAATAACTGGAAAGACCTAAAACACCTTTCAAGACGATTCACTAGGAATTATCAGCAGTATTAATTTTTGACCAGCAAAAGTAGTTCATTATTTTTAAGCTGGTATCTAAAGGTTCTGTTTGTATATCCCTAGTTATTTTTTCATTTTATTTGAATGTAGTTAATCTCCCTCCGTAAGTGGGAACCAACGTACTCTCAAAAATGGAATCATTGTTTACCACTTTCTCTTTCATAAAAAATCCATACCACCATCTTTTCGCCTAAAGAACGGAAGAACCTCTTACAAAAATTATTATGGATTGTAGTGCTTAGACGCGATAGAATAAAACGATGAGAGTTTTTTTTTAAGAGAACTTTATAGAGAAAAAGGGTAAATTTTTCGATGAATTGGTGTGTTGGAAGCACCGAAATTCATCATAAAGACTGTTGTATATTTATGAAAGTTAAAGCAAAAGTTGTTTTTCTTATTGGGTAAAAGTAGCAGCAACATTTGATTGTAATTGTTATGGATGGGGTCAAACTGAAATATTACTACTTTTCACAGGCGTTCAAGCTACATTTTCAAGCTAAGATACTAATAAATTTCAAAGGTACTCTATGTACCTAAATAAAGTCACTCCATTAGAATAAAATATCCGCAGGACACATCTAAAATGATATAAATTTTAGATACGAGTATTACTAATCGAGGAATTTGCACAAAATCCTTGACGATGAGGCCATGTGTATGAGACCAAGTAGATATCTGCATACTTTTGCATGAGTCCAAGACTACTATATGGTAGAATGAGGCAATTACTTCAGACCAATAGTAGTAACATCAACTGCTAACTGCAAAATGAACGTATAGGAAGGCGATTTGGAAGTGAGAATGTTTCGTATGCGACATAAGCATTCGAATTGCTTTCAAAGGAAAATTGGTTCCCGCAGGCAAAATCGATCAACTTCACACCACAACAATGCGACACAATTGTCGCTCTCTCAAAAAGCATCTAATCGCTTCAAGAATTTGCGCCAGAAAAAAAAACACATTATGTGCCTCATTGTTGGTGCGCTTCATTGAGCATTGTTAGAGCTAATTTACATTGCTTACGAAATTTAACAACACATAAACCAATTCATAAGCAACCTACAATATACCTTTATTAATGTTTAAAGTTTATTTAACGAAAGGTATAATAAATAGTGTTAGGAATCTATAAAATACTAAAGTGTTGAAAGTTGGCACCATCAATATTGTAATCTACCAAAAACGATAGCACATTACGTGAGATTATTAGGGCGGTGATAAAACAGATGGAACGATGGCACCTTGTTGAAAATAGCCAATGGTTGTTTAGCACTGGTTAAAATTTCATTAGATGTGAACAAGATGAGCGAAATATCACCAAAAATTAACGCAATGTAATTTTATAATTACTGTTACTTTCTATACCTGTAAGGTATCTTTCCGATTGCAATATAGTTGCTAATTCGATGAAAGTGAACGATTCGCAATCGAAATAATAGAAAATGAGGAAATAAGTCAGCGAAATTGCAAGGATAAACATCTGCTATCCTATTCTATGCTAATGAAGATTTTCACACCGGAAGTAAAGAAAACTAGAATAAAGAGAACAGCGCCATTGCAGTGTAATGATCTCATCGAAGTTTAAATTTTCTACGAAAAGAATCAATCTTCTACTTAAAAATCTGACAGATGTAACAGGTATACATATATATTCTTTCATACATTGGAATGGCTATAGCTACTTTCATAATTTACGAATCAACTATACCTGTAAAGTTTAGCTAATTAAATGATTTAATTAACAGATATAGTTTTAATTAAATGATGACCGTCTACAATATATGATCATCATTTAATTAAAACTATACCCGTAAAATTTCACAATTCTGATTTCAGAAGCCGTATATTCAAAACTACCCGACAACTGGACACATATATACGAAAATTTGCAAGAAGCTTAACGGTAATGAACAGCATAACGGCAGCGAAAAGAAGAGTTACGAATATATTTTGTAAAAATATCAACTATGACTACAAAAACGATTGCTCGATGCTTTCAATAAACGGAAGCAAAGAAAGAACTTAGTAAATGAACTCCAGATCCTCCCCATGAAAGCTTAGTTCATATCTTCTCTCATTCCGATAATATTTTTCATAAATTTTTCGCAACTTAATAGAACTTTATGCCGCTTTTTGAGATTCTTTTAATATTCCGCGCACTTTTCTTTTCACTTTTGAGACTTTTTGTATAAACCTACGAAATATACAAGAAGCGTTATATTTTTCCGCAGTCAAATCAAGAGTTAATTGAGATGGAATGAATATTTCAAGTATTGGCGGCCTTTGCAATATAAGAAGTAAGTACTTAATCACATCAAGAGTTAAGCACAATTTATGCAGGACAACTTATTAATAAATGTATCGTGAACACTCTTGAAATGATTCGTTATGGCAACTATCTACTAAAGGAGATAAGTAACGATGAAATTTCGTTAAGCTCGCATAACGAAATGAATAGATATTCAACAAAAGGACGACTGATTGCTGATGCCTGATTTCTTTTTCTCTTCTCTAGGATTATCCGATCCACAATATCACTAACATAAGCTATCATACTATAAAACGAACTAGAGTATCGACGACATTCACTAATAGAGGCTATTATACTATAACATGAGGTACAGTGTCGACAATATATAGAATGCTAACGAGATATATACAATGTAGCTCACTGGAGGAGTTGAAGTTTCCATTAAATTAGCGGCAGAATTTCATGTTCATGTCATATGAAGCAATGGCAGAGCGAGGAGTAAATTTAGTCGGGGAAAGATCTCATGTTGCATTCAACAGATTCTCCTAGAAAGCTCATGCAACGTGAAAACTAGATGAAAATATTTCAATGACAGAAGGCAATACGTCAACAACGGACACGACTTGTGACATTATGCAATAAAAGAATATTGAGTTACATATATATATATATGTATATATATATATATATATATATATATATATATATATATATATACTAATTTCAACTTTCTAAAAGCGCGCATAGTTTTCGCAGTTTCTATTCTCTAACTTCTATTCATTCGAAGAAGCAATAAACCTGGGCAGGTTTCTAATTTCTAATATTGTTAAGAAAAGGTTTCATTTAGAGTTGTATTCAAATTCACAACTTTTTCCCGAAACCATCTGCGGTACTGGAAAAACTATTGGTGAATTCATCAAGTTGCAAACCGCATATACTATTAGTATATATATACATACATACATATATATATATATATATATATATATATATATATATATATATATATATATATATATATATATATATTATATGGTTTATATATATATATATATATATATATATATATATATATATATATATATATATATACTAAATAATGGTTTTTTCAATCCCGCAGATGGTTTCGGAAAAAAAAATTGTGAGCTTGAATTCAACTCTAAATAAAACCTTTTCTTAACAATATTAGACATTAGAAACCTGCCGGGATTTATTGCATCTTCGAATGAATAGAAGTTAGAAAACAGAAACTATGAAAACTACGCTGCGCTCTTAGAAAGTTGAAATTAGTGGCTGATTTTGCATCATTGCTTCCTATAATAATTAAAATACGCGTAAAAACTTATATACTCAGCAGTGCATGAAACGTGTAAGAGATGTACCTATAGCTGAAACTTGGATGCTTACAAAACTTAGTTATGCTTATGAAAAAGGCTACCAGCGATCGCATAGAGTCAATAAAAAAAACTCACTCCAGAAATTCATGTACCGAATTCGAGTATTCCACAATCTTGTCAAAGTCCATGCCCACCACTCATTCCTGATGACGGCCTACATGAGACCTCGGAGAAAACCAAGGCTCATGAGGGTCGAAAAACAGAACATTGCCTAACGAAATCACGTACACTCCCATTCTCCTTAACAACACCACTAGGAGACCACAAAAAGCAATGACGTTACCATCAAAATTCGGGCGCCTTCTAATATAAAATCTAGTGAAAGCGTTTTGCTGAGTGAAGACTTCAACACATTGGACAGGTGAACACAAGCAACTCTAATGATGTGGCATTTCTGAGCATATGCTGCGAAATTTGACACAACAAGAGTGCCATTGCACTATATCACAACTATTTTCTTTTTCGTTAAGTGAGAGCTCGATGTGATTAGCACTAATTCGTTTATATAAACTTTCGAGACCGCAATTTTATGTTCTAACATCGTAAGGGTGTCAAGTAAGACAGAACTTCTTCTATGAAATATTGTAAAGAAATTAGCATAGACGAAGCCGAAAATTTTGTAAGAAATGCCGCAATATTTTAATAGAAAATCAAAGCAACCACTTGGTCTCATATAGCAACGACTAGTTGATCTCATATAGTAACAAAATTCCACCAATGCGGTTTACAAGGAACAGCTGTCCACGAAAATACATGAAATATTCTATGCAAATCGGGGTTACGCAGCAAAGAACATCATTGATGACGATATGACATGCAGTGAAAAAAAGAACGAAATAAGAAAAAAAGTTAGTGTAAAATGTAAAAAAGGAATCGAATAAATAGACTTACAAGGAGCGGTATAAAATACGCGATAACAGCCAGCCCGCCACCTTGAGTTGAAGGATTGTTAGAGTTCTGACGAGAACAGGAGCCCAATTCGACACCGAACCAAATAGTTCGCTCCGCAGGAATACAACGCGATGCCGATTACGTGTCCCCGGTAAGCGTCCAAACAATAATCGCACCTCCAATTTCCAACACTCCTAAATAATCATATTGAAGTTACAAACGAAAAGCTTTAATGCTGCTAGATATTATCGACGATGCTTCAATAAGCGAACGATATTTTTTTTTGAATAAGTAAGCAATTATTCTGGTCCTTTAGAAAATTTATATGCCAGATATTTTAGCAGTCATTACTCTTATAATTCTCATGTTCACAATTGGAAATATTTTATAATAGAATTCCTTATGAATATATAGAAAAGTTCTATGCAAATTTTTGGTTGGTCATCTTTAGCTCAAGATATGAGCATAAGCATATAGGAAAACACCAAAAGTATGAATAAAGATGCAAAACAATAAGATTAGCTATACGTTAATAAAATACTCGTACTGAAGCGAAGTATAGTCCGACTCTGACTGAGCCAATGTTGTAGCTTTTTTATGACTAATTAAAGCCTTATCCGCAGATAGCGATGGACTCTGAGATCTTGCCCGCCGGGTAGGTGCCCTACCGCTAAGGATCGGCAGGTAGTTATACCGCTCATCGCTTGTAGTGGTGAAGGCCCCGTCAGCGCAAGTGCGCGTATGATGCAACACTTCTGATGAGCATAATACGGCAACAATACCTTCACCACCACGAGTGATGGTCAGTGAAACGGTCTGCGTTAGCGCAGTAGTCAAGCAGTCGCGGCACATACGGTCCGTCCCTATCTGTCCATATTTGTCCGTATCTGCGGAGGACAAAGTTTTCACTAGTCATCCAAATAAAAACAATAACATACATAATATCAAAAACTATGCTGCACTTAGTCTTGATTTAACGCAATATTCAAATACAACAGAAAAATACAGTATTCAATAAACTGTGGTATACGTGTTGTAAGCGATTAGTGTCTCGGCGCTAAAATTGCTGAGTAACTAAGATAAAGCTAAAAGATATTTTAAGCGATTGGCTATTAGAAAACGGCATTTTTGCAAAGATTTCAAGATCATTTAGTTTGCATAGTGCTGTTATTTTAAACTTCATGAATAATATTATTTAGCAAAAAAAAAAATGATATTATTTGACAAATCATTTAGCAAATTATATTGCTGAACAACTGTTTTGGCGAATTCAGCGCGTATCATCATTTCTCCAACTTAAAATTTTTTTTTCAACGGCTATCATTTTGCATGAAATTCTAAGTTATCACAAATATAAACACATGTATAATAGCGAATAAACGTTCCTGGAAGATGGACAAAATCCTTCTTTCTGCTGGACCTTTAGCCTCTCACTTTCCTATCAATAGCATTGAACAAATTGAAGCGAATTCAATAACAAATGGCTCTCATACTTACAATAAGAAGTTTTCATTTAGTTTTTCATGCTCACTCTATAAGCTATAGCCCCGTTTAAAACATTTCTTTTTTTTTTTCAGCAAAACTCATCATATATGATAGTTTATAAATGTAACGCTATGAATACCCTAATGATAGCAGTATAGCATCAAGACGCCATTGTATATCTGAGATATGCAGTGACCGCAATGGTACGATTGAAGTATATGAGATCATTCAACAACTTTTAAGCTTGAAAATTTTCGATACAATAAATGCCCTATTCATAAGCATAAAATCGTCTTTCTTTTTTTCAATTTCGTAAATAAATGAGCTGTTGCTGAAAATAATAAAATATTGCCGCCTATAGTATATGCGTAGGAAACTTTATGACGATCTTTCAATCATAGTAAGAAACTGATGGCGCAAATCTTCACAATCTAGTCACAACATCCATATGACCGCAATTACGATTAGCCGGTTGAATTACCGAAACGGAAGTCAACATTTGAATCAGTGAATAAAGTAGAAAAAACAGGATAGTGAAAGCAACAAAGTCAGAAAAAAGGAGGGAGAGGGAAAGAGGGGAAAGCAGAAGGAGGGAAGGGAGAGGAGAAGGGTAGAGAGAGAAGGAGAGGAAGACAGACAAGGAAAGAGTGAGGAGAGAGGAGAGAGAAGTAGGTGAGGAACAGAGAAGGAGAAAGAGGGAGGGGACAGAGAGGGAACGACAAGTGAAAAGAAGTAGGCAAAGAAAAAGGACTCGCATAATATAAAAGACGACGATTTTGTACCTCAATGAATTTCGAAATCAGAATCTCATTGCGGTCAAAATCTTATCAACGAGTTAAACAGATATTCCGAACCTCTATTAGTGCTCCTCAACAATGACGACAGGCAATGATGAGCTCAGCTGAATATTCGATCACAAATATATAGGTCACTTATTATATTCGTCTGTTCAGCTATTAATGAAAAGAGCGACTGAAAAGGCGGAACCTAATTAATTACGCAAATGAATCTTGCGATTGCCAACTGGCTCCCACAAGTGGAGGGATAGACGAATATTATATTCAGCTGACCCGAAAATGAGAAAGGTGACTACTATGTCGATTGTAAGTCATAGATGTAATTTTGGATGGTGGGCGACTACAAAAGAAATTTGCCTGAAACATCAATTATCTACAAAAAACAAACACTCAAAAACTTGGAAACAGTAAGTGCAAGAGCGTAAATAAGCGAAACTAAAACACCCAGCTCGATAAAACGAGTCCAACTTGCAATTTGGGATAACGGTCAATCCATATGCTGCCATCAAAAAAAAGTAGGTGCTGCGAGTGAGTTCAACAGGTAGGAGTAATATCAAAGAAATTAGGTTGAACGATAGGATGGACTTTCAAGGTCGAGGTATTTGGCGTTTTCACAAACAATAGGAAAGGAGATTATTTAAGTTTCTCTAAAATCATTGCAAAAACACCGATTACTTAGGAGTATTACATTCGAAGCAAAAACTGTTTCTCATTTCTGAATTTTTGGCAACCAAATTTAAATATCCATAAAAAGTTACTGCTTCGAATAGAAAGTTTACTATGGGCGGGCAATTTGCTTAACTTTACAACTCAACAAGAATGACTGATAGTAATATAAGAAACCTAAAACTTCAAATATCACAATCATTTCAAAATACTATAATATACTGTACCCTGTTAGTTTGGCTAAAGATTTGTTCGTTACTTCCCTCCCCTCCGTGACCTCCCTCTCCTCAATCGCGGTGGTTTCTCATTACGGTCAAAAAAGAACGTCATTCTAAAGCTTGAAGATTTATGCGGTCTGCAGATATTTGAAAACGCAATTTGTTCAGCGATGAGGGTAACGGCGCTGGGCACGCCTTCAGACGATTTAAACGTTTCATTAATTAATATTTCATCCCGACATAAAAAGTGCAATCGAAGAGCCTCAAAAGCGACCGATCGCGGTTTTACCTTTCGCAAATGATGCTGATGTCTCATCTCTCTAATCGTCTCTTTTAGCACTAATCTTTACGTGACTATCAAATTTTATTATCATATATAATCTCAAATAATTATGCAAAAACCGAAAAAAAACATAAAGAAGACATTTGAATAGATGATATATGGTAACGCTGAAAATTTATAGAAAAGTATATCAAAGCGATCTGCTGGAGCGATATGCGCTTTTCATATTTCATTTTGAAATGGAAACAACCAATTGCCAAATATACAGAAAAAAATTCCGCCAAAAACAACCTTATGAATAAATTATGAATTGAAATATTGCTCATCATGCCATTACTAATGATTCATTTAAATGATTGATTCTGGACCAATGATTCTGGATTAAATGCTATTGAGTGATAATTGAATGAGAAAATCGCACCTCAAAATCGTGGTCAGTTGTGTTACTTCTGGCAAAAAAATTTGCATTTTGAAACTCATCGCGCTTTATGTATAACGATTAGTATGACAGTGTGGAAAATCAAGGAAATTAAGTCCAGTGGATGACCGTATGTCGTGGATTATACTCACACACAACCAGATATATATATATATATATATATATATATATATATATATATATATATATATATATATATATATATATATATATATATAAGCACAGATGAGGTGTCGGCATGATGAATTCGCGCAGAATTTGCGGAAAGTGAAAAATGCGGAAAGTGTGAAAAAATCTGGCTAAAGGGGTATTAAACAGATGGGCATGTAATACAAGAGTTCACTGAATGCAAAGGCCGCACTGATTGTAAATAGTACCAAACTATGAGTAATAAATTATGTCGGAAAGATGGTTCGTTAGAAAACAACAAAGATTTCGCCACAGTGGGTCTTCGTTTTGGCCATTGCGATAAGTATAGGCAAAATCTAATACAGATATAGAAGTTTCTAAATAGAGCACTGCAATCATTGCAAAATAAATGTAGGCGTTTTCAATCATTATCGCCTATCCAAATGCGCTATTCTAAAAATTCGCTCCATAAAAACTAATAAATCCCCTCCCAAACATTGCAAAGTGATTTTTTTGTTAATATTTATGCGGCAGTTCGAGTGTCAACATTATAAATGAGGATAAATTTCCGCTTCAATAAACAAAAAATTTTTTCTATGCATCTCGACTCAACAGCTTAGAAAATGTGACAATGAAAAGACTTGTCAATAAACAGTGAAATATACATGGGTAATGCATCGATATCGTAATCAGATTGCTCGCTCATGCGATTCGTTTGCAGAAAATTCACTTTTCTACTCCCGAAAAAGGTTATGAAACTTAAAACTGCTTACCCAACCTGAGACCGGTTACACTCGCCACCCGACTGGTTATAAAACGCGTAAAGGTTTTTATCCACATTTAAGCACTCATATCTCCCTTCAGAACAAGTGGAACACTTTGAAAGTTGATGTGTGAGATAATCTTATAGTGTAGATTAGATTGCTCTCCTCCTCTACTCTAGTTGATTTCGTAACTCTGACGCAAGTAGCTTCCGAATTAAGACTGGACCGACAGAAAGGTACAGACAGAATGCTTATATGCGAGCGTACGACTTCACAATAACTCAATTAGTGGATATTCACAAAGAGATAGTGTATTGTGATCAGTATTGAATGATAACGGTAATGTTGCCTATAAATGAGCGTTTTCTAGCTTTAATGCATTCATGTAGGACAGAAAAACAATTTTTCATTTGTATAATGGACTTTTTCCGAGTATAGTCACTTGTCGAATACCTTCAAAGATACGAATCCAGGTGATTTCTGTGGAAGTTTGTCTCATAGTTCACAATGAAGTAAGCGTTTTTGAATAATTCCTTGTTTGAAACTACTGCGCAGAAAAACGGATAAACCTATACGCACATACCTATGCACATATGCACAAACCCATATATACTCATGCATACACGCACGCAATCAAAAAGCAAAACATATGTATACGTGGGGATATAACCTCATCATGATACGCTTTGTAAACACGGATTTACAAAAGCAAACGTGAAAATTGTACTTTCTACCCATAGCGTTATAGTGCGGGCATGTTTCGACCTAAAAAAGAGCGCTGATAAGGGGTGAATTTCCTTACAAGCAGACATATATTTAATTAGAATGGTTAAGCCTAGGTATTGATTAAGGGCAAATAGAAGGAAAGCACTTCGCGGCAGGTATGAGTATACCGTACTTCCGAGGCCGCAGTTAGTTTCCAGTGCACCATGCTTGCGAACATAATTTTGAATGTTTTATGCTTAAATATGCCTTCAAATACCCTTTCGGCATTAAGGTACGATAGCTGAAATACAAAAGGTGTCTTATATTTTGTTTATACCATATTTCTAAAGGGATTCCGAATTTTTAATATTGACCAGTATTTCATGGTTTTCCTAAAGATTTGCTAAAATGTTAATTTGCGTCTAGACTCCATTATACAAATGAGAAATTGATTTTCTATTATAGATGAATGCTTTAAAGTTAGAAACTGCTCCGTTTAAATGCAACATTACCGTACTACTCAACACTGGTCACAATACAGTACCCCTTTGTGAATATCCACTAACTGACTGATCACAATAGCTCGCATATAAGCATGTCATGTTGGTACAGTCTTAATTCAGAAGCTACTCGCGTTATAGTAACGAAATACATCTAGAACATAAGTAGCCACTTTCTGGACGGAAATCTAGAAAACAGTACTCAAACCCGAAGGTTGCAACAATGAGATGCTTAATGCCACGAATCATAGTGGCACGTCCCGCAGCGGCTGCGCTATCCACTGGGCCACCTCAATCCTAATCCAAGCCAAGATATGCCCAAGAACGGATTTTCCTGTTCCCGAACGGATACCTCAACCGGATCATTAAATTTTCCGGAATTTTCTTCACAGCACCCTTCAGACAAGAATTTCCAAGAGGTCCTGAAGAAAGTTCCCACAAAAATGCAGAAGCGACAACGAAATAACGTTTTCCGTATTGCTTTTCATACTTTGCAAAGATATTCCGGAAAAATTTCCATATTCAAAATTTTTTCCGCAACTTCGCACCCATCCCCTAACATGTCCCCTAAAATTCCTCACAAAACCAAAAAAAGAACTCCAAATTCAAACAAATGGATAGAAAGATATGAACAAAAAATGTTTCGGCGGGAATTTCTCAAAGATTCAACAGGATAACACCTACCAAAAAATTTATCAGCAACGCCCCACTATGAAGAAAACACAAGTGCAAAAAATCCGGCAGAAAAAACAAATCCATGAAGAGTTATGACATCTAAAATCAAAAATGTGTTACTCATCCTCAGTACGCACAGAGTTAAAGTCGGAAATTTGCCAAATTTTTCCCATCGCAACCGAAAGCTTCTTCCAGATTATAATGGATCGTTCTAAATCTTGGCTAATGAAAAAGATTCCTGATGAATTGACCTAATCCAAGCCAAGATATGCCCAAGAACGGATTTTCCTGTTCCCGAACGGATATCTCAACCGGATCATTAAATTTTCCGAAATTTTCTGCACAGCAAGCTTCAGACAAGAATTTCCAAGAGGTCCTGAAGAAAGTTCAAACAAAAATGCAGAAACGACAACGAAATAACGTTTTCCGGATTGCTTTTCATACTTTGCAAAGATATTTAGGAAAGATTTCCATATTCAAAATTCTTTCCGCAAATTCGCACCCATCCCCTAACATGTCCCCTAAAATTCCTCACAAAACCAAAAAAAGAAGTCCAAATTCAAACAAACGAGTAGAAAGACATCAACAAAAATGCTTAAGTATGAAAAAATCTTCCGGCCGGAATTTTTCAAAGATTCAACAGGATAACACCTACCACAAAATTTATCAGCAACGCTCCACTATCAAGAAAACACAAGTGCAAAAAATCCGGCATAAAAATCAAATCCATGAAGAGTTACGACATCTACAATCAAAAACGTGTTACTGATCTTCAGTACGCACAGAGTAAAAGGCGGAAATTTGCCAAATTTTTCCCATCGTAGCCGGAGGCTTCTTCCAGATTATGATGGATCATTCTAAATCATGGCTAATGAAAAAAATTCCTGATGAATTGACCTAATCCAAGCCGAGATATGCCCAAGAACGGATTTTCCTGTTCCCGAACAGATATCTCAACCGGATCATTAAATTTTCCGGAATTTTCTTCACAGGACCCTTCAGGCAAGAATTTCCAAGAGGTCCTGAAGAATGTTCCCACAAAAATGCAGAAACGACAACGAAATAACGTTTTCCGGATTGCTTTTCATACTTTGCAAAGATATTCTGCAAAAATTTCCATATACAAAATTTTTTCCGCAAATTCGCACCCGTCCCCTAACATGTATTCTAAAATTTCTCACAAAACCAAAAGAAGAAGTCCAAATTCAAACAAATGGATAGAAGGATATGAACAAAAAATGCTTAAGCATGAAAAAATGTTTCGGCCGGAATTTCTCAAAGATTCAACAGGATAACACCTACCAAAAAATTTAACAGCAAAGCCCCACTATGAAGAAAACACAAGTGCAAAAAATCCGGTAGAAAAAACAAATCCATGAAGAGTTCTGACATCTACAATCAAAAATGTGTTACTGATCTTCAGTACGTATAGAGTAAAAGTCGGAAATTTGCCAAATTTTTCCCATCGTAACCGAAAGCTTCTTCCAGATTATAATGGATCGTTCTAAATCATGGCTAATGAAAAAGATTCCTGATGAATTGACCTAATCCAAGCCAAGATATGCCCAAGAACGGATTTTCCTGTTCCCGAACGGATATCTCAACCGGATCATTAAATTTTCCGAAATTTTCTGCACAGCACCCTTCAGACAAGAATTTCCAAGAGGTCCTGAAGAAAGTTCCCACAAAAATGCAGAAACGACAACGAAATAACGTTTTCCGGATTGCTTTTCATACTTTGCAAAGATATTTAGGAAAGATTTCCATATTCAAAATTCTTTCCGCAAATTCGCACCCATCCCCTAACATGTCCCCTAAAATTCCTCACAAAACCAAAAAAAGAAGTCGAAATTCAAACAAATGGATAGAAAGATATGAACAAAAAATGCTTAAGTATGAAAAAATGTTTCGGCCGGAATTTCTGAAAGATTCAACAGAATAACAGCTACCAAAAAATTTATCAGCAACGCCCCACTATGAAGAAAACACAAGTGCAAAAAATCCGGCAGAAAAAACAAATCCATGAAGACTTATGACATCTACAATCAAAAATGTGTTACTGATCTTCAGTACGTATAGAGTAAAAATCGGAAATTTGCCAAATTTTTCCCATCGTAACCGCAACGCTCTTCCAGACTATGATGGGCCATTCTAAGTCATGGCTAATGAAAAAGATTCCAGATGAATTGACCTAATCCAAGCCAAGATATGCCCAAGAACGGATTTTCTTGTTCCCGAACGGATATCTCAACCGGATCATTAAATTTTCCGAAATTTTCTGCACAGCACCCTTCAGACAAGAATTTCCAAGAGGTCCTGAAGAAAGTTCAAGCAAAAATGCAGAAACGACAACGAAATAACGTTTTCCGGATTGCTTTTCATACTTTGCAAAGATATTCTGCAAAAATTTCCATATACAAAATTTTTTCCGCAAATTCGCACCCGTCCCCTAACATGTATTCTAAAATTTCTCACAAAACCAAAAGAAGAAGTCCAAATTCAAACAAATGGATAGAAGGATATGAACAAAAAATGCTTAAGCATGAAAAAATGTTTCGGCCGGAATTTCTCAAAGATTCAACAGGATAACACCTACCAAAAAATTTAACAGCAAAGCCCCACTATGAAGAAAACACAAGTGCAAAAAATCCGGTAGAAAAAACAAATCCATGAAGAGTTCTGACATCTACAATCAAAAATGTGTTACTGATCTTCAGTACGTATAGAGTAAAAGTCGGAAATTTGCCAAATTTTTCCCATCGCAACCGAAAGCTTCTTCCAGATTATAATGGATCGTTCTAAATCATGGCTAATGAAAAAGATTCCTGATGAATTGACCTAATCCAAGCCAAGATATGCCCAAGAACGGATTTTCCTGTTCCCGAACGGATATCTCAACCGGATCATTAAATTTTCCGAAATTTTCTGCACAGCACCCTTCAGACAAGAATTTCCAAGAGGTCCTGAAGAAAGTTCCCACAAAAATGCAGAAACGACAACGAAATAACGTTTTCCGGATTGCTTTTCATACTTTGCAAAGATATTTAGGAAAGATTTCCATATTCAAAATTCTTTCCGCAAATTCGCACCCATCCCCTAACATGTCCCCTAAAATTCCTCACAAAACCAAAAAAAGAAGTCGAAATTCAAACAAATGGATAGAAAGATATGAACAAAAAATGCTTAAGTATGAAAAAATGTTTCGGCCGGAATTTCTGAAAGATTCAACAGAATAACAGCTACCAAAAAATTTATCAGCAACGCCCCACTATGAAGAAAACACAAGTGCAAAAAATCCGGCAGAAAAAACAAATCCATGAAGAGTTATGACATCTACAATCAAAAATGTGTTACTGATCTTCAGTACGTATAGAGTAAAAATCGGAAATTTGCCAAATTTTTCCCATCGTAACCGCAACGCTCTTCCAGATTATGATGGGCCATTCTAAATCATGGCTAATGAAAAAGATTCCAGATGAACTGACCTAATCCAAGCCAAGATATGCCCAAGAACGGTTTTCCTGTTCCCGAACGGATACCTCAACCGGATCATTAAATTTTCCGGAATTTTCTTCACAGCACCCTTCAGACAAGAATTTCCAAGAGGTCCTGAAGAAAGTTCGAATAAAAATGGAGAAACGACAACGAAATAACGTTTTCCGGATTGCTTTTCATACTTTGCAAAGATATTCCGGAAAAATTTTCATATTCAAAATTTTTTCCGCAAATTTGCACCCACCCCTAGCATGCCCCCTAAAATTCCTCACAAAACCAAAAAAAGAAGTCCAAATTCAAACAAACGGATAGAAAGATATGAACAAAAATGCTTAAGTATGAAAAAATGTTTCGGCCGGAATTTCTCAAAGATTCAACAGGATAACACCAACCAAAAAATTTATCAGCAACGCCAAAACTATGAAGAAAACACAAGTGCAAAAAATCCGGCATAAAAATCAAATCCATGAAGAGTTACGACATCTACAATCAAAAACGTGTTACTGATCTTCAGTACGCACAGAGTAAAAGGCGGAAATTTGCCAAATTTTTCCCATCGTAGCCGGAGGCTTCTTCCAGATTATGATGGATCATTCTAAATCATGGCTAATGAAAAAAATTCCTGATGAATTGACCTAATCCAAGCCGAGATATGCCCAAGAACGGATTTTCCTGTTCCCGAACGGATATCTCAACCGGATCATTAAATTTTCCGGAATTTTCTTCACAGGACCCTTCAGGCAAGAATTTCCAAGAGGTCCTGAAGAATGTTCCCACAAAAATGCAGAAACGACAACGAAATAACGTTTTCCGGATTGCTTTTCATACTTTGCAAAGATATTCTGCAAAAATTTCCATATACAAAATTTTTTCCGCAAATTCGCACCCGTCCCCTAACATGTATTCTAAAATTTCTCACAAAACCAAAAGAAGAAGTCCAAATTCAAACAAATGGATAGAAGGATATGAACAAAAAATGCTTAAGCATGAAAAAATGTTTCGGCCGGAATTTCTCAAAGATTCAACAGGATAACACCTACCAAAAAATTTAACAGCAAAGCCCCACTATGAAGAAAACACAAGTGCAAAAAATCCGGTAGAAAAAACAAATCCATGAAGAGTTCTGACATCTACAATCAAAAATGTGTTACTGATCTTCAGTACGTATAGAGTAAAAGTCGGAAATTTGCCAAATTTTTCCCATCGTAACCGAAAGCTTCTTCCAGATTATAATGGATCGTTCTAAATCATGGCTAATGAAAAAGATTCCTGATGAATTGACCTAATCCAAGCCAAGATATGCCCAAGAACGGATTTTCCTGTTCCCGAACGGATATCTCAACCGGATCATTAAATTTTCCGAAATTTTCTGCACAGCACCCTTCAGACAAGAATTTCCAAGAGGTCCTGAAGAAAGTTCCCACAAAAATGCAGAAACGACAACGAAATAACGTTTTCCGGATTGCTTTTCATACTTTGCAAAGATATTTAGGAAAGATTTCCATATTCAAAATTCTTTCCGCAAATTCGCACCCATCCCCTAACATGTCCCCTAAAATTCCTCACAAAACCAAAAAAAGAAGTCGAAATTCAAACAAATGGATAGAAAGATATGAACAAAAAATGCTTAAGTATGAAAAAATGTTTCGGCCGGAATTTCTGAAAGATTCAACAGAATAACAGCTACCAAAAAATTTATCAGCAACGCCCCACTATGAAGAAAACACAAGTGCAAAAAATCCGGCAGAAAAAACAAATCCATGAAGACTTATGACATCTACAATCAAAAATGTGTTACTGATCTTCAGTACGTATAGAGTAAAAATCGGAAATTTGCCAAATTTTTCCCATCGTAACCGCAACGCTCTTCCAGACTATGATGGGCCATTCTAAGTCATGGCTAATGAAAAAGATTCCAGATGAATTGACCTAATCCAAGCCAAGATATGCCCAAGAACGGATTTTCTTGTTCCCGAACGGATATCTCAACCGGATCATTAAATTTTCCGAAATTTTCTGCACAGCACCCTTCAGACAAGAATTTCCAAGAGGTCCTGAAGAAAGTTCCCACAAAAATGCAGAAACGACAACGAAATAACGTTTTCCGGATTGCTTTTCATACTTTGCAAAGATATTTAGGAAAGATTTCCATATTCAAAATTCTTTCCGCAAATTCGCACCCATCCCCTAACATGTCCCCTAAAATTCCTCACAAAACCAAAAAAAGAAGTCGAAATTCAAACAAATGGATAGAAAGATATGAACAAAAAATGCTTAAGTATGAAAAAATGTTTCGGCCGGAATTTCTGAAAGATTCAACAGAATAACAGCTACCAAAAAATTTATCAGCAACGCCCCACTATGAAGAAAACACAAGTGCAAAAAATCCGGTAGAAAAAACAAATCCATGAAGAGTTCTGACATCTACAATCAAAAATGTGTTACTGATCTTCAGTACGTATAGAGTAAAAGTCGGAAATTTGCCAAATTTTTCCCATCGTAACCGAAAGCTTCTTCCAGATTATAATGGATCGTTCTAAATCATGGCTAATGAAAAAGATTCCTGATGAATTGACCTAATCCAAGCCAAGATATGCCCAAGAACGGATTTTCCTGTTCCCGAACGGATATCTCAACCGGATCATTAAATTTTCCGAAATTTTCTGCACAGCACCCTTCAGACAAGAATTTCCAAGAGGTCCTGAAGAAAGTTCCCACAAAAATGCAGAAACGACAACGAAATAACGTTTTCCGGATTGCTTTTCATACTTTGCAAAGATATTTAGGAAAGATT
Source organism: Baylisascaris procyonis (assembly GCA_037389465.1). NCBI lineage: Eukaryota > Metazoa > Nematoda > Chromadorea > Rhabditida > Ascarididae > Baylisascaris > Baylisascaris procyonis. The sequence goes on from JAZARR010000247.1 coordinate 597,515, forward strand.
TCCATATTCAAAATTCTTTCCGCAAATTCGCACCCATCCCCTAACATGTATTCTAAAATTTCTCACAAAACCAAAAGAAGAAGTCCAAATTCAAACAAATGGATAGAAGGATATGAACAAAAAATGCTTAAGCATGAAAAAATGTTTCGGCCGGAATTTCTCAAAGATTCAACAGGATAACACCTACCAAAAAATTTAACAGCAAAGCCCCACTATGAAGAAAACACAAGTGCAAAAAATCCGGTAGAAAAAACAAATCCATGAAGAGTTCTGACATCTACAATCAAAAATGTGTTACTGATCTTCAGTACGTATAGAGTAAAAGTCGGAAATTTGCCAAATTTTTCCCATCGTAACCGAAAGCTTCTTCCAGATTATAATGGATCGTTCTAAATCATGGCTAATGAAAAAGATTCCTGATGAATTGACCTAATCCAAGCCAAGATATGCCCAAGAACGGATTTTCCTGTTCCCGAACGGATATCTCAACCGGATCATTAAATTTTCCGAAATTTTCTGCACAGCACCCTTCAGACAAGAATTTCCAAGAGGTCCTGAAGAAAGTTCAAGCAAAAATGCAGAAACGACAACGAAATAACGTTTTCCGGATTGCTTTTCATACTTTGCAAAGATATTCTGCAAAAATTTCCATATACAAAATTTTTTCCGCAAATTCGCACCCGTCCCCTAACATGTATTCTAAAATTTCTCACAAAACCAAAAGAAGAAGTCCAAATTCAAACAAATGGATAGAAGGATATGAACAAAAATGCTTAAGTATGAAAAAATGTTTCGGCCGGAATTTCTCAAAGATTCAACAGGATAACACCTACCAAAAAATTTAACAGCAAAGCCCCACTATGAAGAAAACACAAGTGCAAAAAATCCGGTAGAAAAAACAAATCCATGAAGAGTTCTGACATCTACAATCAAAAATGTGTTACTGATCTTCAGTACGTATAGAGTAAAAATCGGAAATTTGCCAAATTTTTCCCATCGTAACCGCAACGCTCTTCCAGATTATGATGGGCCATTCTAAATCATGGCTAATGAAAAAGATTCCAGATGAACTGACCTAATCCAAGCCAAGATATGCCCAAGAACGGTTTTCCTGTTCCCGAACGGATACCTCAACCGGATCATTAAATTTTCCGGAATTTTCTTCACAGCACCCTTCAGACAAGAATTTCCAAGAGGTCCTGAAGAAAGTTCGAATAAAAATGGAGAAACGACAACGAAATAACGTTTTCCGGATTGCTTTTCATACTTTGCAAAGATATTCCGGAAAAATTTTCATATTCAAAATTTTTTCCGCAAATTTGCACCCACCCCTAGCATGCCCCCTAAAATTCCTCACAAAACCAAAAAAAGAAGTCCAAATTCAAACAAACGGATAGAAAGATATGAACAAAAATGCTTAAGTATGAAAAAATGTTTCGGCCGGAATTTCTCAAAGATTCAACAGGATAACACCTACCAAAAAATTTAACAGCAAAGCCCCACTATGAAGAAAACACAAGTGCAAAAAATCCGGTAGAAAAAACAAATCCATGAAGAGTTCTGACATCTACAATCAAAAATGTGTTACTGATCTTCAGTACGTATAGAGTAAAAGTCGGAAATTTGCCAAATTTTTCCCATCGTAACCGAGAGCTTCTTCCAGATTATAATGGATCGTTCTAAATCATGGCTAATGAAAAAGATTCCTGATGAATTGACCTAATCCAAGCCAAGATATGCCCAAGAACGGATTTTCCTGTTCCCGAACGGATATCTCAACCGGATCATTAAATTTTCCGAAATTTTCTGCACAGCACCCTTCAGACAAGAATTTCCAAGAGGTCCTGAAGAAAGTTCCCACAAAAATGCAGAAACGACAACGAAATAACGTTTTCCGGATTGCTTTTCATACTTTGCAAAGATATTTAGGAAAGATTTCCATATTCAAAATTCTTTCCGCAAATTCGCACCCATCCCCTAACATGTCCCCTAAAATTCCTCACAAAACCAAAAAAAGAAGTCGAAATTCAAACAAATGGATAGAAAGATATGAACAAAAAATGCTTAAGTATGAAAAAATGTTTCGGCCGGAATTTCTGAAAGATTCAACAGAATAACAGCTACCAAAAAATTTATCAGCAACGCCCCACTATGAAGAAAACACAAGTGCAAAAAATCCGGCAGAAAAAACAAATCCATGAAGACTTATGACATCTACAATCAAAAATGTGTTACTGATCTTCAGTACGTATAGAGTAAAAATCGGAAATTTGCCAAATTTTTCCCATCGTAACCGGAACGCTCTTCCAGATTATGATGGGCCATTCTAAATCATGGCTAATGAAAAAGATTCCAGATGAATTGACCTAATCCAAGGCAAGATATGCCCAAGAACGGTTTTCCTGTTCCCGAACGGATACCTCAACCGGATCGTTAAATTTTCCGGAATTTTCTTCACAGCACCCTTCAGACAAGAATTTCCAAGAGGTCCTGAAGAAAGTTCCCACAAAAATGCAGAAACGACAACGAAATAACGTTTTCCGGATTGCTTTTCATACTTTGCAAAGATATTCAGGAAAAATTTAAATATTCAAAATTTTTTCCGCAAATTCGCACCCATCCCACAACATGTCCCCTAAAATTCCTCACAAAACCAAAAAAAGAAGTCCAAATTCTAACAAACGGATAGAAAGATATCAACAAAAATGCTTAAGTATGAAAAAATGTTTCGGCCGGAATTTCTCAAAGATTCAACAGATAACAGCTACCAAAAAATTTATCAGCAACGCCCCACTATGAAGAAAACACAAGTGCAAAAAATCCGGCAGAAAAAACAAATCCATGAAGAGTTATGACATCTACAATCAAAAATGTGTTACTGATCTTCAGTACGTATAGAGTAAAAGTCGGAAATTTGCCAAATTTTTCCCATCGTAACCGGAACGCTCTTCCAGATTATGATGGGCCATTCTAAATCATGGCTAATGAAAAAGATTCCAGATGAATTGACCTAATCCAAGCCAAGATATGCCCAAGAACGGTTTTCCTGTTCCCGAACGGATACCTCAACCGGATCATTAAATTTTCCGGAATTTTCTTCACAGCACCCTTCAGACAAGAATTTCCAAGAGGTCCTGAAGAAAGTTCGAATAAAAATGGAGAAACGACAACGAAATAACGTTTTCCGGATTGCTTTTCATACTTTGCAAAGATATTCCGGAAAAATTTTCATATTCAAAATTTTTTCCGCAAATTTGCACCCATCCCCTAGCATGTCCCCTAAAATTCCTCACAAAACCAAAAAAAGAAGTCCAAATTCAAACAAACGGATAGAAAGATATGAACAAAAATGCTTAAGTATGAAAAAATGTTTCGGCCGGAATTTCTCAAAGATTCAACAGGATAACACCTACCAAAAAATTTATCAGCAACGCCAAAACTATGAAGAAAACACAAGTGCAAAAAATCCCGCAGAAAAAACAAATCCATCAAGAGTTATGACATCTACAATCAAAAATGTGTTACTGATCTTCAGTACGTATAGAGTAAAAGTCGGAAATTTGCCAAATTTTTCCCATCGTAACCGAAAGCTTCTTCCAGATTATGATGGATCATTCTAAACCATGGCAAATGAAAAAGATTCTGATGAATTGACCTAATCCAAGCCAAGATATGCCCAAGAACGGATTTTCCTGTTCCCGAACGGATATCTCAACCGGATCATTAAATTTTCCGAAATTTTCTTCACAGCACCCTTCAGACAAGAATTCCCAAGAGGTCCTGAAGAAAGTTCCCACAAAAATGCAGAAACGACAACGAAATAACGTTTTCCGGATTGCTTTTCATACTTTGCAAAGATATTCCGGAAAAATTTCCATATTCAAAATTTTTTCCGCAAATTCGCACCCATCCCCTAACATGTCCCCTAAAATTCCTCACAAAACCAAAAAAAGAAGTCGAAATTCAAACAAATGGATAGAAAGATATGAACAAAAATGCTTAAGTATGAAAAAATGTTTCGGCCGGAATTTCTCAAAGATTCAACAGAATAACAGCTACCAAAAAATTTATCAGCAACGCCCCACTATGAAGAAAACACAAGTGCAAAAAATCCGGCAGAAAAAACAAATCCATGAAGAGTTATGACATCTACAATCAAAAATGTGTTACTGATCTTCAGTACGTATAGAGTAAAAGTCGGAAATTTGCCAAATTTTTCCCATCGTAACCGGAACGCTCTTCCAGATTATGATGGGCCATTCTAAATCATGGCTAATGAAAAAGATTCCAGATGAATTGACCTAATCCAAGCCAAGATATGCCCAAGAACGGATTTTCCTGTTCCCGAACGGATATCTCAACCGGATCATTAAATTTTCCGGAATTTTCTTCACAGCACCCTTCAGACAAGAATTTCCAAGAGGTCCTGAAGAAAGTTCCCACAAAAATGCAGAAACGACAACGAAATAACGTTTTCCGGATTGCTTTTCATACTTTGCAAAGATATTTAGGAAAATTTCCATATTCAAAATTTTTCCGCAAATTCGCACCCATCCCCTAACATGTCCCCTAAAATTCCTCACAAAACCAAAAAAAGAAGTCGAAATTCAAACAAATGGATAGAAAGATATGAACAAAAATGCTTAAGTATGAAAAAATGTTTCGGCCGGAATTTCTCAAAGATTCAACAGAATAACAGCTACCAAAAAATTTATCAGCAACGCCCCACTATGAAGAAAACACAAGTGCAAAAAATCCGGCAGAAAAAACAAATCCATGAAGAGTTATGACATCTACAATCAAAAATGTGTTACTGATCTTCAGTACGTATAGAGTAAAAGTCGGAAATTTGCCAAATTTTTCCCATCGTAACCGGAACGCTCTTCCAGATTATGATGGGCCATTCTAAATCATGGCTAATGAAAAAGATTCCAGATGAATTGACCTAATCCAAGCCAAGATATGCCCAAGAACGGATTTTCCTGTTCCCGAACGGATATCTCAACCGGATCATTAAATTTTCCGAAATTTTCTTCACAGCACCCTTCAGACAAGAATTCCCAAGAGGTCCTGAAGAAAGTTCCCACAAAAATGCAGAAACGACAACGAAATAACGTTTTCCGGATTGCTTTTCATACTTTGCAAAGATATTCCGGAAAAATTTCCATATTCAAAATTTTTTCCGCAAATTCGCACCCACCCCTAACATGTCCCCTAAAATTCCTCACAAAACCAAAAAAAGAAGTCCAAATTCAAACAAACGGATAGAAAGATATGAACAAAAATGCTTAAGTATGAAAAAATGTTTCGGCCGGAATTTCTCAAAGATTCAACAGGATAACACCTACCAAAAAATTTATCAGCAACGCCAAAACTATGAAGAAAACACAAGTGCAAAAAATCCGGCAGAAAAAACAAATCCATGAAGAGTTCTGACATCTACAATCAAAAATGTGTTACTGATCTTCAGTACGTATAGAGTAAAAGTCGGAAATTTGCCAAATTTTTCCCATCGTAACCGGAACGCTCTTCCAGATTATGATGGGCCATTCTAAATCATGGCTAATGAAAAAGATTCCTGATGAATTGACCTAATCCAAGCCAAGATATGCCCAAGAACGGATTTTCCTGTTCCCGAACGGATATCTCAACCGGATCATTAAATTTTCCGAAATTTTCTGCACAGCACCCTTCAGACAAGAATTTCCAAGAGGTCCTGAAGAAAGTTCCCACAAAAATGCAGAAACGACAACGAAATAACGTTTTCCGGATTGCTTTTCATACTTTGCAAAGATATTCCGGAAAAATTTTCATATTCAAAACTTTTTCCGCAAATTCGCACCCATCCCATAACATGTCCCCTAAAATTCCTCACAAAACCAAAAAAAGAAGTCCAAATTCAAACAAATGGATAGAAAGATATGAACAAAAATGCTTAAGTATGAAAAAATGTTTCGGCCGGAATTTCTCAAAGATTCAACAGGATAACACCTACCACAAAATTTATCAGCAACGCTCCACTATCAAGAAAACACAAGTGCAAAAAATCCGGCAGAAAAATCAAATCCATGAAGAGTTATGACATCTACAATCAAAAATGTGTTACTGATCTTCAGTACGTATAGAGTAAAAGTCGGAAATTTGCCAAATTTTTCCCATCGTAACCGGAACGCTCTTCCAGATTATGATGGGCCATTCTAAATCATGGCTAATGAAAAAGATTCCTGATGAATTGACCTAATCCAAGCCGAGATATGCCCAAGAACGGATTTTCCTGTTCCCGAACGGATATCTCAACCGGATCATTAAATTTTCCGGAATTTTCTTCACAGCACCCTTCAGACAAGAATTTCCAAGAGGTCCTGAAGAAAGTTCCCACAAAAATGCAGAAACGACAACGAAATAACGTTTTCCGGATTGCTTTTCATACTTTGCAAAGATATTCAGGAAAAATTTCCATATTCAAAATTTTTTCCGCAAATTCGCACCCATCCCTAACATGTCCCCTAAAATTCCTCACAAAACCAAAAAAAGAAGTCCAAATTCTAACAAACGAATAGAAAGATATGAACAAAAATGCTTAAGTATGAAAAAATCTTTCGGCCGGAATTTCTCAAAGATTCAACAGGATAACACCTACCACAAAATTTATCAGCAACGCCCCACTATGAAGAAAACACAAGTGCAAAAAATCCGGCAGAAAAATCAAATCCATGAAGAGTTATGACATCTACAATCAAAAATGTGTTACTGATCTTCAGTACGCACAGAGTAAAAGTCGGAAATTTGCCAAATTTTTCCCATCGTAACCGGAGGCTTCTTCCAGATTATGATGGATCATTCTAAATCATGGCTAATGAAAAAGATTCCAGATGAATTGACCTAATCCAAGCCGAGATATGCCCAAGAACGGATTTTCCTGTTCCCGAACGGATATCTCAACCGGATCATTAAATTTTCCGGAATTTTCTTCACAGCACCCTTCAGACAAGAATTTCCAAGAGGTCCTGAAGAAAGTTCCCACAAAAATGCAGAAACGACAACGAAATAACGTTTTCCGGATTGCTTTTCATACTTTGCAAAGATATTCCGGAAAAATTTCCATATTCAAAATTTTTTCCGCAAATTCGCACCCATCCCACTAACATGTCCCCTAAAATTCCTCACAAAACCAAAAAAAGAAGTCCAAATTCTAACAAACGATAGAAAGATATGAACAAAAATGCTTAAGTATGAAAAAATCTTTCGGCCGGAATTTCTCAAAGATTCAACAGGATAACACCTACCAAAAAATTTATCAGCAACGCCCCACTATGAAGAAAACACAAGTGCAAAAAATCCGGCAGAAAAAACAAATCCATGAAGAGTTATGACATCTACAATCAAAAATGTGTTACTGATCTTCAGTACGTACAGAGTAAAAGTCGGAAATTTGCCAAATTTTTCCCATCGTAACCGGAACGCTTCTTCCAGATTATGATGGATCATTCTAAATCATGGCTAATGAAAAAGATTCCTGATGAATTGACCTAATCCAAGCCAAGATATGCCCAAGAACGGATTTTCCTGTTCCCGAACGGATATCTCAACCGGATCATTAAATTTTCCGGAATTTTCTTCACAGCACCCTTCAGACAAGAATTTCCAAGAGGTCCTGAAGAAAGTTCCCACAAAAATGCAGAAACGACAACGAAATAACGTTTTCCGGATTGCTTTTCATACTTTGCAAAGATATTCCGGAAAAATTTCCATATTCAAAATTTTTTCCGCAAATTCGCACCCATCCCCAACATGTCCCCTAAAATTCCTCACAAAACCAAAAAAAGAAGTCCAAATTCTAACAAACGAATAGAAAGATATGAACAAAAATGCTTAAGTATGAAAAAATATTTCGGCCGGAATTTCTCAAAGATTCAACAGGATAACACCTACCAAAAAATTTATCAGCAACGCCCCACTATGAAGAAAACACAAGTGCAAAAAATCCGGCAGAAAAAACAAATCCATGAAGAGTTATGACATCTACAATCAAAAATGTGTTACTGATCTTCAGTACGTATAGAGTAAAAGTCGGAAATTTGCCAAATTTTTCCCATCGTAACCGGAACGCTCTTCCAGATTACGATGGGCCATTCTAAATCATGGCTAATGAAAAAGATTCCTGATGAATTGACCTAATCCAAGCCAAGATATGCCCAAGAACGGATTTTCCTGTTCCCGAACGGATATCTCAACCGGATCATTAAATTTTCCGGAATTTTCTTCACAGCACCCTTCAGACAAGAATTTCCAAGAGGTCCTGAAGAAAGTTCCCACAAAAATGCAGAAACGACAACGAAATAACGTTTTCCGGATTGCTTTTCATACTTTGCAAAGATATTCCGGAAAAATTTTCATATTCAAAATTTTTTCCGCAAATTCGCACCCATCCCATAACATGTCCCCTAAAATTCCTCACAAAACCAAAAAAAGAAGTCCAAATTCAAACAAACGGATAGAAAGATATCAACAAAAATGCTTAAGTATGAAAAAATGTTTCGGCCGGAATTTCTCAAAGATTCAACAGGATAACACCAACCAAAAAATTTATCAGCAACGCTCCACTATCAAGAAAACACAAGTGCAAAAAATCCGGCAGAAAAAACAAATCCATGAAGAGTTATGACATCTACAATCAAAAATGTGTTACTGATCTTCAGTACGTACAGAGTAAAAGTCGGAAATTTGCCAAATTTTTCCCATCGTAACCGGAACGCTCTTCCAGATTATGATGGATCATTCTAAATCATGGCTAATGAAAAAGATTCCTGATGAATTGACCTAATCCAAGCCGAGATATGCCCAAGAACGGATTTTCCTGTTCCCGAACGGATATCTCAACCGGATCATTAAATTTTCCGGAATTTTCTTCACAGCACCCTTCAGACAAGAATTTCCAAGAGGTCCTGAAGAAAGTTCCCACAAAAATGCAGAAACGACAACGAAATAACGTTTTCCGGATTGCTTTTCATACTTTGCAAAGATATTCCGGAAAAATTTCCATATTCAAAATTTTTTCCGCAAATTCGCACCCATCCCACAACATGTCCCCTAAAATTCCTCACAAAACCAAAAAAAGAAGTCCAAATTCTAACAAACGAATAGAAAGATATGAACAAAAATGCTTAAGTATGAAAAAATCTTTCGGCCGGAATTTCTCAAAGATTCAACAGGATAACACCTACCACAAAATTTATCAGCAACGCTCCACTATCAAGAAAACACAAGTGCAAAAAATCCGGCAGAAAAATCAAATCCATGAAGAGTTATGACATCTACAATCAAAAATGTGTTACTGATCTTCAGTACGCACAGAGTAAAAGTCGGAAATTTGCCAAATTTTTCCCATCGTAACCGGAGGCTTCTTCCAGATTATGATGGATCATTCTAAATCATGGCTAATGAAAAAGATTCCTGATGAATTGACCTAATCCAAGCCGAGATATGCCCAAGAACGGATTTTCCTGTTCCCGAACGGATATCTCAACCGGATCATTAAATTTTCCGGAATTTTCTTCACAGCACCCTTCAGACAAGAATTTCCAAGAGGTCCTGAAGAAAGTTCCCACAAAAATGCAGAAACGACAACGAAATAACGTTTTCCGGATTGCTTTTCATACTTTGCAAAGATATTCCGGAAAAATTTCCATATTCAAATTTTTTCCGCAAATTCGCACCCATCCCCTAACATGTCCCCTAAAATTCCTCACAAAACCAAAAAAAGAAGTCCAAATTCTAACAAACGGATAGAAAGATATGAACAAAAATGCTTAAGTATGAAAAAATCTTTCGGCCGGAATTTCTCAAAGATTCAACAGGATAACACCTACCAAAAAATTTATCAGCAACGCCCCACTATGAAGAAAACACAAGTGCAAAAAATCCGGCAGAAAAAACAAATCCATGAAGAGTTATGACATCTACAATCAAAAATGTGTTACTGATCTTCAGTACGCACAGAGTAAAAGTCGGAAATTTGCCAAATTTTTCCCATCGTAACCGGAACGCTTCTTCCAGATTATGATGGATCATTCTAAATCATGGCTAATGAAAAAGATTCCTGATGAATTGACCTAATCCAAGCCAAGATATGCCCAAGAACGGATTTTCCTGTTCCCGAACGGATATCTCAACCGGATCATTAAATTTTCCGGAATTTTCTTCACAGCACCCTTCAGACAAGAATTTCCAAGAGGTCCTGAAGAAAGTTCCCACAAAAATGCAGAAACGACAACGAAATAACGTTTTCCGGATTGCTTTTCATACTTTGCAAAGATATTCCGGAAAAATTTCCATATTCAAAATTTTTTCCGCAAATTCGCACCCATCCCCTAACATGTCCCCTAAAATTCCTCACAAAACCAAAAAAAGAAGTCCAAATTCAAACAAACGGATAGAAAGATATGAACAAAAATGCTTAAGTATGAAAAAATGTTTCGGCCGGAATTTCTCAAAGATTCAACAGGATAACACCTACCAAAAAATTTATCAGCAACGCCCCACTATGAAGAAAACACAAGTGCAAAAAATCCGGCAGAAAAAACAAATCCATGAAGAGTTATGACATCTACAATCAAAAATGTGTTACTGATCTTCAGTACGTATAGAGTAAAAGTCGGAAATTTGCCAAATTTTTCCCATCGTAACCGGAACGCTCTTCCAGATTATGATGGATCATTCTAAATCATGGCTAATGAAAAAGATTCCTGATGAATTGACCTAATCCAAGCCAAGATATGCCCAAGAACGGATTTTCCTGTTCCCGAACGGATATCTCAACCGGATCATTAAATTTTCCGGAATTTTCTTCACAGCACCCTTCAGACAAGAATTTCCAAGAGGTCCTGAAGAAAGTTCCCACAAAAATGCAGAAACGACAACGAAATAACGTTTTCCGGATTGCTTTTCATACTTTGCAAAGATATTCCGGAAAAATTTCCATATTCAAAATTTTTTCCGCAAATTCGCACCCATCCCCTAACATGTCCCCTAAAATTCCTCACAAAACCAAAAAAAGAAGTCCAAATTCAAACAAACGGATAGAAAGATATGAACAAAAATGCTTAAGTATGAAAAAATGTTTCGGCCGGAATTTCTCAAAGATTCAACAGGATAACACCTACCAAAAAATTTATCAGCAACGCCCCACTATGAAGAAAACACAAGTGCAAAAAATCCGGCAGAAAAAACAAATCCATGAAGAGTTACGACATCTACAATCAAAAATGTGTTACTGATCTTCAGTACGTATAGAGTAAAAGTCGGAAATTTGCCAAATTTTTCCCATCGTAACCGGAACGCTCTTCCAGATTATGATGGGGCATTCTAAATCGTGGCTAATGAAAAAGATTCCTGATGAATTGACCTAATCCAAGCCAAGATATGCCCAAGAACGGATTTTCCTGTTCCCGAACGGATATCTCAACCGGATCATTAAATTTTCCGGAATTTTCTTCACAGCACCCTTCAGACAAGAATTTCCAAGAGGTCCTGAAGAAAGTTCCCACAAAAATGCAGAAACGACAACGAAATAACGTTTTCCGGATTGCTTTTCATACTTTGCAAAGATATTCAGGAAAAATTTAAATATTCAAAATTTTTTCCGCAAATTCGCACCCATCCCCTAACATGTAGCCTAAAATTCCTCACAAAACCAAAAAAAGAAGTCCAAATTCTAACAAACGAATAGAAAGATATCAACAAAAATGCTTAAGTATGAAAAAATATTTCGGCCGGAATTTTTCAAAGATTCAACAGGATAACACCTACCAAAAAATTTATCAGCAACGCCCCACTATGAAGAAAACACGAGTGCAAGAAATCCGGCAGAAAAAACAAATCCATGAAGAGTTATGACATCTACAATCAAAAATGTGTTACTGATCTTCAGTACGTATAGAGTAAAAGTCGGAAATTTGCCAAATTTTTCCCATCGTAACCGGAACGCTCTTCCAGATTATGATGGGGCATTCTAAATCATGGCTAATGAAAAAGATTCCTGATGAATTGACCTAATCCAAGCCAAGATATGCCCAAGAACGGATTTTCCTGTTCCCGAACGGATATCTCAACCGCATCATTAAATTTTCCGGAATTTTCTTCACAGCACCCTTCAGACAAGAATTTCCAAGAGGTCCTGAAGAAAGTTCCCACAAAAATGCAGAAACGACAACGAAATAACGTTTTCCGGATTGCTTTTCATACTTTGCAAAGATATTCCGGAAAAATTTCCATATTCAAAATTTTTTCCGCAAATTCGCACCCATCCCCTAACATGTCCCCTAAAATTCCTCACAAAACCAAAAAAAGAAGTCCAAATTCAAACAAACGGATAGAAAGATATGAACAAAAATGCTTAAGTATGAAAAAATCTTTCGGCCGGAATTTCTCAAAGATTCAACAGGATAACACCTACCAAAAAATTTATCAGCAACGCCCCACTATGAAGAAAACACAAGTGCAAAAAATCCGGCAGAAAAAACAAATCCATGAAGAGTTATGACATCTACAATCAAAAATGTGTTACTGATCTTCAGTACGTATAGAGTAAAAGTCGGAAATTTGCCAAATTTTTCCCATCGTAACCGGAACGCTTCTTCCAGATTATGATGGATCATTCTAAATCATGGCTAATGAAAAAGATTCCTGATGAATTGACCTAATCCAAGCCAAGATATGCCCAAGAACGGATTTTCCTGTTCCCGAACGGATATCTCAACCGGATCATTAAATTTTCCGGAATTTTCTTCACAGCACCCTTTACACAAGAATTTCCAAGAGGTCCTCAAGAAAGTTCCTACAGAAATGAAGAAACGACAACGAAATAACGTTTTCCGGATTGCTTTTCATACTTTGCAAAGATATTCCGGAAAAATTTCCATATTCAAAATTTTTTCCGCAAATTCGCACCCATCCCCTAACATGTCCCCTAAAATTCCTCACAAAACCAAAAAAAGAAGTCCAAATTCTAACAAACGGATAGAAAGATATGAACAAAAATGCTTAAGTATGAAAAAATGTTTCGGCCGGAATTTCTCAAAGATTCAACAGGATAACACCTACCAAAAAATTTATCAGCAACGCCCCACTATGAAGAAAACACAAGTGCAAAAAATCCGGCAGAAAAAACAAATCCATGAAGAGTTCTGACATCTACAATCAAAAATTGTTACTGATCTTCAGTACGTATAGAGTAAAAGTCGGAAATTTGCCAAATTTTTCCCATCGTAACCGGAACGCTCTTCCAGATTATGATGGATCGTTCTAAATCATGGCTAATGAAAAAGATTCCTGATGAATTGATCTAACCCAATCCAAGATATGCCCAAGAACGGATTTTCCTGTTCCCGAACGGATATCTCAACCGGATCATTAAATTTTCCGGAATTTTCTTCACAGCACCCTTCAGACAAGAATTTCCAAGAGGTCCTGAAGAAAGTTCCCACAAAAATGCAGAAACGACAACGAAATAACGTTTTCCGGATTGCTTTTCATACTTTGCAAAGATATTCCGGAAAAATTTCCATATTCAAAATTTTTTCCGCAAATTCGCACCCATCCCCTAACATGTCCCCTAAAATTCCTCACAAAACCAAAAAAAGAAGTCCAAATTCAAACAAACGGATAGAAAGATATGAACAAAAATGCTTAAGTATGAAAAAATGTTTCGGCCGGAATTTCTCAAAGATTCAACAGGATAACACCTACCAAAAAATTTATCAGCAACGCCCCACTATGAAGAAAACACAAGTGCAAAAAATCCGGCAGAAAAAACAAATCCATGAAGAGTTATGACATCTACAATCAAAAATGTGTTACTGATCTTCAGTACGTATAGAGTAAAAGTCGGAAATTTGCCAAATTTTTCCCATCGTAACCGGAACGCTCTTCCAGATTATGATGGATCATTCTAAATCATGGCTAATGAAAAAGATTCCTGATGAATTGACCTAATCCAAGCCAAGATATGCCCAAGAACGGATTTTCCTGTTCCCGAACGGATATCTCAACCGGATCATTAAATTTTCCGGAATTTTCTTCACAGCACCCTTCAGACAAGAATTTCCAAGAGGTCCTGAAGAAAGTTCCCACAAAAATGCAGAAACGACAACGAAATAACGTTTTCCGGATTGCTTTTCATACTTTGCAAAGATATTCCGGAAAAATTTCCATATTCAAAATTTTTTCCGCAAATTCGCACCCATCCCCTAACATGTCCCCTAAAATTCCTCACAAAACCAAAAAAAGAAGTCCAAATTCAAACAAACGGATAGAAAGATATGAACAAAAATGCTTAAGTATGAAAAAATGTTTCGGCCGGAATTTCTCAAAGATTCAACAGGATAACACCTACCAAAAAATTTATCAGCAACGCCCCACTATGAAGAAAACACAAGTGCAAAAAATCCGGCAGAAAAAACAAATCCATGAAGAGTTATGACATCTACAATCAAAAATGTGTTACTGATCTTCAGTACGTATAGAGTAAAAGTCGGAAATTTGCCAAATTTTTCCCATCGTAACCGGAACGCTCTTCCAGATTATGATGGATCATTCTAAATCATGGCTAATGAAAAAGATTCCTGATGAATTGACCTAATCCAAGCCAAGATATGCCCAAGAACGGATTTTCCTGTTCCCGAACGGATATCTCAACCGGATCATTAAATTTTCCGGAATTTTCTTCACAGCACCCTTCAGACAAGAATTTCCAAGAGGTCCTGAAGAAAGTTCCCACAAAAATGCAGAAACGACAACGAAATAACGTTTTCCGGATTGCTTTTCATACTTTGCAAAGATATTCCGGAAAAATTTCCATATTCAAAATTTTTTCCGCAAATTCGCACCCATCCCCTAACATGTCCCCAAAAATTCCTCACAAAACCAAAAAAAGAAGTCCAAATTCTAACAAACGGATAGAAAGATATGAACAAAAATGCTTAAGTATGAAAAAATCTTTCGGCCGGAATTTCTCAAAGATTCAACAGGATAACACCTACCACAAAATTTATCAGCAACGCTCCACTATCAAGAAAACACAAGTGCAAAAAATCCGGCAGAAAAATCAAATCCATGAAGAGTTACGACATCTACAATCAAAAATGTGTTACTGATCTTCAGTACGTATAGAGTAAAAGTCGGAAATTTGCCAAATTTTTCCCATCGTAACCGGAGGCTTCTTCCAGATTATGATGGATCATTCTAAATCATGGCTAATGAAAAAGATTCCTGATGAATTGACCTAATCCAAGCCGAGATATGCCCAAGAACGGATTTTCCTGTTCCCGAACGGATATCTCAACCGGATCATTAAATTTTCCGGAATTTTCTTCACAGCACCCTTCAGACAAGAATTTCCAAGAGGTCCTGAAGAAAGTTCCCACAAAAATGCAGAAACGACAACGAAATAACGTTTTCCGGATTGCTTTTCATACTTTGCAAAGATATTCCGGAAAAATTTCCATATTCAAAATTTTTTCCGCAAATTCGCACCCATCCCCTAACATGTAGCCTAAAATTCCTCACAAAACCAAAAAAAGAAGTCCAAATTCTAACAAACGAATAGAAAGATATGAACAAAAATGCTTAAGTATGAAAAAATCTTTCGGCCGGAATTTCTCAAAGATTCAACAGGATAACACCTACCAAAAAATTTATCAGCAACGCCCCACTATGAAGAAAACACAAGTGCAAAAAATCCGGCAGAAAAAACAAATCCATGAAGAGTTATGACATCTACAATCAAAAATGTGTTACTGATCTTCAGTACGTATAGAGTAAAAGTCGGAAATTTGCCAAATTTTTCCCATCGTAACCGGAACGCTCTTCCAGATTATGATGGATCATTCTAAATCATGGCTAATGAAAAAGATTCCTGATGAATTGACCTAATCCAAGCCAAGATATGCCCAAGAACGGATTTTCCTGTTCCCGAACGGATATCTCAACCGGATCATTAAATTTTCCGGAATTTTCTTCACAGCACCCTTCAGACAAGAATTTCCAAGAGGTCCTGAAGAAAGTTCCCACAAAAATGCAGAAACGACAACGAAATAACGTTTTCCGGATTGCTTTTCATACTTTGCAAAGATATTCCGGAAAAATTTCCATATTCAAAATTTTTTCCGCAAATTCGCACCCATCCCCTAACATGTCCCCTAAAATTCCTCACAAAACCAAAAAAAGAAGTCCAAATTCTAACAAACGAATAGAAAGATATGAACAAAAATGCTTAAGTATGAAAAAATCTTTCGGCCGGAATTTCTCAAAGATTCAACAGGATAACACCTACCAAAAAATTTATCAGCAACGCCCCACTATGAAGAAAACACAAGTGCAAAAAATCCGGCAGAAAAAACAAATCCATGAAGAGTTATGACATCTACAATCAAAAATGTGTTACTGATCTTCAGTACGTATAGAGTAAAAGTCGGAAATTTGCCAAATTTTTCCCATCGTAACCGGAACGCTCTTCCAGATTATGATGGGCCATTCTAAATCGTGGCTAATGAAAAAGATTCCTGATGAATTGACCTAATCCAAGCCAAGATATGCCCAAGAACGGATTTTCCTGTTCCCGAACGGATATCTCAACCGCATCATTAAATTTTCCGGAATTTTCTTCACAGCACCCTTTAGACAAGAATTTCCAAGAGGTCCTGAAGAAAGTTCCCACAAAAATGCAGAAACGACAACGAAATAACGTTTTCCGGATTGCTTTTCATACTTTGCAAAGATATTCCGGAAAAATTTCCATATTCAAAATTTTTTCCGCAAATTCGCACCCATCTCCTAACATGTCCCCAAAAATTCCTCACAAAACCAAAAAAAGAAGTCCAAATTCAAACAAACGAATAGAAAGATATGAACAAAAATGCTTAAGTATGAAAAAATCTTTCGGCCGGAATTTCTCAAAGATTCAACAGGATAACACCTACCAAAAAATTTATCAGCAACGCCCCACTATGAAGAAAACACAAGTGCAAAAAATCCGGCAGAAAAAACAAATCCATGAAGAGTTATGACATCTACAATCAAAAATGTGTTACTGATCTTCAGTACGTATAGAGTAAAAGTCGGAAATTTGCCAAATTTTTCCCATCGTAACCGGAACGCTCTTCCAGATTATGATGGATCGTTCTAAATCATGGCTAATGAAAAAGATTCCTGATGAATTGACCTAATCCAAGCCAAGATATGCCCAAGAACGGATTTTCCTGTTCCCGAACGGATATCTCAACCGGATCATTAAATTTTCCGGAATTTTCTTCACAGCACCCTTCAGACAAGAATTTCCAAGAGGTCCTGAAGAAAGTTCCCACAAAAATGCAGAAACGACAACGAAATAACGTTTTCCGGATTGCTTTTCATACTTTGCAAAGATATTCCGGAAAAATTTCCATATTCAAAATTTTTTCCGCAAATTCGCACCCATCCCCTAACATGTCCCCTAAAATTCCTCACAAAACCAAAAAAAGAAGTCCAAATTCAAACAAACGGATAGAAAGATATGAACAAAAATGCTTAAGTATGAAAAAATCTTTCGGCCGGAATTTCTCAAAGATTCAACAGGATAACACCTACCAAAAAATTTATCAGCAACGCCCCACTATGAAGAAAACACAAGTGCAAAAAATCCGGCAGAAAAAACAAATCCATGAAGAGTTATGACATCTACAATCAAAAATGTGTTACTGATCTTCAGTACGTATAGAGTAAAAGTCGGAAATTTGCCAAATTTTTCCCATCGTAACCGGAACGCTCTTCCAGATTATGATGGATCATTCTAAATCATGGCTAATGAAAAAGATTCCTGATGAATTGACCTAATCCAAGCCAAGATATGCCCAAGAACGGATTTTCCTGTTCCCGAACGGATATCTCAACCGGATCATTAAATTTTCCGGAATTTTCTTCACAGCACCCTTCAGACAAGAATTTCCAAGAGGTCCTGAAGAAAGTTCCCACAAAAATGCAGAAACGACAACGAAATAACGTTTTCCGGATTGCTTTTCATACTTTGCAAAGATATTCCGGAAAAATTTCCATATTCAAAATTTTTTCCGCAAATTCGCACCCATCCCCTAACATGTCCCCTAAAATTCCTCACAAAACCAAAAAAAGAAGTCCAAATTCAAACAAACGGATAGAAAGATATGAACAAAAATGCTTAAGTATGAAAAAATGTTTCGGCCGGAATTTCTCAAAGATTCAACAGGATAACACCTACCAAAAAATTTATCAGCAACGCCCCACTATGAAGAAAACACAAGTGCAAAAAATCCGGCAGAAAAAACAAATCCATGAAGAGTTATGACATCTACAATCAAAAATGTGTTACTGATCTTCAGTACGTATAGAGTAAAAGTCGGAAATTTGCCAAATTTTTCCCATCGTAACCGGAACGCTTCTTCCAGATTATGATGGATCATTCTAAATCATGGCTAATGAAAAAGATTCCTGATGAATTGACCTAATCCAAGCCAAGATATGCCCAAGAACGGATTTTCCTGTTCCCGAACGGATATCTCAACCGGATCATTAAATTTTCCGGAATTTTCTTCACAGCACCCTTCAGACAAGAATTTCCAAGAGGTCCTGAAGAAAGTTCCCACAAAAATGCAGAAACGACAACGAAATAACGTTTTCCGGATTGCTTTTCATACTTTGCAAAGATATTCCGGAAAAATTTCCATATTCAAAATTTTTTCCGCAAATTCGCACCCATCCCCTAACATGTCGCCTAAAATTCCTCACAAAACCAAAAAAAGAAGTCCAAATTCTAACAAACGAATAGAAAGATATGAACAAAAATGCTTAAGTATGAAAAAATCTTTCGGCCGGAATTTCTCAAAGATTCAACAGGATAACACCTACCAAAAAATTTATCAGCAACGCCCCACCATGAAGAAAACACAAGTGCAAAAAATCCGGCAGAAAAAACAAATCCATGAAGAGTTATGACATCTACAATCAAAAATGTGTTACTGATCTTCAGTACGTATAGAGTAAAAGTCGGAAATTTGCCAAATTTTTCCCATCGTAACCGGAAGCTTCTTCCAGATTATGATGGATCATTCTAAATCATGGCTAATGAAAAAGATTCCTGATGAATTGTCCTAATCCAAGCCGAGATATGCCCAAGAACGGATTTTCCTGTTCCCGAACGAATATCTCAACCGGATCATTAAATTTTCCGGAATTTTCTTCACAGCACCCTTCAGACAAGAATTTCCAAGAGGTCCTGAAGAAAGTTCCCACAAAAATGCAGAAACGACAACGAAATAACGTTTTCCGGATTGCTTTTCATACTTTGCAAAGATATTCCGGAAAAATTTCCATATTCAAAATTTTTTCCGCAAATTCGCACCCATCCCCTAACATGTCCCCTAAAATTCCTCACAAAACCAAAAAAAGAAGTCCAAATTCAAACAAACGAATAGAAAGATATCAACAAAAATGCTTAAGTATGAAAAAATATTTCGGCCGGAATTTTTCAAAGATTCAACAGGATAACACCTACCAAAAAATTTATCAGCAACGCCCCACTATGAAGAAAACACGAGTGCAAGAAATCCGGCAGAAAAAACAAATCCATGAAGAGTTATGACATCTACAATCAAAAATGTGTTACTGATCTTCAGTACGTATAGAGTAAAAGTCGGAAATTTGCCAAATTTTTCCCATCGTAACCGGAACGCTCTTCCAGATTATGATGGGGCATTCTAAATCGTGGCTAATGAAAAAGATTCCTGATGAATTGACCTAATCCAAGCCAAGATATGCCCAAGAACGGATTTTCCTGTTCCCGAACGGATATCTCAACCGCATCATTAAATTTTCCGGAATTTTCTTCACAGCACCCTTTAGACAAGAATTTCCAAGAGGTCCTGAAGAAAGTTCCCACAAAAATGCAGAAACGACAACGAAATAACGTTTTCCGGATTGCTTTTCATACTTTGCAAAGATATTCCGGAAAAATTTCCATATTCAAAATTTTTTCCGCAAATTCGCACCCATCTCCTAACATGTCCCCAAAAATTCCTCACAAAACCAAAAAAAGAAGTCCAAATTCAAACAAACGAATAGAAAGATATGAACAAAAATGCTTAAGTATGAAAAAATCTTTCGGCCGGAATTTCTCAAAGATTCAACAGGATAACACCTACCAAAAAATTTATCAGCAACGCCCCACTATGAAGAAAACACAAGTGCAAAAAATCCGGCAGAAAAAACAAATCCATGAAGAGTTATGACATCTACAATCAAAAATGTGTTACTGATCTTCAGTACGTATAGAGTAAAAGTCGGAAATTTGCCAAATTTTTCCCATCGTAACCGGAACGCTCTTCCAGATTATGATGGATCATTCTAAATCATGGCTAATGAAAAAGATTCCTGATGAATTGACCTAATCCAAGCCAAGATATGCCCAAGAACGGATTTTCCTGTTCCCGAACGGATATCTCAACCGGATCATTAAATTTTCCGGAATTTTCTTCACAGCACCCTTCAGACAAGAATTTCCAAGAGGTCCTGAAGAAAGTTCCCACAAAAATGCAGAAACGACAACGAAATAACGTTTTCCGGATTGCTTTTCATACTTTCCAAAGATATTCCGGAAAAATTTCCATATTCAAATTTTTTCCGCAAATTCGCACCCATCCCCTAACATGTTCCCTAAAATTCCTCACAAAACCAAAAAAAGAAGTCCAAATTCAAACAAACGGATAGAAAGATATGAACAAAAATGCTTAAGTATGAAAAAATCTTTCGGCCGGAATTTCTCAAAGATTCAACAGGATAACACCTACCAAAAAATTTATCAGCAACGCCCCACTATGAAGAAAACACAAGTGCAAAAAATCCGGCAGAAAAAACAAATCCATGAAGAGTTATGACATCTACAATCAAAAATGTGTTACTGATCTTCAGTACGTATAGAGTAAAAGTCGGAAATTTGCCAAATTTTTCCCATCGTAACCGGAACGCTCTTCCAGATTATGATGGATCATTCTAAATCATGGCTAATGAAAAAGATTCCTGATGAATTGACCTAATCCAAGCCGAGATATGCCCAAGAACGGATTTTCCTGTTCCCGAACGGATATCTCAACCGGATCCTTTAATTTTCCGAAATTTTCTTCACAGCACCCTTCAGACCAGAATTCCCAAGAGGTCCTGAAGAAAGTTCCCATAAAAATGGAGAAACGACAACGAAATAACGTCTTCCGGATTGCTTTTCATACTTTGCAAAGATATTCCGGAAAAATTTCCATATTCAAAATTTTTTCCGCAAATTCGCACCCATCCCCTAACATGTCCCCTAAAATTCCTCACAAAACCAAAAAAAGAAGTCCAAATTCAAACAAACGGATAGAAAGATATGAACAAAAATGCTTAAGTATGAAAAAATGTTTCGGCCGGAATTTCTCAAAGATTCAACAGGATAACACCTACCAAAAAATTTATCAGCAACGCCCCACTATGAAGAAAACACAAGTGCAAAAAATCCGGCAGAAAAAACAAATCCATGAAGAGTTATGACATCTACAATCAAAAATGTGTTACTGATCTTCAGTACGTATAGAGTAAAAGTCGGAAATTTGCCAAATTTTTCCCATCGTAACCGGAACGCTCTTCCAGATTATGATGGATCATTCTAAATCATGGCTAATGAAAAAGATTCCTGATGAATTGACCTAATCCAAGCCGAGATATGCCCAAGAACGGATTTTCCTGTTCCCGAACGGATATCTCAACCGGATCATTAAATTTTCCGGAATTTTCTTCACAGCACCCTTCAGACAAGAATTTCCAAGAGGTCCTGAAGAAAGTTCCCACAAAAATGCAGAAACGACAACGAAATAACGTTTTCCGGATTGCTTTTCATACTTTGCAAAGATATTCCGGAAAAATTTCCATATTCAAAATTTTTTCCGCAAATTCGCACCCATCCCCTAACATGTCCCCTAAAATTCCTCACAAAACCAAAAAAAGAAGTCCAAATTCTAACAAACGAATAGAAAGATATGAACAAAAATGCTTAAGTATGAAAAAATCTTTCGGCCGGAATTTCTCAAAGATTCAACAGGATAACACCTACCAAAAAATTTATCAGCAACGCCCCACTATGAAGAAAACACAAGTGCAAAAAATCCGGCAGAAAAAACAAATCCATGAAGAGTTATGACATCTACAATCAAAAATGTGTTACTGATCTTCAGTACGTATAGAGTAAAAGTCGGAAATTTGCCAAATTTTTCCCATCGTAACCGGAACGCTTCTTCCAGATTATGATGGATCATTCTAAATCATGGCTAATGAAAAAGATTCCTGATGAATTGACCTAATCCAAGCCGAGATATGCCCAAGAACGGATTTTCCTGTTCCCGAACGGATATCTCAACCGGATCATTAAATTTTCCGGAATTTTCTTCACAGCACCCTTCAGACAAGAATTTCCAAGAGGTCCTGAAGAAAGTTCCCACAAAAATGCAGAAACGACAACGAAATAACGTTTTCCGGATTGCTTTTCATACTTTGCAAAGATATTCCGGAAAAATTTCCATATTCAAAATTTTTTCCGCAAATTCGCACCCATCCCCAAACATGTTCCCTAAAATTCCTCACAAAACCAAAAAAAGAAGTCCAAATTCTAACAAACGAATAGAAAGATATCAACAAAAATGCTTAAGTATGAAAAAATATTTCGGCCGGAATTTTTCAAAGATTCAACAGGATAACACCTACCAAAAAATTTATCAGCAACGCCCCACTATGAAGAAAACACAAGTGCAAAAAATCCGGCAGAAAAAACAAATCCATGAAGAGTTATGATATCTACAGTCAAAAATGTGCTACTGATCTTCAGTACGTATAGAGTAAAAGTCGGAAATTTGAGAAATTTTTCAAATCGTAACCGGAACGCTCTTCCAGATTATAATGGATCGTTCTAAATCATGGCTAATGAAAAAGATTCCTGATGAATTGACCTAATCCAAGCCAAGATATGCCCAAGAACGGATTTTCCTGTTCCCGAACGGGTATCTCAACCGGATCATTAAATTTTCCGGAATTTTCTTCACAGCACCCTTCAGACAAGAATTTCCAAGAGGTCCTGAAGAAAGTTCCCACAAAAATGCAGAAACGACAACGAAATAACGTTTTCCGGATTGCTTTTCATACTTTGCAAAGATATTCCGGAAAAATTTCCATATTCAAAATTTTTTCCGCAAATTCGCACCCATCCCCTAACATGTCCCCTAAAATTCCTCACAAAACCAAAAAAAGAAGTCCAAATTCAAACAAACGGATAGAAAGATATGAACAAAAATGCTTAAGTATGAAAAAATGTTTCGGCCGGAATTTCTCAAAGATTCAACAGGATAACACCTACCAAAAAATTTATCAGCAACGCCCCACTATGAAGAAAACACAAGTGCAAAAAATCCGGCAGAAAAAACAAATCCATGAAGAGTTATGACATCTACAATCAAAAATGTGTTACTGATCTTCAGTACGTATAGAGTAAAAGTCGGAAATTTGCCAAATTTTTCCCATCGTAACCGGAACGCTCTTCCAGATTATGATGGATCATTCTAAATCATGGCTAATGAAAAAGATTCCTGATGAATTGACCTAATCCAAGCCAAGATATGCCCAAGAACGGATTTTCCTGTTCCCGAACGGATATCTCAACCGGATCATTAAATTTTCCGGAATTTTCTTCACAGCACCCTTCAGACAAGAATTTCCAAGAGGTCCTGAAGAAAGTTCCCACAAAAATGCAGAAACGACAACGAAATAACGTTTTCCGGATTGCTTTTCATACTTTGCAAAGATATTCCGGAAAAATTTCCATATTCAAAATTTTTTCCGCAAATTCGCACCCATCCCCTAACATGTCCCCTAAAATTCCTCACAAAACCAAAAAAAGAAGTCCAAATTCAAACAAACGAATAGAAAGATATGAACAAAAATGCTTAAGTATGAAAAAATGTTTCGGCCGGAATTTCTCAAAGATTCAACAGAATAACAGCTACCAAAAAATTTATCAGCAACGCCCCACTATGAAGAAAACACAAGTGCAAAAAATCCGGCAGAAAAAACAAATCCATGAAGAGTTATGATATCTACAGTCAAAAATGTGCTACTGATCTTCAGTACGTATAGAGTAAAAGTCGGAAATTTGAGAAATTTTTCAAATCGTAACCGGAACGCTCTTCCAGATTATGATGGATCATTCTAAATCATGGCTAATGAAAAAGATTCCTGATGAATTGACCTAATCCAAGCCAAGATATGCCCAAGAACGGATTTTCCTGTTCCCGAACGGATATCTCAACCGGATCATTAAATTTTCCGGAATTTTCTTCACAGCACCCTTCAGACAAGAATTTCCAAGAGGTCCTGAAGAAAGTTCCCACAAAAATGCAGAAACGACAACGAAATAACGTTTTCCGGATTGCTTTTCATACTTTGCAAAGATATTCCGGAAAAATTTCCATATTCAAAATTTTTTCCGCAAATTCGCACCCATCCCCTAACATGTCCCCTAAAATTCCTCACAAAACCAAAAAAAGAAGTCCAAATTCAAACAAACGAATAGAAAGATATGAACAAAAATGCTTAAGTATGAAAAAATATTTCGGCCGGAATTTCTCAAAGATTCAACAGGATAACACCTACCAAAAAATTTATCAGCAACGCCCCACTATGAAGAAAACACAAGTGCAAAAAATCCGGCAGAAAAAACAAATCCATGAAGAGTTATGACATCTACAATCAAAAATGTGTTACTGATCTTCAGTACGTATAGAGTAAAAGTCGGAAATTTGCCAAATTTTTCCCATCGTAACCGGAACGCTCTTCCAGATTATGATGGATCATTCTAAATCATGGCTAATGAAAAAGATTCCTGATGAATTGACCTAATCCAAGCCAAGATATGCCCAAGAACGGATTTTCCTGTTCCCGAACGGATATCTCAACCGGATCATTAAATTTTCCGGAATTTTCTTCACAGCACCCTTCAGACAAGAATTTCCAAGAGGTCCTGAAGAAAGTTCCCACAAAAATGCAGAAACGACAACGAAATAACGTTTTCCGGATTGCTTTTCATACTTTGCAAAGATATTCCGGAAAAATTTCCATATTCAAAATTTTTTCCGCAAATTCGCACCCATCCCCTAACATGTCCCCTAAAATTCCTCACAAAACCAAAAAAAGAAGTCCAAATTCAAACAAACGGATAGAAAGATATGAACAAAAATGCTTAAGTATGAAAAAATGTTTCGGCCGGAATTTCTCAAAGATTCAACAGGATAACACCTACCAAAAAATTTATCAGCAACGCCCCACTATGAAGAAAACACAAGTGCAAAAAATCCGGCAGAAAAAACAAATCCATGAAGAGTTATGACATCTACAATCAAAAATGTGTTACTGATCTTCAGTACGTATAGAGTAAAAGTCGGAAATTTGCCAAATTTTTCCCATCGTAACCGGAACGCTCTTCCAGATTATGATGGATCATTCTAAATCATGGCTAATGAAAAAGATTCCTGATGAATTGACCTAATCCAAGCCAAGATATGCCCAAGAACGGATTTTCCTGTTCCCGAACGGATATCTCAACCGGATCATTAAATTTTCCGGAATTTTCTTCACAGCACCCTTCAGACAAGAATTTCCAAGAGGTCCTGAAGAAAGTTCCCACAAAAATGCAGAAACGACAACGAAATAACGTTTTCCGGATTGCTTTTCATACTTTGCAAAGATATTCCGGAAAAATTTCCATATTCAAAATTTTTTCCGCAAATTCGCACCCATCCCTAACATGTCCCCTAAAATTCCTCACAAAACCAAAAAAAGAAGTCCAAATTCAAACAAATGGATAGAAAGATATGAACAAAAATGCTTAAGTATGAAAAAATGTTTCGGCCGGAATTTCTCAAAGATTCAACAGGATAACACCTACCAAAAAATTTATCAGCAACGCCCCACTATGAAGAAAACACAAGTGCAAAAAATCCGGCAGAAAAAACAAATCCATGAAGAGTTATGACATCTACAATCAAAAATGTGTTACTGATCTTCAGTACGTATAGAGTAAAAGTCGGAAATTTGCCAAATTTTTCCCATCGTAACCGGAACGCTCTTCCAGATTATGATGGATCATTCTAAATCATGGCTAATGAAAAAGATTCCTGATGAATTGACCTAATCCAAGCCAAGATATGCCCAAGAACGGATTTTCCTGTTCCCGAACGGATATCTCAACCGGATCATTAAATTTTCCGGAATTTTCTTCACAGCACCCTTCAGACAAGAATTTCCAAGAGGTCCTGAAGAAAGTTCCCACAAAAATGCAGAAACGACAACGAAATAACGTTTTCCGGATTGCTTTTCATACTTTGCAAAGATATTCCGGAAAAATTTCCATATTCAAAATTTTTTCCGCAAATTCGCACCCATCCCCTAACATGTCCCCTAAAATTCCTCACAAAACCAAAAAAAGAAGTCCAAATTCAAACAAACGGATAGAAAGATATGAACAAAAATGCTTAAGTATGAAAAAATGTTTCGGCCGGAATTTCTCAAAGATTCAACAGGATAACACCTACCAAAAAATTTATCAGCAACGCCCCACTATGAAGAAAACACAAGTGCAAAAAATCCGGCAGAAAAAACAAATCCATGAAGAGTTATGACATCTACAATCAAAAATGTGTTACTGATCTTCAGTACGTATAGAGTAAAAGTCGGAAATTTGCCAAATTTTTCCCATCGTAACCGGAACGCTCTTCCAGATTATGATGGATCATTCTAAATCATGGCTAATGAAAAAGATTCCTGATGAATTGACCTAATCCAAGCCAAGATATGCCCAAGAACGGATTTTCCTGTTCCCGAACGGATATCTCAACCGGATCATTAAATTTTCCGGAATTTTCTTCACAGCACCCTTCAGACAAGAATTTCCAAGAGGTCCTGAAGAAAGTTCCCACAAAAATGCAGAAACGACAACGAAATAACGTTTTCCGGATTGCTTTTCATACTTTGCAAAGATATTCCGGAAAAATTTCCATATTCAAAATTTTTTCCGCAAATTCGCACCCATCCCCTAACATGTCCCCTAAAATTCCTCACAAAACCAAAAAAAGAAGTCCAAATTCAAACAAACGGATAGAAAGATATGAACAAAAATGCTTAAGTATGAAAAAATGTTTCGGCCGGAATTTCTCAAAGATTCAACAGGATAACACCTACCAAAAAATTTATCAGCAACGCCCCACTATGAAGAAAACACAAGTGCAAAAAATCCGGCAGAAAAAACAAATCCATGAAGAGTTATGACATCTACAATCAAAAATGTGTTACTGATCTTCAGTACGTATAGAGTAAAAGTCGGAAATTTGCCAAATTTTTCCCATCGTAACCGGAACGCTCTTCCAGATTATGATGGATCATTCTAAATCATGGCTAATGAAAAAGATTCCTGATGAATTGACCTAATCCAAGCCAAGATATGCCCAAGAACGGATTTTCCTGTTCCCGAACGGATATCTCAACCGGATCATTAAATTTTCCGGAATTTTCTTCACAGCACCCTTCAGACAAGAATTTCCAAGAGGTCCTGAAGAAAGTTCCCACAAAAATGCAGAAACGACAACGAAATAACGTTTTCCGGATTGCTTTTCATACTTTGCAAAGATATTCCGGAAAAATTTCCATATTCAAAATTTTTTCCGCAAATTCGCACCCATCCCCTAACATGTCCCCTAAAATTCCTCACAAAACCAAAAAAAGAAGTCCAAATTCAAACAAACGGATAGAAAGATATGAACAAAAATGCTTAAGTATGAAAAAATGTTTCGGCCGGAATTTCTCAAAGATTCAACAGGATAACACCTACCAAAAAATTTATCAGCAACGCCCCACTATGAAGAAAACACAAGTGCAAAAAATCCGGCAGAAAAAACAAATCCATGAAGAGTTATGACATCTACAATCAAAAATGTGTTACTGATCTTCAGTACGTATAGAGTAAAAGTCGGAAATTTGCCAAATTTTTCCCATCGTAACCGGAACGCTCTTCCAGATTATGATGGATCATTCTAAATCATGGCTAATGAAAAAGATTCCTGATGAATTGACCTAATCCAAGCCAAGATATGCCCAAGAACGGATTTTCCTGTTCCCGAACGGATATCTCAACCGGATCATTAAATTTTCCGGAATTTTCTTCACAGCACCCTTCAGACAAGAATTTCCAAGAGGTCCTGAAGAAAGTTCCCACAAAAATGCAGAAACGACAACGAAATAACGTTTTCCGGATTGCTTTTCATACTTTGCAAAGATATTCCGGAAAAATTTCCATATTCAAAATTTTTTCCGCAAATTCGCACCCATCCCCTAACATGTCCCCTAAAATTCCTCACAAAACCAAAAAAGAAGTCCAAATTCAAACAAACGGATAGAAAGATATGAACAAAAATGCTTAAGTATGAAAAAATGTTTCGGCCGGAATTTCTCAAAGATTCAACAGGATAACACCTACCAAAAAATTTATCAGCAACGCCCCACTATGAAGAAAACACAAGTGCAAAAAATCCGGCAGAAAAAACAAATCCATGAAGAGTTATGACATCTACAATCAAAAATGTGTTACTGATCTTCAGTACGTATAGAGTAAAAGTCGGAAATTTGCCAAATTTTTCCCATCGTAACCGGAACGCTCTTCCAGATTATGATGGATCATTCTAAATCATGGCTAATGAAAAAGATTCCTGATGAATTGACCTAATCCAAGCCAAGATATGCCCAAGAACGGATTTTCCTGTTCCCGAACGGATATCTCAACCGGATCATTAAATTTTCCGGAATTTTCTTCACAGCACCCTTCAGACAAGAATTTCCAAGAGGTCCTGAAGAAAGTTCCCACAAAAATGCAGAAACGACAACGAAATAACGTTTTCCGGATTGCTTTTCATACTTTGCAAAGATATTCCGGAAAAATTTCCATATTCAAAATTTTTTCCGCAAATTCGCACCCATCCCCTAACATGTCCCCTAAAATTCCTCACAAAACCAAAAAAAGAAGTCCAAATTCAAACAAATGGATAGAAAGATATGAACAAAAATGCTTAAGTATGAAAAAATGTTTCGGCCGGAATTTCTCAAAGATTCAACAGGATAACACCTACCAAAAAATTTATCAGCAACGCCCCACTATGAAGAAAACACAAGTGCAAAAAATCCGGCAGAAAAAACAAATCCATGAAGAGTTATGACATCTACAATCAAAAATGTGTTACTGATCTTCAGTACGTATAGAGTAAAAGTCGGAAATTTGCCAAATTTTTCCCATCGTAACCGGAACGCTTCTTCCAGATTATGATGGATCATTCTAAATCATGGCTAATGAAAAAGATTCCTGATGAATTGACCTAATCCAAGCCAAGATATGCCCAAGAACGGATTTTCCTGTTCCCGAACGGATATCTCAACCGGATCATTAAATTTTCCGGAATTTTCTTCACAGCACCCTTCAGACAAGAATTTCCAAGAGGTCCTGAAGAAAGTTCCCACAAAAATGCAGAAACGACAACGAAATAACGTTTTCCGGATTGCTTTTCATACTTTGCAAAGATATTCCGGAAAAATTTCCATATTCAAAATTTTTTCCGCAAATTCGCACCCATCCCCTAACATGTCCCCTAAAATTCCTCACAAAACCAAAAAAAGAAGTCCAAATTCAAACAAACGGATAGAAAGATATGAACAAAAATGCTTAAGTATGAAAAAATGTTTCGGCCGGAATTTCTCAAAGATTCAACAGGATAACACCTACCAAAAAATTTATCAGCAACGCCCCACTATGAAGAAAACACAAGTGCAAAAAATCCGGCAGAAAAAACAAATCCATGAAGAGTTATGACATCTACAATCAAAAATGTGTTACTGATCTTCAGTACGTATAGAGTAAAAGTCGGAAATTTGCCAAATTTTTCCCATCGTAACCGGAACGCTCTTCCAGATTATGATGGATCATTCTAAATCATGGCTAATGAAAAAGATTCCTGATGAATTGACCTAATCCAAGCCAAGATATGCCCAAGAACGGATTTTCCTGTTCCCGAACGGATATCTCAACCGGATCATTAAATTTTCCGGAATTTTCTTCACAGCACCCTTCAGACAAGAATTTCCAAGAGGTCCTGAAGAAAGTTCCCACAAAAATGCAGAAACGACAACGAAATAACGTTTTCCGGATTGCTTTTCATACTTTGCAAAGATATTCCGGAAAAATTTCCATATTCAAAATTTTTTCCGCAAATTCGCACCCATCCCTAACATGTCCCCTAAAATTCCTCACAAAACCAAAAAAAGAAGTCCAAATTCAAACAAACGGATAGAAAGATATGAACAAAAATGCTTAAGTATGAAAAAATGTTTCGGCCGGAATTTCTCAAAGATTCAACAGGATAACACCTACCAAAAAATTTATCAGCAACGCCCCACTATGAAGAAAACACAAGTGCAAAAAATCCGGCAGAAAAAACAAATCCATGAAGAGTTATGACATCTACAATCAAAAATGTGTTACTGATCTTCAGTACGTATAGAGTAAAAGTCGGAAATTTGCCAAATTTTTCCCATCGTAACCGGAACGCTCTTCCAGATTATGATGGATCATTCTAAATCATGGCTAATGAAAAAGATTCCTGATGAATTGACCTAATCCAAGCCAAGATATGCCCAAGAACGGATTTTCCTGTTCCCGAACGGATATCTCAACCGGATCATTAAATTTTCCGGAATTTTCTTCACAGCACCCTTCAGACAAGAATTTCCAAGAGGTCCTGAAGAAAGTTCCCACAAAAATGCAGAAACGACAACGAAATAACGTTTTCCGGATTGCTTTTCATACTTTGCAAAGATATTCCGGAAAAATTTCCATATTCAAAATTTTTTCCGCAAATTCGCACCCATCCCCAACATGTCCCCTAAAATTCCTCACAAAACCAAAAAAAGAAGTCCAAATTCAAACAAACGGATAGAAAGATATGAACAAAAATGCTTAAGTATGAAAAAATGTTTCGGCCGGAATTTCTCAAAGATTCAACAGGATAACACCTACCAAAAAATTTATCAGCAACGCCCCACTATGAAGAAAACACAAGTGCAAAAAATCCGGCAGAAAAAACAAATCCATGAAGAGTTATGACATCTACAATCAAAAATGTGTTACTGATCTTCAGTACGTATAGAGTAAAAGTCGGAAATTTGCCAAATTTTTCCCATCGTAACCGGAACGCTCTTCCAGATTATGATGGATCATTCTAAATCATGGCTAATGAAAAAGATTCCTGATGAATTGACCTAATCCAAGCCAAGATATGCCCAAGAACGGATTTTCCTGTTCCCGAACGGATATCTCAACCGGATCATTAAATTTTCCGGAATTTTCTTCACAGCACCCTTCAGACAAGAATTTCCAAGAGGTCCTGAAGAAAGTTCCCACAAAAATGCAGAAACGACAACGAAATAACGTTTTCCGGATTGCTTTTCATACTTTGCAAAGATATTCCGGAAAAATTTCCATATTCAAAATTTTTTCCGCAAATTCGCACCCATCCCCTAACATGTCCCCTAAAATTCCTCACAAAACCAAAAAAAGAAGTCCAAATTCAAACAAACGGATAGAAAGATATGAACAAAAATGCTTAAGTATGAAAAAATGTTTCGGCCGGAATTTCTCAAAGATTCAACAGGATAACACCTACCAAAAAATTTATCAGCAACGCCCCACTATGAAGAAAACACAAGTGCAAAAAATCCGGCAGAAAAAACAAATCCATGAAGAGTTATGACATCTACAATCAAAAATGTGTTACTGATCTTCAGTACGTATAGAGTAAAAGTCGGAAATTTGCCAAATTTTTCCCATCGTAACCGGAACGCTCTTCCAGATTATGATGGATCATTCTAAATCATGGCTAATGAAAAAGATTCCTGATGAATTGACCTAATCCAAGCCAAGATATGCCCAAGAACGGATTTTCCTGTTCCCGAACGGATATCTCAACCGGATCATTAAATTTTCCGGAATTTTCTTCACAGCACCCTTCAGACAAGAATTTCCAAGAGGTCCTGAAGAAAGTTCCCACAAAAATGCAGAAACGACAACGAAATAACGTTTTCCGGATTGCTTTTCATACTTTGCAAAGATATTCCGGAAAAATTTCCATATTCAAAATTTTTTCCGCAAATTCGCACCCATCCCCTAACATGTCCCCTAAAATTCCTCACAAAACCAAAAAAAGAAGTCCAAATTCAAACAAACGGATAGAAAGATATGAACAAAAATGCTTAAGTATGAAAAAATGTTTCGGCCGGAATTTCTCAAAGATTCAACAGGATAACACCTACCAAAAAATTTATCAGCAACGCCCCACTATGAAGAAAACACAAGTGCAAAAAATCCGGCAGAAAAAACAAATCCATGAAGAGTTATGACATCTACAATCAAAAATGTGTTACTGATCTTCAGTACGTATAGAGTAAAAGTCGGAAATTTGCCAAATTTTTCCCATCGTAACCGGAACGCTCTTCCAGATTATGATGGATCATTCTAAATCATGGCTAATGAAAAAGATTCCTGATGAATTGACCTAATCCAAGCCAAGATATGCCCAAGAACGGATTTTCCTGTTCCCGAACGGATATCTCAACCGGATCATTAAATTTTCCGGAATTTTCTTCACAGCACCCTTCAGACAAGAATTTCCAAGAG
The DNA here is from genome assembly GCA_037389465.1 of Baylisascaris procyonis. Lineage (NCBI taxonomy): Eukaryota > Metazoa > Nematoda > Chromadorea > Rhabditida > Ascarididae > Baylisascaris > Baylisascaris procyonis. The sequence goes on from JAZARR010000247.1 coordinate 630,357, forward strand.
GTCCTGAAGAAAGTTCCCACAAAAATGCAGAAACGACAACGAAATAACGTTTTCCGGATTGCTTTTCATACTTTGCAAAGATATTCCGGAAAAATTTCCATATTCAAAATTTTTTCCGCAAATTCGCACCCATCCCCTAACATGTCCCCTAAAATTCCTCACAAAACCAAAAAAAGAAGTCCAAATTCAAACAAACGGATAGAAAGATATGAACAAAAATGCTTAAGTATGAAAAAATGTTTCGGCCGGAATTTCTCAAAGATTCAACAGGATAACACCTACCAAAAAATTTATCAGCAACGCCCCACTATGAAGAAAACACAAGTGCAAAAAATCCGGCAGAAAAAACAAATCCATGAAGAGTTATGACATCTACAATCAAAAATGTGTTACTGATCTTCAGTACGTATAGAGTAAAAGTCGGAAATTTGCCAAATTTTTCCCATCGTAACCGGAAGCTCTTCCAGATTATGATGGATCATTCTAAATCATGGCTAATGAAAAAGATTCCTGATGAATTGACCTAATCCAAGCCAAGATATGCCCAAGAACGGATTTTCCTGTTCCCGAACGGATATCTCAACCGGATCATTAAATTTTCCGGAATTTTCTTCACAGCACCCTTCAGACAAGAATTTCCAAGAGGTCCTGAAGAAAGTTCCCACAAAAATGCAGAAACGACAACGAAATAACGTTTTCCGGATTGCTTTTCATACTTTGCAAAGATATTCCGGAAAAATTTCCATATTCAAAATTTTTTCCGCAAATTCGCACCCATCCCCTAACATGTCCCCTAAAATTCCTCACAAAACCAAAAAAAGAAGTCCAAATTCAAACAAACGGATAGAAAGATATGAACAAAAATGCTTAAGTATGAAAAAATGTTTCGGCCGGAATTTCTCAAAGATTCAACAGGATAACACCTACCAAAAAATTTATCAGCAACGCCCCACTATGAAGAAAACACAAGTGCAAAAAATCCGGCAGAAAAAACAAATCCATGAAGAGTTATGACATCTACAATCAAAAATGTGTTACTGATCTTCAGTACGTATAGAGTAAAAGTCGGAAATTTGCCAAATTTTTCCCATCGTAACCGGAACGCTCTTCCAGATTATGATGGATCATTCTAAATCATGGCTAATGAAAAAGATTCCTGATGAATTGACCTAATCCAAGCCGAGATATGCCCAAGAACGGATTTTCCTGTTCCCGAACGGATATCTCAACCGGATCATTAAATTTTCCGGAATTTTCTTCACAGCACCCTTCAGACAAGAATTTCCAAGAGGTCCTGAAGAAAGTTCCCACAAAAATGCAGAAACGACAACGAAATAACGTTTTCCGGATTGCTTTTCATACTTTGCAAAGATATTCCGGAAAAATTTCCATATTCAAAATTTTTTCCGCAAATTCGCACCCATCCCCTAACATGTCCCCTAAAATTCCTCACAAAACCAAAAAAAGAAGTCCAAATTCAAACAAACGGATAGAAAGATATGAACAAAAATGCTTAAGTATGAAAAAATGTTTCGGCCGGAATTTCTCAAAGATTCAACAGGATAACACCTACCAAAAAATTTATCAGCAACGCCCCACTATGAAGAAAACACAAGTGCAAAAAATCCGGCAGAAAAAACAAATCCATGAAGAGTTATGACATCTACAATCAAAAATGTGTTACTGATCTTCAGTACGTATAGAGTAAAAGTCGGAAATTTGCCAAATTTTTCCCATCGTAACCGGAACGCTTCTTCCAGATTATGATGGATCATTCTAAATCATGGCTAATGAAAAAGATTCCTGATGAATTGACCTAATCCAAGCCAAGATATGCCCAAGAACGGATTTTCCTGTTCCCGAACGGATATCTCAACCGGATCATTAAATTTTCCGGAATTTTCTTCACAGCACCCTTCAGACAAGAATTTCCAAGAGGTCCTGAAGAAAGTTCCCACAAAAATGCAGAAACGACAACGAAATAACGTTTTCCGGATTGCTTTTCATACTTTGCAAAGATATTCCGGAAAAATTTCCATATTCAAAATTTTTTCCGCAAATTCGCACCCATCCCCTAACATGTCCCCTAAAATTCCTCACAAAACCAAAAAAAGAAGTCCAAATTCAAACAAACGGATAGAAAGATATGAACAAAAATGCTTAAGTATGAAAAAATGTTTCGGCCGGAATTTCTCAAAGATTCAACAGGATAACACCTACCAAAAAATTTATCAGCAACGCCCCACTATGAAGAAAACACAAGTGCAAAAAATCCGGCAGAAAAAACAAATCCATGAAGAGTTATGACATCTACAATCAAAAATGTGTTACTGATCTTCAGTACGTATAGAGTAAAAGTCGGAAATTTGCCAAATTTTTCCCATCGTAACCGGAACGCTCTTCCAGATTATGATGGATCATTCTAAATCATGGCTAATGAAAAAGATTCCTGATGAATTGACCTAATCCAAGCCAAGATATGCCCAAGAACGGATTTTCCTGTTCCCGAACGGATATCTCAACCGGATCATTAAATTTTCCGGAATTTTCTTCACAGCACCCTTCAGACAAGAATTTCCAAGAGGTCCTGAAGAAAGTTCCCACAAAAATGCAGAAACGACAACGAAATAACGTTTTCCGGATTGCTTTTCATACTTTGCAAAGATATTCCGGAAAAATTTCCATATTCAAAATTTTTTCCGCAAATTCGCACCCATCCCCTAACATGTCCCCTAAAATTCCTCACAAAACCAAAAAAAGAAGTCCAAATTCAAACAAACGGATAGAAAGATATGAACAAAAATGCTTAAGTATGAAAAAATGTTTCGGCCGGAATTTCTCAAAGATTCAACAGGATAACACCTACCAAAAAATTTATCAGCAACGCCCCACTATGAAGAAAACACAAGTGCAAAAAATCCGGCAGAAAAAACAAATCCATGAAGAGTTATGACATCTACAATCAAAAATGTGTTACTGATCTTCAGTACGTATAGAGTAAAAGTCGGAAATTTGCCAAATTTTTCCCATCGTAACCGGAACGCTTCTTCCAGATTATGATGGATCATTCTAAATCATGGCTAATGAAAAAGATTCCTGATGAATTGACCTAATCCAAGCCAAGATATGCCCAAGAACGGATTTTCCTGTTCCCGAACGGATATCTCAACCGGATCATTAAATTTTCCGGAATTTTCTCCACAGCACCCTTCAGACAAGAGTTTGCAAGAGGTCCTGAAGAAAGTTCCCACAAAAATGCAGAAACGACAACGAAATAACGTTTTCCGTATTGCTTTTCATACTTTGCAAAGATATTCCGGAAAAATTTCCATATTCAAAATTTTTTCCGCAAATTCGCACCCATCCCTAACATGTCCCCTAAAATTCCTCACAAAACCAAAAAAAGAAGTCCAAATTCAAACAAACGGATAGAAAGATATGAACAAAAATGCTTAAGTATGAAAAAATGTTTCGGCCGGAATTTCTCAAAGATTCAACAGGATAACACCTACCAAAAAATTTATCAGCAACGCCCCACTATGAAGAAAACACAAGTGCAAAAATCCGGCAGAAAAAACAAATCCATGAAGAGTTATGACATCTACAATCAAAAATGTGTTACTGATCTTCATTACGTATATAGTAAAAGTCGGAAATTTGCCAAATTTTTCCCATCGTAACCGGAACGCTTCTTCCAGATTATGATGGATCATTCTAAATCATGGCTAATGAAAAAGATTCCTGATGAATTGACCTAATCCAAGCCAAGATATGCCCAAGAACGGATTTTAATGTTCCCGAACGGATATCTCAACCGGATCATTAAATTTTCCGGAATTTTCTTCACAGCACCCTTCAGACAAGAATTTCCAAGAGGTCCTGAAGAAAGTTCCCACAAAAATGCAGAAAAGACAACGAAATAACGTTTTCCGGATTGCTTTTCATACTTTGCAAAGATATTCCGGAAAAATTTCCATATTCAAAATTTTTTCCGCAAATTCGCACCCATCCCCTAACATGTCCCCTAAAATTCCTCACAAAACCAAAAAAAGAAGTCCAAATTCAAACAAACGGATAGAAAGATATGAACAAAAATGCTTAAGTATGAAAAAATGTTTCGGCCGGAATTTCTCAAAGATTCAACAGGATAACACCTACCAAAAAATTTATCAGCAACGCCCCACTATGAAGAAAACACAAGTGCAAAAAATCCGGCAGAAAAAACAAATCCATGAAGAGTTATGACATCTACAATCAAAAATGTGTTACTGATCTTCAGTACGTATAGAGTAAAAGTCGGAAATTTGCCAAATTTTTCCCATCGTAACCGGAACGCTCTTCCAGATTATGATGGATCATTCTAAATCATGGCTAATGAAAAAGATTCCTGATGAATTGACCTAATCCAAGCCAAGATATGCCCAAGAACGGATTTTCCTGTTCCCGAACGGATATCTCAACCGGATCATTAAATTTTCCGGAATTTTCTTCACAGCACCCTTCAGACAAGAATTTCCAAGAGGTCCTGAAGAAAGTTCCCACAAAAATGCAGAAACGACAACGAAATAACGTTTTCCGGATTGCTTTTCATACTTTGCAAAGATATTCCGGAAAAATTTCCATATTCAAAATTTTTTCCGCAAATTCGCACCCATCCCCTAACATGTCCCCTAAAATTCCTCACAAAACCAAAAAAAGAAGTCCAAATTCAAACAAACGGATAGAAAGATATGAACAAAAATGCTTCAGTATGAAAAAATGTTTCGGCCGGAATTTCTCAAAGATTCAACAGGATAACACCTACCAAAAAATTTATCAGCAACGCCCCACTATGAAGAAAACACAAGTGCAAAAAATCCGGCAGAAAAAACAAATCCATGAAGAGTTATGACATCTACAATCAAAAATGTGTTACTGATCTTCAGTACGTATAGAGTAAAAGTCGGAAATTTGCCAAATTTTTCCCATCGTAACCGGAAGCTTCTTCCAGATTATGATGGATCATTCTAAATCATGGCTAATGAAAAAGATTCCTGATGAATTGACCTAATCCAAGCCAAGATATGCCCAAGAACGGATTTTCCTGTTCCCGAACGGATATCTCAACCGGATCATTAAATTTTCCGGAATTTTCTTCACAGCACCCTTCAGACAAGAATTTCCAAGAGGTCCTGAAGAAAGTTCCCACAAAAATGCAGAAACGACAACGAAATAACGTTTTCCGGATTGCTTTTCATACTTTGCAAAGATATTCCGGAAAAATTTCCATATTCAAAATTTTTTCCGCAAATTCGCACCCATCCCTAACATGTCCCCTAAAATTCCTCACAAAACCAAAAAAAGAAGTCCAAATTCAAACAAATGGATAGAAAGATATGAACAAAAATGCTTAAGTATGAAAAAATGTTTCGGCCGGAATTTCTCAAAGATTCAACAGGATAACACCTACCAAAAAATTTATCAGCAACGCCAAACTATGAAGAAAACACAAGTGCAAAAAATCCGGCAGAAAAAACAAATCCATGAAGAGTTATGACATCTACAATCAAAAATGTGTTACTGATCTTCAGTACGTATAGAGTAAAAGTCGGAAATTTGCCAAATTTTTCCCATCGTAACCGGAACGCTCTTCCAGATTATGATGGATCATTCTAAATCATGGCTAATGAAAAAGATTCCTGATGAATTGACCTAATCCAAGCCAAGATATGCCCAAGAACGGATTTTCCTGTTCCCGAACGGATATCTCAACCGGATCATTAAATTTTCCGGAATTTTCTTCACAGCACCCTTCAGACAAGAATTTCCAAGAGGTCCTGAAGAAAGTTCCCACAAAAATGCAGAAACGACAACGAAATAACGTTTTCCGGATTGCTTTTCATACTTTGCAAAGATATTCCGGAAAAATTTCCATATTCAAAATTTTTTCCGCAAATTCGCACCCATCCCCTAACATGTCCCCTAAAATTCCTCACAAAACCAAAAAAAGAAGTCCAAATTCAAACAAACGGATAGAAAGATATGAACAAAAATGCTTAAGTATGAAAAAATGTTTCGGCCGGAATTTCTCAAAGATTCAACAGGATAACACCTACCAAAAAATTTATCAGCAACGCCCCACTATGAAGAAAACACAAGTGCAAAAAATCCGGCAGAAAAAACAAATCCATGAAGAGTTATGACATCTACAATCAAAAATGTGTTACTGATCTTCAGTACGTATAGAGTAAAAGTCGGAAATTTGCCAAATTTTTCCCATCGTAACCGGAACGCTCTTCCAGATTATGATGGATCATTCTAAATCATGGCTAATGAAAAAGATTCCTGATGAATTGACCTAATCCAAGCCAAGATATGCCCAAGAACGGATTTTCCTGTTCCCGAACGGATATCTCAACCGGATCATTAAATTTTCCGGAATTTTCTTCACAGCACCCTTCAGACAAGAATTTCCAAGAGGTCCTGAAGAAAGTTCCCACAAAAATGCAGAAACGACAACGAAATAACGTTTTCCGGATTGCTTTTCATACTTTGCAAAGATATTCCGGAAAAATTTCCATATTCAAAATTTTTTCCGCAAATTCGCACCCATCCCCTAACATGTCCCCTAAAATTCCTCACAAAACCAAAAAAAGAAGTCCAAATTCAAACAAATGGATAGAAAGATATGAACAAAAATGCTTAAGTATGAAAAAATGTTTCGGCCGGAATTTCTCAAAGATTCAACAGGATAACACCTACCAAAAAATTTATCAGCAACGCCCCACTATGAAGAAAACACAAGTGCAAAAAATCCGGCAGAAAAAACAAATCCATGAAGAGTTATGACATCTACAATCAAAAATGTGTTACTGATCTTCAGTACGTATAGAGTAAAAGTCGGAAATTTGCCAAATTTTTCCCATCGTAACCGGAACGCTCTTCCAGATTATGATGGATCATTCTAAATCATGGCTAATGAAAAAGATTCCTGATGAATTGACCTAATCCAAGCCAAGATATGCCCAAGAACGGATTTTCCTGTTCCCGAACGGATATCTCAACCGGATCATTAAATTTTCCGGAATTTTCTTCACAGCACCCTTCAGACAAGAATTTCCAAGAGGTCCTGAAGAAAGTTCCCACAAAAATGCAGAAACGACAACGAAATAACGTTTTCCGGATTGCTTTTCATACTTTGCAAAGATATTCCGGAAAAATTTCCATATTCAAAATTTTTTCCGCAAATTCGCACCCATCCCCTAACATGTCCCCTAAAATTCCTCACAAAACCAAAAAAAGAAGTCCAAATTCAAACAAATGGATAGAAAGATATGAACAAAAATGCTTAAGTATGAAAAAATGTTTCGGCCGGAATTTCTCAAAGATTCAACAGGATAACACCTACCAAAAAATTTATCAGCAACGCCCCACTATGAAGAAAACACAAGTGCAAAAAATCCGGCAGAAAAAACAAATCCATGAAGAGTTATGACATCTACAATCAAAAATGTGTTACTGATCTTCAGTACGTATAGAGTAAAAGTCGGAAATTTGCCAAATTTTTCCCATCGTAACCGGAACGCTCTTCCAGATTATGATGGATCATTCTAAATCATGGCTAATGAAAAAGATTCCTGATGAATTGACCTAATCCAAGCCAAGATATGCCCAAGAACGGATTTTCCTGTTCCCGAACGGATATCTCAACCGGATCATTAAATTTTCCGGAATTTTCTTCACAGCACCCTTCAGACAAGAATTTCCAAGAGGTCCTGAAGAAAGTTCCCACAAAAATGCAGAAACGACAACGAAATAACGTTTTCCGGATTGCTTTTCATACTTTGCAAAGATATTCCGGAAAAATTTCCATATTCAAAATTTTTTCCGCAAATTCGCACCCATCCCTAACATGTCCCCTAAAATTCCTCACAAAACCAAAAAAAGAAGTCCAAATTCAAACAAACGGATAGAAAGATATGAACAAAAATGCTTAAGTATGAAAAAATGTTTCGGCCGGAATTTCTCAAAGATTCAACAGGATAACACCTACCAAAAAATTTATCAGCAACGCCCCACTATGAAGAAAACACAAGTGCAAAAAATCCGGCAGAAAAAACAAATCCATGAAGAGTTATGACATCTACAATCAAAAATGTGTTACTGATCTTCAGTACGTATAGAGTAAAAGTCGGAAATTTGCCAAATTTTTCCCATCGTAACCGGAACGCTCTTCCAGATTATGATGGATCATTCTAAATCATGGCTAATGAAAAAGATTCCTGATGAATTGACCTAATCCAAGCCAAGATATGCCCAAGAACGGATTTTCCTGTTCCCGAACGGATATCTCAACCGGATCATTAAATTTTCCGGAATTTTCTTCACAGCACCCTTCAGACAAGAATTTCCAAGAGGTCCTGAAGAAAGTTCCCACAAAAATGCAGAAACGACAACGAAATAACGTTTTCCGGATTGCTTTTCATACTTTGCAAAGATATTCCGGAAAAATTTCCATATTCAAAATTTTTTCCGCAAATTCGCACCCATCCCTAACATGTCCCCTAAAATTCCTCACAAAACCAAAAAAAGAAGTCCAAATTCAAACAAATGGATAGAAAGATATGAACAAAAATGCTTAAGTATGAAAAAATGTTTCGGCCGGAATTTCTCAAAGATTCAACAGGATAACACCTACCAAAAAATTTATCAGCAACGCCCCACTATGAAGAAAACACAAGTGCAAAAAATCCGGCAGAAAAAACAAATCCATGAAGAGTTATGACATCTACAATCAAAAATGTGTTACTGATCTTCAGTACGTATAGAGTAAAAGTCGGAAATTTGCCAAATTTTTCCCATCGTAACCGGAACGCTCTTCCAGATTATGATGGATCATTCTAAATCATGGCTAATGAAAAAGATTCCTGATGAATTGACCTAATCCAAGCCAAGATATGCCCAAGAACGGATTTTCCTGTTCCCGAACGGATATCTCAACCGGATCATTAAATTTTCCGGAATTTTCTTCACAGCACCCTTCAGACAAGAATTTCCAAGAGGTCCTGAAGAAAGTTCCCACAAAAATGCAGAAACGACAACGAAATAACGTTTTCCGGATTGCTTTTCATACTTTGCAAAGATATTCCGGAAAAATTTCCATATTCAAAATTTTTTCCGCAAATTCGCACCCATCCCCTAACATGTCCCCTAAAATTCCTCACAAAACCAAAAAAAGAAGTCCAAATTCAAACAAACGGATAGAAAGATATGAACAAAAATGCTTAAGTATGAAAAAATGTTTCGGCCGGAATTTCTCAAAGATTCAACAGGATAACACCTACCAAAAAATTTATCAGCAACGCCCCACTATGAAGAAAACACAAGTGCAAAAAATCCGGCAGAAAAAACAAATCCATGAAGAGTTATGACATCTACAATCAAAAATGTGTTACTGATCTTCAGTACGTATAGAGTAAAAGTCGGAAATTTGCCAAATTTTTCCCATCGTAACCGGAACGCTTCTTCCAGATTATGATGGATCATTCTAAATCATGGCTAATGAAAAAGATTCCTGATGAATTGACCTAATCCAAGCCAAGATATGCCCAAGAACGGATTTTCCTGTTCCCGAACGGATATCTCAACCGGATCATTAAATTTTCCGGAATTTTCTTCACAGCACCCTTCAGACAAGAATTTCCAAGAGGTCCTGAAGAAAGTTCCCACAAAAATGCAGAAACGACAACGAAATAACGTTTTCCGGATTGCTTTTCATACTTTGCAAAGATATTCCGGAAAAATTTCCATATTCAAAATTTTTTCCGCAAATTCGCACCCATCCCCTAACATGTCCCCTAAAATTCCTCACAAAACCAAAAAAAGAAGTCCAAATTCAAACAAATGGATAGAAAGATATGAACAAAAATGCTTAAGTATGAAAAAATGTTTCGGCCGGAATTTCTCAAAGATTCAACAGGATAACACCTACCAAAAAATTTATCAGCAACGCCCCACTATGAAGAAAACACAAGTGCAAAAAATCCGGCAGAAAAAACAAATCCATGAAGAGTTATGACATCTACAATCAAAAATGTGTTACTGATCTTCAGTACGTATAGAGTAAAAGTCGGAAATTTGCCAAATTTTTCCCATCGTAACCGGAACGCTCTTCCAGATTATGATGGATCATTCTAAATCATGGCTAATGAAAAAGATTCCTGATGAATTGACCTAATCCAAGCCAAGATATGCCCAAGAACGGATTTTCCTGTTCCCGAACGGATATCTCAACCGGATCATTAAATTTTCCGGAATTTTCTTCACAGCACCCTTCAGACAAGAATTTCCAAGAGGTCCTGAAGAAAGTTCCCACAAAAATGCAGAAACGACAACGAAATAACGTTTTCCGGATTGCTTTTCATACTTTGCAAAGATATTCCGGAAAAATTTCCATATTCAAAATTTTTTCCGCAAATTCGCACCCATCCCCTAACATGTCCCCTAAAATTCCTCACAAAACCAAAAAAAGAAGTCCAAATTCTAACAAACGGATAGAAAGATATGAACAAAAATGCTTAAGTATGAAAAAATGTTTCGGCCGGAATTTCTCAAGGATTCAACAGGATAACACCTACCAAAAAATTTATCAGCAACGCCCCACTATGAAGAAAACACAAGTGCAAAAAATCCGGCAGAAAAAACAAATCCATGAAGAGTTATGACATCTACAATCAAAAATGTGTTACTGATCTTCAGTACGTATAGAGTAAAAGTCGGAAATTTGCCAAATTTTTCCCATCGTAACCGGAACGCTCTTCCAGATTATGATGGATCATTCTAAATCATGGCTAATGAAAAAGATTCCTGATGAATTGACCTAATCCAAGCCAAGATATGCCCAAGAACGGATTTTCCTGTTCCCGAACGGATATCTCAACCGGATCATTAAATTTTCCGAAATTTTCTTCACAGCACCCTTCAGACAAGAATTTCCAAGAGGTCCTGAAGAAAGTTCCCACAAAAATGCAGAAACGACAACGAAATAACGTTTTCCGGATTGCTTTTCATACTTTGCAAAGATATTCCGGAAAAATTTTCATATTCAAAATTTTTTCCGCAAATTCGCACCCATCCCTAACATGTCCCCTAAAATTCCTCACAAAACCAAAAAAAGAAGTCCAAATTCAAACAAATGGATAGAAAGATATGAACAAAAATGCTTAAGTATGAAAAAATGTTTCGGCCGGAATTTCTCAAAGATTCAACAGGATAACACCTACCAAAAAATTTATCAGCAACGCCCAACTATGAAGAAAACACAAGTGCAAAAAATCCGGCAGAAAAAACAAATCCATGAAGAGTTATGACATCTACAATCAAAAATGTGTTACTGATCTTCATTACGTATATAGTAAAAGTCGGAAATTTGCCAAATTTTTCCCATCGTAACCGGAACGCTCTTCCAGATTATGATGGATCATTCTAAATCATGGCTAATGAAAAAGATTCCTGATGAATTGACCTAATCCAAGCCAAGATATGCCCAAGAACGGATTTTCCTGTTCCCGAACGGATATCTCAACCGGATCATTAAATTTTCCGGAATTTTCTTCACAGCACCCTTCAGACAAGAATTTCCAAGAGGTCCTGAAGAAAGTTCCCACAAAAATGCAGAAACGACAACGAAATAACGTTTTCCGGATTGCTTTTCATACTTTGCAAAGATATTCCGGAAAAATTTCCATATTCAAAATTTTTTCCGCAAATTCGCACCCATCCCATAACATGTCCCCTAAAATTCCTCACAAAACCAAAAAAAGAAGTCCAAATTCAAACAAATGGATAGAAAGATATGAACAAAAATGCTTAAGTATGAAAAAATGTTTCGGCCGGAATTTCTCAAAGATTCAACAGGATAACACCTACCAAAAAATTTATCAGCAACGCCCCACTATGAAGAAAACACAAGTGCAAAAAATCCGGCAGAAAAAACAAATCCATGAAGAGTTATGACATCTACAATCAAAAATGTGTTACTGATCTTCAGTACGTATAGAGTAAAAGTCGGAAATTTGCCAAATTTTTCCCATCGTAACCGGAACGCTCTTCCAGATTATGATGGATCATTCTAAATCATGGCTAATGAAAAAGATTCCTGATGAATTGACCTAATCCAAGCCAAGATATGCCCAAGAACGGATTTTCCTGTTCCCGAACGGATATCTCAACCGGATCATTAAATTTTCCGGAATTTTCTTCACAGCACCCTTCAGACAAGAATTTCCAAGAGGTCCTGAAGAAAGTTCCCACAAAAATGCAGAAACGACAACGAAATAACGTTTTCCGGATTGCTTTTCATACTTTGCAAAGATATTCCGGAAAAATTTCCATATTCAAAATTTTTTCCGCAAATTCGCACCCATCCCCTAACATGTCCCCTAAAATTCCTCACAAAACCAAAAAAAGAAGTCCAAATTCAAACAAACGGATAGAAAGATATGAACAAAAATGCTTAAGTATGAAAAAATGTTTCGGCCGGAATTTCTCAAAGATTCAACAGGATAACACCTACCAAAAAATTTATCAGCAACGCCCCACTATGAAGAAAACACAAGTGCAAAAAATCCGGCAGAAAAAACAAATCCATGAAGAGTTATGACATCTACAATCAAAAATGTGTTACTGATCTTCAGTACGTATAGAGTAAAAGTCGGAAATTTGCCAAATTTTTCCCATCGTAACCGGAACGCTCTTCCAGATTATGATGGATCATTCTAAATCATGGCTAATGAAAAAGATTCCTGATGAATTGACCTAATCCAAGCCAAGATATGCCCAAGAACGGATTTTCCTGTTCCCGAACGGATATCTCAACCGGATCATTAAATTTTCCGGAATTTTCTTCACAGCACCCTTCAGACAAGAATTTCCAAGAGGTCCTGAAGAAAGTTCCCACAAAAATGCAGAAACGACAACGAAATAACGTTTTCCGGATTGCTTTTCATACTTTGCAAAGATATTCCGGAAAAATTTCCATATTCAAAATTTTTTCCGCAAATTCGCACCCATCCCATAACATGTCCCCTAAAATTCCTCACAAAACCAAAAAAAGAAGTCCAAATTCAAACAAATGGATAGAAAGATATGAACAAAAATGCTTAAGTATGAAAAAATGTTTCGGCCGGAATTTCTCAAAGATTCAACAGGATAACACCTACCAAAAAATTTATCAGCAACGCCCCACTATGAAGAAAACACAAGTGCAAAAAATCCGGCAGAAAAAACAAATCCATGAAGAGTTATGACATCTACAATCAAAAATGTGTTACTGATCTTCAGTACGTATAGAGTAAAAGTCGGAAATTTGCCAAATTTTTCCCATCGTAACCGGAACGCTTCTTCCAGATTATGATGGATCATTCTAAATCATGGCTAATGAAAAAGATTCCTGATGAATTGACCTAATCCAAGCCAAGATATGCCCAAGAACGGATTTTCCTGTTCCCGAACGGATATCTCAACCGGATCATTAAATTTTCCGGAATTTTCTTCACAGCACCCTTCAGACAAGAATTTCCAAGAGGTCCTGAAGAAAGTTCCCACAAAAATGCAGAAACGACAACGAAATAACGTTTTCCGGATTGCTTTTCATACTTTGCAAAGATATTCCGGAAAAATTTCCATATTCAAAATTTTTTCCGCAAATTCGCACCCATCCCCAACATGTCCCCTAAAATTCCTCACAAAACCAAAAAAAGAAGTCCAAATTCTAACAAACGGATAGAAAGATATGAACAAAAATGCTTAAGTATGAAAAAATGTTTCGGCCGGAATTTCTCAAAGATTCAACAGGATAACACCTACCAAAAAATTTATCAGCAACGCCCCACTATGAAGAAAACACAAGTGCAAAAAATCCGGCAGAAAAAACAAATCCATGAAGAGTTACGACATCTACAATCAAAAATGTGTTACTGATCTTCAGTACGTATAGAGTAAAAGTCGGAAATTTGCCAAATTTTTCCCATCGTAACCGGAACGCTCTTCCAGATTATGATGGATCATTCTAAATCATGGCTAATGAAAAAGATTCCTGATGAATTGACCTAATCCAAGCCAAGATATGCCCAAGAACGGATTTTCCTGTTCCCGAACGGATATCTCAACCGGATCATTAAATTTTCCGGAATTTTCTTCACAGCACCCTTCAGACAAGAATTTCCAAGAGGTCCTGAAGAAAGTTCCCACAAAAATGCAGAAACGACAACGAAATAACGTTTTCCGGATTGCTTTTCATACTTTGCAAAGATATTCCGGAAAAATTTCCATATTCAAAATTTTTTCCGCAAATTCGCACCCATCCCATAACATGTCCCCTAAAATTCCTCACAAAACCAAAAAAAGAAGTCCAAATTCAAACAAACGGATAGAAAGATATGAACAAAAATGCTTAAGTATGAAAAAATGTTTCGGCCGGAATTTCTCAAAGATTCAACAGGATAACACCTACCAAAAAATTTATCAGCAACGCCCCACTATGAAGAAAACACAAGTGCAAAAAATCCGGCAGAAAAAACAAATCCATGAAGAGTTATGACATCTACAATCAAAAATGTGTTACTGATCTTCAGTACGTATAGAGTAAAAGTCGGAAATTTGCCAAATTTTTCCCATCGTAACCGGAACGCTCTTCCAGATTATGATGGATCATTCTAAATCATGGCTAATGAAAAAGATTCCTGATGAATTGACCTAATCCAAGCCAAGATATGCCCAAGAACGGATTTTCCTGTTCCCGAACGGATATCTCAACCGGATCATTAAATTTTCCGGAATTTTCTTCACAGCACCCTTCAGACAAGAATTTCCAAGAGGTCCTGAAGAAAGTTCCCACAAAAATGCAGAAACGACAACGAAATAACGTTTTCCGGATTGCTTTTCATACTTTGCAAAGATATTCCGGAAAAATTTCCATATTCAAAATTTTTTCCGCAAATTCGCACCCATCCCTAACATGTCCCCTAAAATTCCTCACAAAACCAAAAAAAGAAGTCCAAATTCAAACAAACGGATAGAAAGATATGAACAAAAATGCTTAAGTATGAAAAAATGTTTCGGCCGGAATTTCTCAAAGATTCAACAGGATAACACCTACCAAAAAATTTATCAGCAACGCCCCACTATGAAGAAAACACAAGTGCAAAAAATCCGGCAGAAAAAACAAATCCATGAAGAGTTATGACATCTACAATCAAAAATGTGTTACTGATCTTCAGTACGTACAGAGTAAAAGTCGGAAATTTGCCAAATTTTTCCCATCGTAACCGGAACGCTTCTTCCAGATTATGATGGATCATTCTAAATCATGGCTAATGAAAAAGATTCCTGATGAATTGACCTAATCCAAGCCAAGATATGCCCAAGAACGGATTTTCCTGTTCCCGAACGGATATCTCAACCGGATCATTAAATTTTCCGGAATTTTCTTCACAGCACCCTTCAGACAAGAATTTCCAAGAGGTCCTGAAGAAAGTTCCCACAAAAATGCAGAAACGACAACGAAATAACGTTTTCCGGATTGCTTTTCATACTTTGCAAAGATATTCCGGAAAAATTTCCATATTCAAAATTTTTTCCGCAAATTCGCACCCATCCCCAACATGTCCCCTAAAATTCCTCACAAAACCAAAAAAAGAAGTCCAAATTCAAACAAACGGATAGAAAGATATGAACAAAAATGCTTAAGTATGAAAAAATGTTTCGGCCGGAATTTCTCAAAGATTCAACAGGATAACACCTACCAAAAAATTTATCAGCAACGCCCCACTATGAAGAAAACACAAGTGCAAAAAATCCGGCAGAAAAAACAAATCCATGAAGAGTTATGACATCTACAATCAAAAATGTGTTACTGATCTTCAGTACGTATAGAGTAAAAGTCGGAAATTTGCCAAATTTTTCCCATCGTAACCGGAACGCTCTTCCAGATTATGATGGGCCATTCTAAATCATGGCTAATGAAAAAGATTCCTGATGAATTGACCTAATCCAAGCCAAGATATGCCCAAGAACGGATTTTCCTGTTCCCGAACGGATATCTCAACCGGATCATTAAATTTTCCGGAATTTTCTTCACAGCACCCTTCAGACAAGAATTTCCAAGAGGTCCTCAAGAAAGTTCCCACAAAAATGCAGAAACGACAACGAAATAACGTTTTCCGGATTGCTTTTCATACTTTGCAAAGATATTCCGGAAAAATTTCCATATTCAAAATTTTTTCCGCAAATTCGCACCCATCCCCTAACATGTCCCCTAAAATTCCTCACAAAACCAAAAAAAGAAGTCCAAATTCAAACAAATGGATAGAAAGATATGAACAAAAATGCTTAAGTATGAAAAAATGTTCGGCCGGAATTTCTCAAAGATTCAACAGGATAACACCTACCAAAAAATTTATCAGCAACGCCCCACTATGAAGAAAACACAAGTGCAAAAAATCCGGCAGAAAAAACAAATCCATGAAGAGTTATGACATCTACAATCAAAAATGTGTTACTGATCTTCAGTACGTATAGAGTAAAAGTCGGAAATTTGCCAAATTTTTCCCATCGTAACCGGAACGCTCTTCCAGATTATGATGGATCATTCTAAATCATGGCTAATGAAAAAGATTCCTGATGAATTGACCTAATCCAAGCCGAGATATGCCCAAGAACGGATTTTCCTGTTCCCGAACGGATATCTCAACCGGATCATTAAATTTTCCGGAATTTTCTTCACAGCACCCTTCAGACAAGAATTTCCAAGAGGTCCTGAAGAAAGTTCCCACAAAAATGCAGAAACGACAACGAAATAACGTTTTCCGGATTGCTTTTCATACTTTGCAAAGATATTCCGGAAAAATTTCCATATTCAAAATTTTTTCCGCAAATTCGCACCCATCCCCAACATGTCCCCTAAAATTCCTCACAAAACCAAAAAAAGAAGTCCAAATTCAAACAAACGGATAGAAAGATATGAACAAAAATGCTTAAGTATGAAAAAATCTTTCGGCCGGAATTTCTCAAAGATTCAACAGGATAACACCTACCAAAAAATTTATCAGCAACGCCCCACTATGAAGAAAACACAAGTGCAAAAAATCCGGCAGAAAAAACAAATCCATGAAGAGTTATGACATCTACAATCAAAAATGTGTTACTGATCTTCAGTACGTATAGAGTAAAAGTCGGAAATTTGCAAATTTTTCCCATCGTAACCGGAAGCTTCTTCCAGATTATGATGGATCATTCTAAATCATGGCTAATGAAAAAGATTCCAGATGAATTGACCTAATCCAAGCCAAGATATGCCCAAGAACGGATTTTCCTGTTCCCGAACGGATATCTCAACCGGATCATTAAATTTTCCGGAATTTTCTTCACAGCACCCTTCAGACAAGAATTTCCAAGAGGTCCTGAAGAAAGTTCCCACAAAAATGCAGAAACGACAACGAAATAACGTTTTCCGGATTGCTTTTCATACTTTGCAAAGATATTCCGGAAAAATTTCCATATTCAAAATTTTTTCCGCAAATTCGCACCCATCCCGTAACATGTCCCCTAAAATTCCTCACAAAACCAAAAAAAGAAGTCCAAATTCTAACAAACGGATAGAAAGATATGAACAAAAATGCTTAAGTATGAAAAAATGTTTCGGCCGGAATTTCTCAAAGATTCAACAGGATAACACCTACCAAAAAATTTATCAGCAACGCCCCACTATGAAGAAAACACAAGTGCAAAAAATCCGGCAGAAAAAACAAATCCATGAAGAGTTATGACATCTACAATCAAAAATGTGTTACTGATCTTCAGTACGTATAGAGTAAAAGTCGGAAATTTGCCAAATTTTTCCCATCGTAACCGGAACGCTCTTCCAGATTATGATGGATCATTCTAAATCATGGCTAATGAAAAAGATTCCTGATGAATTGACCTAATCCAAGCCAAGATATGCCCAAGAACGGATTTTCCTGTTCCCGAACGGATATCTCAACCGGATCATTAAATTTTCCGGAATTTTCTTCACAGCACCCTTCAGACAAGAATTTCCAAGAGGTCCTGAAGAAAGTTCCCACAAAAATGCAGAAACGACAACGAAATAACGTTTTCCGGATTGCTTTTCATACTTTGCAAAGATATTCCGGAAAAATTTCATATTCAAAATTTTTTCCGCAAATTCGCACCCATCCCATAACATGTCCCCTAAAATTCCTCACAAAACCAAAAAAAGAAGTCCAAATTCTAACAAACGGATAGAAAGATATGAACAAAAATGCTTAAGTATGAAAAAATGTTTCGGCCGGAATTTCTCAAAGATTCAACAGGATAACACCTACCAAAAAATTTATCAGCAACGCCCACTATGAAGAAAACACAAGTGCAAAAAATCCGGCAGAAAAAACAAATCCATGAAGAGTTACGACATCTACAATCAAAAATGTGTTACTGATCTTCAGTACGTACAGAGTAAAAGTCGGAAATTTGCCAAATTTTTCCCATCGTAACCGGAAGCTTCTTCCAGATTATGATGGATCATTCTAAATCATGGCTAATGAAAAAGATTCCTGATGAATTGACCTAATCCAAGCCGAGATATGCCCAAGAACGGATTTTCCTGTTCCCGAACGGATATCTCAACCGGATCATTAAATTTTCCGGAATTTTCTTCACAGCACCCTTCAGACAAGAATTTCCAAGAGGTCCTGAAGAAAGTTCCCACAAAAATGCAGAAACGACAACGAAATAACGTTTTCCGGATTGCTTTTCATACTTTGCAAAGATATTCCGGAAAAATTTCCATATTCAAAATTTTTTCCGCAAATTCGCACCCATCCCCAACATGTCCCCTAAAATTCCTCACAAAACCAAAAAAAGAAGTCCAAATTCTAACAAACGAACAGAAAGATATGAACAAAAATGCTTAAGTATGAAAAAATATTTCGGCCGGAGTTTCTCAAAGATTCAACAGGATAACACCTACCAAAAAATTTATCAGCAACGCCCCACTATGAAGAAAACACAAGTGCAAAAAATCCGGCAGAAAAAACAAATCCATGAAGAGTTCTGACATCTACAATCAAAAATGTGTTACTGATCTTCAGTACGTATAGAGTAAAAGTCGGAAATTTGCCAAATTTTTCCCATCGTAACCGGAAGCTCTTCCAGATTATGATGGATCATTCTAAATCATGGCTAATGAAAAAGATTCCTGATGAATTGACCTAATCCAAGCCGAGATATGCCCAAGAACGGATTTTCCTGTTCCCGAACGGATATCTCAACCGGATCATTAAATTTTCCGGAATTTTCTTCACAGCACCCTTCAGACAAGAATTTCCAAGAGGTCCTGAAGAAAGTTCCCACAAAAATGCAGAAACGACAACGAAATAACGTTTTCCGGATTGCTTTTCATACTTTGCAAAGATATTCCGGAAAAATTTCCATATTCAAAATTTTTTCCGCAAATTCGCACCCATCCCATAACATGTCCCCTAAAATTCCTCACAAAACCAAAAAAAGAAGTCCAAATTCAAACAAACGGATAGAAAGATATGAACAAAAATGCTTAAGTATGAAAAAATGTTTCGGCCGGAATTTCTCAAAGATTCAACAGGATAACACCTACCAAAAAATTTATCAGCAACGCCCCACTATGAAGAAAACACAAGTGCAAAAAATCCGGCAGAAAAATCAAATCCATGAAGAGTTATGACATCTACAATCAAAAATGTGTTACTGATCTTCAGTACGTATAGAGTAAAAGTCGGAAATTTGCCAAATTTTTCCCATCGTAACCGGAAGCTTCTTCCAGATTATGATGGATCATTCTAAATCATGGCTAATGAAAAAGATTCCTGATGAATTGACCTAATCCAAGCCGAGATATGCCCAAGAACGGATTTTCCTGTTCCCGAACGGATATCTCAACCGGATCATTAAATTTTCCGGAATTTTCTTCACAGCACCCTTCAGACAAGAATTTCCAAGAGGTCCTGAAGAAAGTTCCCACAAAAATGCAGAAACGACAACGAAATAACGTTTTCCGGATTGCTTTTCATACTTTGCAGATATTCCGGAAAAATTTCCATATTCAAAATTTTTTCCGCAAATTCGCACCCATCCCCCAACATGTCCCCTAAAATTCCTCACAAAACCAAAAAAAAGAAGTCCAAATTCTAACAAACGGATAGAAAGATATGAACAAAAATGCTTAAGTATGAAAAAATCTTTCGGCCGGAATTTCTCAAAGATTCAACAGGATAACACCTACCAAAAAATTTATCAGCAACGCTCCACTATGAAGAAAACACAAGTGCAAAAAATCCGGCAGAAAAATCAAATCCATGAAGAGTTATGACATCTACAATCAAAAATGTGTTACTGATCTTCAGTACGCATAGAGTAAAAGTCGGAAATTTGCCAAATTTTTCCCATCGTAACCGGAACGCTCTTCCAGATTATGATGGATCATTCTAAATCATGGCTAATGAAAAAGATTCCTGATGAATTGACCTAATCCAAGCCGAGATATGCCCAAGAACGGATTTTCCTGTTCCCGAACGGATATCTCAACCGGATCATTAAATTTTCCGGAATTTTCTTCACAGCACCCTTCAGACAAGAATTTCCAAGAGGTCCTGAAGAAAGTTCCCACAAAAATGCAGAAACGACAACGAAATAACGTTTTCCGGATTGCTTTTCATACTTTGCAAAGATATTCCGGAAAAATTTCCATATTCAAAATTTTTTCCGCAAATTCGCACCCATCCCAACATGTCCCCTAAAATTCCTCACAAAACCAAAAAAAGAAGTCCAAATTCTAACAAACGGATAGAAAGATATGAACAAAAATGCTTAAGTATGAAAAAATCTTTCGGCCGGAATTTCTCAAAGATTCAACAGGATAACACCTACCAAAAAATTTATCAGCAACGCCCCACTATGAAGAAAACACAAGTGCAAAAAATCCGGCAGAAAAAACAAATCCATGAAGAGTTATGACATCTACAATCAAAAATGTGTTACTGATCTTCAGTACGTATAGAGTAAAAGTCGGAAATTTGCCAAATTTTTCCCATCGTAACCGGAACGCTCTTCCAGATTATGATGGATCATTCTAAATCATGGCTAATGAAAAAGATTCCTGATGAATTGACCTAATCCAAGCCAAGATATGCCCAAGAACGGATTTTCCTGTTCCCGAACGGATATCTCAACCGGATCATTAAATTTTCCGGAATTTTCTTCACAGCACCCTTCAGACAAGAATTTCCAAGAGGTCCTGAAGAAAGTTCCCACAAAAATGCAGAAACGACAACGAAATAACGTTTTCCGGATTGCTTTTCATACTTTGCAAAGATATTCCGGAAAAATTTCCATATTCAAAATTTTTTCCGCAAATTCGCACCCATCCCACAACATGTCCCCTAAAATTCCTCACAAAACCAAAAAAAGAAGTCCAAATTCTAACAAACGAATAGAAAGATATCAACAAAAATGCTTAAGTATGAAAAAATCTTTCGGCCGGAATTTTTCAAAGATTCAACAGGATAACACCTACCAAAAAATTTATCAGCAACGCTCCACTATGAAGAAAACACAAGTGCAAAAAATCCGGCAGAAAAAACAAATCCATGAAGAGTTACGACATCTACAATCAAAAATGTGTTACTGATCTTCAGTACGCACAGAGTAAAAGTCGGAAATTTGCCAAATTTTTCCCATCGTAACCGGAAGCTTCTTCCAGATTATGATGGATCATTCTAAATCATGGCTAATGAAAAAGATTCCTGATGAATTGACCTAATCCAAGCCGAGATATGCCCAAGAACGGATTTTCCTGTTCCCGAACGGATATCTCAACCGGATCATTAAATTTTCCGGAATTTTCTTCACAGCACCCTTCAGACAAGAATTTCCAAGAGGTCCTGAAGAAAGTTCCCACAAAAATGCAGAAACGACAACGAAATAACGTTTTCCGGATTGCTTTTCATACTTTGCAAAGATATTCCGGAAAAATTTCCATATTCAAAATTTTTTCCGCAAATTCGCACCCATCCCACAACATGTCCCCTAAAATTCCTCACAAAACCAAAAAAAGAAGTCCAAATTCTAACAAACGAATAGAAAGATATCAACAAAAATGCTTAAGTATGAAAAAATCTTTCGCCCGGAATTTTTCAAAGATTCAACAGGATAACACCTACCAAAAAATTTATCAGCAACGCCCCACTATGAAGAAAACACAAGTGCAAAAAATCCGGCAGAAAAAACAAATCCATGAAGAGTTATGACATCTACAATCAAAAATGTGTTACTGATCTTCAGTACGTATAGAGTAAAAGTCGGAAATTTGCCAAATTTTTCCCATCGTAACCGGAACGCTCTTCCAGATTATGATGGGCCATTCTAAATCATGGCTAATGAAAAAGATTCCTGATGAATTGACCTAATCCAAGCCGAGATATGCCCAAGAACGAATTTTCCTGTTCCCGAACGGATATCTCAACCGGATCATTAAATTTTCCGGAATTTTCTTCACAGCACCCTTCAGACAAGAATTTCCAAGAGGTCCTGAAGAAAGTTCCCACAAAAATGCAGAAACGACAACGAAATAACGTTTTCCGGATTGCTTTTCATACTTTGCAAAGATATTCCGGAAAAATTTCGATATTGAAAATTTTTTCCGCAAATTCGCACCCATCCCCCAACATGTTCCCTAAAATTCCTCACAAAACCAAAAAAAGAAGTCCAAATTCTAACAAACGAATAGAAAGATATCAACAAAAATGCTTAAGTATGAAAAAATCTTTCGGCCGGAATTTTTCAAAGATTCAACAGGATAACACCTACCAAAAAATTTATCAGCAACGCTCCACTATGAAGAAAACACAAGTGCAAAAAATTCGGCAGAAAAAACAAAGCCATTAGGAGTTACGACATCTGCAATCAAAAATGTGTTACTGATCTTCAGTACGTATAGAGTAAAAGTCGGAAATTTGCCAAATTTTTCCCATCGTAACCGGAAGCTTCTTCCAGATTATGATGGATCATTCTAAATCATGGCTAATGAAAAAGATTCCTGATGAATTGACCTAATCCAAGCCAAGATATGCCCAAGAACGGATTTTCCTGTTCCCGAACGGATATCTCAACCGGATCATTAAATTTTCCGGAATTTTCTTCACAGCACCCTTCAGACAAGAATTTCCAAGAGGTCCTGAAGAAAGTTCCCACAAAAATGCAGAAACGACAACGAAATAACGTTTTCCGGATTGCTTTTCATACTTTGCAAAGATATTCCGGAAAAATTTCCATATTCAAAATTTTTTCCGCAAATTCGCACCCATCCCCCAACATGTCCCCTAAAATTCCTCACAAAACCAAAAAAAGAAGTCCAAATTCTAACAAACGGATAGAAAGATATGAACAAAAATGCTTAAGTATGAAAAAATGTTTCGGCCGGAATTTCTCAAAGATTCAACAGGATAACACCTACCAAAAAATTTATCAGCAACGCCCCACTATGAAGAAAACACAAGTGCAAAAAATCCGGCAGAAAAAACAAATCCATGAAGAGTTATGACATCTACAATCAAAAATGTGTTACTGATCTTCAGTACGTATAGAGTAAAAGTCGGAAATTTGCCAAATTTTTCCCATCGTAACCGGAAGCTTCTTCCAGATTATGATGGATCATTCTAAATCATGGCTAATGAAAAAGATTCCTGATGAATTGACCTAATCCAAGCCGAGATATGCCCAAGAACGGATTTTCCTGTTCCCGAACGGATATCTCAACCGGATCATTAAATTTTCCGGAATTTTCTTCACAGCACCCTTCAGACAAGAATTTCCAAGAGGTCCTGAAGAAAGTTCCCACAAAAATGCAGAAACGACAACGAAATAACGTTTTCCGGATTGCTTTTCATACTTTGCAAAGATATTCCGGAAAAATTTCCATATTCAAAATTTTTTCCGCAAATTCGCACCCATCCCCAACATGTCCCCTAAAATTCCTCACAAAACCAAAAAAAGAAGTCCAAATTCAAACAAACGGATAGAAAGATATGAACAAAAATGCTTAAGTATGAAAAAATATTTCGGCCGGAATTTCTCAAAGATTCAACAGGATAACACCTACCAAAAAATTTATCAGCAACGCTCCACTATGAAGAAAACACAAGTGCAAAAAATTCGGCAGAAAAAACAAAGCCATTAGGAGTTACGACATCTGCAATCAAAAATGTGTTACTGATCTTCAGTACGCACAGAGTAAAAGTCGGAAATTTGCCAAATTTTTCCCATCGTAACCGGAAGCTTCTTCCAGATTATGATGGATCATTCTAAATCATGGCTAATGAAAAAGATTCCTGATGAATTGACCTAATCCAAGCCGAGATATGCCCAAGAACGGATTTTCCTGTTCCCGAACGGATATCTCAACCGGATCATTAAATTTTCCGGAATTTTCTTCACAGCACCCTTCAGACAAGAATTTCCAAGAGGTCCTGAAGAAAGTTCCCACAAAAATGCAGAAACGACAACGAAATAACGTTTTCCGGATTGCTTTTCATACTTTGCAAAGATATTCCGGAAAAATTTCCATATTCAAAATTTTTTCCGCAAATTCGCATCCATCCCGCAACATGTCCCCTAAAATTCCTCACAAAACCAAAAAAAGAAGTCCAAATTCTAACAAACGGATAGAAAGATATGAACAAAAATGCTTAAGTATGAAAAAATCTTTCGGCCGGAATTTCTCAAAGATTCAACAGGATAACACCTACCAAAAAATTTATCAGCAACGCCCCACTATGAAGAAAACACAAGTGCAAAAAATCCGGCAGAAAAAACAAATCCATGAAGAGTTCTGACATCTACAATCAAAAATGTGTTACTGATCTTCAGTACGTATAGAGTAAAAGTCGGAAATTTGCTAAATTTTTCCCATCGTAACCGGAACGCTCTTCCAGATTATGATGGGCCATTCTAAATCATGGCTAATGAAAAAGATTCCTGATGAATTGACCTAATCCAAGCCAAGATATGCCCAAGAACGGATTTTCCTGTTCCCGAACGGATATCTCAACCGGATCATTAAATTTTCCGGAATTTTCTTCACAGCACCCTTCAGACAAGAATTTCCAAGAGGTCCTGAAGAAAGTTCCCACAAAAATGCAGAAACGACAACGAAATAACGTTTTCCGGATTGCTTTTCATACTTTGCAAAGATATTCCGGAAAAATTTTCATATTCAAAATTTTTTCCGCAAATTCGCACCCATCCCATAACATGTCCCCTAAAATTCCTCACAAAACCAAAAAAAGAAGTCCAAATTCAAACAAATGGATAGAAAGATATGAACAAAAATGCTTAAGTATGAAAAAATGTTTCGGCCGGAATTTCTCAAAGATTCAACAGGATAACACCTACCAAAAAATTTATCAGCAACGCCCCACTATGAAGAAAACACAAGTGCAAAAAATCCGGCAGAAAAAACAAATCCATGAAGAGTTACGACATCTACAATCAAAAATGTGTTACTGATCTTCAGTACGTATAGAGTAAAAGTCGGAAATTTGCCAAATTTTTCCCATCGTAACCGGAACGCTCTTCCAGATTATGATGGATCATTCTAAATCATGGCTAATGAAAAAGATTCCTGATGAATTGACCTAATCCAAGCCAAGATATGCCCAAGAACGGATTTTCCTGTTCCCGAACGGATATCTCAACCGGATCATTAAATTTTCCGAAATTTTCTTCACAGCACCCTTCAGACAAGAATTTCCAAGAGGTCCTGAAGAAAGTTCCCACAAAAATGCAGAAACGACAACGAAATAACGTTTTCCGGATTGCTTTTCATACTTTGCAAAGATATTCCGGAAAAATTTCCATATTCAAAATTTTTTCCGCAAATTCGCACCCATCCCCCAACATGTCCCCTAAAATTCCTCACAAAACCAAAAAAAGAAGTCCAAATTCTAACAAACGAATAGAAAGATATCAACAAAAATGCTTAAGTATGAAAAAATCTTTCGGCCGGAATTTTTCAAAGATTCAACAGGATAACACCTACCAAAAAATTTATCAGCAACGCTCCACTATGAAGAAAACACAAGTGCAAAAAATTCGGCAGAAAAAACAAAGCCATTAGGAGTTACGACATCTGCAATCAAAAATGTGCTAGTGATCTTCAGTGTGCACAGAGTAAAAGTCGGAAATTTGCCAAATTTTTCCCATCGTAACCGGAAGCTTCTTCCAGATTATGATGGATCATTCTAAATCATGGCTAATGAAAAAGATTCCTGATGAATTGACCTAATCCAAGCCGAGATATGCCCAAGAACGGATTTTCCTGTTCCCGAACGGATATCTCAACCGGATCATTAAATTTTCCGGAATTTTCTTCACAGCACCCTTCAGACAAGAATTTCCAAGAGGTCCTGAAGAAAGTTCCCACAAAAATGCAGAAACGACAACGAAATAACGTTTTCCGGATTGCTTTTCATACTTTGCAAAGATATTCCGGAAAAATTTCCATATTCAAAATTTTTTCCGCAAATTCGCACCCATCCCCTAACATGTCCCCTAAAATTCCTCACAAAACCAAAAAAAGAAGTCCAAATTCAAACAAATGGATAGAAAGATATGAACAAAAATGCTTAAGTATGAAAAAATGTTTCAGGCGGAATTTCTCAAAGATTCAACAGGATAACACCTACCAAAAAATTTATCAGCAACGCCCCACTATGAAGAAAACACAAGTGCAAAAAATCCGGCAGAAAAAACAAATCCATGAAGAGTTATGACATCTACAATCAAAAATGTGTTACTGATCTTCAGTACGTATAGAGTAAAAGTCGGAAATTTGCCAAATTTTTCCCATCGTAACCGGAACGCTCTTCCAGATTATGATGGGCCATTCTAAATCATGGCTAATGAAAAAGATTCCTGATGAATTGACCTAATCCAAGCCAAGATATGCCCAAGAACGGATTTTCCTGTTCCCGAACGGATATCTCAACCGGATCATTAAATTTTCCGGAATTTTCTTCACAGCACCCTTCAGACAAGAATTTCCAAGAGGTCCTGAAGAAAGTTCCCACAAAAATGCAGAAACGACAACGAAATAACGTTTTCCGTATTGCTTTTCATACTTTGCAAAGATATTCCGGAAAAATTTCCATATTCAAAATTTTTTCCGCAAATTCGCACCCATCCCCAACATGTCCCCTAAAATTCCTCACAAAACCAAAAAAAGAAGTCCAAATTCAAACAAACGGATAGAAAGATATGAACAAAAATGCTTAAGTATGAAAAAATCTTTCGGCCGGAATTTCTCAAAGATTCAACAGGATAACACCTACCAAAAAATTTATCAGCAACGCCCCACTACGAAGAAAACACAAGTGCAAAAAATCCGGCAGAAAAATCAAATCCATGAAGAGTTACGACATCTACAATCAAAAATGTGTTACTGATCTTCAGTACGTATAGAGTAAAAGTCGGAAATTTGCCAAATTTTTCCCATCGTAACCGGAACGCTCTTAGAGATTATGATGGGCCATTCTAAATCATGGCTAATGAAAAAGATTCCTGATGAATTGACCTAATCCAAGCCGAGATATGCCCAAGAACGAATTTTCCTGTTCCCGAACGGATATCTCAACCGGATCATTAAATTTTCCGGAATTTTCTCCACAGCACCCTTCAGACAAGAGTTTCCAAGAGGTCCTGAAGAAAGTTCCCACAAAAATGCAGAAACGACAACGAAATAACGTTTTCCGGATTGCTTTTCATACTTTGCAAAGATATTCCGGAAAAATTTCCATATTCAAAATTTTTTCCGCAAATTCGCACCCATCCCACAACATGTCCCCTAAAATTCCTCACAAAACCAAAAAAAGAAGTCCAAATTCAAACAAACGGATAGAAAGATATGAACAAAAATGCTTAAGTATGAAAAAATCTTTCGGCCGGAATTTCTCAAAGATTCAACAGGATAACACCTACCAAAAAATTTATCAGCAACGCTCCACTATGAAGAAAACACAAGTGCAAAAAATCCGGCAGAAAAATCAAATCCATGAAGAGTTACGACATCTACAATCAAAAATGTGTTACTGATCTTCAGTACGTATAGAGTAAAAGTCGGAAATTTGCCAAATTTTTCCCATCGTAACCGGAAGCTTCTTCCAGATTATGATGGATCATTCTAAATCATGGCTAATGAAAAAGATTCCTGATGAATTGACCTAATCCAAGCCGAGATATGCCCAAGAACGGATTTTCCTGTTCCCGAACGGATATCTCAACCGGATCATTAAATTTTCCGGAATTTTCTTCACAGCACCCTTCAGACAAGAATTTCCAAGAGGTCCTGGAGAAAGTATCCACAAAAAGGCAGAAACGACAACGAAATAACGTTTTCCGGATTGCTTTTCATACTTTGGAAAGATATTCCGGGAAAATTTTCATATTCAAAATTTTTTCCGCAAATTCGCACCCATCCCATAACATGTCCCCTAAAATTCCTCACAAAACCAAAAAAAGAAGTCCAAATTCAAACAAATGGATAGAAAGATATGAACAAAAATGCTTAAGTATGAAAACATGTTTCGGGCGGAATTTCTCAAAGATTCAACAGGATAACACCTACCAAAAAATTTATCAGCAACGCCCCACTACGAAGAAAACACAAGTGCAAAAAATCCGGCAGAAAAATCAAATCCATGAAGAGTTACGACATCTACAATCAAAAATGTGTTACTGATCTTCAGTACGTATAGAGTAAAAGTCGGAAATTTGAAAAATTTTTCCCATCGTAACCGGAACGCTTCTTCCAGATTATGATGGATCATTCTAAATCATGGCTAATGAAAAAGATTCCTGATGAATTGACCTAATCCAAGCCAAGATATGCCCAAGAACGGATTTTCCTGTTCCCGAACGGATATCTCAACCGGATCATTAAATTTTCCGGAATTTTCTTCACAGCACCCTTCAGACAAGAGTTTGCAAGAGGTCCTGAAGAAAGTTCCCACAAAAATGCAGAAACGACAACGAAATAACGTTTTCCGTATTGCTTTTCATACTTTGCAAAGATATTCCGGAAAAATTTCCATATACAAAATTTTTTCCGCAAATTCGCACCCATTCCCTAACATGTCCCCTAAAATTCCTCACAAAACCAAAAAAAGAAGTCCAAATTCAAACAAATGGATAGAAAGATATGAACAAAAATGCTTAAGTATGAAAAAATGTTTCGGCCGGAATTTCTCAAAGATTCAACAGGATAACACCTACCAAAAAATTTATCAGCAACGCCCCACTACGAAGAAAACACAAGTGCAAAAAATCCGGCAGAAAAAACAAATCCATGAAGAGTTATGACATCTACAATCAAAAATGTGTTACTGATCTTCAGTACGCACAGAGTAAAAGTCGGAAATTTGCCATATTTTTCCCATCGTAACCGGAAGCTTCTTCCAGATTATGATGGATCATTCTAAATCATGGCTAATGAAAAAGATTCCTGATGAATTGACCTAATCCAAGCCGAGATATGCCCAAGAACGGATTTTCCTGTTCCCGAACGGATATCTCAACCGGATCATTAAATTTTCCGGAATTTTCTTCACAGCACCCTTCAGACAAGAATTTCCAAGAGGTCCTGAAGAAAGTTCCCACAAAAATGCAGAAACGACAACGAAATAACGTTTTCCGGATTGCTTTTCATACTTTGCAAAGATATTCCGGAAAAATTTACATATTCAAAATTTTTTCCGCAAATTCGCACCCATCCCACACATGTCCCCTAAAATTCCTCACAAAACCAAAAAAAGAAGTCCAAATTCAAACAAATGGATAGAAAGATATGAACAAAAATGCTTAAGTATGAAAAAATGTTTCGGCCGGAATTTCTCAAAGATTCAACAGGATAACACCTACCAAAAAATTTATCAGCAACGCCCCACTATGAAGAAAACACAAGTGCAAAAAATCCGGCAGAAAAAACAAATCCATGAAGAGTTACGACATCTACAATCAAAAATGTGTTACTGATCTTCAGTACGTATAGAGTAAAAGTCGGAAATTTGCCAAATTTTTCCCATCGTAACCGGAAGCTTCTTCCAGATTATGATGGATCATTCTAAATCATGGCTAATGAAAAAGATTCCTGATGAATTGACCTAATCCAAGCCGAGATATGCCCAAGAACGGATTTTCCTGTTCCCGAACGGATATCTCAACCGGATCATTAAATTTTCCGGAATTTTCTTCACAGCACCCTTCAGACAAGAATTTCCAAGAGGTCCTGAAGAAAGTTCCCACAAAAATGCAGAAACGACAACGAAATAACGTTTTCCGGATTGCTTTTCATACTTTGCAAAGATATTCCGGAAAAATTTCCATATTCAAATTTTTTCCGCAAATTCGCACCCATCCCCTAACATGTCCCCTAAAATTCCTCACAAAACCAAAAAAAGAAGTCCAAATTCAAACAAATGGATAGAAAGATATGAACAAAAATGCTTAAGTATGAAAAAATCTTTCGGCCGGAATTTCTCAAAGATTCAACAGGATAACACCTACCAAAAAATTTATCAGCAACGCCCCACTATGAAGAAAACACAAGTGCAAAAAATCCGGCAGAAAAAACAAATCCATGAAGAGTTACGACATCTACAATCAAAAATGTGTTACTGATCTTCAGTACGTATAGAGTAAAAGTCGGAAATTTGCCAAATTTTTCCCATCGTAACCGGAACGCTCTTCCAGATTATGATGGGCCATTCTAAATCATGGCTAATGAAAAAGATTCCTGATGAATTGACCTAATCCAAGCCGAGATATGCCCAAGAACGAATTTTAATGTTCCCGAACGGATATCTCAACCGGATCATTAAATTTTCCGGAATTTTCTTCACAGCACCCTTCAGACAAGAATTTCCAAGAGGTCCTGGAGAAAGTATCCACAAAAAGGCAGAAACGACAACGAAATAACGTTTTCCGGATTGCTTTTCATACTTTGGAAAGATATTCCGGGAAAATTTTCATATTCGAAATTTTTTCCGCAAATTCGCACCCATCCCATCACATGTCCCCCAAAATTCCTCACAAAACCAAAAAAAGAAGTCCAAATTCAAACAAATGGATAGAAAGATATGAACAAAAATGCTTAAGTATGAAAAAATGTTTCGGCCGGAATTTCTCAAAGATTCAACAGGATAACACCTACCAAAAAATTTATCAGCAACGCCCCACTATGAAGAAAACACAAGTGCAAAAAATCCGGCAGAAAAATCAAATCCATGAAGAGTTACGACATCTACAATCAAAAATGTGTTACTGATCTTCAGTACGTATAGAGTAAAAGTCGGAAATTTGCCAAATTTTTCCCATCGTAACCGGAAGCTTCTTCCAGATTATGATGGATCATTCTAAATCATGGCTAATGAAAAAGATTCCTGATGAATTGACCTAATCCAAGCCGAGATATGCCCAAGAACGGATTTTCCTGTTCCCGAACGGATATCTCAACCGGATCATTAAATTTTCCGGAATTTTCTTCACAGCACCCTTCAGACAAGAATTTCCAAGAGGTCCTGAAGAAAGTTCCCACAAAAATGCAGAAACGACAACGAAATAACGTTTTCCGGATTGCTTTTCATACTTTGCAAAGATATTCCGGAAAAATTTCCATATTCAAAATTTTTTCCGCAAATTCGCACCCATCCCAACATGTCCCCTAAAATTCCTCACAAAACCAAAAAAAGAAGTCCAAATTCTAACAAACGGATAGAAAGATATGAACAAAAATGCTTAAGTATGAAAAAATGTTTCGGCCGGAATTTCTCAAAGATTCAACAGGATAACACCTACCAAAAAATTTATCAGCAACGCCCCACTATGAAGAAAACACAAGTGCAAAAAATCCGGCAGAAAAAACAAATCCATGAAGAGTTATGACATCTACAATCAAAAATGTGTTACTGATCTTCAGTACGCACAGAGTAAAAGTCGGAAATTTGCCAAATTTTTCGCATCGTAACCGGAAGCTTCTTCCAGATTATGATGGATCATTCTAAATCATGGCTAATGAAAAAGATTCCTGATGAATTGACCTAATCCAAGCCGAGATATGCCCAAGAACGGATTTTCCTGTTCCCGAACGGATATCTCAACCGGATCATTAAATTTTCCGGAATTTTCTTCACAGCACCCTTCAGACAAGAATTTCCAAGAGGTCCTGAAGAAAGTTCCCACAAAAATGCAGAAACGACAACGAAATAACGTTTTCCGGATTGCTTTTCATACTTTGCAAAGATATTCCGGAAAAATTTCCATATTCGAAATTTTTTCCGCAAATTCGCACCCATCCCCCAACATGTCCCCTAAAATTCCTCACAAAACCAAAAAAAGAAGTCCAAATTCTAACAAACGGATAGAAAGATATGAACAAAAATGCTTAAGTATGAAAAAATGTTTCGGCCGGAATTTCTCAAAGATTCAACAGGATAACACCTACCAAAAAATTTATCAGCAACGCCCCACTATGAAGAAAACACAAGTGCAAAAAATCCGGCAGAAAAAACAAATCCATGAAGAGTTATGACATCTACAATCAAAAATGTGTTACTGATCTTCAGTACGTATAGAGTAAAAGTCGGAAATTTGCCAAATTTTTCCCATCGTAACCGGAAGCTTCTTCCAGATTATGATGGATCATTCTAAATCATGGCTAATGAAAAAGATTCCTGATGAATTGACCTAATCCAAGCCGAGATATGCCCAAGAACGGATTTTCCTGTTCCCGAACGGATATCTCAACCGGATCATTAAATTTTCCGGAATTTTCTTCACAGCACCCTTCAGACAAGAATTTCCAAGAGGTCCTGAAGAAAGTTCCCACAAAAATGCAGAAACGACAACGAAATAACGTTTTCCGGATTGCTTTTCATACTTTGCAAAGATATTCCGGAAAAATTTCCATATTCAAAATTTTTTCCGCAAATTCGCACCCATCCCTAACATGTCCCCTAAAATTCCTCACAAAACCAAAAAAAGAAGTCCAAATTCTAACAAACGGATAGAAAGATATGAACAAAAATGCTTAAGTATGAAAAAATCTTTCGGCCGGAATTTCTCAAAGATTCAACAGGATAACACCTACCAAAAAATTTATCAGCAACGCCCCACTATGAAGAAAACACAAGTGCAAAAAATCCGGCAGAAAAAACAAATCCATGAAGAGTTATGACATCTACAATCAAAAATGTGTTACTGATCTTCAGTACGCACAGAGTAAAAGTCGGAAATTTGCCAAATTTTTCCCATCGTAACCGGAAGCTTCTTCCAGATTATGATGGATCATTCTAAATCATGGCTAATGAAAAAGATTCCTGATGAATTGACCTAATCCAAGCCGAGATATGCCCAAGAACGGATTTTCCTGTTCCCGAACGGATATCTCAACCGGATCATTAAATTTTCCGGAATTTTCTTCACAGCACCCTTCAGACAAGAATTTCCAAGAGGTCCTGAAGAAAGTTCCCACAAAAATGCAGAAACGACAACGAAATAACGTTTTCCGGATTGCTTTTCATACTTTGCAAAGATATTCCGGAAAAATTTCCATATTCAAAATTTTTTCCGCAAATTCGCACCCATCCCCAACATGTCCCCTAAAATTCCTCACAAAACCAAAAAAAGAAGTCCAAATTCTAACAAACGGATAGAAAGATATGAACAAAAATGCTTAAGTATGAAAAAATCTTTCGGCCGGAATTTCTCAAAGATTCAACAGGATAACACCTACCAAAAAATTTATCAGCAACGCCCCACTATGAAGAAAACACAAGTGCAAAAAATCCGGCAGAAAAAACAAATCCATGAAGAGTTATGACATCTACAATCAAAAATGTGTTACTGATCTTCAGTACGTATAGAGTAAAAGTCGGAAATTTGCCAAATTTTTCCCATCGTAACCGGAAGCTTCTTCCAGATTATGATGGATCATTCTAAATCATGGCTAATGAAAAAGATTCCTGATGAATTGACCTAATCCAAGCCGAGATATGCCCAAGAACGGATTTTCCTGTTCCCGAACGGATATCTCAACCGGATCATTAAATTTTCCGGAATTTTCTTCACAGCACCCTTCAGACAAGAATTTCCAAGAGGTCCTGAAGAAAGTTCCCACAAAAATGCAGAAACGACAACGAAATAACGTTTTCCGGATTGCTTTTCATACTTTGCAGAGATATTCCGGAAAAATTTCCATATTCAAAATTTTTTCCGCAAATTCGCACCCATCACCCAACATGTCCCCTAAAATTCCTCACAAAACCAAAAAAAGAAGTCCAAATTCTAACAAACGAATAGAAAGATATGAACAAAAATGCTTAAGTACGAAAAAATCCTTCGGCCGGAATTTCTCAAAGATTCAACAGGATAATACCTACCACAAAATTTATCAGCAACGCTCCACTATCAAGAAAACACAAGTGCAAAAAATCCGGCAGAAAAATCAAATCCATGAAGAGTTACGACATCTACAATCAAAAACGTGTTACTGATCTTCAGTACGCACAGAGTAAAAGTCGGAAATTCGCCGAATTTTTCTCATCGTAACCGGAAGCTTCTCCCAGATTATGATGGATCATTCTAACTCATGGCTAATGAAAAAAATTCCTGATGAATTGACCTAATCCAAGCCGAGATATGCCCAAGAACGGATTTTCCTGTTCCCGAACGGATATCTCAACCGGATCATTAAATTTTCCGGAATTTTCTTCACACGACCCCTCAGACAAGAATTTCCAAGAGCTCCTGAAGAATGTTCCCACAAAAATGCAGAAACGACAACGAAATAACGTTTTCCGGATTGCTTTTCATACTTTGCAAAGATATTCCGGAGAAATTTCCATATTCGAAATTTTTTCCGCAAATTCGCACCCATCCCCCAACATGTTCCCTAAAATTCCTCACAAAACCAAAAAAAGAAGTCCAAATTCTAACAAACGAATAGAAAGATATGAACAAAAATGCTTAAGTATGAAAAAATATTTCGGCCGGAATTTCTCAAAGATTCAACAGGATAACACCTACCAAAAAATTTATCAGCAACGCCCCACTATGAAGAAAACACAAGTGCAAAAAATCCGGCAGAAAAAACAAATCCATGAAGAGTTATGACATCTACAATCAAAAATGTGTTACTGATCTTCAGTACGTATAGAGTAAAAGTCGGAAATTTGCCAAATTTTTCCCATCGTAACCGGAAGCTTCTTCCAGATTATGATGGATCATTCTAAATCATGGCTAATGAAAAAGATTCCTGATGAATTGACCTAATCCAAGCCGAGATATGCCCAAGAACGGATTTTCCTGTTCCCCAACGGATATATCAACCGGATCATTAAATTTTCCGGAATTTTCTTCACAGCACCCTTCAGACAAGAATTTCCAAGAGGTCCTGAAGAAAGTTCCCACAAAAATGCAGAAACGACAACGAAATAACGTTTTCCGGATTGCTTTTCATACTTTGCAAAGATATTCCGGAAAAATTTCCATATTCAAAATTTTTTCCGCAAATTCGCACCCATCCCACAACATGTCCCCAAAAATTCCTCACAAAACCAAAAAAAGAAGTCCAAATTCTAACAAACGAATAGAAAGATATGAACAAAAATGCTTAAGTATGAAAAAATCTTTCGGCCGGAATTTCTCAAAGATTCAACAGGATAACACCTACCAAAAAATTTATCAGCAACGCTCCACTATCAAGAAAACACAAGTGCAAAAAATCCGGCAGAAAAATCAAATCCATGAAGAGTTACGACATCTACAATCAAAAACGTGTTACTGATCTTCAGTACGCACAGAGTAAAAGTCGGAAATTTGCCAAAGTTTTCCCATCGTAACCGGAAGCTTCTTCCAGATTATGATGGATCATTCTAAATCATGGCTAATGAAAAAGATTCCTGATGAATTGACCTAATCCAAGCCGAGATATGCCCAAGAACGGTTTTCCTGTTCCCCAACGGATATATCAACCGGACCATTAAATTTTCCGGAATTTTCTTCACAGCACCCTTTAGACAAGAATTTCCAAGAGGTCCTCAAGAAAGTTCCCACAAAAATGCAGAAACGACAACGAAATAACGTTTTCCGGATTGCTTTTCATACTTTGCAGAGATATTCCGGAAAAATTTCCATATTCAAAATTTTTTCCGCAAATTCGCACCCATCACCCAACATGTCCCCTAAAATTCCTCACAAAACCAAAAAAAGAAGTCCAAATTCTAACAAACGAATAGAAAGATATGAATAAAAATGCTTAAGTATGAAAAAATATTTCGGCCCGAATTTCTCAAAGATTCAACAGGACAACACCTACCAAAAAATTTATCAGCAACGCCCCACTATGAAGAAAACACAAGTGCAAAAAATCCGGCAGAAAAAACAAATCCATGAAGAGTTATGACATCTACAATCAAAAATGTGTTACTGATCTTCAGTACGTATAGAGTAAAAGTCGGAAATTTGCCAAATTTTTCCCATCGTAACCGGAAGCTTCTTCCAGATTATGATGGATCATTCTAAATCATGGCTAATGAAAAAGATTCCTGATGAATTGACCTAATCCAAGCCGAGATATGCCCAAGAACGGTTTTCCTGTTCCCCAACGGATATATCAACCGGACCATTAAATTTTCCGGAATTTTCTTCACAGCACCCTTTAGACAAGAATTTCCAAGAGGTCCTCAAGAAAGTTCCCACAAAAATGCAGAAACGACAACGAAATAACGTTTTCCGGA
The DNA here is from genome assembly GCA_037389465.1 of Baylisascaris procyonis. NCBI lineage: Eukaryota > Metazoa > Nematoda > Chromadorea > Rhabditida > Ascarididae > Baylisascaris > Baylisascaris procyonis. Next base: position 667,214 of record JAZARR010000247.1, read on the forward strand.
TTGCTTTTCATACTTTGCAAAGATATTCCGGAAAAATTTCCATATTCAAAATTTTTTCCGCAAATTCGCACCCATCACCCAACATGTCCCCTAAAATTCCTCACAAAACCAAAAAAAGAAGTCCAAATTCTAACAAACGAATAGAAAGATATGAACAAAAATGCTTAAGTACGAAAAAATCCTTCGGCCGGAATTTCTCAAAGATTCAACAGGATAACACCTACCACAAAATTTATCAGCAACGCCCCACTATGAAGAAAACACAAGTGCAAAAAATCCGGCAGAAAAATCAAATCCATGAAGAGTTATGACATCTACAATCAAAAATGTGTTACTGATCTTCAGTACGCACAGAGTAAAAGTCGGAAATTTGCCAAATTTTTCCCATCGTAACCGGAAGCTTCTTCCAGATTATGATGGATCATTCTAAATCATGGCTAATGAAAAAGATTCCTGATGAATTGACCTAATCCAAGCCGAGATATGCCCAAGAACGGATTTTCCTGTTCCCGAACGGATATCTCAACCGGATCATTAAATTTTCCGGAATTTTCTTCACAGCACCCTTCAGACAAGAATTTCCAAGAGGTCCTGAAGAAAGTTCCCACAAAAATGCAGAAACGACAACGAAATAACGTTTTCCGGATTGCTTTTCATACTTTGCAAAGATATTCCGGAGAAATTTCCATATTCAAAATTTTTTCCGCAAATTCGCACCCATCCCCTAACATGTCCCCTAAAATTCCTCACAAAACCAAAAAAAGAAGTCCAAATTCTAACAAACGAATAGAAAGATATGAACAAAAATGCTTAAGTATGAAAAAATGTTTCGGCCGGAATTTCTCAAAGATTCAACAGGATAACACCTACCAAAAAATTTATCAGCAACGCCCCACTATGAAGAAAACACAAGTGCAAAAAATCCGGCAGAAAAATCAAATCCATGAAGAGTTATGACATCTACAATCAAAAATGTGTTACTGATCTTCAGTACGTATAGAGTAAAAGTCGGAAATTTGCCAAATTTTTCCCATCGTAACCGGAAGCTTCTTCCAGATTATGATGGATCATTCTAAATCATGGCTAATGAAAAAGATTCCTGATGAATTGACCTAATCCAAGCCGAGATATGCCCAAGAACGGATTTTCCTGTTCCCGAACGGATATCTCAACCGGATCATTAAATTTTCCGGAATTTTCTTCACAGCACCCTTCAGACAAGAATTTCCAAGAGGTCCTGAAGAAAGTTCCCACAAAAATGCAGAAACGACAACGAAATAACGTTTTCCGGATTGCTTTTCATACTTTGCAAAGATATTCCGGAAAAATTTCCATATTCAAAATTTTTTCCGCAAATTCGCACCCATCCCCAACATGTCCCCTAAAATTCCTCACAAAACCAAAAAAAGAAGTCCAAATTCTAACAAACGGATAGAAAGATATGAACAAAAATGCTTAAGTATGAAAAAATGTTTCGGCCGGAATTTCTCAAAGATTCAACAGGATAACACCTACCAAAAAATTTATCAGCAACGCCCCACTATGAAGAAAACACAAGTGCAAAAAATCCGGCAGAAAAAACAAATCCATGAAGAGTTATGACATCTACAATCAAAAATGTGTTACTGATCTTCAGTACGTATAGAGTAAAAGTCGGAAATTTGCCAAATTTTTCCCATCGTAACCGGAAGCTTCTTCCAGATTATGATGGATCATTCTAAATCATGGCTAATGAAAAAGATTCCTGATGAATTGACCTAATCCAAGCCGAGATATGCCCAAGAACGGATTTTCCTGTTCCCGAACGGATATCTCAACCGGATCATTAAATTTTCCGGAATTTTCTTCACAGCACCCTTCAGACAAGAATTTCCAAGAGGTCCTGAAGAAAGTTCCCACAAAAATGCAGAAACGACAACGAAATAACGTTTTCCGGATTGCTTTTCATACTTTGCAAAGATATTCCGGAAAAATTTCCATATTCAAAATTTTTTCCGCAAATTCGCACCCATCCCCTAACATGTCCCCTAAAATTCCTCACAAAACCAAAAAAGAAGTCCAAATTCTAACAAACGGATAGAAAGATATGAACAAAAATGCTTAAGTATGAAAAAATGTTTCGGCCGGAATTTCTCAAAGATTCAACAGGATAACACCTACCAAAAAATTTATCAGCAACGCCCCACTATGAAGAAAACACAAGTGCAAAAAATCCGGCAGAAAAAAACAAATCCATGAAGAGTTATGACATCTACAATCAAAAATGTGTTACTGATCTTCAGTACGTATAGAGTAAAAGTCGGAAATTTGCCAAATTTTTCCCATCGTAACCGGAAGCTTCTTCCAGATTATGATGGATCATTCTAAATCATGGCTAATGAAAAAGATTCCTGATGAATTGACCTAATCCAAGCCGAGATATGCCCAAGAACGGATTTTCCTGTTCCCGAACGGATATCTCAACCGGACCATTAAATTTTCCGGAATTTTCTTCACAGCACCCTTTAGACAAGAATTTCCAAGAGGTCCTCAAGAAAGTTCCCACAAAAATGCAGAAACGACAACGAAATAACGTTTTCCGGATTGCTTTTCATACTTTGCAAAGATATTCCGGAAAAATTTCCATATTCAAAATTTTTTCCGCAAATTCGCACCCATCCCCTAACATGTCCCCTAAAATTCCTCACAAAACCAAAAAAAGAAGTCCAAATTCTAACAAACGAATAGAAAGATATGAACAAAAATGCTTAAGTATGAAAAAATGTTTCGGCCGGAATTTCTCAAAGATTCAACAGGATAACACCTACCAAAAAATTTATCAGCAACGCCCCACTATGAAGAAAACACAAGTGCAAAAAATCCGGCAGAAAAAACAAATCCATGAAGAGTTACGACATCTACAATCAAAAATGTGTTACTGATCTTCAGTACGCATAGAGTAAAAGTCGGAAATTTGCCAAATTTTTCCCATCGTAACCGGAAGCTTCTTCCAGATTATGATGGATCATTCTAAATCATGGCTAATGAAAAAGATTCCTGATGAATTGACCTAATCCAAGCCGAGATATGCCCAAGAACGGATTTTCCTGTTCCCGAACGGATATCTCAACCGGATCATTAAATTTTCCGAATTTTCTTCACAGCACCCTTCAGACAAGAATTTCCAAGAGGTCCTGAAGAAAGTTCCCACAAAAATGCAGAAACGACAACGAAATAACGTTTTCCGTATTGCTTTTCATACTTTGCAAAGATATTCCGGAAAAATTTCCATATTCAAAATTTTTTCCGCAAATTCGCACCCATCCCCTAACATGTCCCCTAAAATTCCTCACAAAACCAAAAATAGAAGTCGAAATTCTAACAAACGGATAGAAAGATATGAACAAAAATGCTTAAGTATGAAAAAATCCTTCGGCCGGAATTTCTCAAAGATTCAACAGGATAACACCTACCACAAAATTTATCAGCAACGCTCCACTATCAAGAAAACACAAGTGCAAAAAATCCGGCAGAAAAATCAAATCCATGAAGAGTTACGACATCTACAATCAAAAATGTGTTACTGATCTTCAGTACGCACAGAGTAAAAGTCGGAAATTTGCCAAATTTTTCCCATCGTAACCGGAAGCTTCTTCCAGATTATGATGGATCATTCTAAATCATGGCTAATGAAAAAGATTCCTGATGAATTGACCTAATCCAAGCCGAGATATGCCCAAGAACGGATTTTCCTGTTCCCGAACGGATATCTCAACCGGATCATTAAATTTTCCGGAATTTTCTTCACAGCACCCTTCAGACAAGAATTCCCAAGAGGTCCTGAAGAAAGTTCCCACAAAAATGCAGAAACGACAACGAAATAACGTTTTCCGGATTGCTTTTCATACTTTGCAAAGATATTCCGGAAAAATTTCCATATTCAAAATTTTTTCCGCAAATTCGCACCCATCCCCCAACATGTCCCCTAAAATTCCTCACAAAACCAAAAAAAGAAGTCCAAATTCTAACAAACGAATAGAAAGATATGAACAAAAATGCTTAAGTATGAAAAAATGTTTCGGCCGGAATTTCTCAAAGATTCAACAGGATAACACCTACCAAAAAATTTATCAGCAACGCCCCACTATGAAGAAAACACAAGTGCAAAAAATCCGGCAGAAAAATCAAATCCATGAAGAGTTATGACATCTACAATCAAAAATGTGTTACTGATCTTCAGTACGTATAGAGTAAAAGTCGGAAATTTGCCAAATTTTTCCCATCGTAACCGGAAGCTTCTTCCAGATTATGATGGATCATTCTAAATCATGGCTAATGAAAAAGATTCCTGATGAATTGACCTAATCCAAGCCGAGATATGCCCAAGAACGGATTTTCCTGTTCCCGAACGGATATCTCAACCGGATCATTAAATTTTCCGGAATTTTCTTCACAGCACCCTTTAGACAAGAATTTCCAAGAGGTCCTGAAGAAAGTTCCCACAAAAATGCAGAAACGACAACGAAATAACGTTTTCCGGATTGCTTTTCATACTTTGCAAAGATATTCCGGAAAAATTTCCATATTCAAAATTTTTTCCGCAAATTCGCACCCATCCCCTAACATGTCCCCTAAAATTTCTCACAAAACCAAAAAAAGAAGTCCAAATTCAAACAAACGGATAGAAAGATATGAACAAAAATGCTTAAGTATGAAAAAATCTTCGGCCGGAATTTCTCAAAGATTCAACAGGATAACACCTACCAAAAAATTTATCAGCAACGCCCCACTATGAAGAAAACACAAGTGCAAAAAATCCGGCAGAAAAATCAAATCCATGAAGAGTTATGACATCTACAATCAAAAATGTGTTACTGATCTTCAGTACGTATAGAGTAAAAGTCGGAAATTTGCCAAATTTTTCCCATCGTAACCGGAAGCTTCTTCCAGATTATGATGGATCATTCTAAATCATGGCTAATGAAAAAGATTCCTGATGAATTGACCTAATCCAAGCCGAGATATGCCCAAGAACGGATTTTCCTGTTCCCCAACGGATATATCAACCGGATCATTAAATTTTCCGGAATTTTCTTCACAGCACCCTTTAGACAAGAATTTCCAAGAGGTCCTCAAGAAAGTTCCCACAAAAATGCAGAAACGACAACGAAATAACGTTTTCCGGATTGCTTTTCATACTTTGCAAAGATATTCCGGAAAAATTTCCATATTCAAAATTTTTTCCGCAAATTCGCACCCATCCCCTAACATGTCCCCTAAAATTCCTCACAAAACCAAAAATAGATGTCGAAATTCTAACAAACGGATAGAAAGATATGAACAAAAATGCTTAAGTATGAAAAAATCTTTCGGCCGGAATTTCTCAAAGATTCAACAGGATAACACCTACCAAAAAATTTATCAGCAACGCCCCACTATGAAGAAAACACAAGTGCAAAAAATCCGGCAGAAAAAAACAAATCCATGAAGAGTTATGACATCTACAATCAAAAATGTGTTACTGATCTTCAGTACGTATAGAGTAAAAGTCGGAAATTTGCCAAATTTTTCCCATCGTAACCGGAAGCTTCTTCCAGATTATGATGGATCATTCTAAATCATGGCTAATGAAAAAGATTCCTGATGAATTGACCTAATCCAAGCCGAGATATGCCCAAGAACGGATTTTCCTGTTCCCGAACGGATATCTCAACCGGATCATTAAATTTTCCGGAATTTTCTTCACAGCACCCTTCAGACAAGAACTTCCAAGAGGTCCTGAAGAAAGTTCCCACAAAAATGCAGAAAAGACAACGAAATAACGTTTTCCGGATTGCTTTTCATACTTTGCAAAGATATTCCGGAAAAATTTCCATATTCAAAATTTTTTCCGCAAATTCGCACCCATCCCCAACATGTCCCCTAAAATTCCTCACAAAACCAAAAAAAGAAGTCCAAATTCTAACAAACGGATAGAAAGATATGAACAAAAATGCTTAAGTATGAAAAAATGTTTCGGCCGGAATTTCTCAAAGATTCAACAGGATAACACCTACCACAAAATTTATCAGCAACGCTCCACTATCAAGAAAACACAAGTGCAAAAAATCCGGCAGAAAAATCAAATCCATGAAGAGTTACGACATCTACAATCAAAAATGTGTTACTGATCTTCAATACGCACAGAGTAAAAGTCGGAAATTTGCCAAATTTTTCCCATCGTAACCGGAAGCTTCTTCCAGATTATGATGGATCATTCTAAATCATGGCTAATGAAAAAGATTCCTGATGAATTGACCTAATCCAAGCCAAGATATGCCCAAGAACGGATTTTCCTGTTCCCGAACGGATATCTCAACCGGATCATTAAATTTTCCGGAATTTTCTTCACAGCACCCTTCAGACAAGAATTTCCAAGAGGTCCTGAAGAAAGTTCCCACAAAAATGCAGAAACGACAACGAAATAACGTTTTCCGGATTGCTTTTCATACTTTGCAAAGATATTCCGGAAAATTTCCATATTCAAAATTTTTTCCGCAAATTCGCACCCATCCCCTAACATGTCCCCTAAAATTCCTCACAAAACCAAAAAAAGAAGTCCAAATTCTAACAAACGGATAGAAAGATATGAACAAAAATGCTTAAGTATGAAAAAATGTTTCGGCCGGAATTTCTCAAAGATTCAACAGGATAACACCTACCAAAAAATTTATCAGCAACGCCCCACTATGAAGAAAACACAAGTGCAAAAAATCCGGCAGAAAAAACAAATCCATGAAGAGTTACGACATCTACAATCAAAAATGTGTTACTGATCTTCAGTACGTACAGAGTAAAAGTCGGAAATTTGCCAAATTTTTCCCATCGTAACCGGAAGCTTCTTCCAGATTATGATGGATCATTCTAAATCATGGCTAATGAAAAAGATTCCTGATGAATTGACCTAATCCAAGCCGAGATATGCCCAAGAACGGATTTTCCTGTTCCCGAACGGATATCTCAACCGGATCATTAAATTTTCCGGAATTTTCTCACAGCACCCTTCAGACAAGAATTTCCAAGAGGTCCTGAAGAAAGTTCCCACAAAAATGCAGAAACGACAACGAAATAACGTTTTCCGGATTGCTTTTCATACTTTGCAAAGATATTCCGGAAAAATTTCCATATTCAAAATTTTTTCCGCAAATTCGCACCCATCCCCAACATGTCCCCTAAAATTCCTCACAAAACCAAAAAAAGAAGTCCAAATTCAAACGAATAGAAAGATATGAACAAAAATGCTTAAGTATGAAAAAATGTTTCGGCCGGAATTTCTCAAAGATTCAACAGGATAACACCTACCAAAAAATTTATCAGCAACGCCCCACTATGAAGAAAACACAAGTGCAAAAAATCCGGCAGAAAAAACAAATCCATGAAGAGTTATGACATCTACAATCAAAAATGTGTTACTGATCTTCAGTACGTATAGAGTAAAAGTCGGAAATTTGCCAAATTTTTCCCATCGTAACCGGAAGCTTCTTCCAGATTATGATGGATCATTCTAAATCATGGCTAATGAAAAAGATTCCTGATGAATTGACCTAATCCAAGCCGAGATATGCCCAAGAACGGTTTTCCTGTTCCCGAACGGATATCTCAACCGGATCATTAAATTTTCCGGAATTTTCTTCACAGCACCCTTCAGACAAGAATTTCCAAGAGGTCCTGAAGAAAGTTCCCACAAAAATGCAGAAACGACAACGAAATAACGTTTTCCGGATTGCTTTTCATACTTTGCAAAGATATTCCGGAAAAATTTCCATATTCAAAATTTTTTCCGCAAATTCGCACCCATCCCCAACATGTCCCCTAAAATTCCTCACAAAACCAAAAAAGAAGTCCAAATTCAAACAAACGAATAGAAAGATATGAACAAAAATGCTTAAGTATGAAAAAATGTTTCGGCCGGAATTTCTCAAAGATTCAACAGGATAACACCTACCAAAAAATTTATCAGCAACGCCCCACTATGAAGAAAACACAAGTGCAAAAAATCCGGCAGAAAAATCAAATCCATGAAGAGTTACGACATCTACAATCAAAAATGTGTTACTGATCTTCAGTACGTATAGAGTAAAAGTCGGAAATTTGCCAAATTTTTCCCATCGTAACCGGAAGCTTCTTCCAGATTATGATGGATCATTCTAAATCATGGCTAATGAAAAAGATTCCTGATGAATTGACCTAATCCAAGCCGAGATATGCCCAAGAACGGATTTTCCTGTTCCCGAACGGATATCTCAACCGGATCATTAAATTTTAAGGAATTTTCTTGACAGCACCCTTCAGACAAGAGTTTCCAAGAGGTCCTGAAGAAAGTTCCCACAAAAATGCAGAAACGACAACGAAATAACGTTTTGCGGATTGCTTTTCATACTTTGCAAAGATATTCCGGAAAAATTTTAAATATACAAAATTTTTTCCGCAAATTCGCACCCATCCCCTAACATGTCCCCTAAAATTCTTCACAAAACGAAAAAAAGAAGTCCAAATTCTAACAAATGGATAGAAAGATATGAACAAAAATGCTTAAGTATGAAAAAATGTTTCGGCCGGAATTTCTCAAAGATTCAACAGGATAACACCTACCACAAAATTTATCAGCAACGCCCCACTATGAAGAAAACACAAGTGCAAAAAATCCGGCAGAAAAATCAAATCCATGAAGAGTTATGACATCTACAATCAAAAATGTGTTACTGATCTTCAGTACGTATAGAGTAAAAGTCGGAAATTTGCCAAATTTTTCCCATCGTAACCGGAAGCTTCTTCCAGATTATGATGGATCATTCTAAATCATGGCTAATGAAAAAGATTCCTGATGAATTGACCTAATCCAAGCCGAGATATGCCCAAGAACGGATTTTCCTGTTCCCGAACGGATATCTCAACCGGATCATTAAATTTTCCGGAATTTTCTTCACAGCACCCTTCAGACAAGAATTTCCAAGAGGTCCTGAAGAAAGTTCCCACAAAAATGCAGAAACGACAACGAAATAACGTTTTCCGGATTGCTTTTCATACTTTGCAAAGATATTCCGGAAAAATTTCCATATTCAAAATTTTTTCCGCAAATTCGCACCCATCCCCTAACATGTCCCCTAAAATTCCTCACAAAACCAAAAAAGAAGTCGAAATTCTAACAAACGGATAGAAAGATATGAACAAAAATGCTTAAGTATGAAAAAATGTTTCGGCCGGAATTTCTCAAAGATTCAACAGGATAACACCTACCAAAAAATTTATCAGCAACGCCCCACTATGAAGAAAACACAAGTGCAAAAAATCCGGCAGAAAAAACAAATCCATGAAGAGTTATGACATCTACAATCAAAAATGTGTTACTGATCTTCAGTACGTATAGAGTAAAAGTCGGAAATTTGCCAAATTTTTCCCATCGTAACCGGAAGCTTCTTCCAGATTATGATGGATCATTCTAAATCATGGCTAATGAAAAAGATTCCTGATGAATTGACCTAATCCAAGCCGAGATATGCCCAAGAACGGATTTTCCTGTTCCCGAGCGGATATCTCAACCGGATCATTAAATTTTCCGGAATTTTCTTCACAGCACCCTTTAGACAAGAATTTCCAAGAGGTCCTCAAGAAAGTTCCCACAAAAATGCAGAAACGACAACGAAATAACGTTTTCCGGATTGCTTTTCATACTTTGCAAAGATATTCCGGAAAAATTTCCATATTCAAAATTTTTTCCGCAAATTCGCACCCATCCCCAACATGTCCCCTAAAATTCCTCACAAAACCAAAAAAAGAAGTCCAAATTCTAACAAACGAATAGAAAGATATGAACAAAAATGCTTAAGTATGAAAAAATGTTTCGGCCGGAATTTCTCAAAGATTCAACAGGATAACACCTACCAAAAAATTTATCAGCAACGCCCCACTATGAAGAAAACACAAGTGCAAAAAATCCGGCAGAAAAATCAAATCCATGAAGAGTTATGACATCTACAATCAAAAATGTGTTACTGATCTTCAGTACGTATAGAGTAAAAGTCGGAAATTTGCCAAATTTTTCCCATCGTAACCGGAAGCTTCTTCCAGATTATGATGGATCATTCTAAATCATGGCTAATGAAAAAGATTCCTGATGAATTGACCTAATCCAAGCCAAGATATGCCCAAGAACGGATTTTCCTGTTCCCGAACGGATATCTCAACCGGATCATTAAATTTTCCGGAATTTTCTTCACAGCACCCTTCAGACAAGAATTTCCAAGAGGTCCTGAAGAAAGTTCCCACAAAAATGCAGAAACGACAACGAAATAACGTTTTCCGGATTGCTTTTCATACTTTGCAAAGATATTCCGGAAAAATTTCATATTCAAAATTTTTTCCGCAAATTCGCACCCATCCCCTAACATGTCCCCTAAAATTCCTCACAAAACCAAAAAAAGAAGTCCAAATTCAAACAAACGAATAGAAAGATATGAACAAAAATGCTTAAGTATGAAAAAATGTTTCGGCCGGAATTTCTCAAAGATTCAACAGGATAACACCTACCAAAAAATTTATCAGCAACGCTACACTATGAAGAAAACACAAGTGCAAAAAATCCGGCAGAAAAAACAAATCCATGAAGAGTTACGACATCTACAATCAAAAATGTGTTACTGATCTTCAGTACGTATAGAGTAAAAGTCGGAAATTTGCCAAATTTTTCCCATCGTAACCGGAAGCTTCTTCCAGATTATGATGGATCATTCTAAATCATGGCTAATGAAAAAGATTCCTGATGAATTGACCTAATCCAAGCCGAGATATGCCCAAGAACGGATTTTCCTGTTCCCGAACGGATATCTCAACCGGATCATTAAATTTTCCGGAATTTTCTTCACAGCACCCTTCAGACAAGAATTTCCAAGAGGTCCTGAAGAAAGTTCCCACAAAAATGCAGAAACGACAACGAAATAACGTTTTCCGGATTGCTTTTCATACTTTGCAAAGATATTCCGGAAAAATTTCCATATTCAAAATTTTTTCCGCAAATTCGCACCCATCCCCTAACATGTCCCCTAAAATTCCTCACAAAACCAAAAAAAGAAGTCGAAATTCTAACAAACGGATAGAAAGATATGAACAAAAATGCTTAAGTATGAAAAAATCTTTCGGCCGGAATTTCTCAAAGATTCAACAGGATAACACCTACCAAAAAATTTATCAGCAACGCCCCACTATGAAGAAAACACAAGTGCAAAAAATCCGGCAGAAAAAACAAATCCATGAAGAGTTATGACATCTACAATCAAAAATGTGTTACTGATCTTCAGTACGTAGAGTAAAAGTCGGAAATTTGCCAAATTTTTCCCATCGTAACCGGAAGCTTCTCCCAGATTATGATGGATCATTCTAACTCATGGCTAATGAAAAAAATTCCTGATGAATTGACCTAATCCAAGCCGAGATATGCCCAAGAACGGATTTTCCTGTTCCCGAACGGATATCTCAACCGGATCATTAAATTTTCCGGAATTTTCTTCACAGCACCCTTCAGACAAGAATTTCCAAGAGGTCCTGAAGAAAGTTCCCACAAAAATGCAGAAACGACAACGAAATAACGTTTTCCGGATTGCTTTTCATACTTTGCAAAGATATTCCGGAAAATTTCCATATTCAAAATTTTTTCCGCAAATTCGCACCCATCCCCCAACATGTCCCCTAAAATTCCTCACAAAACCAAAAAAAGAAGTCCAAATTCTAACAAACGAATAGAAAGATATGAACAAAAATGCTTAAGTATGAAAAAATGTTTCGGCCGGAATTTCTCAAAGATTCAACAGGATAACACCTACCAAAAAATTTATCAGCAACGCCCCACTATGAAGAAAACACAAGTGCAAAAAATCCGGCAGAAAAAACAAATCCATGAAGAGTTATGACATCTACAATCAAAAATGTGTTACTGATCTTCAGTACGTATAGAGTAAAAGTCGGAAATTTGCCAAATTTTTCCCATCGTAACCGGAAGCTTCTTCCAGATTATGATGGATCATTCTAAATCATGGCTAATGAAAAAGATTCCTGATGAATTGACCTAATCCAAGCCGAGATATGCCCAAGAACGGATTTTCCTGTTCCCGAGCGAATATCTCAACCGGATCATTAAATTTTCCGGAATTTTCTTCACAGCACCCTTCAGACAAGAATTTCCAAGAGGTCCTCAAGAAAGTTCCCACAAAAATGCAGAAACGACAACGAAATAACGTTTTCCGGATTGCTTTTCATACTTTGCAAAGATATTCCGGAAAAATTTCCATATTCAAAATTTTTTCCGCAAATTCGCACCCATCCCCTAACATGTCCCCTAAAATTCCTCACAAAACCAAAAAAAGAAGTCCAAATTCTAACAAACGGATAGAAAGATATGAACAAAAATGCTTAAGTATGAAAAAATGTTTCGGCCGGAATTTCTCAAAGATTCAACAGGATAACACCTACCAAAAAATTTATCAGCAACGCTCCACTATGAAGAAAACACAAGTGCAAAAAATCCGGCAGAAAAATCAAATCCATGAAGAGTTATGACATCTACAATCAAAAATGTGTTACTGATCTTGCACAGAGTAAAAGTCGGCAATCCGCCGAATTTTTCTCATCGTAACCGGAAGCTTCTCCCAGATTATGATGGATCATTCTAACTCATGGCTAATGAAAAAGATTCCTGATGAATTGACCTAATCCAAGCCGAGATATGCCCAAGAACGGATTTTCCTGTTCCCGAACGGATATCTCAACCGGATCATTAAATTTTCCGGAATTTTCTTCACAGCACCCTTCAGACAAGAATTTCCAAGAGGTCCTGAAGAATGTTCCCACAAAAATGCAGAAACGACAACGAAATAACGTTTTCCGTATTGCTTTTCATACTTTGCAAAGATATTCCGGAAAAATTTCCATATTCAAAATTTTTTCCGCAAATTCGCACCCATCCCCTAACATGTCCCCTAAAATTCCTCACAAAACCAAAAAAGAAGTCCAAATTCTAACAAACGGATAGAAAGATATGAACAAAAATGCTTAAGTATGAAAAAATGTTTCGGCCGGAATTTCTCAAAGATTCAACAGGATAACACCTACCACAAAATTTATCAGCAACGCTCCACTATGAAGAAAACACAAGTGCAAAAAATCCGGCAGAAAAAACAAATCCATGAAGAGTTATGACATCTACAATCAAAAATGTGTTACTGATCTTCAGTACGTACAGAGTAAAAGTCGGAAATTTGCCAAATTTTTCCCATCGTAACCGGAAGCTTCTTCCAGATTATGATGGATCATTCTAAATCATGGCTAATGAAAAAGATTCCTGATGAATTGACCTAATCCAAGCCGAGATATGCCCAAGAACGGATTTTCCTGTTCCCGAACGGATATCTCAACCGGATCATTAAATTTTCCGGAATTTTCTTCACAGCACCCTTCAGACAAGAATTTCCAAGAGGTCCTGAAGAAAGTTCCCACAAAAATGCAGAAACGACAACGAAATAACGTTTTCCGTATTGCTTTTCATACTTTGCAAAGATATTCCGGAAAAATTTTCATATTCAAAATTTTTTCCGCAAATTCGCACCCATCCCCTAACATGTCCCCTAAAATTCCTCACAAAACCAAAAAAAGAAGTCCAAATTCTAACAAACGAATAGAAAGATATCAACAAAAATGCTTAAGTATGAAAAAATCTTTCGGCCGGAATTTTTCAAAGATTCAACAGGATAACACCTACCACAAAATTTATCAGCAACGCTCCACTATCAAGAAAACACAAGTGCAAAAAATCCGGCAGAAAAATCAAATCCATGAAGAGTTACGACATCTACAATCAAAAACGTGTTACTGATCTTCAGTACGCACAGAGTAAAAGTCGGAAATTTGCCAAATTTTTCCCATCGTAACCGGAAGCTTCTTCCAGATTATGATGGATCATTCTAAATCATGGCTAATGAAAAAGATTCCTGATGAATTGACCTAATCCAAGCCGAGATATGCCCAAGAACGGATTTTCCTGTTCCCGAACGGATATCTCAACCGGATCATTAAATTTTCCGGAATTTTCTTCACAGCACCCTTCAGACAAGAATTTCCAAGAGGTCCTGAAGAAAGTTCCCACAAAAATGCAGAAACGACAACGAAATAACGTTTTCCGGATTGCTTTTCATACTTTGCAAAGATATTCCGGAAAAATTTCCATATTCAAAATTTTTTCCGCAAATTCGCACCCATCCCCAACATGTCCCCTAAAATTCCTCACAAAACCAAAAAAAGAAGTCCAAATTCTAACAAACGAATAGAAAGATATGAACAAAAATGCTTAAGTATGAAAAAATCTTTCGGCCGGAATTTCTCAAAGATTCAACAGGATAACACCTACCACAAAATTTATCAGCAACGCCCCACTATGAAGAAAACACAAGTGCAAAAAATCCGGCAGAAAAAACAAATCCATGAAGAGTTATGACATCTACAATCAAAAATGTGTTACTGATCTTCAGTACGCACAGAGTAAAAGTCGGAAATTTGCCAAATTTTTCCCATCGTAACCGGAAGCTTCTTCCAGATTATGATGGATCATTCTAAATCATGGCTAATGAAAAAGATTCCTGATGAATTGACCTAATCCAAGCCGAGATATGCCCAAGAACGGTTTTCCTGTTCCCGAACGGATATCTCAACCGGATCATTAAATTTTCCGGAATTTTCTTCACAGCACCCTTCAGACAAGAATTTCCAAGAGGTCCTGAAGAAAGTTCCCACAAAAATGCAGAAACGACAACGAAATAACGTTTTCCGGATTGCTTTTCATACTTTGCAAAGATATTCCGGAAAAATTTCCATATTCAAAATTTTTTCCGCAAATTCGCACCCATCCCCAACATGTCCCCTAAAATTCCTCACAAAACCAAAAAAAGAAGTCCAAATTCTAACAAACGAATAGAAAGATATGAACAAAAATGCTTAAGTATGAAAAAATCTTTCGGCCGGAATTTCTCAAAGATTCAACAGGATAACACCTACCAAAAAATTTATCAGCAACGCTCCACTATGAAGAAAACACAAGTGCAAAAAATCCGGCAGAAAAATCAAATCCATGAAGAGTTATGACATCTACAATCAAAAACGTGTTACTGATCTTCAGTACGTACAGAGTAAAAGTCGGAAATTTGCCAAATTTTTCCCATCGTAACCGGAGGCTTCTTCCAGATTATGATGGATCATTCTAAATCATGGGTAATGAAAAGGATTCCTGATGAATTGATATAATCCAAGCCGAGATATGCCCAAGAACGGATTTTCCTGTTCCCGAACGGATATCTCAACCGGATCATTAAATTTTCCGGAATTTTCTTCACAGCACCCTTCAGACAAGAATTTCCAAGAGGTCCTGAAGAAAGTTCCCACAAAAATGCAGAAACGACAACGAAATAACGTTTTCCGTATTGCTTTTCATACTTTGCAAAGATATTCCGGAAAAATTTCCATATTCAAAATTTTTTCCGCAAATTCGCACCCATCCCCAACATGTCCCCTAAAATTCCTCACAAAACCAAAAAAAGAAGTCCAAATTCTAACAAACGGATAGAAAGATATGAACAAAAATGCTTAAGTATGAAAAAATGTTTCGGCCGGAATTTCTCAAAGATTCAACAGGATAACACCTACCACAAAATTTATCAGCAACGCTCCACTACCAAGAAAACACAAGTGCAAAAAATCCGGCAGAAAAAACAAATCCATGAAGAGTTATGACATCTACAATCAAAAATGTGTTACTGATCTTCAGTACGTACAGAGTAAAAGTCGGAAATTTGCCAAATTTTTCCCATCGTAACCGGAACGCTCTTCCAGATTATGATGGATCATTCTAAATCATGGCTAATGAAAAAGATTCCTGATGAATTGACCTAATCCAAGCCGAGATATGCCCAAGAACGGATTTTCCTGTTCCCGAACGGATATCTCAACCGGATCATTAAATTTTCCGGAATTTTCTTCACAGCACCCTTCAGACAAGAATTTCCAAGAGGTCCTGAAGAAAGTTCCCACAAAAATGCAGAAACGACAACGAAATAACGTTTTCCGGATTGCTTTTCATACTTTGCAAAGATATTCCGGAAAAATTTTAATATTCAAAATTTTTTCCGCAAATTCGCACCCATCCCCAACATGTCCCCTAAAATTCCTCACAAAACCAAAAAAGAAGTCCAAATTCTAACAAACGAATAGAAAGATATCAACAAAAATGCTTAAGTATGAAAAAATCTTTCGGCCGGAATTTTTCAAAGATTCAACAGGATAACACCTACCACAAAATTTATCAGCAACGC
The DNA here is from genome assembly GCA_037389465.1 of Baylisascaris procyonis. Taxonomy (NCBI): domain Eukaryota; kingdom Metazoa; phylum Nematoda; class Chromadorea; order Rhabditida; family Ascarididae; genus Baylisascaris; species Baylisascaris procyonis. Next base: position 683,578 of record JAZARR010000247.1, read on the forward strand.
TCCACTATCAAGAAAACACAAGTGCAAAAAATCCGGCAGAAAAATCAAATCCATGAAGAGTTACGACATCTACAATCAAAAACGTGTTACTGATCTTCAGTACGCACAGAGTAAAAGTCGGAAATTTGCCAAATTTTTCCCATCGTAACCGGAAGCTTCTTCCAGATTATGATGGATCATTCTAAATCATGGCTAATGAAAAAGATTCCTGATGAATTGACCTAATCCAAGCCGAGATATGCCCAAGAACGGATTTTCCTGTTCCCGAACGGATATCTCAACCGGATCATTAAATTTTCCGGAATTTTCTTCACAGCACCCTTCAGACAAGAATTTCCAAGAGGTCCTGAAGAAAGTTCCCACAAAAATGCAGAAACGACAACGAAATAACGTTTTCCGGATTGCTTTTCATACTTTGCAAAGATATTCCGGAAAAATTTCCATATTCAAAATTTTTTCCGCAAATTCGCACCCATCCCCAACATGTCCCCTAAAATTCCTCACAAAACCAAAAAAAGAAGTCCAAATTCTAACAAACGAATAGAAAGATATGAACAAAAATGCTTAAGTATGAAAAAATCTTTCGGCCGGAATTTCTCAAAGATTCAACAGGATAACACCTACCAAAAAATTTATCAGCAACGCCCCACTATGAAGAAAACACAAGTGCAAAAAATCCGGCAGAAAAAACAAATCCATGAAGAGTTATGACATCTACAATCAAAAATGTGTTACTGATCTTCAGTACGCACAGAGTAAAAGTCGGAAATTTGCCAAATTTTTCCCATCGTAACCGGAAGCTTCTTCCAGATTATGATGGATCATTCTAAATCATGGCTAATGAAAAAGATTCCTGATGAATTGACCTAATCCAAGCCGAGATATGCCCAAGAACGGATTTTCCTGTTCCCCAACGGATATATCAACCGGATCATTAAATTTTCCGGAATTTTCTTCACAGCGCCCTTCAGACAAGAATTTCCAAGAGGTCCTGAAGAAAGTGCCCACAAAAATGCAGAAACGACAACGAAATAACGTTTTCCGGATTGCTTTTCATACTTTGCAAAGATATTCCGGAAAAATTTCCATATTCAAAATTTTTTCCGCAAATTCGCACCCATCCCCTAACATGTCCCCTAAAATTCCTCACAAAACCAAAAAAGAAGTCCAAATTCTAACAAACGGATAGAAAGATATGAACAAAAATGCTTAAGTATGAAAAAATGTTTCGGCCGGAATTTCTCAAAGATTCAACAGGATAACACCTACCACAAAATTTATCAGCAACGCCCCACTATGAAGAAAACACAAGTGCAAAAAATCCGGCAGAAAAAACAAATCCATGAAGAGTTACGACATCTACAATCAAAAATGTGTTACTGATCTTCAGTACGTATAGAGTAAAAGTCGGAAATTTGCCAAATTTTTCCCATCGTAACCGGAAGCTTCTTCCAGATTATGATGGATCATTCTAAATCATGGCTAATGAAAAAGATTACTGATGAATTGACCTAATCCAAGCCAAGATATGCCCAAGAACGGATTTTCCTGTTCCCGAACGGATATCTCAACCGGATCATTAAATTTTCCGGAATTTTCTTCACAGCACCCTTCAGACAAGAATTTCCAAGAGGTCCTGAAGAAAGTTCCCAAAAAATGCAGAAACGACAACGAAATAACGTTTTCCGGATTGCTTTTCATACTTTGCAAAGATATTCCGGAAAAATTTCCATATTCAAAATTTTTTCCGCAAATTCGCACCCATCCCATAACATGTCCCCTAAAATTCCTCACAAAACCAAAAATAGATGTCGAAATTCTAACAAACGGATAGAAAGATATGAACAAAAATGCTTAAGTAAGAAAAAATCCTTCGGCCGGGATTTCTCAAAGATTCAACAGGATAGCACCTACCACAAAATTTATCAGCAACGCTCCACTATCAAGAAAACACAAGTGCAAAAAATCTGGCAGAAAAATCAAATCCATGAAGAGTTACGACATCTACAATCAAAAACGTGTTACTGATCTTCAGTACGCACAGAGTAAAAGTCGGAAATTTGCCAAAGTTTTCCCATCGTAACCGGAAGCTTCTTCCAGATTATGATGGATCATTCTAAATCATGGCTAATGAAAAAGATTCCTGATGAATTGACCTAATCCAAGCCGAGATATGCCCAAGAACGGATTTTCGTGTTCCCGAGCGAATATCTCAACCGGATCATTAAATTTTCCGGAATTTTCTTCACAGCACCCTTTAGACAAGAATTTCCAAGAGGTCCTCAAGAAAGTTCCCACAAAAATGCAGAAACGACAACGAAATAACGTTTTCCGGATTGCTTTTCATACTTTGCAAAGATATTCCGGAAAAATTTCCATATTCGAAATTTTTTCCGCAAATTCGCACCCATCCCCTAACATGTCCCTAAAATTCCTCACAAAACCAAAAAAAGAAGTCCAAATTCTAACAAACGGATAGAAAGATATGAACAAAAATGCTTAAGTATGAAAAAATCCTTCGGCCGGAATTTCTCAAAGATTCAACAGGATAACACCTACCACAAAATTTATCAGCAACGCTCCACTATCAAGAAAACACAAGTGCAAAAAATCCGGCAGAAAAATCAAATCCATGAAGAGTTACGACATCTACAATCAAAAACGTGTTACTGATCTTCAGTACGCACAGAGTAAAAGTCGGAAATTTGCCAAATTTTTCCCATCGTAACCGGAAGCTTCTTCCAGATTATGATGGATCATTCTAAATCATGGCTAATGAAAAAGATTCCTGATGAATTGACCTAATCCAAGCCGAGATATGCCCAAGAACGGATTTTCCTGTTCCCGAGCGGATATCTCAACCGGATCATTAAATTTTCCGGAATTTTCTTCACAGCACCCTTTAGACAAGAATTTCCAAGAGGTCCTCAAGAAAGTTCCCACAAAAATGCAGAAACGACAACGAAATAACGTTTTCCGGATTGCTTTTCATACTTTGCAGAGATATTCCGGAAAAATTTCCATATTCAAAATTTTTTCCGCAAATTCGCACCCATCCCCTAACATGTCCCCTAAAATTCCTCACAAAACCAAAAATAGATGTCGAAATTCTAACAAACGGATAGAAAGATATGAACAAAAATGCTTAAGTATGAAAAAATCCTTCGGCCGGAATTTCTCAAAGATTCAACAGGATAACACCTACCACAAAATTTATCAGCAACGCTCCACTATCAAGAAAACACAAGTGCAAAAAATCTGGCAGAAAAATCAAATCCATGAAGAGTTACGACATCTACAATCAAAAACGTGTTACTGATCTTCAGTACGCACAGAGTAAAAGTCGGAAATTTGCCAAATTTTTCCCATCGTAACCGGAAGCTTCTTCCAGATTATGATGGATCATTCTAAATCATGGCTAATGAAAAAGATTCCTGATGAATTGACCTAATCCAAGCCGAGATATGCCCAAGAACGGATTTTCCTGTTCCCCAACGGATATATCAACCGGATCATTAAATTTTCCGGAATTTTCTTCACAGCACCCTTTAGACAAGAATTTCCAAGAGGTCCTCAAGAAAGTCCCCACAAAAATCCAGAAACGACAACGAAATAACGTTTTCCGTATTGCTTTTCATACTTTGCAAAGATATTCCGCAAAAATTTCCATATTCAAAATTTTTTCCGCAAATTCGCACCCATCCCCTAACATGTCCCCTAAAATTCCTCACAAAAATAAAAATAGATGTCGAAATTCTAACAAACGGATAGAAAGATATGAACAAAAATGCTTAAGTAAGAAAAAATCCTTCGGCCGGAATTTCTCAAAGATTCAACAGGATAACACCTACCACAAAATTTATCAGCAACGCTCCACTATCAAGAAAACACAAGTGCAAAAAATCCGGCAGAAAAATCAAATCCATGAAGAGTTACGACATCTACAATCAAAAACGTGTTACTGATCTTCAGTACGCACAGAGTAAAAGTCGGAAATTTGCCAAATTTTTCCCATCGTAACCGGAAGCTTCTTCCAGATTATGATGGATCATTCTAAATCATGGCTAATGAAAAAGATTCCTGATGAATTGACCTAATCCAAGCCGAGATATGCCCAAGAACGGATTTTCCTGTTCCCGAACGGATATCTCAACCGGATCATTAAATTTTCCGGAATTTTCTTCACAGCACCCTTTAGACAAGAATTTCCAAGAGGTCCTCAAGAAAGTTCCCACAAAAATGCAGAAACGACAACGAAATAACGTTTTCCGGATTGCTTTTCATACTTTGCAAAGATATTCCGGAAAAATTTCCATATTCAAAATTTTTTCCGCAAATTCGCACCCATCCCCCAACATGTCCCCTAAAATTCCTCACAAAACCAAAAAAAGAAGTCCAAATTCTAACAAACGAATAGAAAGATATGAACAAAAATGCTTAAGTATGAAAAAATCTTTTGGCCGGAATTTCTCAAAGATTCAAAAGGATAACACCTACCATAAAATTTATCAGCAACGCCCCACTATGAAGAAAACACGAGTGCAAAAAATCCGGCAGAAAAAAACAAATCCATGAAGAGTTATGACATCTACAATCAAAAATGTGTTACTGATCTTCAGTACGTATAGAGTAAAAGTCGGAAATTTGCCAAATTTTTCCCATCGTAACCGGAAGCTTCTTCCAGATTATGATGGATCATTCTAAATCATGGCTAATGAAAAAGATTCCTGATGAATTGACCTAATCCAAGCCAAGATATGCCCAAGAACGGTTTTCCTGTTCCCGAACGGATATCTCAACCGGATCATTAAATTTTCCGAAATTTTCTTCACAGCACCCTTCAGACAAGAATTTCCAAGAGGTCCTGAAGAAAGTTCCCACAAAAATGCAGAAACGACAACGAAATAACGTTTTCCGGATTGCTTTTCATACTTTGCAAAGATATTCCGGAAAAATTTCCATATTCAAAATTTTTTCCGCAAATTCGCACCCATCCCCAACATGTCCCCTAAAATTCCTCACAAAACCAAAAAAAGAAGTCCAAATTCAAACAAACGGATAGAAAGATATGAACAAAAATGCTTAAGTATGAAAAAATCTTTCGGCCGGAATTTCTCAAAGATTCAACAGGATAACACCTACCAAAAAATTTATCAGCAACGCCCCACTATGAAGAAAACACAAGTGCAAAAAATCCGGCAGAAAAAACAAATCCATGAAGAGTTACGACATCTACAATCAAAAATGTGTTACTGATCTTCAGTACGTATAGAGTAAAAGTCGGAAATTTGCCAAATTTTTCCCATCGTAACCGGAGGCTTCTTCCAGATTATGATGGATCATTCTAAATCATGGCTAATGAAAAAGATTCCTGATGAATTGACCTAATCCAAGCCGAGATATGCCCAAGAACGGATTTTCCTGTTCCCGAACGGATATCTCAACCGGATCATTAAATTTTCCGGAATTTCCTTCACAGCACCCTTTAGACAAGAATTTCCAAGAGGTCCTCAAGAAAGTTCCCACAAAAATGCAGAAACGACAACGAAATAACGTTTTCCGGATTGCTTTTCATACTTTGCAAGATATTCCGGAAAAATTTCCATATTCAAAATTTTTTCCGCAAATTCGCACCCATCCCTCAACATGTCCCCTAAAATTCCTCACAAAACCAAAAAAAGAAGTCCAAATTCTAACAAACGAATAGAAAGATATGAACAAAAATGCTTAAGTATGAAAAAATCTTTTGGCCGGAATTTCTCAAAGATTCAACAGGATAACACCTACCATAAAATTTATCAGCAACGCCCCACTATGAAGAAAACACGAGTGCAAAAAATCCGGCAGAAAAAACAAATCCATGAAGAGTTATGACATCTACAATCAAAAATGTGTTACTGATCTTCAGTACGTATAGAGTAAAAGTCGGAAATTTGCCAAATTTTTCCCATCGTAACCGGAAGCTTCTTCCAGATTATGATGGATCATTCTAAATCATGGCTAATGAAAAAGATTCCTGATGAATTGACCTAATCCAAGCCGAGATATGCCCAAGAACGGATTTTCCTGTTCCCGAACGGATATCTCAACCGCATCATTAAATTTTCCGGAATTTTCTTCACAGCACCCTTCAGACAAGAATTTCCAAGAGGTCCTGAAGAAAGTTCCCACAAAAATGCAGAAACGACAACGAAATAACGTTTTCCGGATTGCTTTTCATACTTTACAAAGATATTCCGGAAAAATTTCCATATTCAAAATTTTTTCCGCAAATTCGCACCCATCCCCTAACATGTTCCCTAAAATTCCTCACAAAACCAAAAAAAGAAGTCCAAATTCAAACAAACGGATAGAAAGATATGAACAAAAATGCTTAAGTATGAAAAAAGGTTTCGGCCGGAATTTCTCAAAGATTCAACAGGATAACACCTACATAAAATTTATCAGCAACGCCCCACTATGAAGAAAACACAAGTGCAAAAAATCCGGCAGAAAAAACAAATCCATGAAGAGTTATGACATCTACAATCAAAAATGTGTTACTGATCTTCAGTACGTATAGAGTAAAAGTCGGAAATTTGCCAAATTTTTCCCATCGTAACCGGAACGCTCTTCCAGATTATGATGGATCATTCTAAATCATGGCTAATGAAAAAGATTCCTGATGAATTGACCTAATCCAAGCCGAGATATGCCCAAGAACGGATTTTCCTGTTCCCGAACGGATATCTCAACCGTATCATTAAATTTTCCGGAATTTTCTTCACAGCACCCTTCAGACAAGAATTTCCAAGAGGTCCTGAAGAAAGCTCCCACAAAAATGCAGAAACGACAACGAAATAACGTTTTCCGGATTGCTTTTCATACTTTACAAAGAGATTCCGGAAAAATTTCCATATTCAAAATTTTTTCCGCAAATTCGCACCCATCCCTCAACATGTCCCCTAAAATTCCTCACAAAAAAAAAAAGAAGTCCAAATTCTAACAAACGAATAGAAAGATATGAACAAAAATGCTTAAGTATGGAAAAATCTTTTGGCCGGAATTTCTCAAAGATTCAACAGGATAACACCTAGCATAAAATTTATCAGCAACGCCCCACTATGAAGAAAACACGAGTGCAAAAAATCCGGCAGAAAAAACAAATCCATGAAGAGTTATGACATCTACAATCAAAAATGTGTTACTGATCTTCAGTACGTATAGAGTAAAAGTCGGAAATTTGCCAAATTTTTCCCATCGTAACCGGAAGCTTCTTCCAGATTATGATGGATCATTCTAAATCATGGCTAATGAAAAAGATTCCTGATGAATTGACCTAATCCAAGCCAAGATATGCCCAAGAACGGATTTTCCTGTTCCCGAACGGATACCTCAACCGGATCATTAAATTTTCCGGAATTTTCTTCACAGCACCCTTCAGACAAGAATTTCCAAGAGGTCCTGAAGAAAGTTCCCACAAAAATGCAGAAACGACAACGAAATAACGTTTTCCGTATTGCTTTTCATACTTTGCAAAGATATTCCGGAAAAATTTCCATATTCAAAATTTTTTCCGCAAATTCGCACCCATCCCCTAACATGTTCCCTAAAATTCCTCACAAAACCAAAAAAAGAAGTCCAACTTCAAACAAACGGATAGAAAGATATGAACAAAAATGCTTAAGTATGAAAAAATGTTTCGGCCGGAATTTCTCAAAGATTCAACAGGACAACACCTATGAAAAAATTTATCAGCAACGCCCCACTATCAAGAAAACACAAGTGCAAAAAATCCGGCAGAAAAATCAAATCCATGAAGAGTTACGACATCTCCAATCAAAAATGTGTTACTGATCTTCAGTACGCACAGAGTAAAAGTCGGAAATTTGCCAAATTTTTCTCATCGTAACCGGAGGCTTCTTCCAGATTATGATGGATCATTCTAAATCATGGCTAATGAAAAAGATTCCAGATGAATTGACCTAATCCAAGCCAAGATATGCCCAAGAACGCATTTTCCTGTTCCCGAACGGGTATCTCAACCGGATCATTAAATTTTCCGAAATTTTCTTCACAGCACCCTTCAGACAAGAATTCCCAAGAGGTCCTGAAGAAAGTTCCCACAAAAATGCAGAAACGACAACGAAATAACGTTTTCCGTATTGCTTTTCATACTTTGCAAAGATATTCCGGAAAAATTTCCATATTCAAAATTTTTTCCGCAAATTCGCACCCATCACTCAACATGTCCCCTAAAATTCCTCACAAAACCAAAAAAAGAAGTCCAAATTCTAACAAACGAATAGAAAGATATGAACAAAAATGCTTAAGTATGAAAAAATCTTTTGGCCGGAATTTCTCAAAGATTCAACAGGATAACACCTACCATAAAATTTATCAGCAACGCCCCACTATGAAGAAAACACGAGTGCAAAAAATCCGGCAGAAAAAAACAAATCCATGAAGAGTTATGACATCTACAATCAAAAATGTGTTACTGATCTTCAGTACGTATAGAGTAAAAGTCGGAAATTTGCCAAATTTTTCCCATCGTAACCGGAAGCTTCTTCCAGATTATGATGGATCATTCTAAATCATGGCTAATGAAAAAGATTCCTGATGAATTGACCTAATCCAAGCCGAGATATGCCCAAGAACGGATTTTCCTGTTCCCGAACGGATATCTCAACCGCATCATTAAATTTTCCGGAATTTTCTTCACAGCACCCTTCAGACAAGAATTTCCAAGAGGTCCTGAAGAAAGTTCCCACAAAAATGCAGAAACGACAACGAAATAACGTTTTCCGGATTGCTTTTCATACTTTACAAAGAGATTCCGGAAAAATTTCCATATTCAAAATTTTTTCCGCAAATTCGCACCCATCCCCTAACATGTCCCTAAAATTCCTCACAAAACCAAAAAAAGAAGTCCAAATTCAAACAAACGGATAGAAAGATATGAACAAAAATGCTTAAGTATGAAAAAAGGTTTCGGCCGGAATTTCTCAAAGATTCAACAGGATAACACCTAGCATAAAATTTATCAGCAACGCCCCACTATGAAGAAAACACAAGTGCAAAAAATCCGGCAGAAAAAACAAATCCATGAAGAGTTATGACATCTAAAATCAAAAATGTGTTACTGATCTTCATTACGTATAGAGTAAAAGTCGGAAATTTGCCAAATTTTTCCCATCGTAACCGGAACGCTCTTCCAGATTATGACGGATCATTCTAAATCATGGATAATGAAAAAGATTCCAGATGAATTGACCTAATCCAAGCCGAGATATGCCCAAGAACGGATTTTCCTGTTCCCGAACGGATATCTCAACCGTATCATTAAATTTTCCGGAATTTTCTTCACAGCACCCTTCAGACAAGAATTTCCAAGAGGTCCTGAAGAAAGCTCCCACAAAAATGCAGAAACGACAGCGAAATAACGTTTTCCGGATTGCTTTTCATACTTTACAAAGAGATTCCGGAAAAATTTCCATATTCAAAATTTTTTCCGCAAATTCGCACCCATCCCTCAACATGTCCCCTAAAATTCCTCACAAAACCAAAAAAAGAAGTCCAAATTCTAACAAACGAATAGAAAGATATGAACAAAAATGCTTAAGTATGGAAAAATCTTTCGGCCGGAATTTCTCAAAGATTCAACAGGATAACACCTAGCATAAAATTTATCAGCAACGCCCCACTATGAAGAAAACACAAGTGCAAAAAATCCGGCAGAAAAAACAAATCCATGAAGAGTTATGACATCTACAATCAAAAATGTGTTACTGATCTTCAGTACGTACAGAGTAAAAGTCGGAAATTTGCCAAATTTTTCCCATCGTAACCGGAGGCTTCTTCCAGATTATGATGGATCATTCTAAATCATGGCTAATGAAAAAGATTCCTGATGAATTGACCTAATCGAAGCCGAGATATGCCCAAGAACGGATTTTCCTGTTCCCGAACGGATATCTCAACCGTATCATTAAATTTTCCGGAATTTTCTTCACAGCACCCTTCAGACAAGAATTTCCAAGAGGTCCTGAAGAAAGCTCCCACAAAAATGCAGAAACGAGAGCGAAATAACGTTTTCCGGATTCCTTTTCATACTTTACAAAGAGATTCCGGAAAATTTCCATATTCAAAATTTTTTCCGGAAATTCGCACCCATCCCCCAACATGTAGCCTAAAATTCCTCACAAAACCAAAAAAAGAAGTCCAAATTCTAACAAACGAATAGAAAGATATCAACAAAAATGCTTAAGTATGAAAAAATATTTCGGCCAGAATTTTTCAAAGATTCAACAGGATATCACCTACGAAAAAATTTATCAGCAACGCCCCACCATGAAGAAAACACAAGTGCAAAAAATCCGGCAGAAAAACAAATCCATGAAGAGTTATGACATCTACAATCAAAAATGTGTTACTGATCTTCAGTACGTATAGAGTAAAAGTCGGAAATTTGCCAAATTTTTCCCATCGTAACCGGAAGCTTCTTCCAGATTATGATGGATCATTCTAAATCATGGCTAATGAAAAAGATTCCTGATGAATTGACCTAATCCAAGCCGAGATATGCCCAAGAACGGATTTTCCTGTTCCCGAACGGATATCTCAACCGCATCATTAAATTTTCCGAAATTTTCTTCACAGCACCCTTCAGACAAGAATTTCCAAGAGGTCCTGAAGAAAGTTCCCACAAAAATGCAGAAACGACAACGAAATAACGTTTTCCGTATTGCTTTTCATACTTTACAAAGAGATTCCGGAAAAATTTCCATATTCAAAATTTTTTCCGCAAATTCGCACCCATCCCCTAACATGTTCCCTAAAATTCCTCACAAAACCAAAAAAAGAAGTCCAAATTCAAACAAACGGATAGAAAGATATGAACAAAAATGCTTAAGTATGAAAAAATGTTTCGGCCGGAATTTCTCAAAGATTCAACAGGATAACGCCTACCAAAAAATTTATTAGCAACGCCCCACTATGAAGAAAACACAAGTGCAAAAAATCCGGTAGAAAAAACAAATCCATGAAGAGTTATGACATCTACAATCAAAAATGTGTTACTGATCTTCAGTACGTATAGAGTAAAAGTCGGAAATTTGCCAAATTTTTCCCATCGTAACCGGAACGCTCTTCCAGATTATGATGGGCCATTCCAAATCATCGCTAATGAAAAAGATTACTGATGAATTGACCTAATCCAAGCCGAGATATGCCCAAGAACGGATTTTCCTGTTCCCGAACGGATATCTCAACCGCATCATTAAATTTTCCGGAATTTTCTTCACAGCACCCTTTAGACAAGAATTTCCAAGAGGTCCTCAAGAAAGTTCCCACAAAAATGCAGAAACGACAACGAAATAACGTTTTCCGGATTGCTTTTCATACTTTGCAGAGATATTCCGGAAAAATTTCCATATTCAAAATTTTTTCCGCAAATTCGCACCCATCACTCAACATGTCCCCTAAAATTCCTCACAAAACCAAAAAAAGAAGTCCAAATTCTAACAAACGAATAGAAAGATATGAACAAAAATGCTTAAGTATGAAAAAATCTTTTGGCCGGAATTTCTCAAAGATTCAACAGGATAACACCTAGCATAAAATTTATCAGCAACGCCCCACTATGAAGAAAACACGAGTGCAAAAAATCCGGCAGAAAAAACAAATCCATGAAGAGTTATGACATCTACAATCAAAAATGTGTTACTGATCTTCAGTACGTATAGAGTAAAAGTCGGAAATTTGCCAAATTTTTCCCATCGTAACCGGAAGCTTCTTCCAGATTATGATGGATCATTCTAAATCATGGCTAATGAAAAAGATTCCTGATGAATTGACCTAATCCAAGCCGAGATATGCCCAAGAACGGATTTTCCTGTTCCCGAACGGATATCTCAACCGCATCATTAAATTTTCCGGAATTTTCATCACAGCACCCTTCAGACAAGAATTTTCAAGAGGTCCTGAAGAAAGCTCCCACAAAAATGCAGAAACGAGAGCGAAATAACGTTTTCCGGATTGCTTTTCATACTTTACAAAGAGATTCCGGAAAAATTTCCATATTCAAAATTTTTTCCGCAAATTCGCACCCATCCCCTAACATGTTCCCTAAAATTCCTCACAAAACCAAAAAAAGAAGTCCAACTTCAAACAAACGGATAGAAAGATATGAACAAAAATGCTTAAGTATGAAAAAAGGTTTCGGCCGGAATTTCTCAAAGATTCAACAGGGTAACACCTAGCATAAAATTTATCAGCAACGCCCCACTATGAAGAAAACACAAGTGCAAAAAATCCGGCAGAAAAAACAAATCCATGAAGAGTTATGACATCTAAAATCAAAAATGTGTTACTGATCTTCATTACGTATATAGTAAAAGTCGGAAATTTGCCAAATTTTTCCCATCGTAACCGGAACGCTCTTCCAGACTATGACGGATCATTCTAAATCATGGATAATGAAAAAGATTCCAGATGAATTGACCTAATCGAAGCCGAGATATGCCCAAGAACGGATTTTCCTGTTCCCGAACGGATATCTCAACCGTATCATTAAATTTTCCGGAATTTTCTTCACAGCACCCTTCAGACAAGAATTTCCAAGAGGTCCTGAAGAAAGCTCCCACAAAAATGCAGAAACGAGAGCGAAATAACGTTTTCCGGATTCCTTTTCATACTTTACAAGAGATTCCGGAAAAATTTCCATATTCAAAATTTTTTCCGCGAATTCGCACCCATCACTCAACATGTCCCCTAAAATTCCTCACAAAACCAAAAAAAGAAGTCCAAATTCTAACAAACGAATAGAAAGACATGAACAAAAATGCTTAAGTATGGAAAAATCTTTTGGCCGGAATTTCTCAAAGATTCAACAGGATAACACCTAGCATAAAATTTATCAGCAACGCCCCACCATGAAGAATACACAAGTGCAAAAAATCCGGCAGAAAAAACAAATCGATGAAGAGTTACGACATCTACAATCAAAAATGTGTTACTGATCTTCAGTAGGTACAGAGTAAAAGTCGGAAATTTGCCAAATTTTTCCCATCGTAACCGGAGGCTTCTTCCAGATTATGATGGATCATTCTAAATCATGGCTAATGAAAAAGATTCCTGATGAATTGACCTAATCGAAGCCGAGATATGCCCAAGAACGGATTTTCCTGTTCCCGAACGGATATCTCAACCGTATCATTAAATTTTCCGGAATTTTCTTCACAGCACCCTTCAGACAAGAATTTCCAAGAGGTCCTGAAGAAAGCTCCCACAAAAATGCAGAAACGAGAGCGAAATAACGTTTTCCGGATTGCTTTTCATACTTTACAAAGAGATTCCGGAAAAATTTCCATATTCAAAATTTTTTCCGCAAATTCGCACCCATCCCCCAACATGTAGCCTAAAATTCCTCACAAAACCAAAAAAAGAAGTCCAAATTCTAACAAACGAATAGAAAGATATCAACAAAAATGCTTAAGTATGAAAAAATATTTCGGCCAGAATTTTTCAAAGATTCCACAGGATATCACCTACGAAAAAATTTATCAGCAACGCCCCACTATGAAGAAAACACAAGTGCAAAAAATCCGGCAGAAAAAACAAATCCATGAAGAGTTATGACATCTAAAATCAAAAATGTGTTACTGATCTTCATTACGTATATAGTAAAAGTCGGAAATTTGCCAAATTTTTCCCATCGTAACCGGAACGCTCTTCCAGATTATGATGGATCATTCTAAATCATGGCTAATGAAAAAGATTCCTGATGAATTGACCTAATCCAAGCCGAGATATGCCCAAGAACGGATTTTCCTGTTCCCGAACGGATATCTCAACCGCATCATTAAATTTTCCGAAATTTTCTTCACAGCACCCTTCAGACAAGAATTTCCAAGAGGTCCTGAAGAAAGTTCCCACAAAAATGCAGAAGCGACAACGAAATAACGTTTTCCGTATTGCTTTTCATACTTTACAAAGAGATTCCGGAAAAATTTCCATATTCAAAATTTTTTCCGCAAATTCGCACCCATCCCCTAACATGTTCCCTAAAATTCCTCACAAAACCAAAAAAAGAAGTCCAACTTCAAACAAACGGATAGAAAGATATGAACAAAAATGCTTAAGTATGAAAAAATGTTTCGGCCGGAATTTCTCAAAGATTCAACAGGATAACGCCTACCAAAAAATTTATTAGCAACGCCCCACTATGAGGAAAACACAAGTGCAAAAAATCCGGTAGAAAAAACAAATCCATGAAGAGTTATGACATCTACAATCAAAAATGTGTTACTGATCTTCAGTACGTATAGAGTAAAAGTAGGAAATTTGCCAAATTTTTCCCATCGTAACCGGAACGCTCTTCCAGGTTATGATGGGCCATTCCAAATCATCGCTAATGAAAAAGATTACTGATGAATTGACCTAATCCAAGCCGAGATATGCCCAAGAACGGATTTTCCTGTTCCCGAACGGATATCTCAACCGCATCATTAAATTTTCCGGAATTTCCTTCACAGCACCCTTTACACAAGAATTTCCAAGAGGTCCTCAAGAAAGTTCCCACAAAAATGCAGAAACGACAACGAAATAACGTTTTCCGGATTGCTTTTCATACTTTGCAGAGATATTCCGGAAAAATTTCCATATTCAAAATTTTTTCCGCAAATTCGCACCCATCACTCAACATGTCCCCTAAAATTCCTCACAAAACCAAAAAAGAAGTCCAAATTCTAACAAACGAATAGAAAGATATGAACAAAAATGCTTAAGTATGAAAAAATCTTTTGGCCGGAATTTCTCAAAGATTCAACAGGATAACACCTAGCATAAAATTTATCAGCAACGCCCCACTATGAAGAAAACACGAGTGCAAAAAATCCGGCAGAAAAAAGAAATCCATGAAGAGTTATGACATCTACAATCAAAAATGTGTTACTGATCTTCAGTACGTATAGAGTAAAAGTCGGAAATTTGCCAAATTTTTCCCATCGTAACCGGAAGCTTCTTCCAGATTATGATGGATCATTCTAAATCATGGCTAATGAAAAAGATTCCTGATGAATTGACCTAATCCAAGCCGAGATATGCCCAAGAACGGATTTTCCTGTTCCCGAACGGATATCTCAACCGCATCATTAAATTTTCCGGAATTTTCATCACAGCACCCTTCAGACAAGAATTTTCAAGAGGTCCTGAAGAAAGCTCCCACAAAAATGCAGAAACGAGAGCGAAATAACGTTTTCCGGATTGCTTTTCATACTTTACAAAGAGATTCCGGAAAAATTTCCATATTCAAAATTTTTTCCGCAAATTCGCACCCATCCCCTAACATGTTCCCTAAAATTCCTCACAAAACGAAAAAGGAAGTCCAAATTCTAACAAACGGATAGAAAGATATGAACAAAAATGCTTATGTATGAAAAAATTTTTCGGGGTAACACATACCCAAAAAGTGCCGAAAAAACAAATCCATTAAGAGTTATGATATCCACAATCAAAAATGTGTCAGTGTTCTCCAGTATGTATAGGGTAATAATGAGGTACTGCAGGTACAGTTTAACAGGTACTTGAGTTGTTAGTGAGTTTGAACCAATAAACTTCAGCGGAAGGATAGATGAGGATAAGTGGAGATAAGCAATATATAATTGCCATTATGCACTTTTGCATAACAAAATCGGAAAAGCTATAAAACTTCACAAGACGAAACCAAAGGCTTTTGAAATTTTCAGCTGAATGGTTGGAAAGTTTCAAAGCTGACTGAATCAAGAATAGTGATGGCAGGGTTCGTCTTACAATTGCAGCAAGTAAAAGCACTAACTTACTACTTCATCGTCTACTTCTAAACTAATTGCTTCATCTATTTGAGATGCGTCGAATAACATCTAAGGTTGAGGATTTTTTTGAATTGTGCAAATAAATCTGAAGAAATATTTCATTGGGAAA
Source organism: Baylisascaris procyonis (assembly GCA_037389465.1). Taxonomy (NCBI): domain Eukaryota; kingdom Metazoa; phylum Nematoda; class Chromadorea; order Rhabditida; family Ascarididae; genus Baylisascaris; species Baylisascaris procyonis. Next base: position 699,520 of record JAZARR010000247.1, read on the forward strand.
ATTGCTCGTCTCTAGGCAACTCAAAGAAAATTATATGAAAGCGATGCATATTCTGGATGCTTCCGAAAAAATATTTCATCCTTCATTTTTTATCTGCATAATAAAAATCGTCCAACAAATCAACAAATGCTGTCTATATGTCGCTCATTGATATGTATATGCAAAATAAGCGCTAATAAATTGCCTCGTGTATTCGATGCTGTCATATTTCAGAGACAACACAAAAGGAATTATGAGCTGAAATATCGATTTGTTTTTCTCTCGAGCTGAATTCGAGTAATCCGCTCCATTACAACTTAATCAGGTTGATGCACGTTTCTTCGAAGATATTTGTAATAATGTGAGATGAAAATGCAATCCACACCTATTTCAGATTAGAAAAAAAAGTTGGCAAAATGTTTTCTAAAAAGCTTTGAGAGGAAATGAAAAATCAAAGAAAAACGACTAAGTAAAAGAATTAAAAAAGTACTTCATATTATTAAATGAGAAAGAACTACTCAATAAAATCAGGAAGTGGTAAAACGAGAGACAACAGGTCAACGTGATGGTCACAATAGGTATGCAATATAGAGTGCCAAATGGGACGAACATTATAGACGATAGGGAATTAAATGTGCAAACATATGGAAAGCAATATTAAAACTTCGTTGCTAAAATTTTATCCACTCCTATCCATTTGCATTGCGAAAGCATATTGTATCATTAATCTTTATATCATTAATCTACCTATTTCGAAAAACATTGTGAATTACTAATGTGTATGCACGCATCGCAACATTCAACACTTTTCGTTGATCCTTCGAATCTTGATGAACATTCTAAAGTATTGTTTCAAAAATTTGCATAATCCACAATCAATGATAGCAACTGATATTATGTGATAATAATAATTCATTTATGCATAAAATCTGCATCATAATTTTGAAACTCACATTTGGAAATAATCAAAACTACAATGTTTGCTAGTGAGCTAAATTTTTAAATAAAGGACATAAAGTGCATACAAATGAAAGAACATTTCGGATTGTCCAGAAATGAGGTAGGATTTAAAAAAAAAGGAATTCCACCGAGTGGTTGACGTTTTAGGCATTTTATATTCTTTTTTGACCATCCAACTATAGCTTCAACGAAACCGTACTTTTACCACAACGCGCTAGAGTCTACAATTCATAGATCGCTGTAATATATTTGACGAAATTGCTAGATTCTACTATGTAAGAAACAAATAAATAATAAACTAATAAATAATGAAGACATAGATGTATAAGTATGGCCGAAAAAATAGACATTAATAAACAGATAGTATTAAGAAAAACTGACTGTCTAGGCTACCGCTGAATTATTGAAAAAAAAAAATCAACCTCAAAGAGGAAAGGAAGACTATACTGAAAATGAAATACGCATGAACGATGACTCAGTGAATTCATTAATTTTTCTAGATTGCACAAATGAAGACAGATAAAATATAGACCATGGAATTGAAGCACTAGATTATTCTACTATGATATATGCTTAATGCCTTCAGAAATGTTGCTAAGCATTAATACCACATGTTAATATGGAAACCATCTTAATGCAAATTGTAGGCCAGCTTGAACGCGCAGAGAAATACTATATGCAAATGATCCAACATATACGAATTGTTAATGTTTGAAAATCTATATGAGCTAACTGAAAAGAAGGCAGAGGGGGGGGGGGGGGAGAGGAAAGAGAGAGGGTTGGGGCGATACGAAAGTAGAACAAACATTTTCAAAAGTCACTCATTAGACGCATCGAAAAGCTATGCACTTGAATATTTCGCGATAAGAAAAGCACACAAGAAAGGTAAAACGTAATATTCATATGAAGTCAAGCGAAAAATTGGTGTCCATTAGCTAGAGCGCTTGCTACATCGTGTTATGCCATTTGTGTGTACCTTTGTTCAAATACTCTCTTTGTAGATTAACGAATCTCCATGATCGACAACTGCCCAATAACATAACTATCATACCTGCTACAATTAGCTATTGCCAATTGCTACAAATGAGAGGAGGAAAGGATGAAATTGAAGGATATATTTTATTGAAAATTAACTGTAGACTTTGAATACTGATGCAAAGATCTTTTGACACCCCTTTTGCTCTTAAAAATTAATTCCGATATGAAGTTTCCCTAGAGCGCCCTATTCTCCTCTGCTTTTCCTCTTCTCCTCCCTCTCACCAACTCTCTAAAGCTTTCCACCTGATTATGCCGCTGTTATCAACGTTCTTCCATATACTCATTAAATTTGCATATTGAGGCCAACATCTAAAACATCATCTACTAGGGTCCTTTGTACATCAACCTTAGCAAACTTATATTGACCTAAATGCTAGAAACATGATCAGTGTTACGAGTGTGATTGAGACTGCCTAATTTTTTGCGCACCTTTGAAACTTTTCGTTGAAAACCCTGAGAGAATTTACGAGAATAAGCCAAATTTCAGCACCTTACGCAATCGCTCGTTTATCAACTTCTTCAATGACTGCGCATCTAGTTTCAATTCCTCATCTGCCATTCACCCTACACATTTCTTTCAAGCCAATGAAACAAATTTTTCATTACACTAATGGTGAATTTAAGATTCATTCAACGCAAGCTGTTTTTCGTTAAATATTCGCTCCATTAGCGTCAGCGCCAAATAGTTATATCCGCAATTAAAGTCCACATCGACACTGAGTTTAGTTTTCATGGAAATCAAGCAATTCATATCATGGAGAACATATTGCTTTCATTTTTGTCGTCAATGCCACAATAGCCCATTAATTTGCATAAATTTGTCAATATTTTTTCCACATTTCGAAGATTTCTTGCTCTCTTAACAACGAAAACTGCAACGAAATGCTCAAAAAATTCAACTCTAGTAATGAATATAAAATTGATGTTTCTCAGACTATGCGCTTTCTAAATCAAGTATTCCCATTGTGGCTTTACTGCATTCTAGTTGGAAATAAGCTCCCAAACAAACAACCAACCGCATAAACCGAAAAATAAACAAATAAATAAACAAACAAACAAAACAAACAGGCAAAGAGACGAGCAAATAAATGAATAAATGAATAAATAAATGAATAAATAAGTAAATGAATAAATGAATAAATAAATAATTAATTAATTAAGTAAGTAAATCAACGAACGAAAAAATATGCATGAACACAAATACTGATCGCAACTAAAATTTACCTTGCTTTACAAGATTGTGGAACAAGACTAGATTACTCTGAATTATGCTCAACTATCGATTAATCGATTGATCACAAGAGTATGATCAGAAATCATCAAAATTCTCACTTTTATGACTGTCACTTTGATTATTTATCAGAATTCTATTGAATATTCCGAAACGGCTTTGCTGAATAAAAAAAGATAAACAAACGTAACAGTGATATTTTAAAAATATATCAATTCGATAATATCGGATATGAGAGAAGTGAAGGTTATTAGCGGTTAAAAAGGTTGGATAAAAGCGCAAGTTGTGGTCGAATGTCACATGGTCAATAATTAGCGTTCAATGGTCACGGTTTATTGCAATTCAAACGAATGGGAAAAGGTTCAGGCTCGCTTCTTTCGCTGAATGCCCTTAACATAAAAGATCGAATTTCCATGAAGGTAGGAAGTTAAATAATAAATTGGGGCTGTTCAATATGACACCGATACTTACTCACATAGTACATAAATAAACTATAAACTTCGTCGATCCTGGTCATTAAGTATGGCCAAATGGTGGGAGGGGACAAATATTTCTACTGCTCTCTCGAAACTTGGGGGGGGGGGGGGGGTGGTGTTGACAAGGAGGAAGGGGCTAGCGATGACTACCTCGTATTAATCGGTCACTTAAGCCTGCATTCAGCGATCGAATCTCACCCAAACGATCATCGCAATGAAATTCACAATTTAGCATTTATAATGACTCATAATTTAAAAGTGAGAAAAGCGACTTTCATATAAAAGAAAAAATACTTTAGAGCTTACTTTTTACTGACAGTGAAATCTGTAATTAGCATATTTATATCTCATAAGAGGAAATATCAAAAGCGTCGATCCATTAAATATATGGCCTTCTATTATGTCACGACAAATGCAAAATTGCTTGTTATTTGAGCAATTAATTCAGCATTCTTGGAAAGCTGCTTCATTTATTATGCAAATTTGACTAGCAAAATAATTGTGGGTAAATAAATGGCCGATCTGAGATAAACATTAACGCATAATCGTGAAAATTATTGTCAAAATGTCGAACCAAATGACAACGCGGATAATGGAACAAAAGAACAAATGATATGTACTACTCAGATTTTAGGTGAGTTTAATCAAATATGATTATGGAAGCAATCAAAAAAACATACATCCAATTCTTTGCCCTCAAATCATTTCTCTTGTGTCTAGCTTGGAAGAAAATTCTCATAGAATTTCAAATTTCATGTCTGTGATAGACGATAAATCTATAAATAGAATGGACAACTAGAATAGGCGCAAGAAAATTCCAGCATTTTCGAAAAAAACATAAAGAAAATCACTTGAAAATTGTGGAATTTTGCATGGAAATTTTTTAAATTGAAATTTTAAAATGTTCTCCAAAAATTTTTTCACCAAAAATCATCACTCAGTAATTGTAGCCTAACTGTAAATATTCCACTAATGGTCTATTGAAAAAATTCTCAATGAAGAGAAAATTGAGATTATTTATTCGCTATAAAAAAAGCGAATAGTCGTCAGTGATATAAATAATAGCGAAACTTTCTGTTTAATTTATTCTCGAATGGCACTAATGAAAGTCATTTTTGAAAACGTATGAGCCATTTGTGCTGAGTTTGACGAATGAAAAATGACTTGAAATTCATATTTTAATCTAATATATTTAAATTGCATTAATGACTATAGTTTATAAAAGAGGATTCAAAAAATTAGAGAATCATTTCTATGCTGCTCTATAACCAAGCATGCGAGTAAATTTGCCTATGAACGTCGAAATCACATCAATTAGAGAACCCTTCGAATGGATTATCATTCAGTGGTACTTTAATTCAGGTTTCACCATAAAGAATAACAAATAAATGCGTAAAAATGAATAACTTGAAAAAATGAACCCTTTTCAGCAGGAAAAAAGTTAGTTTTCGCTAATGAAACTTAAAAAGAGCCAACAATTTTCGGAAAGCGATCAAGGTGAAGAATTCGATAAACACTGCCGCCTAAAAGTCGCATCAATAATTGCATATTGATGGTAGCGCGAGCTTTTTGACAACAACATGAGCAATGATGCATTCGGATGCTCACAAGCCAAACATATGCAGTCCAACCGCCTTGCTCATCCTTGTCAACGTCAAGTACACCTATCCACTAGTGCAGTGTTGGTCAAAATACGATTATTCACGCTAGAATCGTCTTTTACTACCAGTTCGATATTCCCTAATCTTTATAAGATTCTCTCGATTTCTACGATATTTTTAGACGAGAAAATCTCACGCAAAAGTGGTTAATGCAGCTTGATTTCTCGCTTATCACATCTGATATTTTCAAGCTTTCAAGAGCATTCTACGAATTCTTAGCAAAATTGATAGTCTTCTCTTAGTCCAATATATAGTAGGGGAGTAGGTCCTTCGCAAAAATAATGAGTTCGCAAGAAGATAAATGCAAAAACGCTAAATAAACAATATGATAAATTAAAACTTTCATGAAATTTCTATCATTCTATTCTTTTAATAAAGTGTCCGATTCTTCTCAAAAATTTATCGCAACTCATTTGCATAAAATTCTGCAAAATTCGCTATCACCTACCCTACCGCCCCCTCCCCCTCCCCTCGCTATTCCACTGCTCAATTGAGGCACGTTCGATTTGCTTCTATATGATTTCGACGTGTAATCATAGCTTGAAAGCAATTTTTTCAACATAAATGTTACACTAATAAATATTTAATAAATAGAGTGTCGGTGATTTCACGTCGGTTTGCAATTAAGAAAATGTCCTCATTATGCAGAAAAAAAACTTGCACACGAACTAATGAAGATATCTTGCCAGATTTCAATGTAATAATTGAAATCGCAATGAATTCCATCAAAAATATTCAAATTCACCTCTATTTTGTCGCTTTAAAATGCAAAAATATTCTATAAACAATTGATTCGAACAATGCATTTCCGGTACACTATTCACATTCATAGCAGCTATTCGACAATTTCAATCATCATCTTTTATAGGCGATTCAAAAATATTCGAACTAATCTTGAATTTACCCTATTGCTTGAATACACGTAAGTACAAATATTTGAAGAAAAAAGAGAGAAAATCTCGCATATTCTAGAAATTTTTGTGGAAATTAGTGGATTTAAAATATAATAATACTGAAGAAGCTGATCAACTTACCGATGGTTTTTATTACTGTCGAAATCTAAACGAATAAAAAGTGAGGACCTCATTTTATCATTCGATTAGTAAAACATCACTAACTTAGAAGGTTAGTAGCCATAAAAAGCGCTCATAAATGGGAACAACAATTCCACCCACTCTATACGCTCTCCGCCCTATAATCTCCACTTATCGCTCAATCGCCTAAGGGCATATCTTAAGAGGCAAAGCAATATCTCAATGCCATAATTATATGCCTCACATTTTTTTTTTGCTTCCTGAACGTAACAAATACTTTTTCGAGTTTTCACACTTTTAAATAAAATTGTATTTGATTTTAGAATTGAAAAAATTCGATGATTTTCTCGCCTTAAAATTTTTTTATAATTTTCATATCACATTTTTTCCTACTGATTATTTTATCACTAAAAGAAGATGTAATATTTTGCTTTGAAAATTTTTAGCTGATATATGTTTAAAGTTAGGAAAATGCAAATTTTGTTAAATATCACAATGAACGAAAAAGCATCGCTGTTTAGCAATTTTTTTTTTTTTAGATTTAATGCGAAAATGCTTTGTTCTATGAAATCAGCAAAAATAAGCGTAAAAATATCTATTCTGCTAGAATTTCGATATTTCCCAAATAGCTTGAAAAAGTAAATATTTTCCGCTAAAGAAATTCAACCTATCCGTATCGTATTCTCAAGTAATAATAATAATATCTCAAGTAATATCAAGTAGTAATATCACAAGCAATTATTCGTAAATATGCGTAGAACAGGGTTGTTTATACAACAGGTTACAGGTTTTAAAAAAAAGCGAATAAAGACAGCTACGGCATAATGAAATGGATTTCTCTACGATTCGGCAACTCTCCTTGCAAATTTCCTTGCCATACGTATGAGTCTGAAGCATTCCTTTTCGCGAAGTTATAAAAGCGACTCTTTTATCAAAAGTGTTGCATTGAATTTGATACCAGTTTTCCTTGAACTCCTTTTTTTAAACTTCAAACTCAACTAGAATTACAACAACCCTATTTTCTTCCAAGAAAAATTCATAGAGCTTCAATCATAAGATATGCAGAAGCACTGACATAACTGTTAGCAATATTAGCCCGAAAATCGGAAGATACCAGACTCGGGACGTTTGAATAAGAACAGAAAGCTTAAAAATTTCGTGACCCACGAATGAAATTTTTTCCAATCTGAGCGTCGTTGCCCTAAATAGATAGCAAATCACCTACGAAGCTTTAAGACAAGATCACCTACTTTAATATAAGGCCTCTCTTCAATAGAAGAGACCCTCCCGAACGCTATAAAGTGATCAAAATAAGACTATAGCGACTGCCTTATAAAATACGATACTTTGCTTATTCACATCGCAATAGATGAACCCTTCAATTATCCGACCATTTTTATGAAAGCAATATTTTCAAATCGGGAATTTTTTCGTGGAAAGCAATTTGCATTCACTATTCGTGAGTCATGCGCTGAATGCAGCAGAAATTTTTGCATCATTTGGATGCGTTTTTATGTGGTGCAACAAAACTGATACCTTTCTCAGTACTATAAAGGCCAGAGGAAGGCGAAGGGGTTTGAGGATGCGAATGAAGCAACCATATGCAACTATAGCAATCGTATATCAAGACTTAAGCGATCTCGTCTAAATAAAACGACACATATTACGGAACGGGAAAGATTTGCACATATATGACTAGAATAATCGGAAATAGCTAAACTGTGTCTTATCAAACCCTCATTTGACACAAATACTCTTTCGATCAAATCGGATGAATTTTATTAGGAAATAAAAATTACAAATAGCAAATGTTTCTTTCAAAATTATCCAAACTAAACAGAAAAAAATGAGCCTTTATTTCTTGTGGGAAATTAAAGAAAAAACGCAACATAAATGCTTTTTTCCCTGATATTATGGCGCATCCAGAAAGAATTTTGACAATAAAATCGCCTGATTAGGAGAGCTTTTAAAGCAATGCGAATATTTTCCGCTTATGTTTTTCTAAGTGAAATAAGGATAGTAATCCGAAGCTATAGAGAATTATACTATCGCTCATCTTGTTAACGCAAATGTTAAAAGCGAACTTTTTGATGCAAAGAAATACTCCATAAAATTCACTTGCAATTAAATGACTTTAACAACATCATAGTTGCAAAGCGCATTAAGATAACATCATATATGCGCAATTTATATGAACCTGCATGCGTGCTAGGTTTCAATTGGGAACAATTGAATCTATGGCTATGAATTTTGTTAGGTAAGAGTTTCGTCACAACAGAATTTACATAGGAACTTTCATATTATTTTTTTATTTCAATGAACACAGCATTCATTACAAATACATGTCTCTTCATATCGCTTCCGCCTGCCCTGACTTAATGCCTCTCTGGTACACTGCTCCTGTGGTCTTTAGGTCGGCCTCTGCCTCTAGCAGGTCAGTCGCGTGAAGGTTAGGGCTTGGGCTCGTCTCCTGCCCGTCGGATGCTGACCAGCCGATTCACCGCCGTTCCTCCTATGACTGTCGGGACTTGTTCTGCCGCCCTTGTGCTGGGCGGGGTGGTTATAAGCTCCGACCAAAATTGTTGGCTCTGCTTAGCCGAGCCACCCCTCCCAGCATCCTCACCGGAACAAAGGCAGTGGAGCAAGTCCCGATAGTCATAGAGGAACGACGGTGAATCTGCTCGTCAGCATCCGACGGGCAGGAGACGAGCCTACGCCCTAACCTTCATGCCATCGACCTGCAAGGAGTAAAGGCCGACCTAAAGACCGCAGGAGCCAAGTGTACCAGAGACGCATTGGGTCAGAGAAGGTGGAAGCGATATGAAGAGACATTTCTTCGTAACGAATGCTGTGTTCATTGAAGTAAATAAATAAATAAATAAATAAACTTTCATATTAATCCAGCAATTTCAGCAGTAGTTTTATACAATTAAAGACGAACAAAAACTCTAAATATACACCATTCTGTTTGATTCAACAGTCAATAAGGTCACAAAAGAATTGTTTGTGGAAGACTAGCAAGAGTATTGAACCATCTAAAACATCTTAATGAGCCTTAAAACGCATATGGTGCTAACTGCTCTGATGCGCTTTTCCATTTGCAAAAAAGCACTAAATACTTCAGTGGAACAAATGCGAAGTATTTTCTAAGACGGCACATACAGCGACGCATAAGTTTATGCGTTGTTATATCAAGAATAACATATTTAAAATACGCATTATTTGAATGAAAATGCATATTAAAAAAAATCAAACTATGTGTTCCCTCAAATACGAAATTCCTAAATATAAAATATATGCACCAAAACACTCTTCTTATCACAGCAAAGAGGAAAAAAAGCGGTAAAGGAATGTTAGCAACTTCTGCATAAGCAATGAATGATTATTAATGAGTAAACTATAAAAAAACTTACCAAAACTGCGGCGCCGTATCGCTTCCACCAGCCGAGCCAGGCGAATTTCGATCTGCAATTAAGTTCTTATAATAGAGAAAAAATTCATTCACCACTTATTGCGTCGATATTTCTGCAATTTGGCGTTAAGTACATATAACCAAAACATTAGTTCGATACTGAACGAAAAATGGAACATAAATGAGAAGAAATTTTTGAGAAAAAAATCTTTGAAATAATTTAAAACACATAGTGTTTCAAAAAATAAACCGACAATTCGAAAAAATAACTCAAAAGATATTTAAACTAAATAAATGAAATAAAATAAGTAAAATAAGATAAATGAAATAAACAAAATAAAAAGGATAAAACAGATAAAGTAAAATAAATAAGAAAAATAAAACAAAATAAATAAAATAAATGGAATAAAAGAAATGAAATAAATAATCTAAAAAAATAAAACAAACAAGATAAAGTAAATAAAATAAATGAAGTAAAACAAATAAATTGAATTGAACTAAATAAACTGAATTAAATCAAATTAAATTAAATTAAATAATACAAAATAAATGTAATAAATAAAATAAAATAAATAAAATACATAGGATAAACAAAATAAAATATATAAAAAATAAATAAGGTAAAGTAAGTGAAATAAAAGAGAAAAAACTTGAAATAAATAAAATGAAATAAATTAAATAAATTAAATAAAATAAATATAATGAATAAAGTAAACAAAATAGACGAAATATAGTTACCAAAACACAGCAAACAGGTAAAAAAATAATATAAAACAAATGAGGTTATATGTGAAAAATAAAGTGGGTGAAAGAAATAAAACAAAAAAAATTAAAAAAATTAAACAAAACGAATGAAATGAAGCGAATAAAATGAATAGAAAAAATAAGTAAATAAAATAAATAAAATGAAATAAATAACATATATGAAATAAAATAAATAAATTAAATTAAATAGATGCAACAAATAAAATAAATAAAAATACATTGATAAACCAAACAAAGAAAAAGTAAAAATTAAATGAAATTACATAAGTGAATTAAATGCAGTAAAATCAATAAACTGAAATAAAAATAAATGAAACAAAATAGCTATGAAATGGAATAAATAAAAAAGATAAAATAAAACAAATAAAACAAATGAGGCAAAATAAATAAAATAAAGTATTATAAATGAGAGGAAATGAATAAAATAAAAAAAATTAAATTAAATAAATGCAAAGAATTAAACAGAACAGAAGGATAAAAAATAAAACAAAGTAAATGAAATAAATCAAATACATAAAATATATAAAAAAGACGAAATAAAATAAATTAAATAAACATGATGAATGGAATTAAATAAGTAAAACAAATAAAATAAAATAAACAAAATAAATAAAAGAAATAAAGTCAATAAAATGAAATAAATAAATTAAAATAAACCAAATAAATAAAATGAAATGATTTAAGTAAGAAAAATTAGATACATAAAATAAACTAAAATGCATAAAATAAATAAAATAAAATAAATGAAAGAAAATGAGCCAAATAAGATTTATGAAATAAAATAAATAAAATAATATAAGTGAGATAAATAAAATATTAAAGCGCATATAGCGTAAACTGCTGTGATGCGCTTTTCCACTTGCTCAAAAAAGCACTCAATACTTCAGTGGAACAAGTGCGAAGTATTTTCTAAGACTGCACATTCAGCGACGCATACGTTTATCCATTGTTATCAATAATAAGTTATTGAAAATATGCATTATTTGAACATTTGAAAATGTGTGAAAAAAACATCAAATTTCGTAATTGCGCTTTCAAACTATGTGTTTTCCCAAATATGAAATTTCTAAATATAAAATATATGTTATAAAACAGTCTTCCTATCACAGCAAAGAGGAAAAAAAGCGATAAATAAATGTTAGCAATTTTGAATAAGCAATTAATGATTACTAACTGGTAAACTGTAATAAAACATACTAAAACTGAGGCGCCGTCTCGCTTCAAGGAGTCGATTGAGGCGATCTTAGACCTGCAATTAAGTTCTTATAATAGAGAAAAAAATTCATTCAAAACTTATTGCGTCGACGTTTCTGCAACTCGGCGTGTATTATGTACAAGCAAAACATTAGTTCGACATCGAATGAGCAATTGGATATAAATGAGAAGAAATTTTTACGAAAAAATCTATGAAACTACTTAAAACACATAGTTCTTCAAAAAAATGAACTGACAATTGGAAAAAATAACTCAACAGATATTCTAGGCGCTATAATTATAGCGCTTCATCGTATAATCCATAGAAAAAGAGGCTGTGGGATAGAAAACCATTCAAGGTCGGATGAAATATAATCGGTTATTATAGAAAACTAAGAAGAGTTTCTTTTCATAAAACTTACAAATGCAACTTCGAGTACATTGTACAGTAACATGACAGTACGAGATAACAGCATAAGTCAAAAGGAATATAACATCGCAAGCAATCTAGTGCAATACACATTATAATGGTAAATGACGAAATAGTAGTTACGCATCACTCTGCAAAGGCTTTTTCTTTCATAACTGCACTCCGTTGATGGTAGTTTTATGGGTAAATTGTTTCCCAACGTTCGTTGAAAAATATATAAACAGAAATTTAGATAGCGCTAAAAGAGATCTGTTTTACGATCAGACTAAGCAAGTATTTATTTCGAAATATTATTTGCGTTAAATATTGCAAAAACAAAATAATTGAATTGAAAACAATTGCTTAAATGTAGAGAATAACCAATGCGCCAATTAAAATCGAACTTGAGGGGAGGGGTTGAGATGATAACTAAAGTATAGATCAATTCAGAATTAGGAGAGAAACGACTATTCGAATCAATGTACAATTAAACATCGTATGCATAACATCCAAGCAATTATAATGTCTCTGAATGTTGTTGATAAGATTCTGATGCATGTACATTTGAGCGGAAATGTGTGATGTTTAGCAAATGACAGCGCCTACTTGAAAAGATTACCTCTAAGAGTTAATTCATTTACGCATAAGCGTTATGCACGAGAAACGAGTAGAGCTTGACTAGTGGAAGGCCGAGAATCTGAAATTGAGCGTTACGTTGAAGCATGAATAAATTAGGAGCACACCGGAAGATGACCCTTTCGTGGATATACGTCTTGGGCTATCAAACTTTTAATGAATCCCTATAGAAGCAAAAACTTAGTAATTTATTCATTGTGCGCAAAGTTTATTATAACTGTTGAATATTGATGCAAAAAAATAAATAAATAAATAAATAAAAATGGGATGATGACATACTAGAGCCCAGCTTATTTTTATCTAATTGCTTTAGAAATTTCTCAGAATTATTTGGGAAATTTCCATGTAATCATATGTTGTTATACATCTTTTGTGAGGGAAGCATAGAAAATTCTCGCTTCCTTGAAAATTTGCAAGAAGTTTCGTGGGAGTGTTTCAAACAATGCAAAAGAACGACTCAATTGCTGAAAGTTGGAAGAGACTCTTCGCATTTTTTAAGTGAACATTTATATCGGCAAAAAAAATCTCTTATTTTCCTTCAATCCTTCATGACTCTGTTATTTTCTCCCCAGCCATCCCTCCATTGTTTCGCTTCTTTTCGGTAATAAAAGAAGCACCTTTGCTCTTTCCAAAATCTGCGAAATTGCAACACCGCTGATTGTAATAGTAAGTGGAATCGATGACTTGAAGCATTCAGTAATAATAGGTACGCCACTAAGAAATGGTAAATGAATTCTCCGAATAGCGTTTCAGTGAGCACCATCATTGGCCATTTATTATACAGATAACGCCGGTCGATATATCCATATTTTCGCATCTTCTATTACCCTAATTCAAAATCGAGATATCCTCATCGCTTCTTACAACCAGATCCCATACGCTCGACTTTGCCTTAGAACTCAGCAACAAGTCTCTCCCATTCCTTCCCACCCCCCCCTCCTCCACCTATAATAGTTTTAATTCCCCAAATTTCAAAGAAAAGAATTGACGCATGACTAATAAAAAGTTGAGCAAAATATTGTTCACCTTATGATTGCTCAACACCTTGCTCAAATACCGCTTACCATAAGTTCCAATAATAAGTGATATGAAATTTTTCTATAAATGCATAAAAATATTTCATATATTTTGAAGAAACGTAAATACAAGCTTATATGGCACCATTGTTACAGGTGCTAAAATATGGATAAATTAATACCGACATAAAATATGCGATTATCATCATAAAAAATATATCATTTCAGAGCAACTGCGCTCTTGAACAATCACTATATTCAGAAAATTCAGAGCCTATGAGTTGAGTAGAACTTAAAAACCACTAGTACTTAGTTGAGCAGAGCTTAAAAACTACTAAATCAGAGAGGAAAGCCACCTACGGAAACAAAACCATTTCTTCTAGCGACTTTGTTAATTTCTTTCCTTATCGAATTTGTTCCAAATTCCTTTAAAAGCTATAGCAAATTTCATTCAGCATCCATTGCAATGACACTCATTTTCATTATTACATTGAGAAACAATAAACGAAAATCTGCTCAAAGAAAAGAGTAATATTATAGTAGGCGTCCAGTATGAAATAAAAGAGTAATACTATAGTAGGCGTCCTCCATGAGAGTATTGAGAATTGTGCGCTAGTTACATCAGCGAAGCGATATTAAAATGCGCTTGAAAAAATGAAGATAAACATTTGTGTGGTTTGTATTCCACATGATTGGCAAATGAATTTTGTCGTTACGTTTGTTCCAAAAGTGCGCAGAGGGTAATTCGAAAGCGCTTGGTGAAGGCTTTGACATATAATTATATGTGACCGAAACTATGGCAATCAGCAAATTTTGGACAAAGTCAGATTGGCTGCCGTTTGCCCATAAAGTTCAAGCTAAATCGCCCTCCACATATATACGGTTCAAAACGAAGAACCTCAAGTTCACATGGGAGAACCACCAGCTAAAGGGTACCTCCGAACATCGGTTTCTATGCCTTTCACGAATTTCCTAATAAAATTTTTGAGAGCATCGTGTCCCCCTCCCTCTTCCCCACCCCCCATACACATTTCTGACTACATATCTGTTGGTCGTTAAATTCAACAGCAGAACCACCAAAGCTGGGATAACAAAATTCGGTGATGCACGCTAGACTGACATCTTCTGTAGCATCTTTTCGCGTTGAGGAAATAAGTCTGAAGATATATATATATATATATATATATATATATATATATATATATATATATATATATATATATATATATATATATATATATATATATATATATATATATATATATATATATATATATATATATATATGCAACGAGGAAATATCAATACATCATATCCATAAATTATATATTATATTTTAAACTATACAATAACGAACGTGAAACGAAGCAAAGATGCATTCAGCTAAGAAACGAAGCATTCTCAAATAACGAATAAAATCTTAGCTAGATCACCAACTTATTTCTCGATGATGACGGTTAATCAAATAAGTTTTTCGCTTGCTATTTGTTTTTCTGAGCGAGGTCGATTGAGTTAAAGAACGGTTTGCATAAGATAGCCGGCAGAATGGATTTCTACGTCTGAGCAACACATATGATACACATATAATATTTATGAAGCAATACAAGGAAATTATTTAAAAAGTTGAGGATCCCCCCTAAACACACACACACACACACACACACACACACACAAATGCAAATGTCCAATACACCATACAGACGTAGGCAGACACAGACGCGCATATATATGTGCGACAAACGTAGAGGTAAAGAATACACGCTATTCACACATATACACCGCATAAGTACATACACATATCCGTAGGAGCGACTGTCTATACCGAATGGATTCAAAGTTTATGGAAAATTTCTACGAGCAGAATTAGCGAAATGCAGAGAGCCGTTATGATTAGCACTATACCATTTTACAATAATAGAAAATTTATTATTAAGGTTAAAACATCAGCATTTCGGCGACGTTCTAATTGGGTGCTTAAAACGATTTGTGTAAGCGATCATAGTGGCACGCAATCGTTGCGATATTCATCAAACGAGAGTGAACAATCGTTTACTAAGTATGAAACGAATCGTTGAGATGCTATCTACGAGATATGGAGAGAGGAAAATAGCGATTGAAAAAACGAATAGTTTCTAAGAATTTGCTTAGTAGAATGCTTTTCGTTTCTAGACGAATACGAGAAACTGATATAAAATCGTTTAAGTTAATACTGAGTACGAGCAATATGGAGAAAATTTATGTAAAACAACAAAGGTATTTTAAAAAATTTATTATATAACTGAACAAATGTATTTTAAAAATTTATAAAATTAATTGAAGAAATGTGTTTTTAATAAACGCAGCATATTTTCCATTGTTGAGGAAATTCAGGTGGAAGATGAATTGAGAAACTCCAGCGATAACCAATAAGACCGTTCGGTCTCTTGAAATAAAAAGGTTTCCTGAGAAAATTTACAAACGGAAATTGATAAATGTAATATCAATGATAAAATTTTTAACTGAGCCTCAAAGATTAAATGGAATGGAATGAATATTCTTAATAAAGCATTTATAAAAATTCAAGTGATTAGTGTGATCAAATCAGAAAGACCGACCGCAACGGTTACTAATCCTAATTTGAAACCAATTCACGATTTTTTCTTCGCATCATCTCATATGTCTCTTTCATTCCTAGCCCTGTATTTAGTGATGCTAGCTTTCGCCTCTATTATGGAAAAATCACATTGAAAAATAAGCCCTCCCATCCTCTCTCTTCATGAGAAAGTATCCTGTAAAATAAGCAAATTCTTTGATAAAAAAATTTCTCTTCGACTGTTTTAATGAAGGTTTTCTAAACACAATTGAAAAAGAATTGAGGAAGTTTGACAAGCTTCTAAAATTAGAATATTTTTTTAGGCTCTTCACCGTACGACGTGCGACAATTTACAGTACCGAGCATCGAAAAAGGCAAGTCGATGTTTTCTTTTGCTTTGACCTCATCAACAACTTAGTCCGCAAAAACCGCTAGCGACATATGCAGATTTTGGAGGGGATAGGTTGATGTTGAGGGGATGTGACGCTGAAGCGTTGTTTCCGACTGTCAATTTAGAGAAAAGAGTGGTGATTCCAAGATATTTACCATTTAGAAGTGCCATAAATAAAGCAAGAAGAGCCATTTGGCAAATGAATCCCAGTTCTGTAGCTTGGAATAAACCAGGATGGTGGCAGAGGAGGGGGAGGGGGAGGGGAGAAATGGTGAACAAAATGTCCATACTAGAGTTTTTCAATTTTCGAATGAAAGCTTTTAATGGCAGGAAATTCTGGCCTCACCGCCTTCTCTACACTAATATATGACTGCTTGGAATAATCTAGCAATAAATAATTCTGTCATGCTTACTCCACGTTCATAGAAGAGCCCCTTTATTTCACGATTAGCGCGATTTTAAATGCTAATTGCCATCCGTTTGATCTTAACATTACGGTAGATAAATGAATAGTATATGCCACACTATGTCGAATGAACTCTCTTATCCTCGATTGGGGCCTTTCCTTCACAATTTTCTACGCCTCTTCCATCCTCTCACCTTGAACAACACCCCCTTAAATCCTCTAAACCTTTGTGAGCGCACAACTCTTTCCTTCCTCCATCTTATAAACTCTTACAAAATTCTAGAACGCTATACTATTCCCGAACCTTGCAAAATTTTCGAGAGCAAAATAATCTGCAGCCCAATATCGGCACCTTTTAGAAAGTAGGACTCCTGTACCCCGACCTGTGGATGTACGGTATTTGTCGAACATACGGGGAGCGAATCTTCCTATACGATCTACAGAGAAAGTGGAGAAATATATCAGAAAGTGGTGAAAGACGCCTATGTAATCAAAAATATCATGATATAATCACTCCCTAAGTAAACGGATGTGGATGCAAGTTCGCCATTCAAATGAACCACTATTTTCAGGTCAACATGATTCGGAACACTAAAGCTGTCAACGATTACGTGAGGAAGAATCAATATGCGGTGATCCGATCATCAAGAAATCTCACTTAGTAGGTACGCTGCTCCAATATTATCTATCCATCGTAGTATGTGAGATTAGAAAAATTGTATTGGAGGTGGGAAATGAAAGAAATGAACTCCCAGAAACTGGACCTAAATTTACGTTTGAGATCATGAGAAGTAATTCGGTTACATGGAATTATTTAAGGCTATTTGTTAAAATTAGAAAATTCCATGCCCGGGGGCTCTTATTCGTTGACAAGTCAGCAAAGGGAAGGCGAACATCGTTCACCTACAAGAGTGTGCGTTCACACATACGCAAACAACACAATCACAAGCCACGCAGATCCGCACGCATGCACACACATATACGATAAACGCAACGCAGGAGAATACAGTATGCAGCACGCACCATAAATAAGCGCGTAACGCCGATAGGCACACACAGACAAACAACAAACGAGCAAACCAACAAACACTTACACACGAACAAGGATATCGAGAGCCTATTGTGTCATAATCTTGGGCAATGAAAATGCACTTTGAGATATCATTAATGAAAGAAATCAGTAGCACAGTATTGTAAGAATAAGCACCCTATGATGAGCAATCATAAATTACATTAAACTCAGGCCCTGCATGCTACAAGCGAATTTAACAAGTATAAGAATATTGTATATTGACCGAAGAGAGAATCTCCTAGAATTTGCAATACGCAGTCCTCCCTCGTCCCCTCCCCTCGCTATCTCTATATTACACTCATACGGCTATTATAGGCAATAGTGCACCGAGGAATCTAATGGCAAATTTTTTCAATTATGAACTGAATAAATAAAATTCTTAGAAAAACTTTTCGTTGGAAAAATCTAAAACGAATACGGTTCATAAACGCAGCTCGCGACACATCTGTGACACCACTGGTAAGAAGACAACGGCACCGCTGTGCCTCAAGCAATACTGCGAATGAGCATAGCCTTAGAGCGCACAGTTTAAGTAGAGGATCAAGTAGAGGTGGTAATCAATAATCAATAAACCTCGAGACTGTAGTGATAGGCGATATCGCTCGAGAAAGATGCAATGCTCTACCATTACAATGATTATATAATTCAGTAACGTTATGAGTAGAGCAGTGTGAGAAAACATTGCTTGTCACTTATGATTCGACGAGAAATAGAACATGATTCGACGAGAAACAGAGCATTCAATAACATTACAAATGAGAGAGTGAAGTAATGGCGACTAATACAGTATTCGCTTCAGTGATCTGACCACATGCGTTGGCGGCTTTATAATACTTGCAATCTACTGGCAAGAGCAATATTGAAAAATTGGTGCTATTTGGATTTGTAGATCGTAAAAATACTCTAAGAAATACTTTTTGTAACATTAGCAATCCTCCATATTCAGTTTAACAACATTTTTTAGATGCAAAGAAATACTCCATAAAATTCACTTGCAATTAAATGACTTTAACAACATCATAGTTGCAAAGCGCATTAAGATAACATCATATATGCGCAATTTATATGAACCTGCATGCGTGCTAGGTTTCAATTGGGAACAATTGAATCTATGGCTACGAATTTTGGTAGGTAAAAGTTTCGTCACAATAGAATTTACATACGAACTTTCATATTAATCCAGCAATTTCAGCAGTAGTTTTATATCCTTAAAAACGAACAAAAACTCTAAATATACACCAGTCGGATTCCATCCAACAGTCAATAAGGTCATAAAAGAGTTCTTTATAGAAGATTAGCGAGAGTGTTAAACGATCAAAAACTTCTTAAAAACAAATAAAACAAAATAAATAAAACAAATACAACAAAACGAATCAAATTGTTAAAGTTAAAGTGAATATGTTGAATGAAATGAATTTTAGTTTATTTAAGATGAACAAAATAACTTAAGTGAAAAAAAAAACAAAATGAAATAAATAAATTCAATAAATTCAATAAAACAAACAAGATAAGAAAATGAAATAGAACGAATGCAGTAGATAAAAATAAAATAAAGAAAATAGAATTAAAAAATAAATAAAATAAACTAAGCAAAATGGAATAAATAAAATAAGGGAAAATAAATAAGATGGAGTAAATTAAAGAAATAAAATAAAATAAATAGAGGAAATAAAATAAAATAACTAAAGTAGAGCTGCTAATCGATAATCAATAAACCTCAAGACTGTAGTGATAGGCGATATCGCTCGAGAAAGATGCAATTCTCTACCGGTACAATGATTATATAATTCAGTAACGTTACGAGTAGAGCAGTGTGAGAAAACAATGCTTGTCACTTATGGTTCGACGAGAAATAGAACATGATTCGACGAGAAACAGAGCATTCAATCACATTACAAATGAGAGAGTGAGGTAATGGCGGCTAATACAGTATTCGCTTCAGTGATCTGACCACATGCGTTGGCGGCTTTATAATACTTGCAATCTACTGGCAAGAGCAATATTGAAAAATTGGTGCTATTTGGATTTGTAGATCGTAAAAATACTCTAAGAAATACTTTTTGTAACATTAGCAATCTGGGAAATAAAATTTAACTTAGAAACTCGGGACGAATTCTTGAGATCGAGAGGATATTCAGTAACTGGTGAGCTGGTGGGGGAAACGATGAGCGGCTTAGCATCTAGATAATTGCATTTTTTGAAATGTCTTTTGTAGCAATTATAAAGAATATTACCTATAGGAAAGTAGCGCAATAATAGATATGAATTCAGCAAAAACAAAACTGCGAATTAAAAAAATTCTTTTTTCTACATGTGTACAATGGACCATCTGTTATGCTAAATATTTTACATCAAATTTGATACTAGTGAAAATGAAAATTGTTCTTTTGATATGTCTTTTGAAATTCCAATTGCAATAGCGTTCATATGTGCTCGAATTTTATCATCATTACTGAAATGCTCTTGAAAAAACTGGCCGTACAATTTCGACGCATATTCATTACTAACGTTTGATAGCTGAAATAATATGGTTGTTGCTAATTTGCTTCATGCTTGAATACTGTAACTGTGGGATCCGCATTCCGCATAGAAAACCAGAAAATATGTGATCGCCTTTCGCTTAGTGCATTATTAATGATACATCAAACGCTCCAGTTGATGAGGGTAGGGTTGGGGGAAGGGGGAAGGGGGAGGGGGATTAATGAGTGAAGCAATATGGCGTTATGGACTCTTAAAAGAAAGTTGATCTCATAATAGCGCTCTTTCGGTTCGTTTCGAGTAAGGAATTCCATGAAAAGAGCCTCAGGTGGACAATCGATGGAGGAAGTGTCCAATGGGCGGCGCATTATTTGTGATGTTTGCTGCTCATGAAAAATGCATCAGTTTTGTGAAGCGAGATAATCATTTTAACGCATATGTCCTCATTTTGACGCTCTACGCCAAAATTCGGTCAAAAATGCCATTTTTAAATGGCATATCCTTACTCGCAGTAACCAATGAAATAGCAAATTGAAAAAACAAGGCTTACATATAAATACAAATATACGGATCATATATATATATATATATATATATATATATATATATATATATATATATATATATATATATATATATATATATATAGCGTTTCACTTTCTGTACGCTCGCTAGCGCCTTTTTTGTTTTGTGCATAGTATTTTTTGCTAGTTAAACCTTATTATCAAAAAGCGAAGTGATCAAATTTTATGGAGATAAATCTCGGTCGCTCAAGAACTCCACTCGATTTCAATCGGAGGATTAAATAGAGCTGCTCAGACCTATATCAGCCTCATCCCTATATTAGCAGTCGTCATTTTTATATGGCAGCTTTAACCATAAGATCATCGTAGCAAATCTTTTGCACACTAATTAGTGAAATTTGTGTTATATTTAATGATTTCTCTCTATACGATTGAATGATGGAAACAGTTAATGTCGATTCAATTATAACACTAAAAATTGATGTTAAAGCTAAAAAATACTTCGTAGTAACTTCAAACTGAATTGTCTACCTAATAACCGATGTTTGGCGATTGGCCAGTCCCTTGAATTCTTTAAGAAGGCGGGATGCTTATATTCGGGCACCTTCTCAAGCACATCGCACGCGTTTACGACGCCTTTGCTCAACCATACTGAGCCAATAATACTTAATCAATTTTAAGTTGCATTTTTATGTGTGCACTAAGAAGAAAGCTTCACTTTTGAAGAGAAACGTCATTCGCAAATATAGCCATGCATATATATTTGAGCACACTTCAATAATCATATTTCATTTATTTGGATCAGAATGGCTCTTTAATGAATCATATGTTGAATATTCAATAGATAATTTGAAGCTATTCATTAAGAGTTGCTTATCGTTAAGATAAGAAACTTATCACTGAAATAAAAATATTCAAAATTTTCCTAATCAAAAAAAAATTAACATATTGAAATGACCCCCAATGTCGAAACTAATCCTTCATGTTTATGGCGTTGTTCTTCATATTTAAGGAAGCGATTCCTAAACAAAGACATTAGAATATATACAATGAGATATAAAAATTTGTTGGAACGTAAACAGTGGGAAGTGGAACATTGCAGATTGCGCCGTATGCTAATATTGACTTCTGAAAAGAGAACAACTCCTTAAATGCTTATATTCTTAGTGAAATTAGCTAAACTCCATTGAGCCAAAATTTTGTATTTTCTATTCTACTAGGCGTGATATAAATCGAAATTCCATTAAGTATGAGAAGTGAGATAAAGCCGATGTAGCCATAAATGAATGCAAAGTTATCAGCTATAAGAAAGCGAACTTGAACTTTTATCTCTTAGAAAAACATTGTTTCAATGATTCATACTAATATGCAAGCAAATGTGAGGCTAGAATGAACGATCCATAATCACCTGATATTAAAGCAGTCGTAATTTATTTTCTCACAGCTAATTCAAGTGGACTCAGTTTTTCTTCGCATATCAAACTTGCTGAAATGTTGCTTAAAAACTATCGCGCAATTATTCAAATAGTATTTGCCATGCAAGCAATATGGAAATCTTATAGTGTTGTTAGATATTCCGCATATATTATCCTTGCAGATCGCTGTAGAAATTTCTTGCATTGAATGAATTCGAAAGAAGATATGAAAAATTTTTACTGCAAGCATCAAGTTTATTTGCCGATTGCAAATAATCCTTTTCAAATGAGACAGCACTATTCTGGTTAGAAAGCGATTCGAGGCCAAATGATTTCAATTTTCGAAAGGTTTAAAGAATAGCAGCCCGAGAAATGTTTGAGCGGCGTTTTAGAACGTCGATGCGCTGTGTTTAAAGCCTTTCGCAGATCCTGTCACCCTTCGACTCAAATATGTGGGCACTTTTGCATTACGCATAAATGCCTATCTCTCATTGATTTTCAAAATAAGGCAATAACATTTTTAGCTTTCTTTTCTTTTAAAGAGTTAAATCTATGCATAATATGTAAATATAGGCATTCACTTCTAGGAGTAATTTCTTTTTACTTGAATAAATTATATTACTTGCTTGAAAATAGCGCCAATATGCAAAAATTTTATCTAACAACTACTGGGAACCCTATCAAAGGCGATGGACACTTGAATGAACGGCGATTTACACGCTATCTTTCAAGATATGCAAATTTATTTGCTGGTCAAACAACGAGTGATTAAGCTGAATGGGATATCATTAAATATGCAAATATAATAAAAGGATAGTCGAAAACATGTCGATGGAATGAATGCAAGTCCAATATGTAAATAAGAGAACTTATGAGGTTAGTTTTGAAGATATTCGGCATACCACTGAGATTCTTTGCTTTAGAGGAGGAAGACGAGGAGATGGGAGGAAGAGAGGAGGAAGGAGGAAGTCGGAAAATTAAACAGGCTGCAGCTTCAAAAACGAAAGCTCTATAATGGCCGTCATCAAATAATCTAAATTTGGGTTGCGAAATTGTCAACTGCTAATTTCATATACTTCAGTAATATTTGCTGCGCATTTCACGATGCCCTATAATGGTTCAATAGGATTAGCAACTTTGGAAATTAGCGCTTTGTGTGGATAAAATCCTAAAACTCATGAATGAGCAATAAAATCACAAATACGACTATGTCTTATTTATCGCCATGAAAACAACTGATAGAGAGGAGTTATAATCTTAAATGAAAATAAACATTGCGTCGTCGTTATTAATTATGCATAAAATAAAAATGCATACAATGCATTATGTATAAAATGCATTATGCATCAAATGCAGCATATATAAAATGCATTAACGAAGATATCGTTGACTATCTCAATAATTGCAGCAACGAACTAGAAGAACGAATCCTTAACATAACAGTATGACCAATCAACGTCCCCGCAGCTATAAGTAAACCACTTTGATGAATGTGACAAAAGGTATTTGTTATTTAATCACATCTATTTATAGAGAGATCTATTTGGTTGATCATTTGATAGCCATTTTTGTTGAGATTTTTTCCGTTTTGGTTAAAAATATATGCAATTTCATTGAATTTCCTATTTTGCAAATCTTTTAGACAAGTTTATTGATGCAAAATTGGAATATTATGTGTTTCTCTGGCTATTTCAAAATTCATACCCATTAAAATAGTTTTCGAGTAAGAATACCCGCATTTATCGCTAAACATTTGTATTTCGTTAAAGGCATTTAAACAACCAGCTTACAAAGATTAAAAAAATTGGACATTATATGGCAGCAATCATAAACAGAGAACTACTATTGAAAAATCCGATGCCTCTCAATGCTAAACACTACTAAGATCATTACGGAAGTCGTAAGAAAATTCACTAGCCTAATTAGCAGGTTTTATTATAACTGATGGACACTTCTAAATGAGGTGACGTTCAAAATGCTTGACTAAATTATCTATGTTTAACTGTATCAAATCTAAATAAAGCAATACCTATATTTCGGATAAATACTACAACTTATTAAATATAAAAAAATAATAAATAAAATACAAGTAATTATTGTGCAGGATTAATATTTTCAAAAAAAAAAGAAAAGAAAAAGAAAATATGAATCTATGACGTTTAAACGATTGCATTAGATAACGTGTTCGATGGGCGAACAGTGATGTTTGACAACGAGTCGAGCAAAAGCAGAAGCCTCTACGCATTGGCCGGATGTACGTAACTAGTGTTGCCATTTTTGATGTTCCCTAACTTCCATTGCATCTTAATAGAAAAAAATTCAGCTTCACTTTCTTTATTTTTTTCCGGCATTAAGCAATAAACTACAAATCATTTTAGTGTCATATCTTAGAATCTTTCATTTCTAAAGATATCGCTATTGGTATTCCACTTTTTCAATACCACAAGATAAGAACTTCTATTTCTCAATCGCTTAAAATTCTTTCATTCAGCATTTCTATATATTGTTGAAAAAGTTTCATAAAAATTTAAGCTTTAATTTTTTTAATATTTCATTGCAGAAAAATTTTTTCTCTTTTGATTAGGCTCGATTATGCAATCATCGAAAACGAACTGTGTTTGGGCGCATTGCTTTAGATTATTTACCAACTGCTTTAGGCTCCACCAGAAGCTTCCGTTCAATTGGCCAATTTGATAAATTTCTCAGGCGCCAACGTAAACGAAGAAATTTTATGACCAAAGGTATATTTTATTTCTAATCTCCATTCTTATCGCCCACCGACATTAAGCTCTCTCTCACCTATTAGAAGCACGTATAGCGTTGCATGCTCTCTCATAGGCTTGTTCTTAAGATTTCAGTATCCAGAAGCAATGAAACAATCACTGATAAAAATTTTCCTCATCGAAAGATATGTTTCGGCGAACACGACAAGCAAGCTTTATGCATCAACTCTTTACCCTAAACCACGTGCCTAGTGCAGAAAAATAATAAACAAAACTATGAACGATAGTAAAGAAACAAGTTAACACACTTATATCGGAGTCGCTTGTTGATCAACATGAAGGAGGAGTATCGCGACCGAAAGTTTAATGCGAACATCTAGTTTTGACATTGTCAGCACTATAGCACTCTTCTTAGCCTAATTATGTATGAAAATTCCTCATTCTAACGAGTTTTTAAATACTCTCGGCAACAACATATCATTACCTGTTACCTAAATAAATTTCATTTATTTTTAAGTAAACAAATATAAGTTTAGTAACAAATTAAGACCCACAGTACAAGTATATTCATATGGATATACTTGTTACGATAAACAATTAGACTTGCTTTTTTGGATTTTTTCAACACATAAACATACGTCAGGAATATTTTCAAGCAAAGCAACAGATATGCTAATGGATCAAATTTCAAATGGTTGCAAAATACTGGATTAGGCTATTCGCAAGAGATCGTACCCTCAGATAGCGGCATTCGTCAAATAATCCACGAAGTAGCATCACTATTGAACATATGATAGCATAAACATACTTCATTATATGTCTCTTGAACATTGCTAATAAGTTGGTAACAAAGTTTCCTTTTGCTCAACTTATGCTTGAATAATGCCATATTATTGTGGGTTAGTAAGATAGAACGAAGCAGAGAGCCTTATTTGTTGTTTTAAGGCCAAACATATGCCACCAACGGCGATAGTCTTAGGAATGATGGTGGCAAACTAAGGTGGAATGGTTTCTAAAAAATGCTGCCTTTAAAGTTCAGCTAAGTCACTAATATAAACTTCTAATTGATTAAGCATAAAGAAGTGTTGCTTACTGTAGTACAATCAGGTGAAACCTTGCTCGCCACATACACATATGCAATATTCCCACTCACTTACGCAAGATAAGGTAGTAGGGAATAGGCGGGTAATGCGGGAAAGGGGGAGGGAATGAATGACAAAATCAAGTGAACGAGATGAAATGGCACAAGGAGCCACATTAGTTGGACTGCTGAGGATGAAAGTAGGAACCCAATATATCACTTTAATCCCTGAATTAGGTGATGTGTATGAACGCACGTTGACATCGACGCTCGAACCTGCCCACACAAACTTCTTTCTCTTTTTCGTTGATAAATTTTTCTTATATAAAAGAGCAATTTAGCTAAAACAATGAGATGATGTCGTCTAGAAAAATCTTATTATGAATGAGCTCTTCATTTCATTAATTGTTAGTTTTCTAATGCACTCTTTGCAAAATTATCATGTAATGAGAAGGTCAGTTAAAAATGATAAGGTAGAAATTCAACGCCGAATTCCCTAGAATTTTATTTGCGCCAGCAAAAATTACCATCAAAAGACGCCCTATTTGATGTGATTAGCGCACTTTTGATGATGCTATTTGTAATTTATGCTAGTGTTTTTTTTCTGAAGGAAAATTCTAGCGAAAAGATTATCAAAAAAATTTGTTTTCATATTTCAATTTTTTCGCTAATATATTTCAACTTTCTCGAAAAATTTCAATAAAAATGCTTTTCCTAAAAAAATGTCTATTTTCTTCATATATATCGAAGAATTCCTAAACACAAATTTCTGAAAAATTTTTGCATTTTTCTTTAGGCATTCGTGATGAATATGTAATATTCGAGCCGCGATGCTTTGAAAAGTGCAAATCGAGCATATTTTTGAACAATAGAAAATGTCATCGTGGCTTATTTTATGCCGAATTTTGGCTTCAAAAGAGAAACCTCACACCAAATTGCTATCTATTATCATTACCATATTATTTCAAAAGCGCAATTACTTTACGATTAATAGACATCATAGGAAAAAGTTAGCGTTGAGGGTCGCTGCTTAGCTATATGGCTGTGAAAGAAAACTAGTTCAAATATCAACGGAAGAACTATCAATTAATTATATATATATATATATATATATATATATATATATATATATATATATATATATATATATATGTATATATATAATTATAATTATATATATATAGAAAGGGTATTTTACCTGGATATTGTACCTTAATAAGAATTAATAAGAATAAATTAGGAGTTAATCCCCTTCCTGTATCAATAAATAGAGCTAACTAAGTATTCCTGAATAGCGATATTTCTTTTAGCTATATGGCATTGTTGACAAGTGCCTACTGGATTGCGTTGCTCAGCTAAATATTTGAGTGACAGCCCTATATGACGAGAAAATCGTTTTAATGAGAATTTTGCACGATTTGAATATTTGTAGAGAGCAATACTTGACATATTCTTTTAGATAGGATGCGTCATATGCCACTTTTTGATAGATTCTTTTAATACTGCAATAAAAACACATCTTAGGTTGTTTTTAGTTGGTCACCTAAAACTTTTCTTTCGGAGGGGAGGGGGTTGAGAGGGACTTCGCTTGCAAAATTATTTAGTAAAGCTGAGTATATTAAATACTTTTACGAATAGAGGTTTGTATCAATTCATTCACCTAAAATAGTATTTTCAACTTCCTATAAGAGAGCTTTTATACTACGCTTTAAGTCCATGAAATAATCACAAAATGTAAAAAGAAAGCAAAAAGACGGCCGTCTGGTACCGTAAGATAAAGAAACAATAGAGAGGCGTAACAGAGCATCTGACACAACCCACGTTTTTAACACTGACACTAACTAGTTACTTTCTAGCAATAAATAATAAAGAATTTATGCTTTTGCACCACA
Source organism: Baylisascaris procyonis (assembly GCA_037389465.1). Classification (NCBI taxonomy): domain Eukaryota; kingdom Metazoa; phylum Nematoda; class Chromadorea; order Rhabditida; family Ascarididae; genus Baylisascaris; species Baylisascaris procyonis. The sequence goes on from JAZARR010000247.1 coordinate 727,885, forward strand.
TTTGACCCAACTGCTAACATAGAATCTGAACAGAAGATCAATTTTGCTATAGCTAAGCAAGTGTGAAACAAAGACGAATGCGAGCAAATTTCTTAGCATTTTTAGATCATTAAATTTGCTTTCGATATTGGTTGATCAACGTGAGATAGTGATATATGAGTGATATCTGTGGTGTAATTATACCCACCAAATTTTAGTTTTAGCTTCAATGTCTTCTAAGTTGGAACAACTGAAGAGACAGACATACGCATACATACGCAGACACAGATACAACGACGTTACAATGCATAAACCATATTTACAAAAGAGCATAAAAACTATATGAGAAGCCAAATCCAGCTACTTGCCAAACGAAATCAACTCGAACTGAAAATGGGCAGGCGGATTAATGACACCATAATGTGTTAATAACTGATCAGTAGGATGTTCAAAACCTTGTGGTTTAGATTCGGCTTGTCTGTGCATCCACTGAGCTTTTGTTGGATGATTGTTTAAAATAATGCACAGTCTCATTGACACTGGTAAATCTATATGGAGATATAATAGTAGCATAATTTGCTTTTGATATTATGACAGAGCTGAGGCAACTTACACAAAGATAATGTCGGATCGGTTCGTATATGCATATGTGTATGTCTGTTTATGTCTGAGTGTCTGGTAGTTTCAGTTGAGGGAAGATTAAGGCCCGGTTTGTGAAACTTGGAAAAGCTATAATAGGCCATAGGATGAAATTCTATTCACATCCTTCATGCTAACCCTTTAACTTCATTAACACTTATAAACATTCGAAGCTGTCAAAAATTTGTTTATTTTTGAAACCGGTTGGATTTTTCTTCGACATCAATTGCGTCACAAAAACGAATCTTTCGCAGATTTTCACGATGGTTCGGATCATTTAGAATTCGAAGATGATATTTTGTTCGTTCGTCGGCGAGTCAAACGGGGAGAATACCAAAATTCACTCAATATCAGCTCTTCCCATCGATAACCTTTCCCATTTGTTTGCCCTACACCGATATGTCAGAGGGAAAACAGTTGAACGCCTTTTACGTAGGCGAAAAATTTCGTTAATTTAATTTTTTCCAGCAGGTCATTCTAGGAATGCAAATTTATGTGCTGCTAAATTTAGGTGTTGATTTCATTTATAAAATTCAAATACTCATTTTTTATTTGCTAATTTCAGTTAGTTATTTCAAGTGCTTATTAGAGGTTCTGACTTCAGTAACTGCTTTCAAGCCTTGACTTCAGGTGCTATTTTTAGTTGCTAATTGCAGCTACTGATTTCAATCATCAAATTCAATCGCCGATCTCAATTTCCGGATTCAACTCCCATTTGAAATTATTCGAATCTCAATGAGCGAATTCATTTTGACCGGCGAGGAAATATTTTTTCCCATAGAAGAGATCGAAAATCATCATCCCAAAGAAGCATGAGTCAACTAATTTCTCGAACAATTGAGGAAACGCTTCAGGTGAGCTGAAACAATCTACGTTTTTTTTATGAATAACATTGTATGAATTACTTCACCAAGCTGCCAATAAAAAGTATAGTATTATTATACAATAATGCTTCCATATTACAGTTCGTTTTCCTATGAGATAGCTGATGTCAAATTAAAAATCCTATAAAACTAAAATGAAAACTCACTTCATACGAATCGGTTATCCAAGCAGTGGAAAATAAAAAAATCAACTGGCGTAGTATGCAAGCAAGTTCTTCGATTGTCTGCAATTCCTTTTGAATTTTATGAATCAATATGAAATATAGTAAAAGAGACATCCATTCGTGTGCAAATACTTATCAGATTTAATAAGCTTCAATTTATTGGATTACGAGTCCAAAAATATCACGCAGACAGAAACGCACAACTCATAAGCATCCTTATTAATTCACCGCAATCCTTTAGTTGAAATAAATGGGTAAAAATATATAGAAATAAACTTTTTGAAAATTTCCCCGGAAATTCCCAGTTTATTTTGATGTTAACGAAATATGTGCCACGAAGGTATGAAGAGAGAACGAACTTGCCTTCAGCCAAATTTGATTATTAATTATAAGTGCTTTGCATATCATATGCAAATTCTGTCAGCTTTCCCCATAGTCGAATGCTTTCTCATATAATGCATTAAGCAATCAAACTAGATTCTGAGTTTCCTTAGACGCAGTTTATTAGAGGTTATTATGATTTGTGACGTATAAATTAACGATAATGAAATAAGTTTGCAGCGATCGGTGTCGAAAATTTTAAATTGCTTTAAAATATGTTACTTGAGAAGTAGGCAGGATAGGCAGGAAAAGTATGTTACCACAATTGCAGACCATTTATAAGTAGGCAGAAAAAAAACGAAGAAAAGATGGCAATATCCTATTTGTTTAGCGGTGCAGAGTAAAGTGAAGAATTTTTTCTCTAAATTCTTCTCTTAGATAATCAAATGTCATCGAATCAAATACATTGATATTTTCGTACTTTTTTGATAAAATAAAGAAATGCTTAAGCCTGAAAAGTTCGACTTGCATTTTCAACTTAAATATTTCCTTTCTTACGAATAAATCGTATTCGAATGCGCATCTCAACGATGTTTCCTCTTAATGAATAGCACTCTGAAGCGTTTTACTTTTAACGCTTCGATGAACATTTCATTTCATGTGAGTGCCAACAAGAGATTCCCTGAGGAATAGATGGTAGTCGTTTTATATGGAGAGGGAGACTGAAATTGAGAGAGAGCATTAGATATAGAAAGGTACAGAGAGAGTGGGAAAAGAGATAATTGGAAAAAAGGGAGAAAGAGTGCACCGTGGAACATTTCAGTGTTCAATTTATTTTGCTTGTTGTAATGTGGCGCATTTCAGTTAGGTTGAAGCTTCTTGTTATTGCGAGCACATATCGGTGATAGTGGAACTAATAAAAGTTACTATATCGCAAATAAGAGGAAGAAATATTGAGGAGGAATCGCTCGCTTGTCAATATCTTTATAGCAGTTCGGCAAAAATTCTTTGGATCGTTGTATATTTCCTATTATCCTCAATGTTTTAATGATAAAGTTAAGGATAGCCCAACGTGAAACGCATCTATTTTTAATGACGCATAAATAGTCCGCTAACACTTGATTGATTTCGACACTTCGATGACGTCAACTTGAATCGTCATCAAATGTTGTGTAGTATAACAATGAACAGCCAGCTGTGTGCCACAGAACGCTGCTGCTTTAAGGTCAAGAAGTGATATCACCTCATCCGAACTAGGTTTGACTGCAGTAGCAATTAACTGGTAAAGCTGTGCTTTTTTCTCTAGCAACGACGCAACAACTCACACACACACAGATCGATCAACGGCGCATCGACTATGCTATACGGGCTCCAACGTTGTCGCACTTAACGCCGCTGTTGGTGCTTCATGTACACTTCTTTCGTCAACAATGAGGATCGCTCTGATAGAAAATTTTACGCATTCCGGTTTGTTTTGCTTGTTTATCTAATAGGTATCGTTTCCCCGTACTATTATTCTTTGTTACATTTCAAAGACGTATCAATTTACAGTAAATGGGTAAATATATGGGTAATGGGTAAATATGTTACTTGAAAAGATTGTTTTCGTCGAGAAAAGTTACACTCCTCTGGAATATACCCACTATAAAAGCCGTTCATCAATGCTAGAAAAGAGAAAGCTTTTTTCGGTGAATGCATAAATGGTTGGTATTCTTTTCGATTTATTTTGATGCTTTATGCTTTCTACTATCGTTAGTGTCTTCTATGAAATCGAAAATTTTTTATAGAATATATTTACTTTGCGCTTTGGAAAAAAATTTGAGAGATTTTCTGATATAAATGTACTTTTATGTCTATAAATACGGGGTGGGTTAATTTTTCTCGCTTAAGTTTGGAGCGAAGAAGGGCTGGCCGGTAAGCACTGTTCCATCTCAGCGAAGAACCGGAATAAGAACGATCGCTTTGAATGTTTTCCGCAAAATACGTTTTTTTTTCTGCTTGCATTTGACTGGTTTGTTAAATTATGAGCTGCTTTTTTCTTGTATTCCTTTTCAAAAGCAATGGTACTTGAATTAAAAAATTCCTCATTCCCTATGATGCTCAGCATTTTGATGGTGCCAACTTCCAAATTGTCCTCGTATGTTGCATTTTTTACTTCTTTAAGCGTAATAGATGACTAGAGATTTTCTTATTGAATTATTTAATTTCGTCTTATGACAGTTCTTTTGTTTACTGCCGAAATTTGAACTGTAAGATGGCATTGTCATGGCATCTATCACAGTGATCTTCCAATGCGTCAATTATAAGTTCAAGCTGGAGGTATTCATTCAGCACAATTCGAAAATTATGTGCGAACCAGGAATAGAAAAGAAATTACCTGTACTACTTGTACTTTCACAGGTGAAATAATACTCAATTCGAGTTCGGAACACTCGTAAGAGTAGTCCATAGTTGTCTCAGTTCTTCCTGTTGTTTCTCGCCATAGCGTCTATACATATGCTTTTCTCCTCGCGATACATAATTGCATCCACAGTGCACTATGTACCAACCGATAGCTGCTCTAATTTCTATCGTCACCATTAACAGACTTTATATTTGATTTTCTTAACTACACTAAATTTGCATACATCATATTTTGCATATTTCATTTCAATTATGCAAATTTTCTTCGTGTTTGTAAAATTATATACAACATCGTATAGGCTAATTTCCACTTTTCTGTTGTCTTGAAAATAATTGATTCACATTTCATTGAGAATCTTTGCAATACAGTAAAATTTGACGCACATCGTTTAAAGTTGATCACCATTATAATCTTGGAATCATGTCAGTCGGAGCTTCCTCTAAAGACTGAAGTAATTCCAGTTGTATCTTGTTATTAGTTTGTAGTGAACGAAGAAGAAAAATTATTTGAGAATATCGAAAAGCGCTTTCAATAGTTCACGCTTGCCGATGCATATGGAAGAACGTGTTGAATTTTTTCCGTCGTTTAATTTTGCTAAAATTTACTCTGTGTTTAGCTTCTTTGCATACATTTCTTCATTAATTCTTTTTTCATTTCTCTTGTGAAAAATCATATATGATGAGTATAGTAGTACTTGTTTACGTTATTATAATATGAAATAATATTGAATGCACAATGTGATTTGTTGTATACGACTAATTAACACTTAATTAGCAGCATCGTATCCTCACTTACAATTATAAATCTAACAATTTCCAAAAAAATTCTTATCCTTTAATTTAGCTTATATTCCTTCCAAAAAAAGAGAGAAAATAACACGAAAAAAAAAGTTACGTTGAATGAGTTGTTAGTTGGCACGGAAAGAGCGTTACCACTTTTTATCTAAACACCATTAATTTCGTTCAACTTTTTCAGGAAAATATGGATACCTCTCTACGATTTTAATTATCACTTCTCATTCGTTATGGGAATCGAAGAAACGCTAATGGGAATGCTCATTTAATAAATGGCTACTCGAATAGCTGTTAGTATCTTTTTTTTTCTACTTCGAATTCATCGAAAGAAAATTGTATAGCGTCTCTATACTTCCGGTATATGCCACATATATTTTTATTTATTTATTTATTTATTTATTTATTTATTTATTTATTTATTTATTTATTTCGATTTAAAAGAAAATTTGCATTTCCTGGTGGTATTTTTCAGAAATTCGTCAATATTGCATTTTCATCGCGTTATCTTCTAACAACGAATACAATATCATGTTCAGCACTACTTGGAGTGGCCGATGCTTTACAACAATATATACATGGTGATTGGGATCCAAAAAATGGCCAACCATTCAATTTATGGCGAACTGGTAGTTTACTTTCACGTTAAATTAATAGGCGATCGCACCTAATTCTTATAGATTATTCTTGTCTAAATGTATCGTAGAATTTTTAAGAAAATCTTCTATAGAGTTTGAAAGACCTTCTTTTATAGTGATACTTAGAACGGTGATCAGTGCATATGTTTGGTCATATGAATGAACTAATTATGTGTTATTTTTAAACAAAGAGTGACCTGATAGAGAATCTGAGCTTATAAGAGCCGTTTGAGGGAAGAAAACCGGATGTTTTTTCATGAACGCATTTAGGATGGTTAAGAAAAGTTTTTAGCTATACCAATGAAATCCTCGTTTCACTTAATGACCTGTAGAACTTAACCATGAGCAAAGGTTATGTATGCGAAAGTAATACTTGCCAATTCTTCGAGCGATAATGTACACGGATTCTTAAATTACTTAATAATAAAAATTACCATACAAAAATTAAAACCGCATTTTTAAAAAAAATTTTTTTACATATTTTTTAGAATATTTTTGAACGCAAAAATATGTTCAAAAGGAAGTAGAAACGAAGTTCTCATGGCGTTGAGTTTGCTCTGCTCAAAGGTGTAATGCAGGTGTAATACCAGCGGATTAGCGTTTGTAATATAACGTGAATTGATTGCAGTGCGTTTTACTGTTATGGGAGTAGTGGTAGGACCTATGAACCATTATTGGTATAAATGGCTGGATGCACGGATAATTCGAGGCTCACAAGGAGCTATTGTCCTCAAGAAAGTAGTCGCTGATATATGTGTATCACCAGTGTTCGCATCGACCTTCATCTCTGGTATATTTTCAGAGTGTTATGTTGTCCAACTGAATTAATAAGATGGGAGGGGCGATGGGTGAGAGGGGGAGCGGGGAACAAAGAGCTGACAGTGTTGATTTCCGACTCTTGACCAACTGACCAAATTGACTGCTGACCGTGATATGGTCGTCAAATCTCATCGGAAATAGAGTGCAGATATTTTCGTTGAAGAAACGCCGCATCCCATCGTCCATTTCCGCTTTTTATGTCTTATATTGCAATAAAGCTTGACGAATATTAGTGTGACATTGATGTGATGCTATAATTTCACTTTAGGAGTTGCTTTACTCGAAGGGCAATCCGTTGCGGGTGCACTCAATGAATACGGGCGGAAGTTCTTCAGGATACTCATGGTGAATCACTTATTTCATTTTTGAGGTGACATCTGGAATGTTACAAAGCTATTTGTTTTTAGTGTACAGCATTTTGTTATCTTAGATCGTTCAAAAAACTTTTAAGTATAAGCTCGGTTGATTCTTACAACTGCAAATAGGTTGTTGGTCATGATCAGCAATAGTTGCAAGAAAATTTCTGTTCCACCTCATCCACTCACCATGGTTAACTGCTTATGACTCATATAACTTAGCAGGAAACTGCCTAAAGATAGAAAATGTGTTCCAGAATATTCTTTTTCTGAATTTCAGTTTGATATGGGTAAATATGATGCATTTAAATCGTTCATTCAAGGAGAACTAGCACATGTCTGGGTATCACACGGTGGGCTTTTATTCTAGTTTCACAGGATTACATCCTTACCAATGTCCTACACACGGTGGTTTTGAACCTGATCGAAGCCCGACCGTCTGATATCGAGAGGTGGCTCTCAACAAAGAACTTGGTATGCCACGACAACCGTGGCGAAGTCTAGACGAAGTTATCCGAGAATCTGGCTTCTTTGACGCTTCGGAATAAAAAAAAACAGGAAAAAATATGAGATAGGCTGGCACCTTGGGTGCTTCGGAATAACAATATTCAAAGAAATGAAAGTCAGCCTCACGCCTTCAGCGCATCGGATTCATGAAAGACGATGCAAAAAATGTAGCTGCGCCTTCGGCATTGAATATTGCAACGAAATAGACGTTATTTAATAAGGTCTGTATGCGATGGCATTGGATCTTAGTGCTCTATTTAATGGATCCTTCCTCAAATTCATATTCATCGGTACTTCTCGTTCCCATCTTCTCTTCCTTCACCAATTTCCTTTCCCCAGTGCACTCAGTATTATAAATATACCCTCTTTCAGCTGGATTGTTGCGTTTGGCCACCGACGCAGACATTCAATTTCTGGTTGTTACCGTCTTCATGCCGAGTGCTCTATGTCTCAACGGTGCAATTGGTCTACAATTGTTTTCTCTCGTATATCAAACACAACGAAGCGGATGGTACACCAACGGTTTTACAAGGTGTTTAGCACCTATGGCAATATCGTTCTATTCTCTCAACAATAGCCAACTATTAGTGCTTGCATCGAACATTGTTGTCGAATATTTTCGTTATATTCGCTGATTTAATTTTTTTTTTCTTTTTCGAAATTCACTTTGTTGATGATCTTCCCAAATATGCTTATTAATCCTGCCCTTTAGAAATGAGCTTACGTTAAGGTCGAATGAGTTTTTCTTTATTTTACGCTCGCTGCTAATGATGGAAAGTGCTAAGCTTTACTTTATTGTTTTCTGATTGATGTGCACCATTTAACTGAGAAATTATCTTCGTTTGAATGTCGTGAGAGAATACATATTTGAATAAAAGATTCCTTGTGCAATGACAAGTAATTACCTAGCTCATGCGCCTCTATTTTTTACAGGTTATAAAAAGAACTTGGAAAATCTAAACAAAGTTGGGAAACTTTAGGAGTTTTTCGCAACCTTTGCAAATATTACTCGTATATTTGACATATTTTTGCTTTAATGATGTCAACCATCAAACAAAAACAACTAAATCAGTAATCGCATATATCTTGGAGACGTCATGATCAGGTACGCATTTGGTGAATTGTGGTTGAAGCCTTGATGCCTGCAATAGGCGAATATTGTTTTTCATCACACTGTCTCATTCGTAATTTGTTCTAGATAGCTCCAGACAAAAGTTGAGTCCCCAGCTAGTATTGGATCCTGAACTAGAAATTTAAACTCGAGCATGGATTATTACCCGTCTTTACACTTATACTATCCGTAATTTTTTCCAGCCAATATTAAAGATACTGATAAAATATTATTGCGATTTATTAATTTATTAATTATTTTTGCAAATGTTGGTTATTCTCATTTAGAAGTTCGCCACTTCTTAGCCCGAAGATTCGAGAAGATTCATCCTTTTTCAAAATCTTCGTAAGAAATTTAAAGAAATAATTTTCGAGAATTATTTCAGTACTATTTATTAAAGCAATCCAAAAGAAAATATAAGAAATATTCAACAAACCTCTACAATTTCAGCTGCATCACATAATAGACTGGCTATTTGAGCAGTTTTAGTTGAGGGAGACCGCATTATAGAACTCATTGAGTTGTATATATTTTCTGAATAACTCTCAATAAGCGACTTGAAAAGTGCAATAAAACTTGCGTCATTATCACAGTATATTGGACCTATAATTAGTGATCCATTAAGTGATTGCCGAATACGTCCAAATCCAATAATTTCTCCATTTTCATTGATGATTACCTGAAAATGGGCTATCAATTATCAGTAAATTATCAATTATCAGTTAAAAATGCGGAAAAAGTCGAATTATTGTGTTTTCTATGGATTAGTTATCAATCGGTCAATTTGCAGTGGTGGAATATTTATCAACCTTTATACTGTAATATGTGGATTTATTCTTGATTTTGGTTTGATTTCAAAAGATATTTTTTAATTATTTGCATACTTATTCTAAAATGGTAACACCTGTGAAATAAAGCGTTACTTTAAAATTGGTCAACTCGAACTTTGCTTACCTTTAAGAATAGTTGAAGGTAATCAAAGAATGTAATCAAATGTAATTTATTGCTCAATTCTCTTTCAAACTTTTTTAAAGAGTTATGTTGTAATATTACGGAGACACCTAAAAATCATCGTTTTTGGGAATTAGGTTTGCCAAAGATAGAATAAAAATCGTTGCTTTCTATAGCGTTTCAATGGCATACTTCCGACAAAATCGGTAATGCAATAAACGTATTTTCACCTTGCATATTGCATCCTCTCGAAATACAGCGGTAAAGCGAATGAAATCCTCGCGTCTTGATTTTGTGATACTATCATAATAGTTGCATAATTCGGAGAATGTAACTTCCTCTGCTTTCTTGACTTCAATATTATCGCTCGCACCTGAACATTCGAAACTGACGGAATTACTTTTTACTTAACAATGATTTATTCAAAAATATTTGATTTATCAGAGCTTTTAGCTAAATATTTTGCGATTGCAAAAATACGATCATTGCAATTCTACTAAATTTGCCAAGATTCATTTATGAATTGAGGGTGCTAGAAACAATTTTTCGACTTAAAAATGAATAAGTCATTCGAAACGATTATTTTACAGTTTATCGAGGACTTTTGATAAGTGAACTTTTTGATATCGATAGAAATTGCATGAAGAACGATTGCTATATAGCAAACGAATATTAAGAGAGCAGAATATCAAATGGCAACCCTTGATTTTATTAGGTTTCACGTTGCTGATCTGGAGAATAGAGGTAGCCCACTCGCAATAATGAGTGAATCCATAACAACGCTCATATATTGGTGACATTTTCAATGCTGAAAAGAACTCGATTGTTGAGCACAAAATCAACATCCTTCTATTAAAGGACGGGGAGAAGGAGGGCAAGTTCATAGTGACTTTCTGATGTATCGTCCAACAAGGAATTGACTCTGAACGCGAATTCTGAATGTGATAAGCGATAAGTGATATAGCATACCAAGATGAAAATCCATCTAAGTAGGTGAATTTCAACAAAACATAATTCGAACATCGTTTTTCTCGACTTCCCGACATGCCTCCCTTATGGTATGGTTTTAGCACAAAAAATAAGACGATTAACGAAAATTGTTATTGGATATTACGCATTTTATCTCCCAAAAAAAGAATGAAAGCGTATTAGCTTAATGCCGTAGTCTACATAGTACTGCAGGTATATCACTGCCTTAGCCTCTAAAAAGACCTACTTGGGAAATTTGAAGCACAAGATCCCTTACTAAAAACTGCTAAGCTAGAGTCTTCTGATGCTTGAATTTGATTCTTTTAAGCTTGTTAAATGTTCAAGAGCAGTTCCTTAGAACATTAACGCTCGCCAATCCACAGAGATTAGTCGTTCAATCGTTGCAATACTCTTAGAGAGTTGAAAGTAAATAAAACTTTCACTTGATAAGGATCTAAATTATAAAAGCAATGACATTTAAAATCTTGCAATGAGAAAAATATTTCCGCAATAAACCAACCAGAATGAAGTCCAATATTCATAGTTTTCATCGATTTTGTCAATATACTATCGAAGAGTCGTCGTCCGATACCTTTACCTCGATGCTCAGGTATGACAAAATAATAACCCACAAATGCCATACCATCGAATACGAGTGACATACATGAGCCCATAAATTCGCCACCTTACTAACCGCTTATCAATAATACATATGAATGTGATCATACTTTTATTTTTTAGATAAAATATTCTTTAATTTTTATTCTTTTATGTTATAATTTCCATGTGATCAAAACGTTGTGAAAAATATGGCATTAGAGATGTTAGCGGAATGTGCCAGAAAAGAAGGGAAGAGACAGTATAGTATATGCACTTCACTTATACTCAAGAAAATAACCTGGTAATGTGCTAAGAGAGAGGGAAATGGTTTTCTAGGTATTGATACCTGGCAACGCTAATCTCATCTTCATAAACCTAATATAGCCTAAAATTCGTGGGTTCTCAAAACGTCGACACTTAGTATGAGTGATTTGCATTCATTTGCAAGCGTTTTATACATTTTGCCTTATATAGCTATTAAAAAAAAACACATGAAAATTGCTTACTTCTAGTTTTAGCGACCATCACAAGAACATTATCACCAAGAGCTTTCTTTAGAACGCTATAATCACTTAATGAATGAGTCCATCCTTCATATTTGCTCGCCGATTCCACCAAAATATGAAAATCCTCGTTTGTACCCTCTACATAGACGATTTCTTCCATTGAAGTTTTCTTAAGCCTGTAATATATCAGAATAAAACAATATTTTAAGTTTATATATCTCAACTATTGACTATTTCAAAATTTTTGACTAATAAAGCCAACGGCGTTAACTAAAAATAAGAAAACAAAATTGTTGTATGAGGTTAGCGATCGATGAAGTAATGATTCCACAAAAACGATGAATCATCGATCACCGTCAACGAGGTTATTGGTACCACCTATTGCCACAAATACATTCACGACAAAAAAATTAATCTTTGTCACCTTGTTTGCAATTATATGAAAAACCCTAGGCACCACAAATAAAATATTAGTCTCGACATTGTACTTTTCGGGCAAAAATAGTTGCCTTGCATTGCAGTAAATCTAAAACCATAATTACACTATAATTTTAAAAAAACACTTGGGAAAGTACTCTAAGGACGTTATTTTACCATTCTGGAAACGAACACAAATAGATCATTGTACAGAAAACTCGGGTGTAATGAAATCATTTAGCAGCACCATTTAAACGAGAAAATAGAAGAGATATGAATATGGAAATAGAAAAGTGATACTATTTAATGAAAAGAATGCGTAGCCTATGAGAAGTAAAATTAGATGACATATTAAGGGAATCTTAACGTTGAGAACTTTTCACTTTTATTCAAGTGAAAAAATTCAACGAGTAATTAGTTCCACTGGTTCTCGACTTACCTTTTGAAAGAAACTGAGTTATTTTTGCTATTGATTTTGTGCTTCGGTATTTCAATCTCACTACGAACACCTTACTAAAAGTGCACCTTTCTAAGGCGCCCATCTATTTTAATAAAAAGTACTTTTTATATTTTTTTAAAGCATAAAGAGTGTCTTACAATTCAAGTAGGTTGTACCGTGCGCGAAGCTTTTAGATGAAGCAATTCAGCACATTTGAATCTCCCATCTGTCAAGAAATATTAAAATAAGCCAATAATAAATGCATTCGAATTTATGAAGCATTCAAATATGTATGTATATGTGATGAATGGAAAAAAAAACAATAAAATAAATAAAAGCATTCCGGCAAGCGTCCGATCGTTTTTGCTGCATTCGACAACACAACACAATCGATTCATACTGAACATTTTATGAGCGATAGTGAATATTTATCGTTGTTGTTGGGATCGATATGTGTGCTGTGTTCATTTTTCCCTTATCGATCTGTACGATGGCTGCTTATCGATAAAAATATTTTTTACAAATATTGCGCGTTATATTTCAAGCTAAAGAATTTAATTCAGTTGAAATTACTGCCTAAGATCACTTATCCTATGTTCTACTTTTTATTCGCCACATATTTGCTTCCCCACCGGATAATTCTTTAAGCATTTCAAAATTGCTGATGAAAAAATATTCGAAAACGGAGAATTTGAAGTAAATTTCCCCTTTTCAATGTATCGTTCCGATTCACTTGAAAAATATATAAATTGAAAACCGAGAGCGATTAGTCACCACAAGGTTTATGGTAATAAAAAAGTTTACTGAGCTGTAAAGCAAGCTTTAAGTTCAACTGTAGTTTGTTGAAGCTTCAATTAGAGATTTCAAACTTCAAGTTGAGGTTTGAAAGCTTCAAAACTTGTCAGTTGTAAACGGTATGCTCAGCTAGTATAAAAAGGGGCGATAGAATATCATGAATGCATAGAAACCTTTACAGGTTTCTATAACATTGGCATAAAGAGCGGAAATTATAGGTGCCTCAAGATTACAAAGTCGTACAGGGTTCCAAACTGAACGCAAAACGTTTTCTTGTCATCCTACACTTCCTGCCAGTTGTTTGCGAATTTCTTTCGACGACGTTTATGTAGTCTTCAAAAAAATAATAATCCTTCTTATGGCAACGGCACTTGAAAATTGAATTAATTTTAACATCAACGACATAAAAAAAGTCAATCAACTTTTATATAATGCATTTCAGTAAGCATTACTATTATATCACAGCGAATTTAAAAGAATACATTTCACTATAACAATACAAACAAATAAACATACTAAAAGCTTTGCTGAACAATAGATAGACGGTAGTAAAATATGCATATTCATATTTATATCCATAAGTTTAAATCTGCTAAACTATACAACTTGTTGGCATCGTGCTCGGGTACAAACTTCGTGAATTGTGGTGAATTTTCAGCTTTCTGAAAAGAAACACTTCTTAGTACAAACAATAAAAATGATAGAAACAGGTTTGGGATCTTATGAATATATGCACTCAGTCAGTTCAACAGTTAGCAGGAGAAAATGCTCTGAGATTATTGACAGCTATGTGGTTCGAGATTTTATATTGGATTTATCAAAAACTGAAAAGCCCTAGTGACTTTTTGAAATGAAATCATTATCTAGTATGATTTTTCTCAACAAGGTTTCGATACTTTGCGAAATAGAAACGTTCTTAGGGATCATTCTAATGGTTTAAGAAGATAATGGAATCTGCCAACACGTTAAATGAGATGAAAGACCTCTTTACCTTCACAACTTTTGCTATGCCATCCAACATTGTGATAATGCGTGCCGTTTTAATAGATGATGGCCTCAAATCCACACAGTTGTTTTTCTTCAACTGTTCCGAATAGCATGAAAGTAATTCATTCAATAGTGCCAGAAATGCATCATCTGAATCGCAATAAACGGGGCATAATGTTGGTAAACCGTTTGGTAGGGGATGTGCACATCCATATCCTATAATTGCTCCCTGCTGATCAAATACAACCTGAAATTAAAGTGATATTTGAATCGTTACCTAAATGAACAGATATATTTTGCTCAGATATATTTTCAAATATTAGTATATTAATATTGCCTTGAATCACAGCGTTATTTAATTGTACATCATTTTTCGTCTCGATTTCCCTCAGAAATTGTTTCATTTCAAAGATCTCTGGCTAATAGGTGATACTAGGAGATTCTACTATGAGCACATATGATAAAACAAACCTTGCATATTGCATCCTTTCTTCTTGCAATAAAGTTTTGAATAAATGCCTCTCTTTTCGATTTGTATACAGTTTGATCGTAAGCTACCAACTCATCTATCGGCACTTTGCTAACATCCTTCACGGAATACTGTTGTTCGCTAAGAACTCCTGTAAGTGGCAAAATTTTGTTCGGCTCTGCTCCCGAGATGGAGTCGAATGTATATGTCGGCGATTTTAGCATTCGAGGTAAAAAAAAACTTCAAAGTTTGGGTTTGAAATTGTGTTTGATGAGGCTGTCATCGCTAAATCAATAGACGAGGATCGTTGGAGCGCTAGAAATCGCTTCAAAGAATATTTTCTACCTGCAAGTTTTGCGAAATCGATCTCTTGCAGTAGTATTACATCACTTTTCCATGCAGCATATTTACTAAAGCCAAGAACATTGTCGTATATTTGAGACATTTTCGGCGCTGAAAAAAAATTACAAATTTAAAAATTATCAAATCTGAAAATTTCTAAAAAAAATTTTATTTATTCAATTCAATATTTGAAACATTGAGAGTGTAATAAATATTTTTGCAAGATCTGTTTATGACGTGACAATGAAACAAAAGCATATTCTGAGTATTTCATTAGAAATATGGCTATGATATTCTACTCTTTATTATAAAAATCATGAAACATCACTATCGCCTTATAGATAATGATATCTGGATATGACCACTCAGAATTCTCATAAACTGGAAAATTTAGTAAGAATTGTAAGACTGTCACTTTCTACAAATTCATTTCGCTGAGAATTTTCTGATGGTCCATTTTTTCAGCACAAAATTTCGCATGAAAAGAGCAATTTTCATAAATTTTCCACAAATTTCATAAACTCTTCATGAAAGGGTAATTTTTCAGCAAAATAATAAATGAATTCTATGAAAATGACGATCTCTAATTTCCATCTTTATAAGTTTTTTATTTGAGGAGAATAACACCGAGTGCAAGAAGTGTTAAAGTGTATAAAAAATGTAGATATTTATTAGTAGTTAGGAGATGAACCATCTAATGTGAGCAAACATGAATGAATAAATAATTAGGCTAAGTTAAAGTACGTAACATTGATATGGACATATCGAATATAAGTAATCATTATTGAGGCTTGTCAAAGAGCACAGCATTTAATTTTAAATAGCATCTTATATTTTATATTTTTTAAACCGACAAAAACTAATAAAATTAGTACCTGCATGAAGGCCAACATTCTTTTTTTCGGCTAGTGAAGAAGGTAACGCCGTTTTAAAGAGTCGTTGACCAATACCTTTACCTCTATATTTAGGACGTACATAGTATAACGCTACGAATGCCATATCATCCATATTAAGGCACATACAACAACCGATGAATTCACCAACTGCAATTAAATCCACAAAAAAAAAAACTATTTTCACATCGTAATTATTTATGTTATAATATCAATTCATGTAAGTAATAATGGTCGTTGAGAAAGAAACAATAATTTAAGTGACATATTTTCTCTCATCATAAACCTATAAACTCTAAATTTTAAAGATATGATTTTAATAAATTGATCAATAACTCCTTAGATTAATTCGTATTCCTTCAGCTATCCTGATGTCGGATCGCTTTTCTTGATAACTATGGAAATTGTTCTATGAAGTACGCCGTATCAAAACTTTCTGCCTCAGCTCAACACTTTATTTTATTCAACCTCTTTGAAGGGATCGTTGCTTCTCGAAAAAGTCCGGATGGTTGGGTGAGGATTATTCGAAGAGGAAAGATTCAAAGAATGGACCATTTACTCTAAATCAAATACAAAAAAAATGTAATAGATATTACCCTTAGTTTTAGCGACTGCATGCCGTAGTTTATCAGAACCAAGCCACATCAAATATGCATCATAATCTTCATATGACATAGCCCATCCCTCTGAACTTGCGGACGCCTTAACGGCATCGATAAAATCCTTCTTCTTGCCTGCTACGATTACAATGTCGTCCATTTCTAAATAACACAGTAGATAATATGAAAAAGACTTTTATTGCAATGGAAATTCTCTATAACTGACTTGTAATCCGTTATTTCATAGTGGTATATTGAGTACTTTCTATGATGCAGTACGCATCGTTTCCATCAATGAATTCTATCACCGGAGAATATAAAGGAAGGACAAGATATTAAAAAAAAAATTAGGGAAGTGGGACAAAATGTAGGTTTGTAATATTTGCAATAAGTTTGCAAGAGGAAATATTTTTGCAATATCAGAATGCAAAAAATTTACATCGAAAACATTTTGCATGAAAACCAGTAGGATTTGCTAGTGAACGAACAGTAGCTTTATAATGCCATTGATGCACACTTTCCACACAAAGCTAACAACTTTTTTCACGTGTTGCATAAAGGAATGCAAGCCTATCACAAACCTATCACATGAATATCTATTGGTATACTGTAAGAAAGATGCACTCTAAACTTTGTAAGTAAAGGATTTGCAGAAAGCGAACCTTACCACTAAATTCCATTTCTAGAAACAACTGTAACGAATCGGCATGAAAATTATAACGCTAGAATAGGATCAAGTTATCGTGAACATTGGAACAAGGCCTCTAAATATGTAATTCTCGCATCATTATAAAAATAAAAGTCATATCTAAATAGAAGCGGAAATCAGCAAATTGAAAAAGAAGAACGAATAAATAGATAAATAAAGGTCGATTCTACACTCATCTTTCAGCCGTCAACCAACGATAGCTCGATTTTCGAATACAACAATGCACACATAGAACGGCATTTGTATGTCGAAATGGGCAAACAAATCAGCATCGCCTACATGAACGCTAAATTTATCACTCAAGGGCAACGTAGAGTACATTTGTTGCCAGTATTGGCATTGCTCTTGTTAGTGCACTTTCTTGGGACAGTATATATGAACGCAAAGGCATTCGTGGCATATTAGAACGACCTTCAAAGCACAATCGAGTGATTAAAGCACATATTTCGGACGCTTACATGCACACCTTACAATGCTCTTTTTTTCATAAACACCTAAGCATTTGGCCTCGTGATCGTAGCTTTTAACGGATGAAAGTTGAGGTGGAAAGCAGACAGGACTTTTCAAAACTGGTCAACTTTATGTAATTTCTTTTGTGGCTTATATCATTTACGGAATAAGGTTGCAAACAACACACAATGCAACTGTCCTTGGATGAATTTCTCTGTTATATCTATGAGAGCTATAACAGCATCAACCTAACTCCATAAATTGAGTTTTCTAGATAGCCAGGTGGGATATCGATTGAGCCTAGCTCCAGTTACTGCTATGATCGGCGCGAAGGTCGAATTTCACTTGCGTCCAGTCATTCCCGATCACGACCGGTGCCGGAGTCGCATTTAATCTGGTTCCAGCCATGTGATAAGGAGAAGAGACGAAACAAAACTCAATGATAAGATAAAGGTACGAGTGTCGATGTTGAAGAAAGAAAATACACAAGCCAGTTGAAGTACTATTATATGAGTGCACTCTAGCGAGCAGCTACAATTGATTTGTTTTAAAGACGAACCGATCGTATTGGCTTAGCAAAAACGTTCATTAGTGATCAAATAGCAACAGCTCACCTTTAAGACGCTTAACCACTATCACACAACATACATATTGAATGATGAAAAAAAAATTTTTTATAGCTTTACAATCATATTTGTACTCTATGCTAGCACATAAATTGTGTGATTAAATTTGAACATATATGACATTACAATCCGAAATTGTTGAATAAAATGAAGTGTTCGGGAGAAGAAAACAAAACCGGAAATTTTCTTTTAATCTATGAAACTGGAGAGTTTTGAATTCCTGTGGTGGAAAAAAAACCGGAAACGTTTTTTTTTCATTTTATGAAATTAGAGAAACTCAAATCATTTAGTAGAATAAAATCTTGCCATTTTTAATGATGATCTAGGATGCTGATCAAAAAAGCCGCTTATAGTTTTAGTGGATGTACTCATAACAATATATAAAATATACTCACATCAGTCATTAAATTAAGGACCACGTTAAAGGAGAGATTATTTTTGAAGAAGTAGATTCTCAAATGATCAAATGTTGCATTTAGAAAATATCAACTCCATAAAACTTGTCACACGTTTTTATGGACATTGAACAGTGTTCTCTCTCGAGAAGAATATGTAGTTTACTCAGTTGCGTGCAATACGGTTATATTTGCCGTTATATTTTCATATTAACTCAATTTCCACACGTTTAATCATGCACTAAATTTATAAAAACCTCAATAATGAGGTAGTTGTTTAGTGTGGAAATATTAAATTGCATAGCGATTATTGGGTCATCATTTTCCATAACCGCCACAAAAAGCGATAATCACTAACGGGTTGTGAACACTGTTGTGATGTGTTTTGCGATCGGCTTTCAAAGCGATCGACCAATCACCCAAACTAGACCGCCAAATAATTGCTACTGTATTGAATGTGACTATAACATGACTGCCTACACGGATCAGCGCTATATGATTCATGAGAGCACTTCCGCTGATCGAGTAGTTATTATGCGTGAACAACGCTTACCCGTTGTTATGCCCCTACCACTTTCACTCGTATCGTTTTATTCTATAGTATAAGTCGGTGTTGTCTTCGTCTTGCTATCGCAATATATCATTCAACCTCGTTTAAGATCGGTGTATGTCGACTGTATTTAGTGATTTGAATAAAATTTTGACTTAGTAATCCAAATGTTGGGTAAATTTTGAAATTCCCAGAAATGCCGATAGGAAATCTATCGTATATTAAATTTCCTATAATTTATCATTAAACTCATAGATTTTCAGGTTGCATCCGACGTAGTACCACTATGGCCAGAATTAAATATAGAATTAAAATTTTCATAAAGAAATTTATACGCGTAATTTTGAAGGTTAGCTAAAAAATCTCAACGTTTTTTTTATGTACTATCCGAAATCGTAGTGTTGAAAGCGGCGAACGACAACAATCTGAGAGACATCTTTAGATTCTTTTAATAAACCTTTTTTGTATGCAGTGATTTTCGAAATTTTTTTCCGTGAATCCGCACAGGTAATCGCAAATACCTGCGTAATTATTAAGCGACCTTGCATAGTTTTTCTTCAGACTTGCCTATAGACAGATTAATTGCAACTTTTATTTTCGATGGCTCAATAGGCAACAACTGAATACATTAGACAACTTTTCTTTTCAATTCACGTATTGGTCTTTTCCACCGATGAATCGTTCTGTTTTCTTAATTTAATAAGTATAGTTTTAAGCTTATTCAGGAATGAATCGCCTTCAGAAGGGACAATTTTTGTGATTTCTTCTAAATTCCCTCATCTTAAGATTAATTTATTTACAAATTTGCATATTTTATTTTCGACGGTTTAGTATTTAATATGATATGAATAGGAGGAATAGTAAAAAAAACGAGTAATATGACAGAATCTTTGCTTTAACTAATACTAAAATATTAGATGAAAATATTTTCATTGAAATATATGAGTCATTGTCAAGATGAAACGAGAAACCAGTTTATGAAAGAGATGCAATGCTAGATGAAACACAGATAACGAATAATTTTTTTTTGTAACTTTTCCGTCAAATCCTTTTTAATGGTCTCTTCCTCAATACAATTTCTTATAGATTTCCATCGATTCTACTTTGCGAATGTCAATGAAACACTAGTGTTTATTCTCTCAATAGTAGAAATTTTCAATTTTTAATCTTTTTCGATGAGATTTGTGAACGTTATTTTTTTATTAATATTTGTTAGTATAGAAAAATGTTTATCTAAATGGCCAACCACTAGATTGGTCGAATAGGCGCTCATTATGAAGCTCTAAAAGCCAATCTTTAAGAGTTTATTTTATTTTCTTCACTATCGCCGATGAAAATCGTTTTGTTCAAACTGTTTTATGGTGAAACTAATTGTGCTTTAAGCTCGAGCTAAGCATTTAAAGTTTTCTGCTTACTTTTGATTAAACTGTTCGACGTAACAGTACAGAATTCTATTATAATAGTATAATGTACTACTATGACAGGACATAATACCGTTATTAGTGTAATAAACGTAACAACATAGTATAATACCGCATATTAGTGTATTAGCATAGCACATTATTTATATCACTTATAAGTGAGTGTTTTTTAATTACAATTTATAAAAAGTGGTATTTTGATATTTATCGCTTGCAGAGAACTTTTAAAATATATTTCTCAAACGTTATTTTTTGTAATTATGAGCCATCACTTATATGCAAAATCGATGCAGAGAATCACTAATATACTCCAAAATATATGCAAAATAAAACATTTCGATACTAGATATATTCGCCGTATTTCATAACTACTATTCCAGCTAGTTGATTGTACCCTCTAAATTTTTGCAAACGTTTTCTTGAAATAAAAAACTTTTTTTGCCACCTAGGCGGAGAAAAAATGCGTCAAATTTTCATAAAAAAAATGTTCGAAGCAACTATTCCTGATGATTTCGGCTGTTGCAGCAATCGTTACGAGTGCGAAAGTACAGCGAATGAGTGCATACAACCTCCCATTTCCTCCGAAAAGAGTACCTCCTATTGACCTTGATCACACATTGATAGATTGCCAACAAACTGAACAATGCCAATTAATTTCTGCATTTCCCCTTTAAAGCTGCCCTCTTCACTGTTGAAAAATTGCCCCCCGTAACAACCAAAAGAGATGTTTCCATTTTCGAATTCCCTTTTAACAACCTGTCACATTCGCTTGTGGCTACCTAGTATACTCGTTATAGCAAGGTATGAGGAAGGTATGAAATGAAAAATCGCGTAATTGATAAATGAAAAAAAAATATTGCTGCAATAATTTAATATAAGATAAAGACGCTAATATTAGCATTGAGTGCAGTAAATGATGAGCAATCAATGTGAGTATACACTATTTCCGATTCATTTAGAGAGCTATGTTACGTCAGACAATCGTATTTAAAGTTTCCTAATGCTCACAATGTTCTCGTCCAGATCATTTAATATACACTATTTCCGATTCATTTAGAGAGCTATGTTACGTCAGACAATCGTATTTAAAGTTTCCTAATGCTCACAATGTTCTCGTCCAGATCATTTAACACTTGAGGTGAGGATAAGTCGGCATCCTCTCTCCGATTATCCTACGATGAGAGCGTTATTTATCCGATCTATAAAAGTCTATTTTTGACAACATTGTTTCTACTCTTGCTTGCTCATAACATTTTACCTGGGAGTGTTTTTACTTGCATTATAGATGCTTCGGTGAGCACCTTACTTTTTAATTCATATCTTTATATTCAATTGCTTATGTGTATAGAAAATGATATTACAAAAGCTTTTATATTTAAAATTATAGAATATTCGTATGATAACTTCTGTAATTACTATTAGCTAAAACAAACTTTATCACTTATATTCGAAACAATTTCTACGATGGCTATTTTTACAGTATCGGCTACCGTATATTTATTTAAATTTGCTAGCTATTAAGTTTTCCGTAGTCTGTGGATAGAGCATCTCTTCCTTAGTTCAATTTCCGAATATTTGCCACCCTCATTGTAAAACATGAGTGCGAGCGCTTATCTGTCACTTCCGGTTTAGATATCTACAAATAGTTTTTTTTTATTATGGCCTTTGGACGATTACAAGGAAGTGTGCTTGATTCCAATATGGATTTGTCCGTCGAAAAGTGAAGTTCCAAGAACAGAAGGTTTCCCTCGATATGTAAGTGAAAAATGAAATTGTTTTTGATGCAAAATTTCTTATTATTAAAAACTGCATAAACTGCATTGCATTTCTTTGCAAAAATTTTCTACCTTCTATTTGGCATTTTCTCAGAGTCCCCAATGCGAGGTTGAAATGTTTCGTTATCTGTTTACGGCTATCATCGGCCAAGCGGTTCGCATTCGTAAACATAAAAATAGACGGTCGTATCATTTAGCCAACGATTCCACTCTTTTATGTGGTCTACACGATAGCTCATTTTGCACTTTCCCATCTCGTTTTTTTTTTTTCTAATGCCCGAAAGAGCTGCATTCTCATTTGCCCCTTTGTTTACGTCAGAGATTGCACGATACGGATAATCTTGCTGGGATGTTTCACCTATAATCTGGAAGCGTATTGATCCTGAAATTTAGCGATGAATTGGATGGATAGATCAGTCTAATTACTAAATTAGCCGAATTATCCGACTAAGAAAGATGCAATTTCGTTCTTAAAGCTTTTCTTAATGAATGTAAAAGCCAATGAGATACGTTTCCTGTTATCTTTCTCTTTTTTTTTAAAAAGATCGTACGAATTAGTACCAGACACAGCATGTGTTGAATTTACGGATCTTAAATACGGCAACACATCGACGAATGCTATCTTCAGACAGTCAAAACACCTTTCATTTGAGCGCTTGACCGTAAGCGATCAATCGCTTACGGCTAACCGCTCATAGCAATCTTAGAGTGAATATTTTCGTAATATTATTTGTTACGAATAAAGCGGCCGTTGCTTTTATCCGAATTTCGATCGTAGTAGAACACTATCGTAAAATATTCTGATCTATATAGATTGCCAATTTTCTGTAGTATAAGGGCTATCGATTACTATCAGCATTATGGGAAGCCCCTAAGGTTATATTTAGGCATTTATGTGCATCTATTTGAGAGCTCTTGAACGAATATCGCACTTATTCACTGCGATTGGTATTTGCAAGGGGACGTGCCATCTTTCTCCAATTTTTATTATCGTGTTATGTTAGATAAAAAACTATTCCATATTATTAGAAACTTTTTCGATTGCAAAAAAGAAATTTTTTTTGTTAATGAAGCGTAGATTATTTCTATAGACGAAAATATTACGAAAGAAAAAATGGTTGAGAAATTCAACAAACGAATACAATCGTAAACATTAATAAAAAAGAAAAACTCATTTATTCTTAAGTAAATATTTTCCATCGAAGAATTGTTTATTAAATTTCATCATTCGTAGCGAAATGATTGCATCAATAATAATAGTATGATAATTAAGAGTGTAATGCTATTGCATCGAAAGCATTCAAAGAATTTTTTTTTTTTTTTTTTTGCTGCATTTCTGCAGCAAAAAAAAAATGCGCATCGTAGGCGAAAATGCATATTCAATTCGAGCTGCGCAATAACGGCTTTCATTTTTCGTCCGAATTCAAGCAGCTGAATGCTTTTTCCTTCTCGATATCATCTCAATAATTTTAAGACGTTTTATAGCTTTCGCAATTCATCGTTTATTGCCTCATTCTATTCCCGTACGTAAATGATTATTCGAAAATTCCCATTTATAGTCAGCTATTTGCAGCAGTTAAGCTATTATTACAATTATGATTTCATTTATTCATCGTTGAGCGATAATATAAGATTTTTGAGGAATGTGGTAATATTCTAGTGATTCTGCGGCTGTTATTTAACGCAAAGGCCTATATGGAGAGTAGAAACGTCGAGGTTAGCTTAAATGGTTTAAGTGGCAGTTGATACTATTCGGAATTTGAAAGTAGTATTTCATAGTTTGCTAGTACTCCTCCGGTAATCGAAAATTTTCTTATATATAGCCCGTTGATTTGCAATATTGATAAGGATATATGCTAAGTGAAGCATATCACCTTCACACCGTTGTTTTTTACGGCAAGTGAAAATTTGTGAGCTTCAATTAATGCCATCCTTTTTTTTTGAAATAGTGAAGTTCTTAACAAATGGCTTGTGTAAATTTCCTTTACTTTAAGACTAACAGGTCTACAGGTGAGCTAATTGGCGATTTCCTGCATTTTATTTAGCGAGAGGAATTTCATCTGTTTCCTCAAGACTTATCGATTTGATAGGTGATTGGTTTTTGTGAGATGGACAGAGACTACTCTAATAAAAGTAATGAGTATAATTTTCGGATCATAAGTTACCTGTAACGCATCTTTGATGAGCACAAGGCAGTAATATAGTGAGCGACTTTTCCTTTTCTTTTCGAAGGGAGTTTCTTTAAGCGGAAGTTCTCTAAAGAATCTGAAAATTTACGAAAATTTATTCCATCTGCCACTAACTTTGACACTTTAAACTAAATACACAATAAATGTTTCATGAACCTATTCCAAAAATGAAAAATCACAATTTTCCCTACGGCAATGACGACTTTTTTCATATTCTTCGCTACTTTGTTTGTAATGTATTTGCTTGATGGCGATTCTTTATAAGCAATTCCTTAGAAAAGTTTCAAGCCTCTTACTATTGTTTAGTAAAACTATAGTTGCGGGGTTCAGTAGCTAATATTGTTGCCCTAACAGCAGCTAAGCTGCCCCTCGTCCTTTAGTATTAAAGATTTACTTCAAGAAAAGGTAGTCTATATTTCCATCGTCAATTATAGAGAATGTACCGGTATGCATTCAAAAAGAAGTATTCATTTTTTACTTCCCACTGTAATAATATTAATTAGAAGCACAAATCTCTTATCTCCTTACAGCAGAACATTTACCGTATTTAACTGTAATCGTTATCATTCAAAAAATACCAAATTTTCATTCCATTTTTTAGCACTCCATTGCCTTAGCTCCTTTGGGAGGAAGTAGAGTTATGCGGCTTGCACTATGGATCTCTCTATCTCCTCATAGACATCTGGCACCGCACATTCATCTGGCACCTTAATGAATATTCGCCATTGGAAGACAGGCTATGACGCTACACTGCACAACCCACCGACTCTTCTCTCTTCCTTCCTACACCTCACCCCCTACCATATTTCATAATTCCATGCAAAACGGTCCGCGAGTGTTTTGCATTAATTACGAAATGATTTGTTGTGACCCTCCAAATCTTCTTAGGAAGCGCTAGTTGTAGATTTTGTAGAGTTGTAGATTTCATAATTAGCGTCAATTTACTTCCTTGTCGTCGTTCAATTACCTCTAAATATACGACTAATTTAGAGAATGAACAATATTACATTTGAAGAGGATTCGATAAGCAACAATATACTACTAATTGCCGATGTTGTATTCTATCGTAATAACCGAAGCATGTATCCTGAAAGTCTGCGGTTAGTTAATAGTGAAATTATTCACTCCTTCAAAGAATTATATATATATATATATATATATATATATATATATATATATATATATATATATATATATATATATATATATATATATATATATATATATATATATAATAAGAAATTCGTAGAAATATTTAAGCCATTCTTGTTGACAAGAGACGCTCGATGGTGCTTACTTATTTATCCGTGCATCTAACAAAAGCACTTAAAATATTTTAGTTGAGAGTTGCGAAAATGGTTCGAATCGATTTCAAATTGAGGAAAGCGGAAGGAAAGGGAGGGACAGGTGTAAAACGGGATATATACCATAGGTCGTTGGCCTCAAGCGCTATTTGAACACTTTT
Source organism: Baylisascaris procyonis (assembly GCA_037389465.1). Classification (NCBI taxonomy): domain Eukaryota; kingdom Metazoa; phylum Nematoda; class Chromadorea; order Rhabditida; family Ascarididae; genus Baylisascaris; species Baylisascaris procyonis. The sequence goes on from JAZARR010000247.1 coordinate 754,045, forward strand.
TAGAGAGGAAATCGAATCGAATACCGATGAAAAGTATTATAAGGATATATGGATGCGTACATTAATCAACACATGTTACCTGTCTCTTTATGTGTTGTCCATTGTGCTCAACTCTGTATTATTACTTATGAGCATAAATAAACCGCATAAACATCGATGGAAAAGGTTTTTTTTAAATTAAAAATTTCTCATCTTTTCGTTATAATTGTTATATTACAATTGATTATTCAGGTGAATTTGAGGGGAGGTGAGATATGTAAATTAAAGGAATAACATGTTGACATAATGCCGTGTAGGCCCCTCTGCTTTATATTTCTGCTCTTAAAAATTATATTTTCATAGGGAGATTTTCTTCAACGAAAAAAGAATTAGGAAGGAGTTTTTGAGAGTTCTTTTGAAGTGATATTTCTTGCGTCGATAAAAAAGTCTTTTGTACATAACATGACGCGTTTATGTTTTCATAAAATTGTTGGTGATGGCAGTAGGAAACATTTTGTCATTTGTTTTTGATTTCTAAACATTGACGATATTTATTTTTCTACATTAATTACTTGTAGGCAGCCCATAATTGATCAATAAAAACTGATATGCGTGAATAGTGTTGCTGATCAACAGGAGACCACCTCAGGTGGTGTAGAAATCACTGATGAACGACGAGGCGGCTGTCAATAACTTGAATATATTTTCAGACTTTCATTGCTTATGGCTAATCTTGCATTTTGTAATATAATTTTAACAATTGGTTTCACTGCATATACATTGCTAATTGATGTCTTCTATTATGTGCAAAACATCGAAAGTATTTTCATTGACGGGTGGCCATTCGCTGATTTCTGCTATGCAGCTCTCAGGGTTCGTACCTTCAACTTCCTCATACCGTAATCGTTTTCGATCATGAAGCCGGACATAGACGTTCACCTGTGTTCACGTTGAATAAAATCTGCTTCTTTGCTTACTCTTTTTTTCCATTCGCAAAGTTTGTTTAGGAAAATAAGCGCATTTAGAGTATGAATATGTAAATTTGGATCACCGGAAGGTGTCTTGGTATAGTCTTACGCGAGATTTTAGCATAATTTGCAAATTTCTTTGTTATGCGTTGGGGTGAATTTTTTCAGATAATCTGGTTGTTATTCAAATATGAAATAGGTGTCTTTTTTTGCTTTCAGGAAACCCTTAAATATCAAATTGTTCACAATGTGGTTTTCGTTCAAGCTTTATTTATTCTCTTAATTGCTGTTGACCGTTATTTCTCGTTATTCCCAAACTATGATTCATTTATTGAGTCATCATGGACACCGTCACTAATCACAAGTCTACCATATATTCTTGTTGCGGTTTTACTTGACTTCCGTCTACAAAATATCATTTTCGGCACCTCGGTCGCACTATTCATTTGGTGAGGATTCTTATCTCTAAAAGACTGACCTCAGGTTGAGGTGCTTACTAGTATCCTTTATGCAAAAACAGCGCACATACTGAAGAAAGTTTGGACATCATTATGTATTTTAAAGCGTATGAAGAGTATCAAGACTTTCTAACGTCAGAAAACTGAGGAGGAATATTGAAGTTACGGAAAATTACGTAAAAATATCACGGGCATGTTTCATTTTGTTCAATATATCAAATACATACTTGCTTTTCTTATCTTTACTATTTCCTTCATTTCTTATTAATTTTTTTGCATATTTTTACTGTTTGATTAATTTTTATTCCTTCTTTTTATAATTTTTGACTATATCGCTTTCAAAGATGCGTTCATGCTAAACTACTCCTCTCCATTTTTTTATTTGTATTTTTATTAATGATAGCACCTATTAGGTACTATCCTTCTCGAGTTTATATGTAGGAATTCAAGCAGCAGCCGCCACACTTTATGCTGTAGTTAAGTTTGCTTGTGTTGTATAATGCAGTATTCACATAAGATTTAGCGGAACTAAGGATGATTGTTTTAAGGCCATTGTTTTTGGAAAATTAGCAAATGTTTCAGGATTTTTTCCATCATATTTTTTAAGCTAGAGTGGTCCACATAAATTGACGCTGCAATATTGAATATTTCCATTATATTTTAAAAAGTTGGTTGAATTTTACAGCATTTTCGCACTGATTATACCATCAATGTTGGCGTTCGTATTTACGATTTGTACGGTTATGCGTCAAAGGCAAACGAATATCTCTTCATACCGTAGCCATCAACGATCATGTCCGATCGCAATGTTGATCGTTATTAATCTACAACTCTTCGAGAAGCTAGCACTTTTTGTTGAACTTATGAATCGTAATTTTGATATCGAAATGGTTATCGGTGATACGAAAAGTGATGCATATTTCAGAGGCGCTTTACAAATTTTGTTTCAGGTGTGAACATTTTCGAGAATAATTACTAATTTCATCGAAATTTTTCAGTGTTGACAGGTTAGAGGGAATATTAGTAGCACCTATAAATCAACACGTAAATGATGTCAACAAAATGACTCATACTACATGTACTTGTGTTAGGATTCTTTTTTTCTTTCGATCCAAGTATGTATAGAATAGAATACGTCTTTTAGGCTGTAATAAAAACGAATGGAAGAGCAGTTGTTCTTTCAGGTGGGATTCGAGTGATTTAAGGATAACTCATAAAGGCTTCATATTGGTGAAAAATGTGGATATGCAAGAAATTTATAGAAATAACGTTTACAAAGTTTTTTTCAGATATTTCCTTCAGAAGAATAAAATTACTTCAAATGCCGACCGGATATGGTGAAGAAGCAAATATAACTTCCTTAAGTATTGCTAACCTTCCTATTTCATCATGAGATGATCAAGTAGTGAATGCATGACGGTGTGCGACAATAAAGCCATCAAATCTGGCTTCAAATTGACTAAGAAACAAAGCTTAGCTGAAGACACGATTCAAACTCCTATCTAATAGTGATGAGATGCAGGATCTTCTCTTCCCGTTCATTAGAATAATGACAGTCTACGTCATTCGGCATCTTCATTCAACTTCTAATTATTGAATATATCGGTCGAAATTTGCCCATTTCCAAGAAAACTCTAAATTCTAGACCATTTTTTCTATTGTGGCAAATTCAGATGCAATAGAAGCTAGATTAAAGGATGTAATCCGCCGAATATACCAACATAATTAATGCAATTGAGCATTTACAGATTTCACATCAATTATTCGTCTATTCACCGTTATATATAGCTGGTGTGTTGTTATTGGTGATGCGAAGCTACCGGCATCAGGTGATCGAAAGGTGTCATCGACTAGCGAGGCTTGTTCTTTGTCGTGGTCGTAAGGATAAGATTGATTACAATTGCGAAACAATGCGCTCAATTATTGCCGATCAAACGCGTGCAAAACGAATGCGAGCTTATACACATCCTGCTAATGTTTGAATGATTCTTTCCCATGGGAAAAAGAAAATGTTTTTTATAACTTTCCCATGGGAAATAAAAGGTTTTTTATAACTTTCCCATGGGAAATAAAAGTGTTTGTTTTTAATAATAATTGTCATTGTTAATAACGAGTATATTAAAAAATATGGTACAATGTTCAGTTGCTCATGCACCGAATTTTCCGGAGTAGAGAATGGTCAAGATCTTCCACATTGTTCTATCCAGAATCGAGAAACTCCACTCAAACACGGTATACGAAATGGTTTTCACCGTATCTTCTGATAAACTATGTAGTCCATCCCGCCAGGTTTACGCAGGTAACCTGGACTTCTAAGAGATAGACTGTTGACTGATTGACCATAACAGTTAGGGTTCTCCGGTCGGGGTCATGCTGCTTACATAGCGAAACCACAAGAACATGCTATCCCACATCCATTACTGCAAATATCACAACTACTAAAGCATCGATTTGTAGCTGCCAATAAGCCTCAGCGATAAGTGGCCTATAAAGTTATAAAAGTGGACCTTACTTGTGCATTTTGCATATGAAATAGGCATGTGCGCAATCATATTGAATAGCGATGCGAGACGGCCTCATTTACAATTATATGGAATGTGGTCGATGGCAAATGATTAATCATTCGTATAATCTCTATTGAGAAATTTTGCTATCCGGCAATGAGGTTTTTAAAAAAATTGTTGCACAATAGCAAAGATGAGGAAAAAAACAACCGTACGCAAACATAGCCTTTTAACAGAATAATCTTAAAGTTGCAGGGAGAATAAAGTCTTTAAAAAAGTTCGTTTTGTTGTACTCATATTTGTACACGAGACGAAAATGTACTAAAGAATCTTATAGCACCTGCTAATTGAAAGTCTCTAGAAACAAAAATGAACATCTGGTGATAGCATACAAATCTTGTAGTCACAATTCGCCTCCGTATATTCGAGTAATGAAGATTAAAGACTCAATCTGCTCATTGCGAGCTCTTTTTAATTAACACTTAATTTGATACTCGAGGTATTTATAAGTTGAGTTAAAGTTGAAACTTATCTCACGATTATAACAAAAGTGAACTGCACTAAAACAAGAAATTACCTCACGAGGATTATAGCCATATTCTCACTCATTGAACAGTTAATATTTAAAATGTTCCTCCTGGATGCATTGTCAGGTTTTTGAGAAGTTGTCACTAAATTTTTGCATAATTCTTTGAGTTCTCTATTATCTCTGCTAATATTTATTAAAAGTTGATATGTTTTATTTCCATACTTTATGCATAATTTTCTTTTTCTCTTATTTATTCTCTGCGATTCTAATATGTGCATATTTGACGCTGCTACTCATTAGTCCAATCGAATTTCTTTAAGTATTATTCTTTGTTTTAGCACGAATGTTTGATATTCAAAGGTTAGGTGTTGAATGCCGAAATTATCATCGAAATCGACGATATTTTTTAATGTATTGATAGTCAACGTAATAATCCCTATTTGTCAATAAACTCAATTGTTGCTGTTCAGCTCAAATGCAATGCGAAAGTAATTGCAGCGCAAGTGCAATGCAAATACTAAGTTGTAGAAGGGGATTTTCCTAATTTTTATAGAAAATTCACATAGAGGACTTACAATACATCTTAGTTATGCTCTCTATAACTCAGTGCATTTGTTGGTTATTTATGGCTCAATGTCAGCTGTCTTTTAATTTTGTGAAAATTATAACTTTGGTTTGATTTCTGTCTCTCTAGATTAATTCTATGATTTCCTGAAAAAAGTTTCATAGTTAATTAGCAGATGGCCTCTCTCCGTCGCAGGAGGCCAAAGAAAGAAGATAAGTTGGCCTAAAGTTGCTAGCGTTGCAATAAGAACCTATTGTAGAGATTATTTCATGGCAAAGTACAATCTACCTCAAGCACAACGTTTTTCGAATGTATTCACCTAAAAGTACAGCAGATCGTACTTAAATGCAGCTAGAAATAACTAGGAAGATGTCCCTGTAGAATTTATGCAAACTATAGCCACAATTTGAAGCGTCTAAAACTTGTAGAAAAAAATCACTTTCAGGACTCATTGAATCAATTAATGAGGAATGAATTTTTCGATGGGAACGCACTAGTTTTTGCCTTAGGGCTCCGAGAGTCTCCCTAAGGAACGCTATAATAAATAAGGCGGATGTTCATTAAGGTTTATGCACTATTCGCCGGAAGAGCGACATCGCATTCTCGATTCTTTATTCTCATCTCCATATTCATAGGCAAGAAGTCAAGCGAAGTCAATGACAGTTTCAAATAAATGTCGCCGATGTGGTAATAGAATGAATTTTCAGGATAAATCCAGTGCGACCAGCGCATCCATTAGTGAAAATACTAGGGGGGTACTTAATACGTCCAGGTTAGTGGATTTTGTACAAGATGGCTCAATATCCTAGACCTTAAACTCCTCAAATAAAGTGCTGAGCATAAACGGGTTATAGCACGAGAGCATAAATGATGCCTGACCGATATTAAAAATAATGAGTCGTTATTATTCAGTGTAACATTTTGTTTTCTTTGCATTCCTTGTTTTGTTACTGTCGGAGTTGATATCGCTTATCATTTTCTTGAACATGATGGACAGATGAGCAGTATCGTTCCTATCCCTTGAAGTAACAATGCTGCATGAAAAAAAAATTTAGTACCATGACGGTTTTCCTTGTGCTCTCAATTCTCCATGCGACGGCATCCCGCATGCATCACCGATCGATTAAGATAGTTGTGTTTAAGCAAGCTATGAGCTACATCAACAGAATGGCATCAAAAGCGATAAAATTCATTACCTATTCTTTTCTTCACAAAAATGCTTTCCTTCATTTGCATATTTTCTTTCTTGTTCTTTCGTTGTCTTTAATATGAAAAGCGAAGTTTCATCTACGAGCATTAGCACTTTATGCATGACGAAAGACTGATAAAAGTCGGCAGACGGCTAAAACCTAGATATGTCAACTCTTTTGTACCAATAAATTAGTTTTCACATCACAATTGCTAATTCTGTAGTCAAATGGTGATAAAGAATCGCTAAAGTGAGGCAATGCCATTCACATAAAAGATTATTCACAAAAGTTTACGTGTTCATAGTTCCTTTTACGTGTCAAAACGATTATGAGAGGTGAATTATTCTAAAGGTTTTCATTTTAAGTCAATAGATACGTTGATAAGTGCCTCTTTTATTGCATTCATTTTAAGAAATCAGTGCCGCTTCTGATCATTGATATACTTAATGAAGTACGTCTTAATAAATGCACAATCATTAGGAAACAGGCTTGATAAGCTCGGCTATTCAATAACAACAATAATTGCCACATCATTTACATCGTTAAGAACTGGATCAACTTAGAGAACTATTCGGAAGTTAAATTGACTTTTCGGTAACATTACAGAACAAATGAAGGAAATGTGGATATATTGGATGAGGATAACTTTCAGTAACGTCTTCTTAACTCGTTATCATTGTCGATATACACTCAGATCATTGCGATCACTATAGTTCCTCGCAGTTCCAACAGATTCCTCCTCGTGTCTGTCGAGTTCCTCTTTCCTTTCTCAAAGATAGCTGACTGATAGCTGATTATCACGGTTCATTTCTAACGTACATAGTTGTTATTGACGATCTGGCGTATCCAAATATTTATTTGGGCAATTATCAATGGTGCGGCTCTAATATTCTATAAATTTGATGGCTAGTAACTAACATCAACAAATCATTTTCGTATCAACTACGATTACTTCACTTATTAAATTTTAGCTTTGGTCATAACACGCAGTTAGGCAATGGTGAAGAGCCATTTTCAGTATCCGTTCATTGTGAAATGTAATTGGAAGTTTGCACTGCACTCAGATGTTCATATAGGAAAAGAGTTATTGCATAGCAGCTAACAACAACATAAAACGCTTAATTAGCAAAATTGTTGCATTGAACACAACGATTTTTGCTCAGCTAGCTCTTATATAAAATGAGGGTGTGTAATCAATGCAAAATTAATGCCCTTGTCTTGTTAGTACATTTTTAGCCGAATACTACACTCACTATTTGATCACGCTAGTCAATCGGTTCGTGTCCTAATCTCGCGCCATCTTCTTTCGAATATCTTATAGTGATCCATAGATTAATGCTACAGGAACAGAACGGACGTATGTATGTTTGATCGTGATGCAATCAATGATGGATAGTTCGAATGGAATTCATTATGCAACGACTTGCAATGTTTCATTGATTCTTTACCCTAGCACAAAAATTTGTCAGAACCTCGGATGGAATTGTCGTAAGTGATTGCTGCTTTCATAGTAGATAGGCTTAGATTTCATTGCTACTCAACGGTAAGAAAGAGCCTACATGAGTTCTCTTCTAGAGTACAACAGAAACAGGTACAGTTAGAATGGGATCCATCGACTTTCTCACCTGGGGTATAGCAAGAAGCTAATGATAGGCGATACAGCAAACATGCCTAAATGATTCAGTGGCAGTATTCATTGAAAGGCATTATTACCATGATGCTGTTTCAAGATAGCTTAGTGCAGTAAAATTGTTATCCACTCATCCTTGCTTCTTGAATCAAATATATGCTGGAAGAATTGCAAACTGGTATATTAAAATCGAGTCGCGAGATATGTTTATTGTTGAAGAAACGAATTATTTAAATTTTTTTCAACTCATTTTCGATTAAATTTATTCAAATTTTCAATAATGTACTAAATGATGCTTTAATCTTTAACGTTTTGTTTCGCCTTTTAATATGTGCAATTTTCAGCTGAACTACGTGATCCATTTATGATCATTTATTTGTTCTTCATTATCATCAGATGGGCATTATCGATATTGATCATTATTCTATCACGAAAAATTGTCGATCATGATATCATTAAATGTTTCACAATGAATTTATTCGTTGTATGCATTATGTGCGATGTATTTCTTGCGATACGGCAGTGTATAGCTGTTGCTCAGCTCTATACCACTGTATTCCACAGCAAGCAAGCGTAAGTTTTTCCTTCTTTCCTAGTTGAAAATAACAGATAGTGCGAGGTTTAGTTAGGTGTTGATATAAAATTTGCAAAACGCTTCTAACAGACAATTTTTTTTTCTGAAATTCCTGATTTCCTTTTTTGTTTAATTCTCCCAAAAAAAAAAAAAATTCCGATGCCACGAAGCAGTGCGGCATTGTCATCCATATGAAGTTTTCATCTCAGGTGTTCTTAAATCTCTTTTTGTAGTTTGTTATATTAAAAAAAGGAGCCAATAATTGTTTAAAAAAGCAGAAACGCTTTACTACTTCAAAAAAAAGAGAATTTCGAATTTCAGAACGTGAAAAACTATGAATGCAATAATTTGCTAGTGGTCGGTTAGTAGAAAAATAACAAGTGACTATCTGACTGTATGAAGCACAAGAGCATAAAGGTGGAATAATTCAAAGAAAACTAATTGAATAATAGTAGGAATAGATGAGCGGTATGGAACCGAGAGGATATCTCTGGAGAAGTAAGCAATACCGTAACTTTCAGTAATCAGTGCTAATCCATTTAATTAGCTTTATTCTTTGAAGGCTTATTCTGTTTAATGCGTTTGTACGACTTTTCTCGGATGCGGCCGCATTTGAATATCGTGTAACATCGTTATTCGTTGTATTCACCATGTATATGCTCTTCTTATTTCCCTTAAAAATGGATCATTTCTTGAGTGGCAGGTGAATGGATTAATCCGCTTCGTCACTCTTTCAATTACGAAGACGTATAGATTGTTCTTAGCTATGAACGTTTGATTGCAAGAGTGAACGCAGGTTATATCTTCCTTTCTCATCCAGTGAAAACCTCTGGGTGAATGAGTGATAGAAATCGCAAACATTTAAGTGTAAAAATTAAACAGCTGCTTTTTGTATCGGAAGATTTTCGCATCGCTGTACCTAATGTGAAACTAGCTTCAGAAATAGCGACTGACACTTATACTAGAGGACTCTAGAGATATTGGAAAGTAAGATTTCACCATACAGGTTCTAAGTGAGGAAAAGATGTGTATTCTTTGAAAATTTCAAACTGGATCACTTTAAGATTTCGATAAGCTGCGTTCAAATGATCCATGCAAGTTTTCATTACCCATAAAATAAGCATTAAATAAGATTTCCTATAATTTTACGTTGTCTTGTTCGAGTTTTCCCATCTGATGCATTCCAAATTTCAGAGCCTATAGATATTATTTCATTTCGATGCATTTGTTGACTCCACTTGCATGTTTACCACGATTTCTAATTTATATCGTCAAAAATCCTTTTCTCTTGAAAATATTTCATTATTATCATGCAGTTGCGACATATGCGGCATTCTTTATTATTGCTGTTTTTCTTCTGCTCATAACACTTCTGGTAAGTGAGGAAAATCCATATGCAATCATTATTTGTTTAAATAAATGCAGTCATTTTCCGTTTTTAAGCTAATAGAGCCTCGATACCTATCACTTTCTGGAAAATCGAAGATGCACAGAGGCAATGATGGGTGGGATTTCTATCTGGTAGAATAAACTCTCTCAAATACCGTGGAATGAGAGAAAGGTTGATTAATGAGAAAGGTGAAGGATTCTTATTTTAGTGGACTATTAAACTTGAGACTGTAACGGCCATATAGCAACGGGCATTTCGGTGGACAAATGTAGTGGATATTTGAGAAGCGAATTAAAAATTGAGAGTAATCCATATAACGAGAGCATAGAGCAGTCGTATGGTCATGACAGTTATGTTGGGACTATATTTAGGCAGTAATTTCGCTTCTACGCCATCAAACAATGCATGCACATACAGAGGGGAAACAACGACGGAGGAATCTCGTCTCGTTCCTCGTTTATTGCATCCCTCTCAATTTAATGAATATCCCAGTGTGTGGTAAGTGGTGTTTATTTCCTGAAACTACTACTCTGATGCTAAAATTATGCAAATTTTATGGGCTCTGTAACTTGCAAAAGAAGGGGATTGAAGTGATGCGATTATCGAGGCTTCTTCGTTTCGCCATGAAAGGTGTCGGATCAGTGTGAAATGAGTAGTTAGGATTACTAGTGCACCTTCTCTCCCTCTGCATATAGATGGACCTCAAAGGGCGTGACTTAGTGGGTGGAATGGGAGGGGGAAGGGGGAATGGATAGGCGAATAACGAGTGAGAAGAAAAGCCCTCTAGCCGGAACGAAAAGGTAGGCTGGTTGAGCGAGGAAGGAAACATTTGCTATGCATATGAAATTGGTTTGTATGCCTCAAACGTCGATGTTATGAAATTCTAAAGGTTCGCGCTTCTCTTACAGCATCTGCGATCGCATTGTTATTGCGTGGCGTTCTTCCCGAACAAATGACTTCCACACTCTTCAGGTTCCGACTCTCTTGTCAAGGCGAATTGTTTATCCTGCAGGTTAGCTTTGTTTAAATTAAATCAATGCGTGTCCCAAAGCATCATTTATAAGACCTTGATCTCAAAATTTATCATAGGAGAGAGCAATTAGCGTAAAGTCCAAGGCAGTGGTGAGCTTCTTTTTACGGAAAGTGCAAACTGAACAAATTTCGCATTCCGAAGAACCCATAATCGCACTTTTGCGGCATATACGACATATTTCGACGTACATTGTGCACATAAATTCGTGAAGGAAATAAGTTTTGCTGAATCCATTCTATAAAAAATATAAGGAAGGGTTTGCCTTGAGCAAAGAGCAATTTTCATGCTCTGGAAGACGGTGAAGTGAAAGAAATAAACGAAGAAATTTTCTAGGCGATTGAGAATATTATTTATCTATATTTGCCTAAGAAATTTTCCTCCGAGTTCTAGGCTATCCTATAAGTGGTTTCCTCATGAATCGAGTGATCTAAGGTTAATTTTTCAGGTACGAACAATAATAATCTCATTGTGTACGATTATTGCATTGGCACCTTATCGGAGAACTGCTACTCAGCTTATATGCCGAAAACACAGCACTCAAATCTCATCGTCAATCGAACTGACAACAACAATGAATTGCTTAAATTCTAGACGTCAAACACTTATCGCATCTAATAGAGACACCTGTGGAATCGATAGAACTTTAACGCAAGTTGAAGCTTATCCATATGCTCGATGGGCTTTTAGGCATCATATATAATGAAAGTGAAAAACGTCGTTCTCAGAAGGGCGGAAATTACAGATGCAATATAGTTCGATGCTTGAAATATGCATTAAGTAGGAGGAATGAAAACTACATTATATCAGAATCGAGATTCTTGTACATATTTGTCGGGAAGTAAATTTCCATGTTTGATGTATTTTGTTTGTTGTTTCCATTCGCAAATAATATTACAGAATCACTTGAACACTTCAAATATCAATATATATCGCACCAATATATTCACAAAATAAAGTAAACTGCAGATAAAAAATAATCTATCATTTGTATGATGAAATGTTATTGTTTCCGTCTGTCCCATGAAGCGAAAACTTCCCACCTTTTATACATGTCCACTTTTTTCTCCTTCTCTCCTTGTTTTTGATACCTAGCTATAAGAGAGCAAGTAATCAGCGGATTTTCCAGTATTAACTAATATGCTTTCCACCGTTTGAACGTGGAACAGATCTAGAGGTATAAGATAAATATGTAGTGATATTTTCCTTTCCATCTGTCGCGCAGAATTTTCACAGTTTGATGAGCTTCAAATATATTTTTCATCGGTGTTTAGGGGTTGTCGAATCACGTATGCGGAAAATACATGAAAAACAACCATCAAATATTGCCGCCTTCTTCACAAAGAAGAAGCGCTTGCTTCACTTGATAATTGCACACGTCGCCGAGAAGCATCGTTTCTCAAAACAAGACGTCCACCTTCAAATGAGTTTCCACTAGAATGAGCTCACGATGCATTGATAGGTAAAACTGAGTAGGTCTATGTAGTTGGATAATTTAAAAAGAAAACGTTTCATGTTGCGGATTTAAATTTCAAAAAAGCACATATTCGTTTTTTCTATGATAATTTATGCAAGTATGAATAACTAACAAATCTACGAAGTGATTCGATTTAATATTTAGGAGGAACATTTAAATATGTGATGTAATTTAAGCAGGCATTTAAATGTTGTATGTTTAAAAGAGTAAATTGAATAGCGATTTTGATGGAGAAATGGTCATAAAATAAACGCAAATTTGATAAATGGAAATATAAGCTAATAGAAATTAAAAATGACGGAAAAGTTTTATAATGAACCTTTGTTTGATATATTCATATTCTCAATAAATTCCAATGCATTCATTCATTTTTATCTTTCCCTTCATTGAAATATCTATAGAAAGTCACTATTGACATGAGTTAACGGCATTCGATATTCAAAAAAAAAACGTTCAACGCAAGTACATCTTCGATTTTAATTGCTCTCACTGAAAGTGTACTAATACGATCACAAGAATGAGAAAAAAGACCTCATGAAATATTGCAGTGGTGACGTTACTGGTGGGGGGATAAAAGTTGCATTATAAAACCATAAACATTCCAAACAAACCATTCTAGCAATGGAAGAAAATCCAAAAGAAGCATTTTCTGCTTTATCGAGGATAGTTCGACATTAGAAGAAAATCCAGAGTATTATTAGTCTCAGCACTTTAGATTTATTTAATCAAGGGGTTATCATTTCTTTTCCTCACATAATTATTTATATTTAGCTGAAAAAAACTAAGACTCATTACTATAAGAATTTGCAACGATTTGTTCGTAAAAAAAATGTTAAATTAATCACCCCTAATTCATAATTTGATGTGAGATAGTGAATTCAGGTTCAATCAATTCATGTAATAGGTGCCAACAACAGTGATATTTTTCGGGTTAAATTTACGGGTACACTTCGCAGGAAATTTCATATTTTTGCCTCAATTTTATGGTCCTCTAATTTACTATTCAAAAAAAAACCATTTACCACATCATAAGTGGCAATAGGCGTTTTATAACTCACATGAAACTAAAAAAACGCTATTTAGTCACGCATGAATCATATACTTTTCAATAATAGCAGTAGTAATATTTTATATTCTTAAAGAGTATCTTTAACGGCAGTAACATCGCAAAACATCTTCTATCGATAGTGATGACGATTTTATTACTTACCAACAGCGACAATTATTTCTTTCTAAAGCGATCACCTCTGCGTAGGTACTTTTGCACTTTTTGCATATGTAATGATGCATTTCGCGTGTAAATATCACATCCAACTTATTACTATTCTTTGGGATACGTAGTTGACATTTTCAAACAATCACTATTTATTAATTCATCACTTTAGTCGATGTTTTTAAACATTAATCATCTATATAGTACATTCTCATTGCCTATTGAAATCATGAATAGCTGAGTGTAATCGATAGTAATGGGCGATGAATAATAGGAAGACGTCGTTAAATATGCAAATATATGAGTAGTTTATGCGAAATCAATCACAAATATAGCGATATGCGTATTGCAAAATCAATGAGAGTGAATCATCGCTATATAGAAGCTTTCTCTTACGTAACGATGCACAAATCCTATCGAAGCATAGCTAAGAAAATCAAATTATTCATATATTATATTATTTTGCGAATGAAGTAACTATCTCAAGAAATACAACAAAATCGGTGAATTATCAATAGTTTCTCATAGACAACATAGTAGAAAAAATGGTGCTGGTGATTGAAAGTTTTCACCGTGAAGCCATTCAAACAAATCGAAGTCGCAATTGATAATAAAAATTATAGCAAGTCATATTTTTATGCATTTCACATTAGTTCCAATCTTTGTTTTTAGATTTTCAAGTACTATGTAATAAAGGTTTCACCAACATCTGCTTATGTAGATGGATGTGTGTTTTTTATTATTTTAAGAACTTAAAGTCGATGAATAAAGGCAGCCTATTCTTCATCGGAAGTGCTCTTGCTTCAAATGATATTAATAGTAGATCTTCTATCATCCTGAAACAGCAATATTATTTCAAATTTGGAACTCTCAGAACACTATCGTCACCCGAATATAGTATCTATCTACCAATATAAAAATATTTAAGGAATTGGTTTCTAAGACTGTATCCCTCATTTACAGGATAATAATATGGTCAAATACATCAAAAATGGAAGAGAAACAATTTCAGTATGACGATCTTTCAGTGCACAATTAATGGATAACTACATATATATCCCCCGCTCCATAAGAACTAATTTATGGCCCACAAAACTGAAAACCTTTAACAAAGAATTCCTAACTCCTCCCACCTCCACTTTTAACCACCTCATACGCAGCCAGCAGCTAGCATTTCCGTCATTTTTTTTTATTATCGAGCTCACCCTCACTTGCCACGCCTTCCTCTTTTTTTTCCAAGAGCTTAGCTAACGTTACGCATGAATTCTTCGCCAACTTCAGTCTGATAGGTCTGATTGATATGTGATCCTATTTAGTGGGGTCTCAATCTTCAACTGATCTCATCTAATTGATTATCACTGATCATTCCAACTGCAATCTCTATGATCTGAATATATCGGTGGAGTTCAAGTTGGAGCTAGCTGGAGCTAAGTTCGAATCGAAGCAGCTTGAAAGGATTTTTTCCAGCGGTAATTTAAAAAAAAAACTTGATAGGCGCGATTCAAAACAACGTATTATGTATGCTTCGGGTGCGGTATTATTTAAAATTATCTATATAATAAGGCTTATAGTGATACGTCGATATGCATGTTTTTAACTCTAAAGCCCATTATCGGTGGGAGCGCTTGCAAAAAAAAGCCAAACAAAGGATAGCTGAAGGAAACAGGTTGAACAGGAAGAGACTAAGCGTGGTAGAATGGATATTTGGGTTGAATTTTATGGAGTCGAAGAAATTTACCTATCATCTGTACAGATGGAAGATGAAATGAAAGGTTCTTTTGATAGAATAGGAAGCGAGAAATGAAAAAAAGAGATATATGCAAATGAGAAATATGCTAGGTGGAAATAAATGTTTTTTTTAAATATGCAAATCAGAGATACGTTATCGCCGTTGACATATTATAAAGGATTATATCATTTTCCATGTGTCTGTTTGACTTTGCAATTATCAATCATCGACGGTAACGGTGACAATTTGCCTAGGAAATATCACTAAAGGCTTAACCTATTTACGTTATTCCATAATACTCAAAACGGAAATCTATAAAGTGTAAAACGCTAACGCTGGAGACTAGCTGACCTTAAGAGTGAGCATTCTAAAGCTTTTGACCATATTGAGGATTATAGTATTATATTGATTCTGTGCTTTAGTGAGCACAATGTGTTTGCTAGGCACAAGAGTTGCGATAATTTATCTACTCCTCATATAGCCTTTCTTTTTGAAGCTATGCAATTTTTAAGTGTTTGAAGAAAAAACATACTGCTTATTACTGTGAAATTGTAATTACTGTAAAAAAAGAAAAAACATAAGACTAATGTGAAGTCTTAATTAATATCAAAGGAATTATTATAGAAAAGTTTAGCTTTTGATCTGCTCAATGATTTACTATACATGTATCGAATCGATCCGACAGACTATTTTAAGGCAACTGATATAAATGATAATGAGCGAGCTTGTTCGATGCCAATCTTCGCTGAATATAATCGCCGATTCCCATCCATGTCAAGGATTAGGCATTAATTGCCGTAAGTCTTAAATTGCTCACTAATCATCTCAACGAGGCTAACTAATTAACTCATATTCACCTTAGCGTAGATTATTTATTCATGTTACTTTATTCACACAACCATCCACAGTAATATTTTCATGTCCATGTATCAATATGTGTGTGTACCTACCTGTCTATATGGTTGTTTCGAATCACCGACCATAGAAGTCAATGTTAAATATGCCACATTAATTCATGAGCTCGAATATAAGGGGGCATTCACGTTCGAAAAAAAGAACTAGGTGCATTTAACGTATTTTATCTTGGTGAGCTTAATTTTCGTCTTGAATACTTACTTGAGAACATTGAGAAGTATGGTTGAAAAGTCACCTTTCTTAACAAAGAATTTGCAACTAAAATTTTATCACTAGAAGCCGAATTTTAAAAAGTGAAAAGGTTTAACTAATGCTTTCGCTTAACCTTTTATTTGTATCGCGTTGTTGGATCCCTCATTAATCTCCTTCGTTGATAATGCTAAAATGTTAGTGCGATATTGATGGGGTGTAATATTTTATCACATAATATTAGTGCGGTATAATATTTTAGCACACACTCCAACTATCGAGCACTAACTAAACAAAATGAACTATAAAATCAAGCAGTTCAAAGAATCAACCGACAGCTACAAAATGGCTATTGCATTATTTCAATGCTTATTTCTTTCTAAGAAATTCCTAGAGTAAAAAAAAATATTTTCAGTGCATTTATACGATCCACTTCGATTGGTGAATATAACATTTGCTGCTGTAAGACTTGTAATGAACGCCTTAGTTGTCTGGATTTCAATTCGATGTATTAAAGAGAGTCCAATTAAATATTATACTCTTAATTTACTTGCCGTTTGTTTTATATGTGATACACTATTGACGATACGTGAATGTTTACTTATTGTTTATCTCTATCGTAATTTCTTCGCAACTGCTATCACGTAAGTGTTTTATAGTTAAAGTATCTCTAGCATATCATATACTAGTCGAGTTAAAAGCAAATAGAAAAATATGCCGGTAGACTTGACACGATGTGCGTTTTCGTTTCACGCTTGCCTCACTAATCGGAAATTATGAGCAAAAAATAAAATATTCGAGTAGCACTTTCATACTTTCACTGCTTCGGGTAATCTTATAAATTTCTTTAACCGACTCGAAGCTGGTAAAGGTCACAAAATCACGAAATCGTCATGAGGCATTTCTTGCAGAGAAGTTTGCTAAAAAAAACGAATTGAAAGCGAATCATTTGTAAAAGATCTATGAGAATGGTCAATTAATAAAGATTCGATAGGCTTTCGTTCTTTCTGATCAAATTGCGAAACTAACTGCGCGATGAACCCCGTATATTGCCAGCTGTGTTGACTATATTCTTCACGTATCGGCATTCTTCGCGGTTGTTAATCAGATCGGCGTTATCATTACTTTAATAACCCTGTAGTTTTTATATTATCCAGACAACATTTGCTTTCGAGAGTATATATACATACATACATACATATATATATATATATATATATATATATATATATATATATATATAATATTAATGAGGGAATTCCTTAGCGAATATGGGAATGGATTAAAAATACATGAAGATGCATCTGTGACCATAGAAAGTTCTGCTCTTATTGTTAATGAATCAGGATGGCCTACAAAAAGTGTGAAGGTTCATATATTTGATGCTTTTAATTATTTATCTAACTGGTGAATAGAAGGCTATTGGAATGTGTCTGCGATCCATCAAGCGTCGATATTAGAAACTAACTTTTAATGCCTTGGTCATTTTCAACATACGATCGATCGTTAATTCTAAATAAAGTTCAAAAAAAAATTAGAAGGAAGGATATTTCTCTGAGGATTTTAATTTTCCACTTTTTAGTTCACTCATTCGTATATGTTTTTTTCTTGCAAACTTTATAAAAACGCTAATTTCTTAGTTAATTTTCTCGCAAAAAAAGAAAATTCCAGGTTGAATATATTCAATGCGGCAATTCGTTTCTCAACCGATGTTGTTGTTGCCGAATATCGAAATATGTCTCTATTCGTTGTATTCGCTATGTATATGCTTTTCATCACTCCATTACGTATGCATCGATTTTTAAGTGGAAGGTTATATTGCTTGATTTATGCTCATTTCTTAGTTAATTTATTCGTATAATATAGACATTTAGAGCTTTTCGGTGCTGACCTTTTAAATATTGGTCGGGTAAGAAAATAAGTGAAGCAAATATGATGAAATGAATTTTTTTCCCGCAATAAAAGTTGAATAAAATGAAAACGTCGGATGTTTCGTCTGTTTGATTTGTACTCAAATTAATGATCGCCTATGGGAATAATCTCGTTTCATTTATTTCAAATTAATATTCTATGTATTATCGAATCTCGATATATTCCATAATAAACCACATCGGCGGGCTTGTTTCTTCTTCATCTACGACATTAGCGCAGAAAAATTTTTGTCGAAATGTTGTGAAGTGTGAGGGGGGAGAGGGGAAGAGAAAAGGACGAATATTGGTGGTAGTGGATGGTGCGGTGATGGGCAAGAGGCACAACTATTTCGGAGTACGCTAAATATTGCTTCTTAGAACGATAAGAACGATAATGCAAATGAACGATAAGCAACGGTCTTAGGGGAATACCGCAATCAAGATTTGCATCTTCGCACGTTGGAGTAGCCCCGTTAAGAGTCCATAACAAATCGTAATCCTTTGAGATGTTGATAGTTGTGCTGATCAATTATGTCCTCATACTCAACAACTAGCGCTCACGCAAAGTCAGGCTCATGATGTCCTATTTGACTTCCGGTCAGCATGCACGGCATCGCATTTACATATTTATTCATTTATTCATTTATTTATCTTTTTCTTTAGCACTAGGGGTAAAGGATATTGAATATATTTATGTTACACTGACATCCCCATTGATCAAAGGCAGTTGGATTAATGAATTGAATTAATATGTTCAAGTAATACTATAATGGTATTAATTTTCGTAGAATGATGAACTTTATCTTTCAAGGTAAGTATTTGTATAAAAAAAATACCATTTGCAGGTCAAATTCCTGCACGTCCTTATGAGAATGCTAAAATATTTTGAGTATTTTTGATATATTTATGTGTATGGGAAAAGCTGAGCAGCAATAACAAATTTTCATCAAAAGATCTGTCATTTAGACATATGGATATGAGGCATGTCACAATGCCATTTCAATCATCATTCATCAATTTTTCATGCATGAGACACTGAACTCATTCCGTAAAAGCAGGCTTCATTATAGCTTGATGAGTATCTCAAAACAACACAGACGTGGCACATACACGTACACGTATACATATACACGCATACTCACACACATATGCGCATACGCATATACGCATAATCACATAGATACCACAAACATAAACCACTTTCAGTATAATGAGCGTTTGCTATGATCCACTGCTCAATTCGCATATATCGGATGTACGAGCGACCATTTCTCATTCCTATCCAACTTTCTTCAATCCTGACAAAAATGAGAACTGTGCATTCTATAGTTCGTTTTATCTAGCTATAATCCATAAAATTTATTCCAAATTTTTTATTGAATCAATTGAATTTCTTTTTCTTTTGCTGTTTCAGGACATGGCAACTTTTCTTCATAGGATCACATATAGTCTCGTGTATTGCTTCAGTGCCAAGATCTATTGGCTATTTTGCGAAAGATATGAGAACAGAAACGAGAGTTATTGTTGAATATATCGTTTATGCATTACTTGTAATTATTGCTACATTAACATTAACTATTACAACATTGGTATGTTTTCGCTGATTAGCAAATAGAGTTTCAGCTTAAAGTTCAAGTTGCTATTTGAGTGCTAAGCATTATAAGCATAAGATTCGAAACTGCGTTCTCTTCATGAAGGAGTATAAATGAAGTCGTCTATATTAGAGTAGTTCTATGCTCTTGAAAAAGGAGTTTTAGGTCTAATCGCCTTACGTTCTTTATCATCTATGTAACATATTTGCACTGTTGATCTGTAAGCACTATTTGAGGAAAGACTTGAGTTTAGGGAATTATTGCTGTTCTTCGATATAATCAAAAAAGGAAGCGAGGCGATGAAGAGGACAGCATCAACAATCGTCGACTCAATTTGCTATCGTTTATTATTTATTGCACTCCTTTGAACGTCCTCAATATTCCCGTCTGCTGTAAGTATACTGCTTTCTTTTTTCATCTAACTTTCATATATAAAGGCGATCACTAACGGTGTACTTTGTTGTCATTATTTGCAGAAAGTCTTTCTTAAAGAGGTTGATAGGAAGGAGGGTTACATTCTTCCTAACAAGATCTTCTTCCTGACGGGATTTATGATTCAAAATCTGAGCATTATTGATCGGAGTGGCGTGAATTGTTTTCTTCAAGGGATTTTATTAGTTAGCATTCTTACTGACCAAAATAGTTGCAAAATGAGCTGCCCATGCCATTCCCGGTTGTTTGCCCCTGTCGTTGTGCTGAACGAGTAGTGCTTGAAGGTGGGAAAAGTGTAAAGAAAATAGCTGCAAGTCGGCTGATATGATGTGCGTTTCTTTTATTTCGATCTGCTATTTCATGTGTCTCTGCGTCTACGTGGCTGGTGGTCTAATTTGGATGATTATGAAGCTGGAGCTTTAATGTTTGGTGATTACTTTATACGCTAATGCTAGCCCTCCTCGGAAGCTCAAGCGAACCTGAGCTCGGCAATTTTCTCTCCGAGGATCCGATTTTCGGCATACCTCAAAGAGATAACACCGCTTTCATCTTTGAGCTATGCGTGCATCTTAGATGGGCTTTTAATGCCTCCTTTATCCCCCATATATCTTCATCCTTTGCCGTAGCTGTTATAATTTTATACCTGATTGGTTTACACATGACTTGTATCTATTGCTCAGCGGTTAATTACTACCAGTCACTATCCGAGATTACTTGCTCCCGCTTTTGACACAAAAATCAGGAAAATTCCATTCGGCTTCACCTCCATTAACGATTTTCCTACGTCCATAAAGCTGGATTCTTTCTATGCATCTGCATATTTCTTAATAAATAATATTTTCCACGCTCTGTTTTTGTCGATCTCTGTCTCCCTTTATCAGTTTTACATTATTAAATATCAAAAACAATTTTTTTAAGATCTTCCAATGGTGTTCATTGAAATATTTATATCGATGTTCACAGCGGTCTAAATCGATCGGAGTTTTATTTTAATTGCTTAAAAAAATTAAGCAGTTACTATCGAACTGTTCTTCTTCTTATGCTCCCTGATTATGCCGAGAGATAAAATAAATCACTACTGAAGAGGAAAAAAAATCTTTAATATTAAAAATTTTCGAATCATTGTTTATTATTTTAGTAAACAAATTTTTTTCTTGCAGTATCAGCTATAATAACTTTTCTACGAATTTTTTTACCCGACTTTATTAATGGATTGCATTTACAATTATCGTTGCCTTGTGATGCAGGCAATGAAGTAGTTCAGGTATGTACTTTACATCTTGAGGTACTGCTATATGTTTTTTACATATCTAGATAGTTAAATGCATCATATGCATGCTTAAATGAGAGTACTTTCACGAACTCATTAGAAAATAATATTTCACTTTGGTAATATCCATATATTTTATCGACATTTTACACGTACTTTGGTGCAAATCTATATTTTTAGCTTAGTTTACTATGAATTTGCATTTAATACTCATTTTGCTAATAGAAAAATTAGCATTGAGTTCTTTGGTTTTCTATAATTTTTCTTCAACATTTTTTTGCACATCGATAGCCTAGAACGATAGTTATTCAACAAATTAAATTCAAACATATATATATATATATATATATATATATATATATATATATATATATATATATATATATATATCGTTTATATTTTCTGCTGTTATTGTCTTTATTTTTATTTCTTTAATACGACTATTTTAAAAATCTTAAAAATTTTTGAATTTTCATCACTATTTTATCCGGTGTAATTTAATGGATATAAATATACATTTTATCAGGCAATATAAAATGATATATTTTAGGCTCGTACGATTGTGATCTGCTTAAGTACGATCGTTGCACTGGCTCCATATAGATATGCAGCATTACGCATATTTTGTAAGCGCTCAAATAGGGCTATGCGCTTAGTTTCGGTTTCAACTGTTAAAAGGATTAGTTTTGTACCAACAACGGTGCCACTTTAAATATAATCAAAGCAAGGTGATAATCAAAGCTAGAGCGAAAGGTGGAACTGGAAGTTAATTGATTATTTTATGCCAAAGTGAATCATTTTATTCGGCTTATTTATTTGAAAAAAGTGTCGCCGTTTTGACAAGTTTTTTTTTTTCATCTTAGCACCAACTAATTTTCAACCTTTCTCTTAAAATTATTGAGAGATTTCATTAATTTTTAAGTTGCTCTTTGCTCAAAGTCTTCACATGAATATAGATTGATGTTAATTGGAACTGCAATCGATGTTCTATATTCGAATGGAACTCAAACATATCAGCGGCAATATGATTTATGGAAATACATATGAAGGAGAACATGAATAAAGTGTACTTTTTGAGTGATTAATGTGTTGCAATCATGCATGTCAAATTGTGCTGATTGATGTTGGCGTGGATTAAATAAAACAGCGAAATTTGAACTGAGAAGTCGACTATATAACTTAGGAAAAACTTGGAATTTGAACTTAGAAATTACTACGGAACTTATGAATTACTTTGGAAAAAAATATTTTAATTACTGGAACAGAATTTATTGGATCATTCTGGTGGAAAAGCGAAGAATCAACATGATTGCGAGATTAATTCCATATTTTTCGACTAGAACTTAAACTAATAATGAATAAGCTCAGGCTTTAAAGATATTCCTCACTTAATATGACAGAATTTTACTAGATGAGAGTTTTCTGCTACCTATGTGAAGCATATTTGCATAAATATGAATAATTTGAATTCAAATTGAAATTCGAAAATAAAATTTGAATAAATTTGGTGATTTTTGATAAACAGACGTTACAAAATTAGCAGCATGATGCCTATCATAAAATATTCTTGAAATGAGGGTACAATTTTGCAACATTTATATGCTACATACATATTAATTAGGTTGACAACATGACGCGAATAAAACGTGGAGGTGTACCGTAGGAGTTGGGGCGCTATATGCACTTTCCGATTTCATACATCACAACAGCTGATTGCATAAATGCGTTGCAAAAAAGGACCAAAAAGGAACGTGTTCTTTCATCCGACTCACGGAGCAATCTTGGAATGCGAGAATTCTGAGGAAAATCCTGACCAGGCAGAGGTCGAACCTGGTTACTATTTCACAGATTGAATTTACTTCAGTACAACCCATCCATGAGCCCTACTGGCTAAGCAATTGCGGAGGGCATAGGAGAATTTATTTCCAATCGAGCTCAGAATGACACAAATCTTACAAAACTCGCCATCCCTGCAAGGGTCTGAACCTGGGAGCTATTTCATACATTCAATACAACCCATCCATGAGCCCCACTTACTATGCAATTTCGGAGGGCGTAGGATAATTTATTTGAAACCGACCTCAGAATTGCACAAATCTTACAAAACTCGCCCTCCCGGCATGGGTCCGAACCTGGGACGCCTCCACTAGAAGTCGCACGCGTTACCCGCTAGCCCACACACGCGCGCACGCTTCTTTTGTTTGTGCGTGTGAATAGCTAAAGGTAAAAGAGTCTGTACTACACGTTGCTTTATCGGAAACATAAGGCTGTTTTTGTTCGTTTAGTACCCTTTTTTGGCCAAAGACTTTGAAAATCATACTACGGCCTTGCTTCATTTTTCTTTGATTACATTTGTGATGATTAGTGGATACTGCGCCCTTTATGAAATGTAAGACCTGTTTTGTGATATTAGTATGGTTATGTCGATATTTCTATTTATGGTGGCGCTATTATATTTCTTTTGTCATCCTCTTTTAACTGCTTATAGGTAATGCCGTACTGTATTGCTAGCCTTCGACTATATTTCTTGCATTCCACGGTGCTTGCCTTCGCGATCGGCAAATCCTACTAATAGCCCCTGGGAAAAACTTACTTTTACTACAAAACTTACTACAAAACTCTTTGCTAAGCAACTTTATGCTAGTGGAAAGTATAGCAGATTTCTCGCAACGTACTGAAAGCGCTTCAAGTTTATCGAATGTCCTTAACAAATATATTCTCGCTTATGAATCCAGCTAACATTGAATGCGATTCGCATCAATGAGTAAACATCATAAAAAACGATTAGTAACATTTACACTTTCAGGTCGGTCATATCTCTAACATTTACTGTTGCGAAAAAAGTACAACAAAATAAAAATCTAACAGATATTGCAAAATTAGCAGCATGATGCCTATCATAAAATATTCTTGAAATGAGGGTACAATTTTGCAACATTTATATGCTACGTACATATTAATTAGGTTGACAGCATGACGCGAATAAAACGTGGAGGTGTACCGTAGGAGTTGGGGCGCTATATGAACTTTCTGATTTCATACATCACAACAGCTGATTGCATAAATGCGTTCCATAAAAGAATAAAAGAACGGCAGAATGAGTTAGTCATGTTCTAGGCGAAAAAACCTTTCTCGCAATTCAATTGATGTTAAGCATAGATGCAGCCGACCCACCGGTATTAAAAATGCATACCATTTTTTAGTAAATTCTCACCCTCCCTAACCTTTTCTAATAAATAGGGTCAAAATTGGCATGATAAGGTAGCCGAGGATGCAAATTATATCCAGCTGACTGAATAACTTCAGCTTCAGTAAGCGTGAAATGAAACTGCCTGGCTAATAGAAACACACGTAAACATTATATAAATATAAATATATATAAATAAAATATATATATATATATATATATATATATATATATTCCCCTTACTCGATGAATCGTTCTACAAGTTAGCGACGGAAGCGATATGTAGAGTAAGGGGCTTCATATTTCATCTAATGACTGCCAGAGAAATGTTCTGCAATAGACCCGTAGATTACCCTCAAATGAAAATCTTCATGGGCTGAGCCGTTGAAGTCAACGGATCTCAAATGAAAATCCAATAAATGAAAAATCTGTGGATGTTGTTTTACAATTTCTTTCATGACTGAACGTTGCAAAGTCTATGCGCACCCAATTTCATGGCCCAAACTGCATTGGCTCTCGAGCCAAAACTATCAGACAAATGGACTCACGCATACCTGAGCGCATATGTGCATAAATACAATCTGAAATTATTGAATAGGTTGACAATTACAACCCGAAAATAAAATGAAAAGCGTGAAATTTTTTGCGTGTTCAGCGTTCTATGAAATTCGAGAACCGATTGAAAGAATCTTTATTCATTTGCTAATTGAAAAAAAAAAAATTCTTGTCGTTGTTCTCTTTAAATGCAATATTTAATGAAGAGATGATGATTATATATTAGCGTATGAAAGCTAAATATAATTTTTCTTTGAAAGCTCACTTTATTTAACACGATATATTTGAAATGGAAAGCGTGAATAAGATTTCCCGCAATCGTATGCTCTATTGAATATTTTCGTACTGAGCTATTTCCACTTGAAAACATTTTCGAAATGGATTATACACTTGAGATAATTTTCTTCTCGTGAAATATAAGATCAAAGAGCGAAATAATTAATCTATTTTCTTATTTGACACCGAAAAGTCAAATCATCCACTAAGATATAAAATATTCGGAAATAGAACTCATAGCTGGATTAGGAATTATTTGTTATGGTTGTGTTTTTCTACGAACTTAAGCCGGTGGCTACTGCCAATACACTTTACCGGAAATGTTTTCGCCCTCTTAGCATCCTAGAGGCAATCGCAAGAAACGTTGCCAGCATGCTGAAACGTTAGCAACGAGGTATGTCACTCTCGGACCACTAAACATCGAGCATGTCCTCAATAAAAGAAGGAGCGAGGGATAATAAGCGCTCATATGATCGCATATGAATAGAATTGGACGTTTTGATAGATTTCTCGCTCTTTTGAACGAGTAAATTGTACGATTTACGTGGAAATTTTTTTTTTTAAAGTCAGGAAGAGGATCCATCGTTTTTTTTGAAAAAGTCAAATTTAGCGATCAGAGTATCCAAAAAGTATTTTTTTAAGGAAATCGGCGTGCCATTGTTCTTCAAGTTAACTTTCACTACGAACGAACAAATGTAATCGTTTACTCGATTGTGGCAATATTTGACGATCTCAATATAGCCAATCGTGAGGGTGCGTTGAAAACGATGTAAAATTTCTTTATTATTATTAATTGAAAATAATGAAAGCGATAAATAAATATGAGAGAGTATCACTAAAATATTTCTCCATTACAAATTTCGTTCGTCCATTCTGTTTAGATTAATGAGTGAATAACTGAAAATCAAATTCTTTCATCGCTAATGATCAAAATATTCCGATGATATGATAATCTTTTCTACACTTTGAAAAGAAAATTATGCTTGTGAACCATAATTACCCGTTCAAATGTTGCCACTAAATCACACAGAACCAGTATTAGATTTTGTAAACATTTTGCCTATTTGAAAACAACGATTTAAAATCGACCATAAATATATTTCTTAAATGCAATATTTCACAGTGAAGCTAACTATAAGCGTAGAGATTCCAACAACTGTTCACTTATGAATTTTTCAAAAATCGACCCTTGCAATTTTAGCTCTTTCTTAATAGCACTTTTAATACGGCAAATAATGTCGAAATCGGTGGAATGAAAACTACTCGTAGGGAAAAGTATGAAAATAGCATGGGGTGAAGAACTACGCGGAAAAAATGCTTTAGAGATGCACAACTCAAACCAACAACTATCGAAGAGTATACCACAGCGGCAAAAAATGTCTTCTAGTTTTTTTTTTAGATTCCTAAGCTGTATCTCAAGCTATTCGAACAGAAAGAAGCCAACCCTGCAAAAAGCATTCAAGTAGGCATATGCGGTCCCGAAGTAACCATCATATGGCGGATTAACAGTAGATAGATCTGCTTGTGCAGCGCTTGACATATTCATATCCTGAAACAATTCGAATCAACACATATATATATATATATATATATATATATATATATATATATATATATATATATATATATATATATATATATATATATATATATATATATATAATATTCCTGAGAAGAATGCTAAAAGCCTTTTGAGGCTTTATAGAATTTGCTACATATTTGCCGAGATGATTTACAGGTAATTCCTTCACAAACTGTTTTTTTTATTCCTCCATCTGAATCTTACGGGCAGAAAATAATAATCCGATTTTTCTTCTTTGCAAACTTATCTACATTCAGGTGTATGCTTCGACCATTTTAATATTGTCACATTTTCAAAACTTACTTTATTGGGAGTTGACGATTGGAAAGATGAGCTAGCTGCCGCAAAAGTATTGTTATTGGAATTTGATAGAATGGTGAGCTCCTTTGTAGGCTTTAATTCTACGTGTACTCTTGGATAGGCACCACGCCGTGAAATTTGCAGCATTAAATCAATATCATCTCGTGTATTTTCAAAATATTGATTGACGATATCCTTTATTAACTGAAAGAATACATAATTTTATATTTTTACAGCCTAAACGACTCTTCATTGTTCGCTAAAAGGTGTCCGATTTCAAAATTTACATGAGAGGTGCCGCGTGTGGGGAGGTATAATCTATAGGAAGGATTAACGGATACTAACAGTACTTTTTTACGCAAGCATATTCAAGCACAAGAAAATGATTAATATGTCAGGATGAACGATTGTGAAAAGAACATAAAAGTAATGGTAAAAAAAGAATGCACTTGAACAACTTTAGAAGAAAATATTTTGTTGCTGTGATATGCAATCACACAGGACCAATTATTTCTTTATTTCCAGCAACAATGAATTTGAACTTAGCCAACAGGATATTCTTCAAAGGTTGCTGTAGCAAAAGAATAAAATAATTGTAGCGCTTCCTTCTTACGCCACCACCAATTCGATCTTTCAAGCTTTTATTGGTGCATCGATTAATATGAATGGGCCTGCTATTCATATCTCCCCCATCCCGATCTCAGATCCTCATTGAGCCTTCATTTGGAGTGATTCCACTAAAGCCTGTGGGCAAAAACGTTGCCCAGCAACGAACTATTCTTTTCTTCTCGAAAGAAAAAACAACGAACCCTCTTGGTGAATTGCGTTTCATGCTGTCCAAATATTGGAGAGGGAGGTACCATCTCCTTTGATTCGACAAGTAATGCTCTTCCAGAGATCATTCTATTCATTTCAACATCATTAAGTATGTGCATTTTTGGTGGTATAAGTGTTCTTGAAACGCTCTCCATTGTCGCAGTCATTTTGCATTCGGTATTATTCTTGATCACCTTAATTAGAAATCACTTTCAGTACATATCCAATCCTATTCCTTATTTTCTATCAATTAATTTCAAGTCCAGTCATGAATGATAATTCGATTTCCATATTTATTAGAGGGATTGAAGATATTTATGAACTCTGCCGATACACAATAAATTTTGACGTTGAAGATCCCTCTGTACACTCGTCTGTAGGAAATTTAACGGTCAAACAGTCACTAGCTCTTGTTCTTCCACTTTTTTTTTTCATTTAATATTAAATTCTAATGAA
The DNA here is from genome assembly GCA_037389465.1 of Baylisascaris procyonis. Lineage (NCBI taxonomy): Eukaryota > Metazoa > Nematoda > Chromadorea > Rhabditida > Ascarididae > Baylisascaris > Baylisascaris procyonis. Next base: position 782,761 of record JAZARR010000247.1, read on the forward strand.
TTTACAGTGAGTTCAGCTGAGCCCCTTATTGATAAATAATTTTTTATAGGCTTCTATTAGTTTTTTCATTGTTTCAAAATAGAGAGTGGAAATTGTGGATTTGTTACTCCCACCCCCCCCCCCCGGCACCTTGCCATGCTTTCAGTGACTACAGAAGTCAGCGCAAGCTTCTGGAATGTTTTTGAACCAAAACTTATCGGATATAAACAAGCAAATGATGTAAAATTCAAGCCCGAAGTTCGAGCTATCAAGTCTCACTCCAACAACTATGGTATGATGGCAATAAATCCCTGAAGTTGAATTCGGGAGCTACGCATATATGAGAAAACTGAGCCCCCAAAATCCAACAGAGAGACGATTGGCAATATCACCCAAATGCTCTAATTCAGAGATGTGACTGAGTCAACTACTGAATCATCACGTTATGATGCAGCAAATCCCGTGAATGCCCATTAAATGCTCGACATCAATTCAAATAACCGTCATTTACACTCTTTCGAACCCCTTGACACCATACTCAAGACAATGCTGAGTGACACCTTTATTCTACCGATCATCACTTAAAAAAAAGCGAAATACCTTCGCGTCACTCATTACAGAGGAGCGTAACGAATTTCTTGAATCATACGAGATAGAACCAGAACTTTGAGAATAGGTGCGTATCACATCTGCCTCAAATGTGTGCACATCGTTCGCCGATGTGAGAACAACATCCGCTGCACGTTGTCTACCTCTTGTCATTTTCTTCATTACAGCTGGAGGAGGAAGTGTCTAAAATTACGTCTACTATATTTCAGCAATTCAAATTTCTTAATGGAAATTTCTTAATGGAGATGTTGAATGACACTCCTCTTAGAAAAAGTTCACTATGGATGCAGAGATAGTTAATTCCTCTTTGCAGTCGTGGCTACAAATGATTTTGAAATAAATACCACATATGGAAGCCAAGAAGTATAGATGCAAAGAGTAAACGAGGGAGACAGAAGCATGCAAGTTCCCGTATACCAGAATCAGGCGAATTTCAAGAGGTGGAAGAATTTCAGGCTTTGGAAGTGGAGTACTTGCCTGCCTCTGTTCTCAAGCTTTTTATTTTGGAACTACGGCGCCGTCGCCGTATCCCCACAACGCTGTTCCTGATTTTTTGTTCCCAAAAAATTCTGACTTCGATTTTTCGTGGAATTAGTTCACGTAGTTTTTGGAAATCTTTGCCCAGTTATCCCGTCTTCTCACCATTTTTTGGATTTCGTTGTTCTTGCTCCCAACCCCATCCTTCTTTCTCCTGAAAAACTTTAATATATTGCGACCAAAGCATATAAGTGCAAATGGATAATTGGAGAATACGACCATTTTGCCATATGCGCTAAAGTCAGTGTTAGAGATCGAGCATCTTTGATCAATCAAAGAATAAAGGCTGCTGCTTTAACTCATGCTCTATCTATCTGTCTATGAACCAATCCCCCGTATCCCACGTTTTCGTCATTTGTAGGAATATACTGAAGATTTCATAGCTAAACTTATATAGAATATGCAAATAAGCTTATCAAGCAATACACAATTACCGGTAGAATTGCGTTGTCGAACGTTTCTGCAATTTCGTTCTCAGCGCGCATTTTCGAAGTTATATTAGCTTTTAGATTCGTCGGTATGACTGGTTCCGTCTTATTTCCCTTCTTCTTCGCCATCCTTCTTTACCCTGAAAATTCAACCTCCCAACAATCGAAAAATATAGGCAACTGACGATTTTAATCGAACACATACCAAGTATTCTTCTACAATTTGCATGAGAACAAATTTTCATATGTTATAGACACACTGTTATAATGATGCTGAATATATATATATATATATATATATATATATATATATATATATATATATATATATATATATATATATATATATATATATATATATGTGCAAAGAAAAATCTTGAAAATTTTTGGAATAGAATAATATATGCAAGCTGTTCAATGCCACTATTCCTGTATGCAACGTTGCTTCATGAAATTTCCCAAGTAAACGTGTTCTTTCATCCAACTCATGAAGCAAGCTTGAAATGCGAGAATTCTGGGAAAACTCCTGTTCAGGCAGAGGTCGAATCTGGTTACTATTTCATAGATTGAATTTAATTCAATACAACCCAGCCATGAGCCCTACTGGCTAAGCAATTGTGGAGGGCATAGGAGAATTTATTTCCAATCGAGCTCAGAATGACACAAACCTTACAAAACTCGTCATCTCTGCAGGGGTTCGAACATGGGAGCTATTTCATACATTCAATACACCCATCCATGAGCCCCACTTACTATGCAATTTCGGAGGGCGTAGGAGAATTTATTTTAGATCGACCTCAGAATGACACAAACCTTACAAAACTCGCCATCTCTGCAGGGGTTCGAACCTGGGAGCAATTTCATACATTCAATACACCCATCCATGAGCCCCACTTACTATGCAATTTCGGAGGGCGTAGGAGAATTTATTTCAAATCGACCTCAGAATGACACAAACCTTACAAAACTCGCCATCTCTGCAGGGGTTCGAACCTGGGAGCAATTTCATACATTCAATACACCCATCCATGAGCCCCACTTACTATGCAATTTCGGAGGGCGTAGGAGAATTTATTTTAGATCGACCTCAGAATGACACAAACCTTACAAAACTCGCCATCTCTGCAGGGGTTCGAACCTGGGAGCAATTTCATACATTCAATACACTCATCCATGAGCCCCACTTACTATGCAATTTCGGAGGGCGTAGGAGAATTTATTTTAGATCGACCTCAGAATGACACAAACCTTACAAAACTCGCCATCTCTGCAGGGGTTCGAACCTGGGAGCAATTTCATACATTCAATACACCCATCCATGAGCCCCACTTACTATGCAATTTCGGAGGGCGTAGGAGAATTTATTTGAAACCGACCTCAGAATGGCACAAATCTTACAAAATTCGCCATCTCTGCAGGGGTTCGAACCTGGGACGTCTCGACTAGAAGTCGAGCGCGCTATCCGCCAGACCACACACGCGCGCACGATCATTGTGTTTGTGCATGTGAATAGCTAAAGGTTGAAGAGTCTGTAATACACGTTGCATTATCGGAAAGATAAAGGTGTTTTTGCTCGTTTACTATCCTTTTTTTGCGCCAAACACTTTGAAAATCATGCTAATGAATATCAGTGGATTTTTCTGCTCTATTCATGAAAAATGTTCACAGTTTTATCGTCAGTGTGTTTATGTCGTTTATGCTATTACATTTATTGTTCTTTATTTTTGTTATTTTTTATTATGTAATACGTTACAGCTTTATAGGCATTTGACACTATTTGAGAGCACAGTCAGCCCGTGTGGATATATTTTGTGATAGTTTTTTTGCTATAACTTGCATCCATTGCTCGCTGAATGTCTGACCTCTTTAGTATTCGCACAAAAAAAAAAAACAAAAAACAAAACGAAACAAAACAAAACAAAACAAAAAAACAGGTTCTTGAGCTGCAGAGACCGTGTATAATTAATTTTCTGACATCAACGCTTTTTTTCTTTTACAACGCGAATGCTATTGTGCTGAATGCTTCAAATATCCCTTTGAATTGTTCATTATATTTGTTTAGAATGTATTAGAGTATAACATGTAGAAGAATCGTCTCAATGAATCTCGTTGCTGCTCATTTCTTAGTTGTCAAAGTTTTCTTGTATTGTATTCATTATTTTTTCGTTTTCTCGCATAAATCACAAAGATAAGAATATGCACAACACTATCAGTTATTACTTTAAAATTTTGATTTATTATAGACATATTTCCGGAGAAAAAAACCACCAATTCAAGAAGTCTTTTACTTAAAATGTTTAGAAAATTTACTTTTACTCGTTCCTTGAATCGTGTTTATTGTCATGGTACTCAAACGAAATTGCACAAGCTTAAAAAGAAAATCACCAATACGTTTGGGTTTACTGGAATCGACTGACGAAAACATTAGAGCGTGGTGGACAAGGACAATAAGCAGCATCGTTTCCAGGCATACCGGCTTGTCCTGCTGCTCCTGGCGCTCCTGGCTCCCCGGCAGGACCTTCTTTTCCTGGAGGACCGGCCGGTCCCTCCGCACCTGCCTTTCCATCCGCTCCTTTCTCCCCATCCGGTCCAGGCTTTCCAGGCGGTCCGGCTGGACCTGGCGGTCCTTTCGGGCCCTTCCTACCCTCACCCTTCTTTCCGTCTTTTCCGGCTGCCCCGGCTTCTCCAGGTGGCCCTGCAGGACCTGCTGGTCCCGGCTCTCCAGATGGTCCCTCAGGGCCTGGCGGTCCTTCTTTGCCGGGAGTACCGGGAGGTCCAGGCTTGCCATCGGGTCCAGATGGACCAGGAGGTCCCTCTGGGCCAGGTTCGCCAGGCAGACCCGCTGGGCACATGAAACATCCCTTTTCATCGAGTCCACAGATGACTTCAGCTCCTGCGGCACCATCCCTTCCGGGAGGTCCAGGTGGACCTGGTGCTGAAAGCAGATTCTCAGTAAATCTTTTGGAAGCAAGAAAAGATTGTGATAGCCGACGAGTCAGAAAGTGAATCTTGAGCACTTCAACTTGGTTAATTTGTTCATTAGTGTTATTCGCGTATAGGAGAACAGATAAAACTTTATAGTCTTTCCATATTTCTCTTATTTTATATGTTGGTTTAATGCTACCTATTTTTGAGTTGCCCTATCCTCCTAATGTATATTTAATGTTTTTCTGGATGACCTATCTAATTCTCCCCACGAATAGGTTATAGATATTTTGCTGCGCAAAGCTTCTCGACAGGATGACCATTCGAAATAACAGTTGGAGAACTTATACAGTAGTTTGGCACCAACGTTATAAAAGCAGGTTTACTTCTATGCATAAGCTTTAAGAAAAAAATTGTTACCAGTTTTGATATTGGCCATTATAATCCGAAAAAAAAGATAAGCTTACGTCCATCCGGTCCCGGGTCTCCTTCTGGTCCTGGTGGTCCAGCTGGGCAATTATACTTGGGTGGTTCACAGTGGCAATAGTCAGGAAGTCCAATGAAGTTCTGTCGCTTCTTACGGAAGACGGAATTGAAAGGGTTCTCTCTTGGCTTGCTAAGTGGAGTCATACTAACTTGAAGATCCATCATTCGCGTCCAAGCTGAATCGGTTTCAACGCGGAAAACCTGAACACCATCAACGACCTGATTGTGTAGTTCATTGATGGTGCTATAGAGGGATGGGATTACCAATAGACAAGCGAGTGTAGCGAGACTGCTGAGCAATATCGCCGCACAAACGATCACTTTTGTCTCATGCATATTCATTAACTGATACTCACCTTCAAAATTCACCTAAATATACTCTTTGTCGAGTTAATGAAAAAAATTTGTGTGCTGATTGGTTTAATACCACTATTAGTGAGATAGTGATGCTCATTCAACGTTTGAGAAAGAAAGAGGAATGCCATAAAATGGGGTCTTATTCAGATTCGAAAAAAATTGCCTTCTGTACCAGACAATAACAGTTGACCTTTGATAAGACAAAGAGAAATTAATGCGATTCTTTTTTTATACCTTATATATGTCATTTATTTAACAACGTTTCCGAGAGGTGTTTTTCTTCCTTTTTTTTTCAAATCATGTGGTTTGATCTCTTTGTTCAATTTGTATATGATTGACAAGCGATAGATGATGAAAGATACAAATATAGAAAATATTCATCGAATCAATATTACCACTTAGAATATATTATTTAATAAAATAGCATTTAAATATGAGAGTGACAAAAGGTAGAATTGAAAAGAGTTATGCAGTATTAAAGGTATGTAATATTAATGAAAATAAAATGGAAATTCGATTCGCAACGATTATGAAAGAGTAACAGTTGATTTCAAGGAATCGGATCGTTTCGAAAGTCTTAATAACGCAATAGACATTGAAGCGCCTATGGCTGCGACTAACACCGATGGAAATATATTGAAATTCAAGAGAATATGATAGAAATGAATAAATTAAGTCAAGTTATGGTAAGATTTGCGAGATAATTTTATCGTTGCCGATATAACGAACAACAACTCATACAGATAAGCTTCCGGTTGAGCTATTATATTTCATTACATTTAGCCCTCATTATTCTCTTTAAAAAGAGCAGAAATCCTCGTTAAGTTTAAACATCGTTTTATAATCACTGTTGAAAATGCAATTTTGCAGTAATTATCCGCAGCATTTTATTTAAAATTTCACAGTGTGTTATATTTTAGCAAACTAATGTGTTTCGATGATTAGGAGCTGATGAAATGCGAAAATTGGTACATTTGTAATTCGCAACGTGCGAACTCATAATATCAACATCAACTCGCCAAAAAGAATTAATCAAATTTAATATTGTCATACTCCATTATGATTCAATAATATTTATGGACATTCTTGTGATATTTGCGCACTCTCAACCACTCTTGTTGTTCGCTATTTCAAAGAGTTACTCCATCATACATAGAGAGTTCTTTTTATTGGCAATTAGGAATGACCGGTCAATTTTTGCCAACCTTAAGCACTTAAATAAGAACAACACTGCCATTTTTCAAGTTACACTTACTCCATTATGAAACGATAAGTGGTCTGTTGGGTGCATTCGATTGTTATTCTCGAAAATGACGATAACTTTCAAGCATTCGATTTTCCGTCTTTCGCTCTAATCACACATATTGAATAAAACGACTTGAATTTTTACTTTTTCTATGAAATCCTTTTCTAGATATCATCAAATTACGTCGATTGAAATCGAATAATACAACTTTCCCAAACCCTTTAACGTGCAAAGTTTGAACCGAAAAGTGAAAGATTCACAGATATTATGAGGCAAAATTACTGAATTGTCTTCACTGAAGAAAACTTCCAAGTACAAATGCATCTTTTAACGACCGTCTTTCTCATCGAAAACAGCAGTGCATTTATTTCAACTGTTTGACGAACTTTTTTTATACAAATCATACGAACAAATGCTAAATCGTATAGCTATCGATAAGCAACATAAAACTCTCATCAAAATCATCCTTTTGAAAGCGTCAAGACTGCCACTAATCCTCGAAATCAATCCATATTTCTAGTTTGGCGCAAGTATCAGTGTTTGTTACAGAAATATGGCATATTGAACATTTATTACGAATAAAAATTACAACATTCTCTAATCACATGTCAACTTCAAATAAACCTTTCGAATTATTACTGAAAATTTAGAGGAATAGAAGTTCCTTTAAGTATTTGCGTCATGCGATGCAAAGATCATGGATCGAATGATAGAGAGAAATACAAAATCGGCTGTACCACGATTCTAGAAACATCACCGGCAAATAACGCATTAAAACACTGCTTGTCCATTAGTGCACAATATGTTTCAGAAAGTTATATTTATTAAACTTTCATATAAGAATCAGCACAACAATGCATTGATAGATTCCCGTTTAGGGTTGCACCTTTTTAAAGCGATATGGGCAGAAGCTGAACACTGAGAAATGTTCACGTAAATCGGGCAATATAGACAGCTGTTCGCGGAGGACAAGGGCAATAAGTAGCATCACCACCTGGGAAGCCAATTTCACCAGGGGGACCAGGTCTTCCTTCTTCTCCACCTGGTCCAATCTTTCCCGCAGCTCCGATGGGACCCATGGGCCCAGTTTGCCCAACAGGTCCCTCTTCTCCATCGAGCCCCTGATTTCCAGCAGGTCCAGGTGGACCTGGAGGTCCTTTCGGCCCAGGCTGACCAGGTCCTCTCTTTCCGTCTTTCCCAGATAGTCCCATTGCCCCTGATGGCCCTGTGGGACCCATTGCTCCTTGTTCTCCTGGCTCGCCTTGCAGACCTGGAGGTCCCTCCTTACCAGACGGACCTACGGGTCCGGGCTTTCCATCCGGTCCAGGTGGCCCTGGTGGTCCAGCTGCTCCCGGTTCACCCGGAGGGCCCGGTGCGCATCTGATGCATCCAATGATCGCTGATGTGCAGGCTGTCTTTGTCGTGGTGCCGTTGAAGTCTTCACCTGGAGATCCGCGAGGTCCAGCGACTGTAATGATGACGTTTAGAGTTTGCCGACATCTTTTTTGAATGAGCGCAGTGAAAAATGTAGTTTGACGGAAACAAAGCCTACTTCAATTGAGGAATCTTGAAAGGTATGATCGAATTCTGATGGTTTTGGAAGGTGAGCTTTTAAATAAAAACATAACAGCATGACTAGGAGTAGCCTTGATGCTTTTTAATTTCGCAACATCCACAAATTAATTTTTAAAAATCCAAAGACTATTATCCAACGGAATATACAACGGAGGGAATCTAAAACTTCCCTCTTGGTTTTAGGCTATAATAGTGAGTCATTTTGGAAAGTCTTTCGAAATGATAATCAAAATTTTTCCTCAGAAGAACAGAACGAGTAGTCAGCTGCAAAAATTTTTCAGAAATTCCTTATTTCAATTCCGTTCTTATGTCGAAAAATTTCTTTGTTGATGCCTTCTTTAATTCAATGATCACTTTTATTTTATCCACAAATATTTGCATTGTAAAAAAAACTTCAACTCACGTCCATCAGATCCTGGGTCGCCATGAGGTCCAGGTGTTCCAGGTGGACAATTCTTTTCCTCTTTATTGCAGTGACAAAAGCTCGAGAGAGCGGCGAAATTTTGTCGCTTCCAGCGGAAAATTTTATTTAGACGTTCCTCGTTCGATTTACGAAAGTTGATTTGCGCACGAACGTGCATTAATTGTGACCAAGCAAAGTCGGTTCTAATACGAAAGAACTCAACTGTATCGATGATCTCCTCATGCATTTCGTTGATAGTCGTATAGAGTGATGGAATGACAATAATACAAGCAAGTACAGTACAAGCGCTACATAATACCACACCGAAAGCGATTAGTTTTGTTTCGTACATATCCATATGTCGATAGTTCTGAGCGCGACACGTTCTCGTTCGTGAATATATCTACTAAAGAGGCCAATCGTCAAATCTATGAAAATGTCTTCAACAGATAGGGCATTAAAGAAACGCCCACAGCTCTCAAGAGGGGAGATGCCTTCTTCATGTTAAGAAATATTCTACGTGCATTTATCTAGTGAACAAGCACTTTATTGTGGGTGATGATGTGTCGAGTTCAACGTTTGTAACATTGCGCTCTTATCGATGGTGATATTCATCGTCTTTCATTTTTTTTTTCAATATTTTCACTACATACGAATATTTCAAACGAAATGGCCTATTGAATCGTGAAAAAATTTGAATTGAGAAATTTTTGACGTAACAATAATCCGATTGATTTGATTCAGTGTTTCTTTGTTTTGGAAGTAAAGGGTCGTCATACAAATATTTACATCCTCTTCTAAATGACTTTCCTTCCAAAAATATTTGTTGAAAATGAATTTGATGAGGACGATTCGTTCATTAAATTAGAAAGAAACGACAAATTTAATTCGATGATGGAATGAAAGATGATTTCATTACGTTAATAAGTCACTAATGAAAATGTTATCTCTAAAAGACTGTTTGAATATTATTATTATTATATATAAATTTGAATTGAATATTTATTCGCTATTTTCCAGATTGGCTGTTAATATTTCCATTTTTCAAAGTATTCCATTTGTGAGGAGAATGTGCTAGGTGAAAAAACTTTGAACTTTAGAGGCATTCGATAAAATAGAAATAGGCATAAGTTTATTGAATAGGCGCAATTTTTATAAAGAAACATCTTAAAAATCGATCAGAACGGTCGAAATTACTCCTTTTATTTCAAATTTATCTTCAAAAATAAGTAATCTTATAATCTTGCAAACTCAATAAATCGTTTCCTTTGGGATTGATCACCTCAATGATGGAATCGTTCGTTCGTTTGGTCATGCACCTATGACGCTAGCCCATTGTTTTCCGCTTGTCCACTATTCTTCATTCATTTTATACTTAATGTTAGCACTCAATATTTGTGTGTAATTTTTCTTTGATGTTTTTATATTTAATGTTAATAATTTCCCATCGTAATGTATAATACTAATGCACCTAATGTTAATTTTTTTGCTTGATGTTGTATTAATGTTACATCGTAATTTAATATTAATATACTTAATAATACAAAAACTTACGTACTTAATATTGAACATCACTTTTATCAATGAATACCTAATTTATGAATAAATTGCTATTTGTTGTAAATATAGAGTATTTGTGTCTAATAAAATTGCTCCTTTGGATTTTATGCATTATAAAAAATTTTCAAGTTATATTCATCTTCTATTAAGGTGAAAACATTTCCGTTTATGGTGTCATTCATCGAAATGTTACATTAATATTCAGCATATTTCAATCAAAAATGTTTTTTGTAACAATCCGATGAAATTATTCTTGATATTTGCGCGAAGAAATCATCGGAAATCAAGCAATACAATCGCCATTGAAATAGTGATCGCGTTATTTCTTTCTCATCAACACAGATAATCCCTTTTAGGACGTAACAAAAATAACACGGTTATCTCAACATTTACGAAATTCTCTTCTTCTGATATCGTGAAAAAAAAAGAATCCTTCACGCCGATCGTATGGGACGTTATGTGAGATTTTTCGTATTGCATTGAGCGATTCGACTTTACTATTCATACGATACTTTGTAAAATAATAGGGATGCTAGCTGATAACTGATAGCTGACAGCTGATAGCTGAAGATGATAGAGCTGGCAAAAAGCAAAATGATAAAAAGATAATATTCCAAGTTATAAGAAGATAATTCATAATGCTATTCAAAAACTTGAAATTTAGTGCAACAATATAATTGGTTCGCCAGAATATGAATATAATAAATTTGCTGCAATACATAGAAAAAGTACTTTTACCATTATTATGCTGAAAAATATCCGAGGGCAGTTTAGGTGTCTTGCGCATTGAATATATATATATATATATATATATATATATATATATATATATATATATATAGAGAGAGAGAGAGAGAGAGAGAGGGTCGGAAATATTCGAACTCTTCTACTCTAGTATCAAAGAAGTTCTACATTTTTTTTCACCAATGCGTTTTGGTGATGACATGCTGAAACCTCTTCTCTCGTTGCTCCAAAAATGTATCGAACACGTTGGCAAATAATACTGCTATTCTCAGCGAGTAAGCAATTCACCGTAGGAAAAATGCTGTATTAGATCGTAAACAGTACGATGAGTATGCATTCCCAAGTTGGAAATTACATGCTCAGCTGCACAAATGGTGATGTTTTGCCAAAACCTTTGCCAAAAACTCTATATTATTCTATCGATCTCAAGGCTGATGTGTCAAACGTTTAGCAAATGTTGTCGATTGCAACATACACTTCTTGTTACATTAATGACTGCAGAAGAGAACGTTTATTGTGCATAAAACGAGCGATTATGTAGCATGTCAATTATTTCTAATCTGTGGTTAAGGATAAAGAGCATATTTTCTTCACGCAAATCATATCGAAGAAACTTTTATTGGAAGCGGCTAACAAAAACGTTCGACCGAGGGGGGCATGGACAATATGCAGCATCGTTGCCAGGAAGGCCTTTGGCGCCAGGTTCGCCGGGCTTGCCATCTTCTCCAGCGGGTCCTTCTTTTCCGGGTGCCCCCATAGGTCCTTCAGGACCTTGTTTTCCTTCAGGCCCCGCTTCTCCATCAGGACCAGCTTTCCCGACAGCTCCTGCTGGTCCAGGAGGTCCTTTTGGCCCACGTTTTCCAATAAGTTTCTGCGCATCCTTCCCGGGCAATCCCATGGGGCCCTCAGGGCCAGCTGGACCTTCAAGTCCGGCGTCTCCAACCGGCCCTTCAGGTCCTGCAGGCCCGTCTTCTCCAGGAACCCCTGGGGGTCCTTGTTTGCCATCTGGTCCAGGTGGGCCTTGTGGACCCTCGGGGCCAGCTTCACCTGGCGGTCCCGCTGGGCACTTTATGCAGCCAGGATCAGCAACTGGACAAGGCGTTCCTTCCTCTCCGGGGGCGCCATCCTCTCCGGGTGGTCCTGGAGGACCAGGAGCTGAAATATACGAGATGAGAGACGCACCACCAATGAAACGAATTAATTCATTGCGTATTAAGATTGCACGTCTATACTCCTGCACTATATTCTCATTTTTCGATGTAATGAGATCAAAATATAGTCTTCAAAGATTGACTAACAAATTCCACTCAAGTTCTCATCCTTGCGAAGCCAAAGTGTTTGGATTTAGTAAATAGATAAAATAGGAATGATCATTTTGTTCCAAATTCCTCAAAAATTGTACTAAATTTTAGTTCAGTTCAATTCAGTCTTATGTCCCAACTTTCATCTCTTTCAATACTACATATAAGGTTTGTATGAAAAAAATCGTTTAAACCATCAATGGCTAAAAAAGCATTTTGCTCCTTAATCCTCCCACAAAATCTCTAACAAACTGTAGCATGAGAAAAACAAGTATTGAGAAAAATGAAAGAGTTTTTCTACTTAGATGTTCAACAAAAATACATACGTCCATCGGGTCCTGGTTCTCCAGGTGGTCCTGGTGGACCTTGCGGGCATTGCGGTTTGACCGGTTCACACTGACAAAATGACGGTAGTCCCGAGAAATCCTGTCGTTTCTTACGGAAGACGCTGTTGAAGGGATTCTCACGAGGTTTACCAGGTTCGGTTAGCACAACTTGTATATCCATCATTTGCGACCACGCCAAATCAGTATCGACACGGAACGCATGAACTTGTTGAAGAACTTCAGCATGAACGTCGCTAATCGTCGAATGAAGTGAAGGAATCATAAGCACACATGCAAGAGTCGCTATACCACTGCAAAGTGCGGCGCTATACACCACCACCTTAACGTCGTTCATTTTAGGTGACTGACGTTCACCTTCACTGACAAATCCTCAGCGACATCTCTCCTTAATATATACGATGGCGATCGTGCTGTGATGTGCATTGTTCGTCGTAATTGCAATCTTTTTAACTCCGTTCGTTGTTGTGCCATCTTCTTATCGTTTTACAAAATCCAAACGATGATTTATCGGGTATCCCACATCCATAACTCGTTTTTTAATGGATCAAATCGTGAACAAAAGTGAAGCTTTTCATTTCGATGCACTTTAAAGTGGAATATCTATGGATATTGCGTTATCGTCTATTAGACGTTGCATTCCTATTCCAATATCTCATTCGGTGTACTTTAAACGGGAGCAAATTTCATATTCAATCAAGTTTTTTTTTTTTGCATGAAAATTTACAGCGAAGTTTGTCGTCAATGGATTATTGTGACCCATTTGCTAATTAATAATTGTAGAAGAAAATGTTGCATTATTTTTGAAGGAAAGAAAAATGAACCGTCGAAATATTTCCGATAAAAGTATTTACGAACTGCACAATGTATTCTGCATTTATCCCGCCCTCCAATTCAAACGATTTCCGCGGAGTCCTACGGGTTCTCCGTCCATACTTTATGTACAGCCTGGCTGCCAGAATTCAAATAGAAAGTTGGTTTATTTCCTATGATTTCCTGTGAACTATTTTCTCTCATAGAATCCTGAAATAAAGATTTTATTAAAGTTTTTTTGCAAAATGTTGTCGCAAAATAAAAAACAATGAAACTTTCAATTATTTCATTCGTAAAATATGTTTGCATTATAATTCCAACCTTGCCTTCTCCATTGCAAACAAAAGTTTTCAATTAAAAAGCGAAAAGTCGGATAGTTCAAAAAATGCTCTGAAGAAATTTGAATAAAATCTTTATTTGCAGACAAAAATGCTCTGAAATTTAAAAAAGAACTAAAAATCTATTTTGAAAAAAAAGCTTTAATAAAATCTTTATTTCAGGATTCTATGAGAAAAAATAGTTCTCTCCAATTCAGTTATGCAAATTTAAGTTGCAAACCATAAAAGAATTTTTTACTTTCATGTTGCCTTGGGTTGTTCGCTTGAGCTTGTTGATTCAGGGAGATATACTCTTGACGGCTTCCAGTTACAAACCCTAAAAGATTTACAAAGTTCTAATGTTTTCTTTGACAATTCTTAAAGGGATACTTCTCTTGATTTCCTTGGGTGGCCAAATTGATTCCATAATTCCTAACCATGCAGTATCTGTTTCAACGAGGAGTGTTTAAATATTATCAAACACCTCAATGTGAATGCATCGATTTAGTTGCCAAGTGATGGAAATTAATCAAACATCTAATCGTGCTAAGAGTGTCGCATTGCCAATGAGCCTTTTTATCTTGCGAGGCGTTTCCGGTCGCCAGCAATTCTTACCACTCTTCACCAGATTGCACCTTTACGTTTAAATACTCACTTGCGTTAATTAAATTCCTACGAAGAAAATTCGTCTCGAGTTTTTTTCAACAATCGTTTTCATAACCTTTTTTCCTTTGCCTTAGATGTATTAATGACTATTGTTTCGATCCTTTGTTGAAGTGAATTTTTCGTTCTTATTTATTTTGTCGTTAGAATAAAATTAGGGTCAGCTGCACTTTCAACATCTTTCAGCTCATATGATTTCATAATTAATGATTGGGAATGCAGCATCCATTACTAGGCGGTGTGATTAAATAATTTAAATTTATTAATTTCTAGAAATATATTTTATTACTATTAATTCTCGAAGCATATTTTATCATTTCATCTATCAAAAATCAATCAGCTTTAATTCCCGATCTAAACCAGCCAACTTCTATAAGGACTGCTTATCTCCGCCATGAAGTTATTTCAGTAGGCATCTCGTATTAGCTTGATTTTGCAAAGTTGTATATGCGTACTTATAATTAATCATTATTACCTTTCGAAAAGCGTTCAAAGAGATATCTTATCCAATAGGGTAATTTATGCACGTATGTATGTGTTTATAAGTGTCGATAATCTGCGCATGAATGCTAATAGTCGATTTATTTAGATAGTAGGTAATATGTTTTATACTAACACAAATCATTCAAATAAAATCGAACAGATCTCTATCTGAGAGTGAATTGAGCAAGCAAACAACTTTTGGAGTTGTTTATAGACTTTAATAAGATAAAAACCCTTCTAGGCATATATTTTTCTTATTCTACAATAAAGAGTTCAATCGTTCTACTCATTTATTGCCTTATTTTTCATTTACACATTAGTAACTTACTAAATATTGTGCTTAATAAATCAAGCCTAATTTCTGCTATACTCTGAGTGCTATATTAAATTACCTCTGTACATTTTTATCGAAAAAAACGAAGTATCGATTGATTTTAAATTTATTTTCAAAAATTATAAAATTCCTCTCTACTTGTTTCCTCTTACAATGAATGTCTCAATGCTGAACGTTACTTTCAACATGAAGATTTTTATTCAGCAGATTATGCAACTTTGCGATGAAGCAAACACAAAAATTTTCTTATTCAATATACACTATTCGGTTGCCATCTAATGGAAGCGACTAACATATACACTCGAGCGAGGAGGACATGGACAGTAGGCAGCATCTTTTCCTGGCAACCCTTCGCTGCCAGGTTCCCCTTGCTTTCCTGGTGGCCCAGGAGGCCCAGTTTTCCCGGCTGGACCATGCGGTCCAATTGGACCTTGTTTTCCCTCAGATCCTCCTTTGCCAACCGGGCCAATCTTTCCTTGTGTTCCAGGTGGTCCAATAGGTCCTTTCGGACCACGTTTTCCGATTCCTTTCGAACCGTTTCTTCCTGGACTTCCAGGCTTGCCGGTTTCACCAGGAGGCCCTTGGACACCGACTTCTCCAGCTGGTCCTGAGGGACCGCGGGGACCGACCATTCCAGTGATCCCAGGAGGTCCACGTCCTCCATCTGGTCCTGGCTCGCCACGTGGACCATCTGGGCCGGGCACGCCACGTGGTCCTGCTGGGCACTTGATGCATCTGGTGTCAGCAGCGGGACAAACGGTTGTCGGTGGCGGACCATAATAATCCAACCCTGGTAGACCACGAGGGCCTGGGGCTAAAAAAAGTCGAGTTTATTGTTTCTACTGATGAAATTTACTGGCCTTGAGCTGGGTCCTCTTCACCTTTATCGAACACATAACTCATCGGGCAAAATAAACTCATTTGAGTTGAACGATAGAGTATCAGTTCTTTATTTCATGCATCACAACTTCAATTGCTCAAAGATCTTGCCACCATTTAAGCTATTTTTTACACTACAAACTTTATTGATCATAAATTTCGCAACAGAAAAACAACCAAGCAACATTCAAACCACATTCGCGCTAAGTGAGAAGTGTGTTGAATATCTCACAATATGATACAAGAAACATATCATCTACGGCAAAACTAAACATCCTTTCTATAGGAAAAGCCTAAAGTATGTTTCTACAAGCTTTCCTCTAATCTTTTTCATAATCTAAGATGATTATTTCTAATGGCTGTCATTTATTCCTAGCGAAGCGCTTGCGATGTATCAATTAAGAAGAAGCTTACGTCCATCAATTCCAGGTTCTCCACGTGGTCCTGGTAGTCCAGGTGGACATATCGGCTTGACTGGCTCACAATGGCAGTAAGCAGGTAATATAGAGAAATCCTGACGTTTTCCTCTGAAGATACTATTGAAAGGATTTTCTCGAGGTTTACTTGGTGGACTGAGAGCTATTTGAATTTCCATCATTTTTGACCATGCCGCATCGGTTTCAACACGAAATATTTGCACACCATCAATAACTTCACTATGAATTTCGTTAATAGTAGCATAGAGTGAAGGAATCACTAATAAACAGGAAATGATCGCAAATGTACTGCATAGTGCAGCAAACGCAACAATTAATTTCGCTTCACGCATTCTTGAGGACATGTTCTATCGAGTTCAATCAGCCTTAAATATACTCGATTTGGTGAACTTTTCTCATTACTCCTCGAAGAAAGTGCCACGCCCACCGATGAAGCGACTTGCAGCAATTTCATCAATATATTTTAATTTTATTCGTGCATTTTAATTTTTCCTCTACATAAAAACACTTCCTTCCGGTGTTTCATTTAGTTCGAATTTTCATTTTTTTTTTTTGCGAAAAAAATGAGCAAATATTTCACTTGCATTTAGATTAGAAGGGAAAATCGAAAAGTGCATTAGAAGGTGAGAGAAAGAAAGAGATGAAATATATAGAAGATTATATCAAGATTGACGAGGTAATGTTACTCGATAGATTATATCTAAAGCGATCTTTAGGAACGCTAATATACGCTACAATTTTCATATGTTCCCTATATTAGCAAACATTCTACCGCTTTAATTGCTTAGCTTTAATTTATTATTATTTTTATTGAATGTAATTTTGTTGACAAAATCAATAAACATATACTGCTCAATCGTAACTTGCTGCCATTTTTTTTTTTTTTTTTTTGCTTTCATGCTCACCTTTAATTGGGGCCACATCATGCTGCATTGAATGTACCAACACCAAATAAAAGCAGCCTGGTTCTATCCCATTATATTCGCTCCAGCTGAACACAAAGGTTTGGAATTTGTGTTAATCAAGCAAATATTGATCAAACAGAGTATAAAAAAGACGAGTAGAGCTCTCATCAGCCGTTTTTAATCTTATTGATTTAAATCGAAGAAAACGTGACAATTTTGTGCCACCTCCAACCATCATTAACCTTGGTTGACCTTGAAGAGGATCGACGTTGTGCTTTCGAGTCTGTGTATGTGTGCATGTGTGTCTTATCTATGTCCACACGTGTGTCTACTCGAGTTGTTCACTCAACGGACTGCATATTGATGAGTATCGATGATTTCATATATTTCAAAAAGAATTGTTCTTTCCTCCCTTCCCTTCCCTTTCCCCGTCTTGACAGTCTTGCAGAATGTTAACTTAACAGGCGCTACATTTGCCTTAATGGACATCATAAATTTTGTCAAGTGCAGAAAATTATCAGAGAAGGTTGCGTGATGCACGCTTTCACACTTCACTTCGCTTACCAGCTAGTTCCGTTCATTTCCAGTAAGTTTATCACAATTCCACACTATACTTTGTTTGATCTGTCCCCTTGTAAAAATGTTTTCTAAATAGTCCCCTTTTTTGTTCCCATCAGTGTATATTAAGCGGTAAAAAATAACTGAAGTACCATAATTGGGAAATTCTTTTATTATGTTTGCATACATCACATGAAACTTGGTTGCATAGGGAAAACGATGTTTACGATGAAAGCCGAATATCCTTTCCATGCAAGCGGCTTTTTAAAATCTTCCAATCGATTACGATGTTCATAGAAAAGTTAGTGAACTTGAAAATGCGTAAAACGTAAAAATGCGTAATTTTTTGAAAATTCATCGATTTAAAAAAAACAAAAGAAAAACAACTATGTTCTAATATCTATGAAATTATTGATATTTCTCGAATGTAATATTGGAAAAATTTTGCAATTACTTCAATGATCAATGAGTTATTAGTGCATCGATAGTTCTTCACTATAGACTATAAGTTTTTCGTTCCACATTTTTTTCGATTGATGCATCTTAACAAAATGCAATTCTCTTAAATACAATTTACGCACGTTAACCTTTATAAAGGTCAATGAAATTGCAAATAAAACTATAGCAGCATCAGGCAATTGCAATGACCTTGTCACAATAAATGTGCAACAAAAATTCGATGAATATAAATGAAAGAGAATCGATTTTTTTTTAGCATTGATGTTTTTTTTTTTAAATATGGAAATTTTTCTTCGAAAATTTCACTTGATTCATTCAAAGAAAATAAATCGAAACAATACATAAATTTGGATGAGTTTTTAAAAACGTTTAGAGCCAGTGGAAACTATATATAATAAAAATTCGTAGTATTTCTGATGTTTTCCTTTTAGATGTGACAAATCGGAGTTCTATTTTTCGCTCGGCTCACTGTGCAGTTATATCCAAAAAAATGACTTTTCTAATTAAACGCTAATTGCATAAATGTTATACAATTAATATACATGAAATTTAGAAGGAGGCTTTCTAATATTACACTTTTTTCGATAAAATTTGTCCTATACTGTGCATAAAATCTGCAAACAAAACACCTACGGTACAATCGTCATTCATCACTGCCAACTGCTTAACGCCAATGAAAGGGTGATGAAAATGCACCTATTGATGAATATGATACAAAATAGATTAGGTAATAACATTCAGTCAAGCTTAGAGAGTACAGAATAAGGATGATCAATGTGGTCAAATGCGAAAGGATGTACTACGATCTCAGCCTGCCAACAAAAACTGCAGAGCGTTGTGGACAATGACAGTAAGCTGCATCATCTCCAGGAAGTCCCTCTTTGCCTGGTTGTCCAGGTTTACCGGCCTCCCCTCCCCGTCCTTTCCTTCCTTCGGTTCCGGATGGTCCTTTAGCCCCTGGCGCCCCGTCAGAACCACCTTTGCCATGACGTCCAACCCCTCCAGATGGTCCTGGTGGGCCTTGACGACCTTTCATTCCTGGCCTTCCAATCGGCTTAGTTCCGTCTTCTCCCGCAGGGCCTGGAGCACCTATAGACCCGGCTGGACCAGGAAGACCAGAGTCACCGGCAGCTCCTGGTGGTCCTGGTGCTCCGTCCCTGCCATTCTGATCTGGTGGCCCAATATTTCCTGCAGGGCCAGGTGTACCAGCCTCGCCTTGCGATCCTGGAGGACCTGGTGGACCAGTCGGGCATTTAATGCACTCCGTTTGCAATTGTGGGCATTGCGTAGAGCTTGACTTCATTTCAGCATCTTTACCTGGAGGTCCGCGCTCGCCAGGAACTATAAATTAGCGTATAAGAAAACAATTTCCTTGTACAACTTAAAAGTGCTTATTCATTAGTGAAGCTGTTGTTTCTTTTGGGAATATCCCATGCCGGAGGATCTCTGAAGAAGAAGAGGAAATATTTAGATGAGATATCACTCCACTGTGCATTTAAGGGCGTCTCATATCCTAGGATCCTTATCACCACTTGCAGTGATAACAGCTAACAAGTTGACCTATAATTTTGAATGAAATTTTTTATTTTCATAGTGTTATGATGTTTTTGCCCTATCGAAACGTCAATAAAGAAAGCAATAAATTTGCTCCATTTATTATTTTTAGAATATTTCCTTCGAGAAAAATTCTTCGAAATAGAGTCTCTTGTTTCACTAATATTCCATTCAATTTTCGATATTTTTTATCCTTACTGGTGATAAAAATAACAATTGCTATGCTCGAATCAATAGAAAACTTTTTCTATGTTTTGATATATAAGAATAGCCACTCGAACAAATCAATGAGTTGATGATCCACCAGTTTAAAAACTTTTTGAAATCAACCTCTTTGCTTAAAATAAGAAAAAAACGAAATTGGAATAAAAGCCTCATTTAAATCAGCAATGTTTCGGGAAGCAAAATGAACTACCGATGATTTAAATAGGTGGGAAATATGCAAATGAGGCTTTAATGAATTCTTCATGAAAAACAAAGCATGCGTTCATCATGGCACTTATCGAAGGTAACGTTCAATATTTCTTTTTAACGGTTCAACGAAAACAGAACATCCCACGTTAGCGGAACTTCTTGGCTTAGATATTTCCGTACGGTAGGTCTTCCATAGGTCCACGTAGGTCATCTGCGAATCAGTGGACTTTATGAGTCCTCATTCAGAAAACAGAGAAAGAAACAAAATGAGACCTCCATCCGTTCCTGGTTCACCAGCAGGACCCGATGGTCCTGGTGGACATGTCGGTTTCAATGGTTCACAAATGCAATATGCAGGTAATTGAGAGAAATCTTGACGTTTTCGTCGAAAGATACTATCGAAAGCGTTCTCTCGATGGGATATTGGCTCCAACAATCGAATATTCATTAATTCCGACCAAGCCGAATCGGTTTCCATTTGGAATAACTCAACTTCATCGATTACTTCAGTGTGAACATGTTGAATTGTTTGATAGAGTGATGAAATCACTAACAAACATATGAATATGACGAATAAACTGCATATTGTTGCCATAATGAGAATCACTTTTAGCTCATGCATTTTACCTATAATTCAAAGCATATTCAATGTAGTGCAAATAGATCAAGCATTTGATAAGGCTATAGACTCGTACTTCAGAATATAACATATTAATCATTTTTGCTATTCGATTTCATAGATTCTCGTCTCAAGTTAATGTGAGAGGTATTTAATTGAAATGAATTGTTGGTCAATTAGCTTAGAAGATATATCAGTGATGGATATTGAGCTATATATTTTTATGACCCATTCTTTCGGACATATTGGACAGTACTTCAGTAATGAATCTTTTTGCTAGTATCATATTTCATTAGGAAATGTTTCAGGAAGAAGAGTCTTTCAAATCGGACGATTTTAATCCTATTATATCATCGAAAACGCCTTAATATCGTCGGATCATTCAGACTAGATGAGAGCAGTAAAATTCCGTATTGAAAAGAAATGAAAAATGAGCATCAAGGAACGAGAAGCGATTGCTTATATTATCTAAAAAGAAACTATCAATTCATACCCTATCAACGACACTAATAATACCATATTCTCAATTGTTGTATTTCATGAAGTATTATTTGGTTTTCACTACAGCAGAAAACACCTTTATGCGCATATAGTCCTACAATTAGAACGCTAGTTTTTATATTGTTCTATGTTGTGATACTATCACAACTATATTTCTTATTAAATATCGAAAATTTCAATCTTTGCCTATCTTTGCTCCCATTTCTAAAGCCAATTTTCAAGTCTCACTGCATTTTCCACCTAATCGTTGTATACCTAAAGTCGAATATATTATAATTTATTTTTCATTCACAAAAGTATGCATCAAGTCTATTTGTAGAGAATTAATAACGAAGTGGAAAAAAAAAGACGGCTGGTTCGCGGCTGTCAATCATCAAAAAATGTGGTTATTGAGTGCCTAGTTATTGCTATAGTCTAAAACGTTGAAAACACTTCACTCATATGCGCACGAGTGCCGTGCCCTTGTTTCGTTCCAGTTCTTGCCATATATTCCATAACCACAACGAACACACATATCCGGTATATGCGTAAAATCCTCTCAAATTATGCGTACACGCATTACGCGCCAACTACTTCAGACAACCTCTTATCCCTCTTTCATCATCCCTCTATAGTTAGAAACGTCCCGACTTTACAAAACACTTTCATTCACTCTATGAAGCATGTCTTCGGCTCAATTATATTAACCACTTCATCTGAGACCACCCAAAAGCTTAGTCATTCAAGTGGAACAAGTAAAAAGTTCCAAATAAATACTATTTATTTATCAATAATTTAAAAAAAAAACGCTCGAATTCAGTCACAAAAAAACGAAAGCATTACAGACCATAGCGAGGAATGAGTTCAAGATAGACGCTTTATTTGCTAAAATTTGATAATACATAGCATCATTAGAAGACTCCACAAATCAAGCAGATATATCCTCGATAGAAAATTTCAAACTTGTTGAACATCGACTCCAAAACTCTTTGATATAGGAAGAAACCATAATTTAGCACAACCTTAAGAGAACAGACAGGAGTTCTGATATAAAAACAATGTGAATAGTATAATCATAAGCACAATTTTAATATACAGGTTTATATTTCTTCAGCTCGACCATGATATGATGTATATTGACAAGTTCTTTGAGCGCTGCATTATCGGAAAACACTTCATGTGATAGAACTTTACTGAAGCGATGATAGTATTGCACTAATTGTGTGAATGCCGCCTGAAAAATTGTCTAACATTAGGAACTTGGAATCATAACCGCAAGTAAAAATAATCAAATGGGAACTCAAAAAAACCCATTAAATCCCCTCTCCATCACTTTACTCTGTCATTATAGTATTACAATCGCACGTGTTAATCTATACTCAAGAAATAATCTATTTAATAAATACCTTCAATGGAAACATAAACGTTTCCCACCAATCCGAGCAAAATAAGCAAATCACTAAACTAGCTCAACGGTGCATTCAAAAATCTGCCGAAATCTTACGCAATAACCTCCCAATAAACTTCTGCTTCAAGAAGCAAACCTCATTGTGAACAATATACATTTCAACTACAAAACTGTAAAATGTGAATTGGTTACTTTTATTGGGCTTTCCAACATATAAAAAATTCGAAAGGGAAATGGAATATCCACATATCTTACCTGCAATATATTTGTGCCGTTCTTGAAATTTGTAAACGATTGCAATATTTCCCTATTTATTGCATCGATAGATTTCTTCCAATTTGCGCTGAATGATCGAACAATACCGGTCACTTTCTCTAGAAATATCATTCCATATCAACATTTCTGATGATCTGATTCTTTATCAATGGTTAGGCCGATAAGGTCATAACACAAACTTCGAAGTTAGCACGAAAGAGTAGTAAGGGAAGTGATCATGGGAGTCAATATGAAGAAAAAAGGGCATCCAATAATACAAATACAATATGAAGAAAAATAATACTGCAAAAAAGCTTATCAACGGTAACATTTATACAACGCCGAAATATGTTAAAGGCGCAGTGACTGGTTACCCGCATACAAGCAATATGCTTAGAAAACAGCGAGTAACACTTCATCACTAACAAGAATGCAACAATATACCTGAATATCTGATAAGAAGTTGTGTATGCCCTTGTTCGATTAGAGGTTCACACTCGTTCACAAATGCGATCAACTCTCCAAAGTGAGGTCGCAACATTGCTTCCACATAATCACTCACTCGTGTCTGTTGTAATTCCCAAAATGAGGACTTTTCTTTCGACTCACATGTTACGCGCTCCTATAAGATCATATAAAATGGACATATGAAAAGCAATCAGTAAATAACATGTGGAAGGATGAAAGATCTATTTAAGATAGAGGAAAAAGTCTTGCAAAATGTGCGCTCAACTACGCATTCTATAAAAACCAAGATATGGAGCGTTCGATAATACAAACCGTCAGTGCATATTCCGTGAGAAGCATAAACCGGACCTTTTCTGAGAGTCAGGTTCCGTACCTCTTGATGTAATCCAAACATATAACAAACACTACGACATCTGCTTGACGTGATTACAAAGATCTTTCAATATAGGCCTCATGCAAGGTCCTCCTTTTCATAATCATCTCCTCACCACTTCAACCTTTCATCGTTAACTAATATCAACCCAAACTTCTAGAGCAGGAAATACGAAGCAAAATCATCTTACCTCTAGTATATTGAGTATGAGATCATAATTATTTATTATGCACACAAGGCGGTCACTTGGATTCGGTAGCTGTGCTGACAGCCGATTGAGAAGCTGCTCCAATTCCGATTGCTGTCTGCTTAGATGCCTCTTTAAAAATAGTCCAACTGTCAACGAAGTCAAATATTCCATTGAATTTGAATCCGACAAAAAATTAGTTAAAAAACAAACTGTACATAGCAAACCACCATATTTGACCAATTTGGCCAATCTGACTTAAATGCGACCAATTAAGGTAACATTTAAATCGAAAAGTTTCAAAAGATCCAATTTTAGAAACTTCTGAATTGCTTCAACTACATATAAAACTACAGTCGATGCTATCTAAATAATCCGCTTCCATAAACATATCTATTACTTCGTTCTTGGCCTTCTATTATTACTTCGTTCTTGGCCTTCTATTAAAAAGCCTCATTCCAAAAATCATATGGCTTGATCATCCATGCTATTATTTCGGTGTGATGACAACATAAAAAGAACAAGAAATAATGGACTTTTAACCCTCCCAATCAAACACCTCTCTCGATACTGTCTGAGGAAATAGTGAATTGAGCAAAACGAAACCTGAAGTTTCGATTCAACCTGCTTTCTGATCATCTGGCTACAAACCAATAGAGCACAAGTAAATTCTGCATAGCGCCTGATTATCTGAAAACAAGATATAAGAATAGAACCATAAAGAATACTCGAGCTTAAATGTCATTCACATAACTACTTTGCTGTCGATCAAAAGAACACTGAAATTGTTTTCCAATATTGTAAGACTCAATTTGAAAGTGAACTGTACTGAAGAAATAGAAAAGTTGTTGTTTTCCTATCCACGTAAGCAATACATTCAGATAGATGGACATGTAAAAATCCCTCAATTCAATAAGCGATAAATGAACGGCAAACTTTCGAGACAACGAATTTAATAGTCTACATTTCGAGAGGCATTGATATGTGTTGTTCCAAGATTGAGAGAAGCTAAACCCCTAAACTGTGGCTAGAAAGTTCTTAGAAGAAAAAAGTTAGAATAGTTCAAAGCGAGAATTGCCGCTCCAACTAAATACTTCATAGATTCTGGATTTCTATTTCAGATGACAAGATTAGGGACATATTATCTTCGAATATTTGAAAATGAATTTCTGATGAAAAATATTTTTCCAAAGATCCCATCGTAAAGAAAAGAAATGTCAAAATTTTTCCTTTTCAGTAATAAAGGAAGTGCCATTTCTTCCATGCCATTAACAATAATGGGCAAACAATTCTCGTGCAAATAAATCGGAAATAACCTACATAATGAGGTGTGGTATCTGGAGGCGGAATCATTTTCTTTACATCCACTCCGCGTACACTCTCATTGTGCAATTGCATGATCGTATCGAATCGATGCCACAACATACGTGTTAACGTATCCCAATAACTTAAATATAATATTTAATATGCAATATTTAGCAAAGGTATAGCAAAGGTTATACTAAGTAAACCAAGTTCGCAAAAATCAATCCTCTTGCCAGTTCAAAATGTCATCAATTAAATAAATCAATCAAAACTCACTAATCATCAGCTTTCACATGACTCATTTCTTCACACAATGCTCACCTAGCTATATCACAATTCATTGTGTCAAATTTATAAGAAAATGCAATCTGCAAATACTGCTGTTCATGTGGGCCGATAGACCCATACAGCATGCTTATATAACTGCAAATATAACACGAGATTTCCCATAAAGAAGAATAAAAGCTGCGTCAAAGTCACCTGTCATTAAAACGACACCTTATTCTCAGAAAAACCTGTTGCATAAACACCACATCAATCATTTTTTTACACCTCCTAAAAAATATAAAGAAATGATAGAAGGCATACCCATCCATGGCTGGTATACCTCGTTCCACCATCAATTCACTGTATTTAGCACAAAGGCAAATACATAAATAAAGCGATATTGCATCATAATTCGCCAATATACGCTCCTCACATGATTTCTGCAATATCATGCATATACTAACTAAATATTCCACATAGTAAACAATTATTAAATTACATAACCTTAAAAACAAAGCAATAAAGCCTACCAAGAGACATGTAATGGATCGCATCATAATCTGACTGAAAAGTTCGATAGCCGCTTGACCGCTGACCATAAAGAAGTCCGATATAAAGAGGAATTCATGCGACGAATGGTCAACCAACGCGTATTGAACACTCCGAAAGAGACTTTCGAATTGGAACTGAAAATGCTACACCCTAACATTTTGCTCTTCAAAGACCTTGCTTAAGTTGCACTATCAACTCATCATCTCATACAATTTCATAGATATTCGCCAATCAATGAATTTCAGCATACTCGAAAGGAGGCAAATTTCTGCTTATATAAGAACAGACCAAGAAGAAAGCTTAAAACCGTGATGCAAGAAAAATGCATCCTTACATTATGACGTCCAATCGTAAATCTGCTCCACAGAAGTAAAAACAATTGGAGAAATTCATAATTCACCTTATTCGATGGACTCACAACGGCACGTGCTCATAAAGACTCCAAAAATGTTGAAAGGCAGTTCCCAATGCTTATTTATTAGGAAACCCTATATATGAAAAAGAAAAGAACAACAATCTATAACCCTGCATAGTCGAGGCTGTCAAGACTGCAAGATACAACCATACAGCCAAGGCTGCATGCACTCCGACCAAAATTCATAATATGCAAAATAATAACAGCTGATGATCACTATTTTAAGTGTTGTTGTGCGTGAAAAGTCAAAAATCCCATCTTTAATAATAATGTAAAAATCAAACAAAAAAAGGGAAAATGCCTTAAAATGCGAACCCTCTCACTGGCTTGTTGTGCTGCATGAGGGACGATTAGAGGCGAAAGAAGGTCAAACGATAGCAAACTTTCGCGCGTTCCCAACGAAAATACCGTTGCTCGATTCCTCACCTTTAAAGTTGCCTCATTCATTACCATTTCCTATCATTTACAAACCTTTGACACATCATGACACCTCTAGAATATTATGAACACTGCATCTCGAGATCTGCACTCGTAAAGAAAGAACGGTATTTGAACGTTTCAAATATTTAATGCTATCTATTATCTTGCTTTAGCCAAACACGCTACTAAATCCTAACATCATAACAAATATTCACATTGAACGAAAAAAATGCCGAGCTAGAACCATATATGCCACGCTTATCATAACCGGCTACTAGCACTACATCTGTTCATCAATTTACCTGCGGTTTTGATGAAAAGAAGCCCGTTGCTTTGACCGTATCCTCCGCTCCAAGAAGATCATCTTTTGTCGCTGCATCGCTCAACTGCAATCCTTCGATGTTAGACTGTGATAAGCGCAGTGCGTAAAATTGAACATATGCAGTAAATCCCAACCATGTTCTTCTAACAATCTATACCAACTTTCACCTATGTTATTCTCAATTCGGTAATATTCCAGTTAAATTGTGTTTTACGATAGTTGCCAATAAGGGAACTCTAAACCTACATCAACAATTCATTCACGCTCATCGAAATGATCGAAGAAGAAGGCCACGATAACCATCAAATCAAATCCTTTTTTAATTGGTAGTCAACATCTCTACCAAAGATTTCTCATTCTGCCCCATCTTTCTTCCTCATTAACAAATATAAATTTCCACTTCCTTGCGAGCTGAATAGAATTACCACAATTCCCTCTCTTATTTCCTCCCATTATTACATAATCATCATGAAGTGCACCCTCAACGCCTATGTTCATACTTAAGTATAGAGCTGAAAAACAAATCCAAATCCCATGCTACATGTTCCATAGATATAAGAAATGAACAGCGAGTAGTTAAAACGTCAACGAAGTAATGTCAGAAAAGATTGTGACAATATAACTGACCTGAAGGCGGAAAAGTCGAGAGGCGTATGTTTTGAAATAGCTGAAGAATATCTTACTAATCGTATCCACATATTCATCTCGAACCTATAGATAGATCATGTCACTATAATATAATCAACGCATGTTATATAATAATCCTTTGATCTATAAAGATCAAAATTCACAGAAATACTATCGAAGCGGTACTGGAAGTATGCTACATCAAAACAGAAATAAAGTGACAGACGAGTCCAAAGAACGGTAAAAAAAAACTTGGTAATCTGATAAGCTCTTCTACGATGCAATAAATGAAAAAATCATTCTAAAATTCAAATGATCCGCGCAAATCCCCTAGATTCTGCTACTCGAAAATAACAAAACTGAAATCAAGAAATTACGGCATATTTCTACTGAATTTTCCTTCGAGTTTTTCTTCGCAAAAAGAGAAAAAAATCGGCAACAATTGGAAAACACATTTTTATAAAGCAACTAGCATGGATAAAAACAAACCTCACGTGCAACTTGTCGATCATTGGCGAGAAGGAATTCATAGAAAAACCTGAAAATTAGTTGGCATATACACTATGAACCATCATCTTCATTTGAACATTCTTTGTATAAATACCTTCATTCACCCTTCCGTAATATATGCATTAATCATCCAACAGTGTCATTGCTGACCTGCTAAATTCCTAACTGTTACCTATGCCAGTCGAGTTCTATCCACCTCATACCTACCTCTTCGTAGAAAACTAATAACTGCATCAGTCCATAATTTTCAGTTATCGAATTAAACATTAGCATGAGGGCAATGTTGAGGCCCATAATTGAGGGCAATGTTTGTCACCTATCGTATGTTTGAGGGCAATTTTTCAAGGCAATAACTTTTAGCAATCTACGTTGAGGTATATATCTATAGCTTAGACCAATTGTTAAAGCAACCCCTTCAGATGACATGCACAATCACGAGAACCATTAAAAACATTTGATTTATTAAGATGAGTGCCAGATGCAAATATTCACTAAACATGTCACTTGAAATCCAAAACCACACCATAGGAATAATTTAACCTCATTATCCATACAATCAATCAACGCAATGTTAAACGCTACTCCATCATCAAAAGAAAGACGAGCATATCTCCCTTTAAGTGTAAACAATTACCTATTATAATAATCAAATAAAACATGGGCTATGAAACAGCAGCCCCGAATGTAATGACATTTTATCAAATTATATTCACAACGGGAAGAGGGGGAGCGGGAGGGAGAGCATTTCTTTAGAAAAAATCTACGGGTCAGCGACCACATAAGGAAAGTTGTCGACCTGTTCTTTAGCAGTGCTCCTTGCGGTATCTGATAGTTAGTAAGTGGCTTCTTGAATGAAGATATCTTCAATAACAGCCACTCACGCACCTTCGTCATCGCCTGCAAAGGATACACAGAGAATTAACAACCAAAACAGAGCAATCTATTCGCTTCTGAGAAATAAAACATTCGATATTTACCAAATATCATTGATCGCAAAAACCGAAGGATCCACAGAATACAACAAGGTAAATACTAATTTTTCAAGGAGAGAAATGAATGCGCCTGGACTTTTCCACTACGTTTACGTTAAAACCTCCTTAAAAACTTTGTGATAATCAGAGAAACTGTAAAGCACATATCAAGGAAACATGATATATCGACGAACATGCACAGATGACATGTTCAATGAGCTTCACTCCCAAAAATTTCTGTGAAAAGCAACCTTATACTTCAAATTCTCGATCACATCCTGCACATCTGCAACCGCCTTCGCCTCCTTGAATTCTTGCGCCTTCAGAAACTGCAGTTTGTGCTGTAATTCGTGTAACTGTTCCAAAAACTCACGCTCACCCACCTCTCGATCCAATATCACTCTGAAATCGGATCAGTCAAGGAGTCCGGGATGTAAGCTACGATATCCTAAACAACGCCAATGGAGAATATTTCATCCTCTTCACAAGAGACGGGGCCTTTCGAAAGGACTAATCAAACAACGATAAGATATTTTCTCCCTTAGTTGCCTTACTTCCGGTTAGAGGACAGGATTGCATCAGAAACCTCAGCGAATAACCGATTCTATAAAGCTGAAATACGAAAAAGATTACGGAAATACTGATTTTGCTTTCGATCCCTCAAAAAATTTGCATAAATATTCAGAATATGCACAACAAACCTACTCGATCATCGTTTGTGGCACTACCATGTCATCGACGAATTGACTCAACTCCCCGCGCACTTTTTGTCTGTTGTTTAATTGCTGGTTGATTTCAACTGATTGTTGCTGTAGGCGTTTCATATCCGAACTGATAGTTCCCAACTCCGATTGGAAACCCATTAGCATCTCTTCCAAACGCTAAAAATAGGAATATTTTATCGGCACTTCATGCATGAAAACATTATAGTCGACAAAGAGAACAAAAAATGGATATGAAACATTCTATGCCTACATACATATTCTAGCATAACAATTCTCAGAAATAAGCAAACTCAACGCTGTGCAGTTGGTCAGCAAGAGAGGTGGATAAAGCTTAAAATTAAAATAAAAGAACTCAATTTTATTAGCAGAAATGAAAGGAAAGAATCAGAAATAAAGCCGAAATATTATTAAAATCCAAAGTTTAGAGCTCCCTGTTTCTAGGTAAAGCCAAAATGAGGGTGGGAAGAGTCGTGATTTAGCAACTGTTCCTTTACCATTTTAATGCGCACATATACATTCATTATTCGATCAATCAATTCAGTAGACATACGCATACAATACAACACATGGAACATTTCCGTAAAATTATACTTCAACACAAAAATTTCGCTCATTTTTCACTTACATCTTGAAAAACAAACAAACATAAACTACATACAGCAAATGCGTCATCACATGCGGTCAACTCGATGTGTAGATCAGCGAGTTTGTCGGCTTGTTCGATGCAGTCGTGTACAGCTAGTCGATGTGCCGATTTAAGTTGTTCCTCAAGCTTTGTCGAGTATTCACGCAGATCCATTCCTGATTCCAATGCCTCACGAACAATCCCATCGTCAACCTTAAAAAAAAAACAACTTTTTCTATCGAACCACTGCAAAAAACAAAATAAATAAAAACTATTAACTAGCACCGATATCTCCTAATGTAAAGAAAATGAACACCCATGGAAACAGTAAAAGAACGTACATCTGAGATCTGCAGATTCTGCAAAAGAATAATGGAAATCTGCAAATGATTTTGGAGAGATTCCATTCGAATAAGGCTACGAAGAATAAACTAGAATCCAGGATACAAGTCAAAAAATACTGAGAATTGGAATGGCAATATAAATAAAAACGAAAGGAAGATGATTTTTCCTTCGAATATGTCCGATCGTTCACGTTTTTGGTTCAAATTGTTCTTATAATATGCTTTAAGCTAATGTATTCTTATTTAGTTCGTTAGTATTTGAAAGGTGAAACAATCGAAAACGATCAACGATGAAGTGTGCCCATGATGGGTAGCAACAGGAAACGAGATGAGCAAAAAAAGATTGCACAAGGACGTTAATTGCTCCCTCCCTCCTCCCCCCCCCCCTTTATCAGATCAATACCAAAAATTTCAAGGAGAGTACATGCGTATTTATTTCATTAAAAGACTTGAGCATATAGAGGTAAACTAAAAAGACGTAAAAATGAAGAATGAGAAGATAAAATGCAAAAGTGCTTCTTAAAAAATCACATTCAACAAAATTAGTCGGAAATAAACTTAAAAAGAAATCAGTCGGTATGTTTTCGCTACTCGAAAGTTAAATAGAGAAGAGTTAACTCACCTCAGCATAGACGACGCCACTTTCGTCCGATAAACCTCGATCAGTCGGTTTTAATTCTGCACAAGTCGATGAGTGCAAAGCCGACATCGAAATACCCTTAATAATATTCAAAATTAAGCATCACTAAAACCTCAAACGTACGGAGAAACGATGCAGCTGAATGCGTTATTATATTCGACAAGGGTAGCGTATTTGCTTACGATTTGCTTACGACCTCAAAGGAAAGGCAAACATTGACACCATTTACAACTCGCAAAGTTTCGAGGAAAGAACAATCGAATCAACAATAAGTTCTTCAATGGAGAGCCAACTCGAATCGAAAAACGCTAACAACTATGAGATGGAACAATGAATGAGCATAGAAGTGATTAGCAATCCGCACAACTTAATCTGACGAACCAATATGATCACTTCATCATAATCAATAGTGGAAGCATAGAACAATGGGGTTTTCATCATCCATCATTCCACTAAAAATGGAGTGGATCAACCATTGGATCGGATATGCTGCTACGGCACGGGATCAGCTCCAGCGAGAATTTATAGGACTCATGGAGTGACAAGATAAATAGAAAAAAAGATCTAATCCCTTTACATCCTCCTTGCTCAAATTAAACGGAGACAAAATCTCATATCTATTTTTGCGATAGAAAAAAATTTGTTTTCTTCAAATTTTACTGGCTTGTCGCCAATAATCGCACAGCTGCCATGCAATCTTCCTCAATCGAAATTCCGAGATTCGCAGCTACCTAATATAAGTCCGATCTTAAATATCGGAGCAATTTTAGTTCTGCAGATGAATGAACTCTATTTTCCGCATTACTGAGGCTACTAAGCTAAATGAATACTGTAGAGTTTGTGAACAAAGATCCTCTGAGTTCCGCTGAAAGTCCAACTATCCAATCTTTATACATTAGAAGATCGTTAATCAATATGCGCAGGAAAAAATCTTGAAAGTTTTCAGAATAGAATAATATACACAAGCTGTTTTAGTGCGAGTTCTTTCATCCAGCTCACGAAGCAAGCTTGGAATGTGAGAATTCTGGGAAAACTCATGACCAGGCAGAGGTCGAACATGGTTACTATTTCATAGATTGAATTTAATTCAATACAACCCAGCCATGAGCCCTACTGGCTAAGCAATTGTGGAGGGCATAGGAGAATTTATTTCCAATCGAGCTCAGAATGACACAAACCTTACAAAACTCGCCATCTCTGCAGGGGTTCGAACCTGGGAGCTATTTCATACATTTAATACAACCCATCCATGAGCCCCACTTACTATGCAATTTCGGAGGGCGTAGGAGAATTTATTTCAAATCGACCTCAGAATGACACAAACCTTACAAAACTCGCCATCTCTGCAGGGGTTCGAACCTGGGAGCTATTTCATACATTTAATACAACCCATCCATGAGCCCCACTTACTATGCAATTTCGGAGGGCGTAGGAGAATTTATTTCAAATCGACCTCAGAATGACACAAACCTTACAAAACTCGCCATCTCTGCAGGGGTTCGAACCTGGGAGCTATTTCATACATTTAATACAACCCATCCATGAGCCCCACTTACTATGCAATTTCGGAGGGCGTAGGAGAATTTATTTGAAACCGACCTCAGGATGGCACAAATCTTACAAAACTCGCCATCTCTGCAGGGGTTCGAACCTGGGAGCTATTTCATACATTTAATACAACCCATCCATGAGCCCCACTTACTATGCAATTTCGGAGGGCGTAGGAGAATTTATTTCAAATCGACCTCAGAATGACACAAACCTTACAAAACTCGCCATCTCTGCAGGGGTTCGAACCTGGGAGCTATTTCATACATTCAATACACCCATCCATGAGCCCCACTTACTATGCAATTTCGGAGGGCGTAGGAGAATTTATTTCAAATCGACCTCAGAATGACACAAACCTTACAAAACTCGCCATCTCTGCAGGGGTTCGAACCTGGGAGCTATTTCATACATTTAATACAACCCATCCATGAGCCCCACTTACTATGCAATTTCGGAGGGCGTAGGAGAATTTATTTCAAATCGACCTCAGAATGACACAAACCTTACAAAACTCGCCATCTCTGCAGGGGTTCGAACCTGGGAGCTATTTCATACATTCAATACACCCATCCATGAGCCCCACTTACTATGCAATTTCGGAGGGCGTAGGAGAATTTATTTCAAATCGACCTCAGAATGACACAAACCTTACAAAACTCGCCATCTCTGCAGGGGTTCGAACCTGGGAGCTATTTCATACATTTAATACAACCCATCCATGAGCCCCACTTACTATGCAATTTCGGAGGGCGGGCGTAGGACAATTTATTTGAAACCGACCTCAGGATGGCAC
The DNA here is from genome assembly GCA_037389465.1 of Baylisascaris procyonis. Lineage (NCBI taxonomy): Eukaryota > Metazoa > Nematoda > Chromadorea > Rhabditida > Ascarididae > Baylisascaris > Baylisascaris procyonis. The sequence goes on from JAZARR010000247.1 coordinate 816,928, forward strand.
AAATCTTACAAAACTCGCCATCTCTGCAGGGGTTCGAACCTGGGAGCTATTTCATACATTTAATACAACCCATCCATGAGCCCCACTTACTATGCAATTTCGGAGGGCGCAGGAGAATTTATTTGAAACCGACCTCGGAATGGCAGAAATCTTACAAAACTCGCCATCCCCGCATGGGTCCGAACCTGGGACGTCCCTACTAGAAGTCGAGCGCGTTACCCGCTAGCCCACACACGCGCGCACTATTTTCCTGTTAATGCGTTTGAATAGCTAAAGGTGAAGGAGTCTGTACTAGACGTTGCATTGTCGGAAACATAAGGCTGTTTTTGTTCGTTTAGTACCCTTTTTTGGCCAAAGACTTTGAAAATCATACTACGGCCTTGCTTCATTTTTCTTTGATTACATTTGTGATGATTAGTGGATACTGCGCCCTTTATGAAATGTAAGACCTGTTTTGTGATATTAGTATGGTTATGTCGATATTTCTATTTATGGTGGCGCTATTATATTTCTTTTGTCATCCTCTTTTAACTGCTTATAGGTAATGCCGTACTGTATTGCTAGCCTTCGACTATATTTCTTGCATTCCACGGTGCTTGCCTTCGCGATCGGCAAATCCTACTAATAGCCCCTGGGAAAAACTTACTTTTACTACAAAACTTACTACAAAACTCTTTGCTAAGCAACTTTATGCTAGTAAAAATTATAGCAGATTCCTCGCAATGTGTTGAAAGCGCTTCAAGTTTGGCGAGTGTCCTTAACAAATATATTCTCGCTTATGAATCTAGCAAACATTGGGTGCGGTTCGCATCAATGAGTAAACATCATAAAAAACGATTAGTAATGTTTACACTTTCACGTCAATCATATCTCTAACATTTACTGTTGCGAAAAAAAGTACAACGAAGTAAAAATTTACTATACTCGTTTTAATGTCGACTATCTTTGTTTTTAAAAAAGGTTTTTTTTTTCTGTTAAAACTTCAATTGAATGTTTTTTATGCGGCTTTTATCAAAAACTTTTTCAATTTAGTTTTCCCGTTGAATGGAGAAATGGCCTTAATATTGCATTTGCTTTGCTCTGCGAAGTTTTGTTGCACACCGCAAAATTTCTCTCTTCAAAGAGGCAAGTTGGATAATAATGATGGAATTGTCCTACTACTACAATGCTTTATAGCATTATAGTTATTGTTATAATGCAAATGTGTTGCGTTGTTATTCGCATTTATTGCGATCTACTGACGTCTAATATATGGCATCGAATTGTCGACAATAAGTGTTTGCAGCCATTTACGAAAATGGGTAAGCATTTCGAAGCTGATTGAACCAAAGGATTTCACCGAAAGAGGCAGCACAGATAGCCACTAAGAGAACGCATAAATCACTATAGATCATTCATTCATGTGGTCATAAGTCAACGCAAACAATGGCCTGTATCGAATCAGCAGTGTAGCATCGTGATCTTGAGGTATTTTTGTGCTGCACATTTGGAATGAAAGTCATTTCATCGCTTGTAGAAGGGAATTAGCTGTATCCAATTATTATATTTACGATTCAATAGCTATAATTGGTGGTTGTGTAGATATTTGCTTCAAAAAATGAAATAAAATTAAAAAAAAGAAAAAAGAATTTATTCTTTTCATCATAAAATTCAACCCATCATTATGTTTTCGGCATAGAAATCGGCTGCTGCCAATTCGATGCTTTTAATCAATGCGCAAAAAAGTGAACAAGTTTGCTTTATGATCAATACAGCGATGATAAGCGAAGAAAGAATGCGTTCCTTTGTGTAATTTGAATATATTATGATAACACTATGTAGCTTCTTGGCAAATAAATCATTTTAGATTTGGCAATAAAATCGGTGCACATAGTGTAATTTTCGGAGGAATAACAACAACTCATTAGACATCCATCAATCGAGGAATGCTAATCATAAGATTGAAACTTTAGTTTTACCTATTTGTCAATACAGATCTCTATAAAAAGTAACAGTGACATTTCATTGTATAAATAGTTCAACATAAAACTCAGTGATTTCGTTTCATTGTTGCCCAATTCACCTTTAAACATAATTTATCCATGTGTTTTAACGTTTCCTTTCTATATTAGGATAAAATTTATAAATGCAGCAGAACGCATAGCGATTCATTGTGAAATATCCTTTTATCTCTTTATCGAATACCGGTAAATAATACATAATGTAGTGAAGATATTAGCCCAACTCAGATTCTTAAATCTGCATATCTATCAGCTTTCGCTTGCATAGGAAGTCGTGGGAACAACCGTCCGTCTGTGCCAGCCGAATACCCATAAACGTCATTAACGACTTGTGATTGTCCTTGAGCTGCAGTCAGTGAACCGTAAGGATTGCCAAGATTTCGTGCAGGTGGAGCTGAGAAATCTGGCTGTTTTGATAAAGTCGGAAGGCGCATTGGTTGTGATTGTGGCGCTACTGGTGCAAAATCATAAGCAGCACCAGAAAAGTTCGAAGCACGCTGGTTGTAAATTTGATTAGGATTAACCGCACGTCCTGCCATCGATTTGTCGTAGACGTTCATGGGAGCTGCGAATGCGCTACGATAGGGAGATTTATCGTCAACCGATGGTCGTCTCCAAATGGCTTCCTGTTCTTCGTGAAACACTTTTCGATTTTTCTGGCAATAGTATAAAAAGATTCCAATTGCAGTGGCAACTGCGATCATCAAGAGGCAACCAAGAACGATTGAGACGATCCAACCTAGTTCCAAGCCTTTCGAAGGTGCAGGCGTAGCTGACGTTGAGAGAGTTGTGATAATATTAGTGGGATGTGACTCAGTGCTAGTGGATTCAGTAGCCGTACCTTCCACATGAATAATTTCATCCTTTGTGAAATTGTTTCCAAAAATGTATAAACTGAAAATATTGGCCTCTGTGTTAACGTCCTTCAAGCGCAATTTGCCAGCGCAAAATTCCCGCGTCATGTTTAAAATCATATCTGCAGAAATTTCATATACGCCTCCGTTCGAGGGTGATATGACCCATGCACTGGATTCATTACCTCCACACATAGCCGCTTTTACAGTCACACCAGATGTGTTGTCATTGGAAAGTACGTCGACTTTAAATTGAAGCGATTCGCGACCAGTAACATTGAACTGTATCGTCAACGGCAATGAACTATTCAGTGTGTAGTTTCCATTTACTATTTGTGTTTCTGTTTGTGCAGAAGGAAAGGATGCAGCTGTCGAATGAGAAACTGCAGATGTCGGACTATAACTGGTTGCAATACCTGCCGCGGTCGAAGATCCTTCTGAAGTGTTTGATGAGTCAATAGTAGAGTTGCTCTCCTCTGGTCCAGTTGGTGCTGTCGAAGAATAATTGGTTGCAATATCTGTCGCGGTCGAAGATCCTTCTGACGTGTTTGATGAGTCAATAGTAGAGTTGCTCTCCTCTTGTCCAGTTGGTGGTGTCGAAGAATAATTGGTTGCAATATCTGTCGCGGTCGAAGATCCTTCTGACGTGTTTGATGAGTCAATAGTAGAGTTGCTCTCCTCTGGTCCAATTGGTGGTGTCGAAGAATAATTGGTTGCAATATCTGTCGCGGTCGAAGATCCTTCTGAGGTGTTTGATGAGTCAATAGTAGAGTTGCTCTCCTCTTGTCCAGTTGGTGGTGTCGAAGAATAATTGGTTGCAATATCTGTTGCGGTCGAAGATCCTGCTGAGGTGTTTGATGAGTCAATAGTAGAGTTGCTCTCCTCTGGTCCAGTTGGTGGTGTCGAAGAATAATTGCTTGCAATATCTGTCGCGGTCGAAGATCCTTCTGAGGTGTTTGATGAGTCAATAGTAGAGTTGCTCTCCTCTTGTCCAGTTGGTGGTGTCGAAGAATAATTGGTTGCAATATCTGTTGCGGTCGAAGATCCTGCTGAGGTGTTTGATGAGTCAATAGTAGAGTTGCTCTCCTCTGGTCCAGTTGGTGGTGTCGAAGAATAATTGCTTGCAATATCTGTCGCGGTCGAAGATCCTTCTGAGGTGTTTGATGAGTCAATAGTAGAGTTGCTCTCCTCTGGTCCAGTTGGTGGTGTCGAAGAATAATTGCTTGCAATATCTGTCGCGGTCGAAGATCCTTCTGAGGTGTTTGATGAGTCAATAGTAGAGTTGCTCTCCTCTTGTCCAGTTGGTGGTGTCGAAGAATAATTGGTTGCAATATCTGTTGCGGTCGAAGATCCTGCTGAGGTGTTTGATGAGTCAATAGTAGAGTTGCTCTCCTCTGGTCCAGTTGGTGGTGTCGAAGAATAATTGCTTGCAATATCTGTCGCGGTCGAAGATCCTTCTGAGGTGTTTGATGAGTCAATAGTAGAGTTGCTCTCCTCTGGTCCAGTTGGTGGTGTCGAAGAATAGTTGGTTGCAATATCTATCGCGGTCGAAGATCCTTCTGAGGTGTTTGATGAGTCAATAGTAGCGTTGTTCTCCTCTGGTTCATTTGCAGCTACTGATGTCGAAGGATAACTGGTTGTCGTATTTGCCGTGGTCGGTGATTCTCCTTGAGAACTTGAAGAGCCAGAATCCTTGTTATCCCTTACTGCTTTGCTGCCCTCCTCAAGGGCTTTCGACATATGGATTGAACTATGCTTCTCATCGACTTCTCCAACGAATTTCGACCAGCTAGTTTTCGTTAGTTGAAGAAGAAAAGCAGTACTCCCATTTTCGTCACAATTCATCCGATCTGGAAATCGCTACTTTTATTCGAAGAAAACCAAATTCATTAAAAAAAGAGTCGATTTACAGAGCATTTCAAGGAAGATACCAACTGCACGAATGTTTCACTACTGATTGTTCCACAAAAAAAAAAAAACAAGTTTTTTGAACTGAATATTTCACGGTTCCACTCACCATAATCGATTGCCTAAATATTTGGAATGCATTTGTTTGCTAGCAAGTGGAGCGGAATCTTTATCTGACTGATGATGTGATGAAGCTGAAATCTGCTTTACGGATGAATACTTTAAACAAATCAAAATTAGAGACGACTGAAAGGCCAGATTGAGTTCAGTTGACAAGAAAACTTGCCCCCGAATTCGGAATGCTGTAAGCTGGGATCGCTTCTACGCTTAGGTCATTATAGTTGTAGAGCAGGCTACTTCATAAGATTTTCCCCTAGTTTCTTAATAGTTCTCCACTAGTTTTCGGTGTTGTGCGCTCAACAAATCTAAAAATCTACATGCACTTTTAGTTGATGGGATAAGGGCAAGAAATAATGCCATCCGTATTGCGAGCATTGTAGCGCAATTCATTCGTAAACACACCTTTTAATATGAAAGCAATGAATGGCAAATTGATATGTACCATGTAACCGTTGCTTTTATTTATTTCGAGTGGCAGTTTCAAAAAAATTTCAGCCGGAATAAGTTTTATTTTATAATAGAGCGCAATTCGTTTCTTTTATAATTTTAGATCACATTTAAATTTACGTGAATTTATAGTCTTGTGTACTACGGAACAGTGCGCAATGAGGAGGACAAACGGTTCATTCATGAGTTCCTAAATGAGAAAATATTTCATCATCTAAACGAAAAGTTTGTCGAAAATATGCCATAACATTTCGTAATGTTCACCTGCAGTGGAGATGATTAGTGATGAGAAAAGTACGAGCGGAAAAACAAATTTACCCATCGAATTTTGGCAGCTTTCATGTTATGTTCGCTATTCTATGACAAGAGCAGACAAACGCATAGATATGTACATGGATCAATCGTTGTTTATGATATCGTCTGAAGGAAATTATGCATTTTTACGTTATGAGATGATTTGACGCCTCGAACTTTTTTTTCCAGTTGTAAAAATGGATTATTTCATTTGTGTAGCGTTTCAACCAGGTAAATATTATGTGCCTAATTCATTTGCTACTATTTTTGCGTGTTTGTATGTGATAACATATTTAAATAACAGTTCAACCAAGCACAGACCATTACTATGTTACCAAACCAGTAAAATGCACTTTGTTTCGTTATGTTTGCCTCTAAAAGCCAGCCGGTGGTGAATATGTATTCCCAAGTGAATACTTATTGGCATATTTAATTAAAACATATCCGGCTTTCATTTGCAACATACTACATCTATGTGTTTCACGTAAGAGATCCAATATAATTTGGTGAACTTTTAATGATAATATTTTTTCCTATCAGAAAATCTCTTCATAAACTTCTGTTGAAGAAATTCAACGTATGCAAAGCAAAACTTTTGCAAACATATAAAACATGTAGATTTATAGATGTGCAAAAAACATATAAATATTCTAACTATCCCAATGATATTCTAATTTACTCTAAATGATGATATAAATATCACTAAAACGAACTTCAAATAGAAATGTGTAATTTGTAAGAAACACTTACGTAAGGTATAAATAACGATCAAGAGGAGCGACAACTTGATCCGCATTCTTTCTTGTCACTTTCTATCTAAGAAAGGAGCAAAAATTGAAGATTAACATAAAGCATTATCAGCATATTATCAGCATATCACGCTTAACTGTACATATGCATCTCCCTCAAGTAACGTCTATTCTATGAGGCTGCTTTTTTATATGTATATTTATGTTTTATATTATATGTATCTATGCACTCCTAAATTCTTTAATAAATTTTTATATTTAAATATAATTCATAAAATTGAAAATGGTAAGTTTTCCGATGCTTGGAATGTAACCTCAAATTTCGCAACTCTAACTCTAAGGTGACCATGATTTAGCCACAGCATTACGTTGTTTATAACAATTTAGACACCAAGCTGGCTTCACATATATTAATTTACAAATGTGCACTAAAAACTATAGAAAATAAGTAATTACAGCTGAGTTTGTAAGCCACACGTAAAACTGCGTAGAAAATTCACATATAAAGCCGAAAATTTAACTGAAAACTCACCTATTGTATGAGGACCTTATGAGCTGTGCCTATAAGCGTACCAATGTTTTCTTGTCGAGTTGAGACCACGCACAATCACTGTCTACGTTAGTGTACACGACTGATGAAGAAATGAATAATCAGTCAAATATTTATCGCTTCATGTACTTTTGCTTCTCTATGCTTGATAAGGTTGTGTAAGAAGCAAGATGAACACAAATGATGTACGCAGTAACATTAGCCTATGAACTGCACATTTTATGCTTCATATTAGACAGCAATTTCATACATCGTACATGATATTGTTGTAAGCTGAACGAAATCATAATACTTCATAAGAAAGTGAATTATTCAGATGTAAAAGAGTTCTTTCAATTTCTTCACACGTTTTTGATATGCAACAATTCCATTGCAAAGTTTTCATCAAATATATCATTTTATTCGTATGAGTAAAACTGCAAAGATATATGTACAAAATATACGTTCTTTTAAAATTCGTTCTTTTATAACAATCAACTATGAAGCATAAATTTTCGCACATATTCCATTTCCACAAGGTAAATTCAAAAGAAAATCGATAATGTGAACTAATGTTGACTTGCTATGAATGTTAGCAATTTCATGTTACGCAGCAACAACTTCGATCCCCTAATATAAGGACATAAACTTACAAAACCTATGACCGTCAGCGGAATCGAAATGCGAACATAGATAAGGAATACGTACAATAACGATTGCTTATGTGATATGGCCAAATGATACTTTTTTATGTTGTAAGCGATACTGAAACAGCTTGAACTCTCCTGTGCATAGACTATATGACGATATATGACGATCATTCTCATTAATATGAAGCAAATTTGCATACTTATGGAGATCTAACCCTGATAGCCTTTCATTTTCCTTTCTCCGAAATTTTGACACATCTCTGTTCTTTATTTAGCCTAGAGTGAAAGTGTATTGCTGTTGTTGTTCAAACTAGAATCAGTTGTATTGAGGTCAACGCATCCAATTGTCGGACAGATCAATGTAGACTCCATTTCAGAAATATTCGAAACCTTTTCCTGTTGGATAATAAAATTTACGAAACGAACCGGCGAATTAATTCATATATTTTGCTTAATAAATTCATATATAAGAAGCTTTAGGTTTTAAGCGGCATTCCTAGCAGGGCAAAATTATATGGATGGTATGAACGTGCAATGAAGTCTTCCCTTCCTTATCAAAAGGCTCGCAGCTAACAATAAATTCGTCATCCCAGCTACTATCCATATTCAAATCCAAATGTGCTGAATGTATTCATCAATATTAGATACTCATATAATCATAATTGGCTGCAATTTGCATGTTACCTCCCTCCGTATACAAATTGTTAGAAAAGTGACTTATATACTCAACCTAATATTTTGAGTTTTAAAATTCGAAATGTTATGCGTCCTAATATAATTTATCGCACTCTCGTATGCTGGCTCATCTATATTATGCCTTGGCTATTTACGTTAACTGTGCGGCAGACATGTATAGGCCCACCAGATCAGTTCAGCATAACTTCAACAAACTGCTCGTTATTGTAATATATCTGCTTTTGCACCTTACTAAATATCTTAGGTATTTTATTTATCTCTTTGTATTTTTTGATGTTGCATCAGCTCATTCCTTTTTTCATACGTTTTTTTTTTTGCTTGACATCCTGCTGTCATAATATGAAATAAATCTAAATTATGGATGACTCCATCGTTGAATTACCAATCGATCCATCATTCATTACCCTCTCTGCTATTGCAATCTGATCGATCTGTAACTCTCAGCCATATTCGCCGCATCCGATAACGAAGATTTATTAGTTGTTTTTCTTTCTTTAGCCCTGTAGGTGTTTGCTGTTATCATACAAGAAGGTTCTCCCATGGACAATGTGCTGTCTAGCTGAAAAACGATTCGACAACTCATATGCGTGTCCAGTTGACGTTGGTAAAGATTGCTCTTATTTCAATGAGGTCTAGGAAGATCTTTGTTTAGAGCAATTTCCCGCATTGTAGTATAAATAAGGACTAGCCCAAAGAGTGCGAAAAACATTTTGAAGAAGATTGTAAAGGAAAGTGTACTTGTTAAGATCACGATAAGAAAGCGTCAAATTATTTTGTCGAATTTGCCTTTTTTTGCCTAAAAGGTATCGTTACGTTATCGCTTTTCTAATTCAAGAGAGCGAGGGACGTGATCGAGGAAGGCTTATTTATCGTCGAATTTCGTTACCATAAACAAAAGAAATAAATCTGATTAAAAAATGCGATGCAAATTTTAGAGTTCAATGATTGAGCAACCGTCGGTAAGCACTGCTCTGTATTCAAAGCAAACTTTTATAGTAAACTTTCACATAGATTCGTCGTTTACTATTTAATCTTTGTTCATAGTAAACACTTATTTTATACAATACCAATGAGTTAGAAAATCCAGAGAAATATGCAGCAAAGGCATTTATACCCAAAAAAACACGTTATCAATGGCAGATAAATAATACAGTAGCAGTATCGTACAATGAAAAGGTACAGCAATAGGAAAACAATAAGAAAATACAGCTGATCTAGAATTACCAGTAGAAGATAAATCTGGATATATCCCAATCATTCGGTCCTTAAAGGAGTAAATGCAAGAGGTAGGAGGAATGAAGAGCTGAGAAATGCTTTCAGGCAAGGCGTTTATAGGACGTCAAGCGATGCTGGCTTGATGCACATAATGGCGAAATTCTTATTGAGAGCCCTCCTTAACGACAACATTTCATTAGCGCCTAAAAAATTAGCGCAATTTTTGAAGAATTCAACCAGAAGCATACACTATTCGCAAGGATACGTTTGCAGACTATACGTCCATGCTTCGCACTGCCTCCACTAAATGGCCTTTCTCGTACGTTGTAAAATAGGCTAATCCCAATCACTTCGAATCGCATATCAGCAAAGAACTCGAATTTTATGCGCCATTCTTTTCGCACTTCTTAAATCAGCTAGTATCACGAAATTTTTTAGACTTCAAAAATCCGCTACGCTAAGGATTTAGGAAAAGATGATTGACAAAAGCTGCGATCACATGAGAACTGCAAGATTGGTAAAGTTAAAACCTTAGGAGATCATAGGTGTTCTCATCGGGCTTCGGTACCGCCCTGGGAATTAAGGATGGGCCTTTACTGGCTAATGCTGTTCCATATAGTTCCTCATAATCGGATGCTGCTGACATATTGACAGGATCAGGGCGACGAGGAGACATTCTCGACGAGGAGGCATCATGTGCGCCAATTGAGGCAGTTAATGCGCCTGCATAAGGGAGGCTACGTTCTTCATGCAGCACAGGTTCGCTGAGTTCACTTCTACCGATCCCATTTTTCCTTCTTAAATAAAAGAAAACATAGACAGCAACACCAATAACGATTGCAACAAATGCAATGCATCCAATAACAATACCAAGTATTGCTCCGGTACTGAGACCATTATCATCCGGTTCCCTTTCAACAACAGGCGAACGTAATTCACCCGATATGTTTATAGTTTCATTTGACGGGCTTCGACCGAATACGTTCAAAAAGAAAGGAAACTCAGGTTCGGCAACGCTTCGCCTTTTCCTCCGCTCCCCTTCGCATCCTTTACTATAGATGTGACTCACATTCTCGGCCGGAATATCATAAATCCCACTTCCTGAGCCATTTATCGGAACACGGTTTTCCTCCTCATTATAACAAGCAGCAGCAGAGACATCCACCTCAGGTTCTTTTTCTGCAGAAGAATTCTGAGATGTGATTTTGAAAGAAAACGAGGACCCCAGCGTGATATTCTTCTCGATAACTGCCGGAGTGCTGTTAGAAACCGTACTCGTCTGATTAATCGGTTCAACAGAAACTGCTGGAGACGTAGTGGAAGAAACAGGATCAGTTGTTGTTTTTTCTTCGCCCGCCGGTGATGTAAGGGGAGACTTCGATGGCTGAGTTTCACTCGTTATTGAGGTGGCTGACGTACTCGTGGATTTTTCTTCACTTGTTATTGGAGCAGCGGACGGAGTCGTTGGCGATGTTTCGCTCACTGTTGACGCAGCTGATTGAGTACTTAGTTCCGATTCAGTGCTTGCTGAGGTGGCAGCAGAATCCATTGTTGTGGATTCGCTGACTGTTGAGGTGGCCGACGCACTCGTGGATTTTTCTTCACTTGTTATTGGAGCAGCGGACGGAGTCGTTGGCGATGTTTCGCTGACTGTTGACGCAGCTGATTGAGTACTTAGTTCCGATTCAGTGCTTGCTGAGGTGGCAGCAGAATCCATTGTTGTGGATTCGCTGACTGTTGAGGTGGCAGACGCACTCGTGGATTTTTCTTCACTTGTTATTGGAGCAGTGGAAGGAGTCGTTGGCGATGTTTCGCTCACTGTTGACGCAGCTGATTGAGTACTTAGTTCCGATTCAGTGCTTGCTGAGGTGGCAGCAGAATCCATTGTTGTGGATTCGCTGACTGTTGAGGTGGCCGACGCACTCGTGGATTTTTCTTCACTTGTTATTGGAACAGCGGAAGGAGTCGTTGGCGATGTTTCGCTCACTGTTGACGCAGCTGATTGAGTACTTAGTTCCGATTCAGTGCTTGCTGAGGTGGCAGCAGAATCCATTGTTGTGGATTCGCTTGCTATTGAGGTGGCTGACGTACTCGTGGATTTTTCTTCACTTGTTATTGGAGCAGCGGACGGAGTCGTTGGCGATGTTTCGCTCACTGTTGACGCAGCTGATTGAGTACTTAGTTCCGATTCAGTGCTTGCTGAGGTGGCAGCAGAATCCATTGTTGTGGATTCGCTGACTGTTGAGGTGGCAGACGCACTCGTGGATTTTTCTTCACTTGTTATTGGAGCAGTGGAAGGAGTCGTTGGCGATGTTTCGCTCACTGTTGACGCAGCTGATTGAGTACTTAGTTCCGATTCAGTGCTTGCTGAGGTGGCAGCAGAATCCATTGTTGTGGATTCGCTGACTATTGAGGTGGCCGACGCACTCGTGGATTTTTCTTCACTTGTTATTGGAACAGCGGAAGGAGTCGTTGGCGATGTTTCGCTCACTGTTGACGCAGCTGATTGAGTACTTAGTTCCGATTCAGTGCTTGCTGAGGTGGCAGCAGAATCCATTGTTGTGGATTCGCTGACTGTTGAGGTGGCAGACGCACTCGTGGATTTTTCTTCACTTGTTATTGGAGCAGTGGAAGGAGTCGTTGGCGATGTTTCGCTCACTGTTGACGCAGCTGATTGAGTACTTAGTTCCGATTCAGTGCTTGCTGAGGTGGCAGCAGAATCCATTGTTGTGGATTCGCTGACTGTTGAGGTGGCCGACGCACTCGTGGATTTTTCTTCACTTGTTATTGGAACAGCGGAAGGAGTCGTTGGCGATGTTTCGCTCACTGTTGACGCAGCTGATTGAGTACTTAGTTCCGATTCAGTGCTTGCTGAGGTGGCAGCAGAATCCATTGTTGTGGATTCGCTTGCTATTGAGGTGGCTGACGTACTCGTGGATTTTTCTTCACTTGTTATTGGAGCAGCGGACGGAGTCGTTGGCGATGTTTCGCTCACTGTTGACGCAGCTGATTGAGTACTTAGTTCCGATTCAGTGCTTGCTGAGGTGGCAGCAGAATCCATTGTTGTGGATTCGCTGACTGTTGAGGTGGCAGACGCACTCGTGGATTTTTCTTCACTTGTTATTGGAGCAGTGGAAGGAGTCGTTGGCGATGTTTCGCTCACTGTTGACGCAGCTGATTGAGTACTTAGTTCCGATTCAGTGCTTGCTGAGGTGGCAGCAGAATCCATTGTTGTGGATTCGCTGACTATTGAGGTGGCCGACGCACTCGTGGATTTTTCTTCACTTGTTATTGGAACAGCGGAAGGAGTCGTTGGCGATGTTTCGCTCACTGTTGACGCAGCTGATTGAGTACTTAGTTCCGATTCAGTGCTTGCTGAGGTGGCAGCAGAATCCATTGTTGTGGATTCGCTGACTGTTGAGGTGGCCGACGCACTCGTGGATTTTTCTTCACTTGTTATTGGAACAGCGGAAGGAGTCGTTGGCGATGTTTCGCTCACTGTTGACGCAGCTGATTGAGTACTTAGTTCCGATTCAGTGCTTGCTGAGGTGGCAGCAGAATCCATTGTTGTGGATTCGCTTGCTATTGAGGTGGCTGACGTACTCGTGGATTTTTCTTCACTTGTTATTGGAGCAGCGGACGGAGTCGTTGGCGATGTTTCGCTCACTGTTGACGCAGCTGATTGAGTACTTAGTTCCGATTCAGTGCTTGCTGAGGTGGCAGCAGAATCCATTGTTGTGGATTCGCTGACTATTGAGGTGGCCGACGCACTCGTGGATTTTTCTTCACTTGTTATTGGAACAGCGGAAGGAGTCGTTGGCGATGTTTCGCTCACTGTTGACGCAGCTGATTGAGTACTTAGTTCCGATTCAGTGCTTGCTGAGGTGGCAGCAGAATCCATTGTTGTGGATTCGCTGACTGTTGAGGTGGCAGACGCACTCGTGGATTTTTCTTCACTTGTTATTGGAGCAGTGGAAGGAGTCGTTGGCGATGTTTCGCTCACTGTTGACGCAGCTGATTGAGTACTTAGTTCCGATTCAGTGCTTGCTGAGGTGGCAGCAGAATCCATTGTTGTGGATTCGCTGACTATTGAGGTGGCCGACGCACTCGTGGATTTTTCTTCACTTGTTATTGGAACAGCGGAAGGAGTCGTTGGCGATGTTTCGCTCACTGTTGACGCAGCTGATTGAGTACTTAGTTCCGATTCAGTGCTTGCTGAGGTGGCAGCAGAATCCATTGTTGTGGATTCGCTGACTGTTGAGGTGGCCGACGCACTCGTGGATTTTTCTTCACTTGTTATTGGAACAGCGGAAGGAGTCGTTGGCGATGTTTCGCTCACTGTTGACGCAGCTGATTGAGTACTTAGTTCCGATTCAGTGCTTGCTGAGGTGGCAGCAGAATCCATTGTTGTGGATTCGCTTGCTATTGAGGTGGCTGACGTACTCGTGGATTTTTCTTCACTTGTTATTGGAGCAGCGGAAGGAGTCGTTGGCGATGTTTCGCTCACTGTTGACGCAGCTGATTGAGTACTTAGTTCCGATTCAGTGCTTGCTGAGGTGGCAGCAGAATCCATTGTTGTGGATTCGCTTGCTATTGAGGTGGCTGACGTACTCGTGGATTTTTCTTCACTTGTTATTGGAGCAGCGGACGGAGTCGTTGGCGATGTTTCGCTGACTGTTGACGCAGCTGATTGAGTACTTAGTTCCGATTCAGTGCTTGCTGAGGTGGCAGCAGAATCCATTGTTGTGGATTCGCTGACTGTTGAGGTGGCCGATGCACTCGTGGATTTTTCTTCACTTGTTATTGGAACAGCGGAAGGAGTCGTTGGCGATGTTTCGCTCACTGTTGACGCAGCTGATTGAGTACTTAGTTCCGATTCAGTGCTTGCTGAGGTGGCAGCAGAATCCATTGTTGTGGATTCGCTTGCTATTGAGGTGGCTGACGTACTCGTGGATTTTTCTTCACTTGTTATTGGAGCAGCGGACGGAGTCGTTGGCGATGTTTCGCTGACTGTTGACGCAGCTGATTGAGTACTTAGTTCCGATTCAGTGCTTGCTGAGGTGGCAGCAGAATCCATTGTTGTGGATTCGCTGACTGTTGAGGTGGCCGATGCACTCGTGGATTTTTCTTCACTTGTTATTGGAACAGCGGAAGGAGTCGTTGGCGATGTTTCGCTCACTGTTGACGCAGCTGATTGAGAACTTAGTTCCGATTCAGTGCTTGCTGAGGTGGCAGCAGAATCCATTGTTGTGGATTCGCTGACTGTTGAGGTGGCCGATGCACTCGTGGATTTTTCTTCACTTGTTATTGGAACAGCGGAAGGAGTCGTTGGCGATGTTTCGCTCACTGTTGACGCAGCTGATTGAGTACTTAGTTCCGATTCAGTGCTTGCTGAGGTGGCAGCAGAATCCATTGTTGTGGATTCGCTTGCTATTGAGGTGGCTGACGCACTCGTGGATTTTTCTTCACTTGTTATTGGAACAGCGGAAGGAGTCGTTGGCGATGTTTCGCTCACTGTTGACGCAGCTGATTGAGTACTCAGTTCCGATTCAGTGCTTGCTGAGGTGGCAGCAGAATCCATTGTTGTGGATTCGCTGACTGTTGAGGTGGCCGACGCAGTCGTGGATTTTTCTTCACTTGTTATTGGAACAGCGGAAGGAGTCGTTGGCGATGTTTCGCTCACTGTTGACGCAGCTGATTGAGTACTTAGTTCCGATTCAGTGCTTGCTGAGGTGGCAGCAGAATCCATTGTTGTGGATTCGCTTGCTATTGAGGTGGCTGACGTACTCGTGGATTTTTCTTCACTTGTTATTGGAGCAGCGGACGGAGTCGTTGGCGATGTTTCGCTGACTGTTGACGCAGCTGATTGAGTACTTAGTTCCGATTCAGTGCTTGCTGAGGTGGCAGCAGAATCCATTGTTGTGGATTCGCTGACTGTTGAGGTGGCCGACGCACTCGTGGATTTTTCTTCACTTGTTATTGGAACAGCGGAAGGAGTCGTTGGCGATGTTTCGCTCACTGTTGACGCAGCTGATTGAGTACTTAGTTCCGATTCAGTGCTTGCTGAGGTGGCAGCAGAATCCATTGTTGTGGATTCGCTTGCTATTGAGGTGGCTGACGCACTCGTGGATTTTTCTTCACTTGTTATTGGAACAGCGGAAGGAGTCGTTGGCGATGTTTCGCTCACTGTTGACGCAGCTGATTGAGTACTTAGTTCCGATTCAGTGCTTGCTGAGGTGGCAGCAGAATCCATTGTTGTGGATTCGCTGACTATTGAGGTGGGAGAAGAGGTCATTGATTCTTCTTTGCTCGTTGTTGCGTCGTCAGCGAACATAGGTAGTGACGCTTTTGTTGTGATGACAGGTTCTGCTGCATTCTGGTGATTTCTTTTGGACTGCGGCTCCGTTTCGTACGATTGATGAACTGAAATTAATGCCTATTTGATTATTTTCGTCGGATTCGATTAGCGTTGTGCCAAAGTCGAGCAATCGTTAGCTATGCGCTTAAATGTGTCGTTGGCATTGCGAAGTTTTATTGGGTGCTTGAGAAAATGTTGACATACTTAAGAATTTCGAATTGGACCAAATTATCTATGAGTTGGGTTGATATTTTCTTCTTAAAAAGAAAGTATGCCTAATAATTTTTCGTTCTCAACTTATCTTTGTTTGTTCACTTAGCATTTATGGATAATGTTGATGGCCATTTATTAAAAAATCATTTTAGTGTTGCGCACGAGCGGAATGTTTGACCTCAGCGTTGCTGTTTTAAAATATGCATCTATTCGCGCATTCTAGCATTCTTCTTCTCCTTAATGAATATCATAGCATGAGAGCATCTGTGTGGGCTGGTTTGTCTGGACTTCTGTATTTTGTTGCTTTTTACAATGCGAATCAAAAAGTTCATTTTTTCCCGTGGAAATCTTTCTCTTTCCGGAAAATTTTTCAGAAATTGTAAAAGGTCGCCTCTTTCGATTGATGAATATTGGTGCTTCAACGGTCCTTTGGCTTAAAATTTGGGTAAATCTTCAACATCTTCCGGAAAAATTGAGCGGTGCGCCGTTCGAAGCAAAAGTTTTAGGAAAATTCGTTTTCAATTAAATTCGTGATTGATTTTTTTGCGAAATCACTTCCACATATTATAAAAAAATAACTATGATCTTTTCGTCGACCATTCTATTTTGCTATGAGTCCAATGTGCTGTGGAGGTCTTAATCTCACAAAAATGATGGAACTATAAAAAGAAAAGTTTTTACTTATTTACTCATTGTATTCTTTTGTGAACTGGCGAAGGTAATTGTTTCATAAACACAAATATAAGTCCTTACAATTTTGCAATTGCTTGAGTAAGAATATCTCCGAAAGAAGTTCTACCTAACTTATATATAACACTCACAGCCACAACAGGGTTGTATATTGAGCTATGGGATCCGTGAAGCGTTTTTTTGCAAATTATAGATGTTTGTACCTCTAGATTTTATGTGGTGAAAAGAATTGTTATCGTTTCTCAACAAAAACATAATTTCTAACTATTAGAAAAAATTTTTTTGCACCAATGAAATATTTTTTCATGTAACATTAATTCTTCATGTGGTAATCTTCAGAAAAACTTTCATTTATCGGAAAGAAAGAACGTTAAAAAACCTCTAACTTTTCATCAGATAATTTCAGTTAAATTCCAAAAATTTCTACGAAAACTTTAGAAAAATTGTATATCAGCGGAAGTTATCAATTTCGTTTCTGTTGCAAATGCGCGAAACTATGCTGAATAGTAGTAGTTTAATTTCTGGTATAATAAAAGTTTAAAATTCATGCGACAATCATTGGGTCATGCCACTATCCTTGAAATACTAATAAGTAGAGTTGTATTTGCGGTTTCTATGAACCCGGAATCGAATTGTCTCTTGATTGTTCAAGCTTTCAATGCCTTTCACTGATCAATGGATGCCTCTCATTGATTGTGCAGTTGATAGAAATTGTTCAAACTTTCATTATCAATCCATTCATCGGGATGGATCCTTTCTAAAAAGTTCTTTCTTTAAGTAGTGAAGTTCTGAGGCATTCATAAAGTTATGTCATTAAGATTTCATTCGACCCGTCACGTAAGATTTGAATAAGACCTTATCGTTTTCGATTTCGATCACCTAATCAATTCTGATAAATAAAAATCATTGAATACTCACAGAAAAGTAGAATGATTATAAAAAGAGAACGTCCTTCGAAGATGAGCGTCCTTCGCATCGTGCTCCCTTTATTCGATAGACTGAAATAGTAAGTCATTGTTGCATCATTCGTCAAAGTACTAAATGGGAGATGTCGTTTTAGCATTTAGCATCTTTTATTGAACGATTGTTTTCCATTTTTTGCGTTGAGCTCACGTTGAGGACGAATTAAGAAACACGACGGCACAAAGTACACAATGATAGGAATATCTATAAAAATAGATGAATCAATGTATAACAAAATATCTGAGAGCAAGAAAAGACGTCTATGCTTGATTATTATTTGTGTGCCAAAAAATGTAAGGTTTGAAACTTTTTTTGGAATGTAGTTATGTTTCAAAAATCGTCTATTGATATCGCTTAAAAATTTTTCAATTGCACTGCTTCACGCACGAATAGCGATTGACATCGGAAAAAATCTTAGCTTTTATTAGTAAAATGAGAAGCTATTGAATCCATAGCCAGCATCATCTCGCACTATTCAAGTAGATTTCAGCTGCATATTGGTATTCACATAAGCGCTTCATATGATTGTGAAAAATCAGTATTCATTGAAGGAAATAGATTTTCCAGATTTTTTTTATTTTTGCATGAGTATAGAAACAAAATGGTATTGTATTCATTAAGAACTATTCTAACAGAACAGTTAAAAGGCTGAGGGAAATAACTAGACAATCCACATAGTCATGTGAACGAGGAAATATATTTTATTTCATAAATACTTTTAGAATGCGAGTAGATAGCAATAATTCAAGGACTCCTATAAATATCTCTATCGAATAGAAATTTTCGGAGAACAATCGGAGCTTGTTTTCATATTGCTTCTGATGAAAATGCATATGGCATTTATCGAGAATAATAGGTGGGTATATCGGCGCATTTTTCGAGAGTATTATTTACATTTTTAAATGATAATTAGAACGTCACAACATCGAAAATGTATATGTTATCATCACCCAATTAATATGGATAACAATTGCAGCACTTAATTCGTTTCAGAAAATAATGAAACTAGATTTTGAATATTGCCTCTCATATGGAGTCTCGACGATCACTCTATTGCGGGAAAAGGTGGTGGGAGAATAAGGTGAAGGAAGTAGAATCAAGCGGAATGGTGTTGAATGAGATTAATAGGAGCCAGTGATGAGCTCAGATTCTGAGAAAGCCACTTCTGTCAAGCACCGTTTGGTGCAGCGCAAATGAATTTCATCAAACATTTCTTGCAATCAATTTGAACTAACAGCGAATAAAGACCACTCCATTGAACCTGGGAACATATCGAGAGCACCTCCTATAAACTGCATACTGTACGAGCTTATAGGAGCCATTAGAAAGCGACATGGTCATACTGTAAGTATTGACGAGCATAAGCGACGTGGAGAAGGTGCAATAAAGCTGTCACGGCGATTCTTTTAAAGGCAGTTAAGCAGTACGCATTGTATCGAAGCTTCTTATCATGTGGTCCACCCTAGAGAGTGTGACTCATCATAGAGGCCTTTTTTCGTATGACGCGAGTGGTCCGCCATAAATATACTCATGAAACGAAAGCAAAAGTAAACAATTTAAGATTGACAGTGGTTCAATTATACTAAGATTTTGCTGCTTCCCATTAGAAAATATTGTGGGGAGTGTTTTTGCGACATCCAATAATACGAAATTGCAGAAAGAGTAGACGCTTGTGAAAATACTTGAAATGCCGCATCAAGATACTTATGATAATCCATTAAAACCCTTAAAAAACACCTTGCAATTAATCACAAGCTGGCCAATTGTCGAGGTGAATGAAGTGTGAGGCATCCATACATTTCTGTGTTCATGGCATCCATGCATCATTTGAGTCAACCCGGATTGTTTTTCGGACATCCTGAATTCGCAGTCCTATTGTTTGGTTATCCAGAAAAAAAGTTCTGGCTTGACCTTTGAAATATGTGTAGAAATACTTCAGATAATAGACTCCAGCTGGAAATGATTGCACAATGGCTCTTATATAAAAACTCATGCTATAAAAAGTCAAAGCTGCTGATCGAGTTCTTCCAGCAATATGTCACGTCCAGCATACGCATTGATTACTTTTTCGTTATTCACATCAAAACGCTATTAAAGTGATGTCGAAACTAGCATACAGAAAGGAGTCTCTTGGATGAGGGCTTCTGCGGAAGAAGATGGAGAGACATCATGTTCACGAGGAGGTAGGGAAGCATTTGCTCTTTGCAGGAGTGAGGAAGTCCGGAATTGAGATGGATTAGTAATTTTTAAGAGCTGCACTTTTGATGTCTCACTTGGTGTCAGATAATCCCCCGTAAGGACGGGGGTTTTCGAGCACGGAGGCACGGAAACCTTTGTGACATGGCCTTCGTAATCAAAAGTTTGCTGAGCATCTCTGTTAGAGAGCCTTCATGTGTGGTGAGAGAAAATTACCGTGGAATCCAGCACTAGTCAAAATGTAGTTTTAAAAAAATGTAATCAAACCTTTCCGGCAATTGGTCCAACTTTAAATAAGAGAGCCTGTTCAGCAGGTTTCAAGTGCCTTTTGAACATTCTTAGTTCCAAAATATTTGTTATTCTCGAAACTGTCTAAATATATGAACGGATTTCAAAACACCCGAAAGGACCGCATAAGCGGTCTTCACGTTTATTGTTGAGTTACTCGAATAGAGCATTAAATTCAGACGCTGTTGAAAGTCTCTTAGAATTAATTTCATGCAAGAAGTAAGGATCAGCTCGCGGCCTTTTTCCTTTAAAAGTAAAGGAATAACTGTTGCTTTCAGAGGCATATTCACTTAATTCCGATCTTTGATAGGTGCATAATGGTGGTTTGAGTGTATCTGCATCACTTGACAAATATCTCTACTACGTAATGGGTAAATGTTATCACACGTTGCCGGCATGTAGAGTATGACTTCATTATCTAGTGAAACTCTTTCTAAATGACCAATCGGATGACTGATTTGCGCTCATTTTGCAGCTTCAAATTGATAAACGACACTTGAGGGTATTCAATCTCAATATGAAATAGTAAACACATAGTCATATCAAGACTTCGATAAGCGATCACCAAACATTATTAGATGGCATTTGCTCTTTTTTTTTGCATCGAACGGCACAGTTTGTTAGCAAACATTAAAAATCAATCGCCACACCCATATAGGCTTTTTGTGTACGTTTATTGAGGTGCGCTGCCCATATTTGAAAGTGCTTCCCTTTGCGTTTGCATATTTGCATTACCAAAGCACATTACGGTAGAGTACCACATTCGTTCCAGTCACCAGGATTTACTTAAATGTCTGTCTGGTAGGCTGAGATCGAAACTCTATTAGGCTCTTAAGGGAAGCCAACTCGGTCTGAACCTCTATTTTAATATGATTAGAATGTGTCAAGAACATAAGCAATCAATTTAACCAATTTAACACATTTCCTTCACTTTATTAAAAGACCTTATGAAAATTGAGGAAGATTTACGACGACAGATACGAATATACCAGCGACTGAATGAACCTCTCTTCCAAATGGAGATGATAGCATAAGAGTCAGCGCAGTCCAAATACGAGACTGCAACACTCTCGAAGCGATATCAAACGTCAACGTTTGAATTTAACGCATCGAACAAAACCAGCTTTGCAATTTTTGAGTTCTTCACCTTTTTTCAGTTAATTAGGGCAAATCGTTGCAAAATTTTTTACCCATAATTGTAAAAATATGGGTAAGAAGTTTATGCTGTTCTGGTTAGCACGCTTAATAGCTTAGAGACTGATTAAATATATTGTTCGATTAATTTAACAACAAAGTTTGCCATCTTGCTCCTTTTAAAGCTAAGGAGATTGAAATGATTGGCAAAATGGAGGTGGGAAGTGAAGAAGATATGACGTAAAGCTAAGTCCAAACAGAAAATGAAGACCGTAGCATGATTTTCAAGGTCCTTGGCGAAAAAAAGGATACTAAACGAACAAAAACACCTTTGTGTTCCCGATAATCCAACGTGCAGCACAGATTCTTCAACCTTTAGCTATTCACACACACAAACAGAATGATCGTGCGCGCGTGTGTGGGCTAGCGGGTAACGCGTCCGACTTCTAGTCGAGGCGTCGCAGGTTCGGACCCCTGCAGGAACGGCGAGTTTTGTAAGATTTGTGCCATTCTGAGGTCGGTTTCAGATAAATTCTCCTGCGCCCTCCGAAATTGCATAGTAAGTGGGGCGCATGGATGGGTGTACTGAATGTATGAAATAGCTCCCAGGTTCGAACCCCTGCAGAGATGGCGAGTTTTGTAGGATTTGTGCCATTCTGAGGTCGGTTTCAAATAAATTCTCCTACGCCCTCCGAAATCGCATAGTAAGTGGGGTTCACGGATGGGTGTATTGAATGTATGAAATAGCTTCCAGGTTCGAACCCCTGCAGAGATGGCGAGTTTTGTAAGATTTGTGCCATTCTGAGGTCGGTTTCAAATAAATTCTCCTACGCCCTCAGAAAGTGCATAGTAAGAGGGGCTCATGGATGGGTTGTATTGAATGTATGAAATAGCTCCCAGGTTCGAACCTCTGCAGAGATGGCGAGTTTTGTAAGGTTTGTGTCATTCTCAGGTCGATTTGAAATAAATTCTCCTACGCCCTCCGAAATTGCTTAATAAGTGGGGCTCATGGATGGGTTGTATTGAATCTGTCAAATAGTACCCAGGTTCCACCTCTTCTATCGCCTAATGGATGGTTAATAATAATAACATATATCGATTAATAAAAGAATTAGCCGGAAAATGCACAGATAGCGGTCCAAAATATGTGACGTAATAATTTACGTATTATATATATATATATATATATATATATATATATATATATATATATGAATATCTTAAAATAAGAGGATACGTGGAACTACAATAATCTCTTAAAAGGGAGAGTTGCTATGAACAGGAACATTTCGCGCTGTGCGTTAATATTACAGAGGTGGCTGTTGTGTGGTTTAATTTGCAACTTTCTAATGCAATTGATATTTGTTCAGTGGCTAAACAGATGCTTACGAATGAATATGAGTTGATCTATTGACCCCTACTACTGCTCATCGTATATCTCCTCTCCACTCCCCCCACCACTCCTAAGGGGAACATATCGTGTGGAGTGCGTGTTTTTATTTATCAGCTCGTTGCGTTTTCTTGTATTTAGTGTAGTATAAGCTCACATTTTAATTTTCGCTACTGTATATGAACACTGGACCAAGTATGATAGGTTTGCTTTATTCATAGAAAATTTATTTAAATAAAAATAAGGAATGCAGCGGAATGGACCGATTACAACAAACAATGACGAGGGCTGAGGGAAGAGGGAAGGAGGGGGAAGGGTGTTATTTAAGGAACCAGTGCTCTACAACACCAGCCACAAAAAAAATTGTACATGCTGTAGCTGCAATATACATGAGGATTGTCGCTATCGCATATACCCATAAAGGAATCTTCATTCGTTTTCCTCTTCCTGTAAGAGTTGAAAGAAAATTTGTTCTTGCTATCATTTCAGGCAATGGAAACTTGACTTTCTCCTAGATGTCTATAGTTGGCACTACACCATATTTGCTAAAGATGAGAAGTGGTGAGTTGTTAGGGCAAATATATACGAAATATTGCATAAATTTTTCTCATCTCATACGTTTTCGGTAAACTTACCGCTGGAAATCTTTCTTCGGCTAATTTTTAATCGATATTTCAGCTTGCATTTGTTTAGGCTAGAATTATCCTTATTCATTTGCTGTGCGTTAAACATTTGTGCATAAAAGGGCAACAGCGATTACCGAAAATAAATACAATTTGAAAATAAGTGAATAAAGTATAGCCTCACTTCTTTTCGATGTACGCTTCTTTCCTCCTTCACTATTTTCTGAAGTGTCGCTACTTAGCTAAAAATGTACCTCTTGAATTAATCGAATTTTAACATATATATATATATATATATATATATATATATATATATATATATATATATATATATATATATATATATATATATATATATTTGTGCGGTAATATTTGCTGCCGTATATTGATGAATGTCGGATGTTATGAGATATATCTGCTTCATTCTTTTCATCAACATCTAGATAGGCCTTCACTTTCGAAATTACCCATTACATCCCTTCCTCCCATTTCCTTCCTTCCTTCCGCCCCGTTTCTTCTATTCCGTTCCTATTATTCCTCGCGTTTTGAGGATTCCTCCGGTATAATTTCTTCGGAATTTCTTTCATATTTATTATGTAGCAATTGAACCTTAATTTGTGATAGTGGATAGCGACTTGTTATGTCAGTTAGTTTGCCTTAGGATTATAAAGATTTGTCTCACCAAACGCTAACAGTGGTTATAGGATATTCACTGCTTTCGTTTCCTCTTCAAAAACATTGAGCCATAAGCTTAGAGCAATGGCAATCTTGTTCTTTGAAGAAAGCCTTACCAATCATCGAAAATTTCTAAATCCCAAGCATTAGTAAAAGCTTTGAGTATGCAAAATCCTGACTAAATTTGCCCATGTACAATTTCCATTTCATTTCTCATTTATGGTTCGATTCAAAATTCGCATAGAAATGATGACTTGAAAGTTTTGCAGTGATTAACGATGCGTTACTTCCACTAGATGGTAATCAAAATAATTGTTCAAGGCTAAAAACAGAATTAGTTGAATTTAATAATGCTGCTATTTACTATTAAAGAGTTCGTACTTCACTCTTTGTTTTTTTTGACTTTTTCGTTATTTTTTTCGGCTGGCTGAGATCACCTGAAAGGTAATAAACAATTTTATGACGGTATAGGTAACGCTTTGATGGAGCCAGCGAAATAGAAATCGAGATTTTCAGAGTCGAAATGTTTCTATATGCTGGTTAACTCACATTTGCCTTATAGTTTTACCCCAACATGCTAATGAAAATTAATTATTTATTTTTCAAAGTTTTTACTTCATTTTTTAGATATACAGATGAGGTGATTGACAGATGGCTATTGGTCGAGTGCTGAATAGCGCAGATCTGAGCTAGTTAGCAAATAGAAAAAACTCATTCGCACAGAATTTATTTGTGCCAGCTGTCTTAATTTCACCTCTATCATCAGCTACCCATACCATTGGAAGCAAGTGAAATTTTTCAATATGAGAATGAAGTTTCTTCAGAGTTTCCATGAATATTTCGTATTTTAAATAAATAAATAAATAAATAAATTTATACTATGAAATTGTACCGTTATTGAGCGCTTACCTGGTACATATTGTGCATCACCGAAATCACCAACTGCCTCATAGTTATCTTGTACATCCTTTTGTTCATCCACAAAAGGTGGTGGTAGCGGCGGGGGTTGCAAATTATCTGATGAAGCGACTTGATGCGATCCAAGTCCAGGTGTATTATCCAAGGGTGCGAAGGGTTCATACGCTTGTGACATTTTGTCGTTATCTAGAGATGAACCACATTTAGAATGTATTTGTAATATTTTTCCCTTATATCATTTAATGCCCTATTGGCATTTGAATTAAACTCTCACCATCAAATATTGGTGAATTTTCAACTGTAACGCGATGCTCAATTAAGTGCTCCCTGAAAAGGTAGACAGATACTTTTGATCGAAATAACACTAAAGCAATCATTTGGCTCACCGATAGCAGTCGAATGATTCGAATGACCTCTACATAAAGCAGCGAATACTAAAAATGAAGTGCTCTTTGAGCACCACGGTCACGTCTAAATCAGAACGAAAATTTGAATAAGGAGATCTTAGATCTGAATATTGAAAATCGTCAAATTCTTTGCACAAATTGAATAACGAATTTTTGAGAAAGCAGTGGAAGATTATCAGTATTTGTTTTGTTACTAGCATACATCACACTATACTTATGACTTCTAACGAAAAGTTTCTTTTCTGCTGGTGAGTTTTTTGATATTATAAAAAATATTTTATCAAACAATGTTAATGCAGAAAAGTTAATCTTGATCGTCTATTTCTAATGACTCTCATCTTTCTACTTAGTGTTTTAAAAGTAGTGGACAGATATGCACTCACATATACGTGCATCAAAGTATGTATTATAGCTGCAAATGAAGATGAACTGAAAGAAATCGAAATGGAGGGTTCATTCCAGTATGGTCACTATGCAAATTTTCATCGGCATATTATATGATCTTCGATTGTTATGACTGCTAAATATTGTTTATAAATTGCACATGACATGCCCTCCACTGTTCCAATTTCATTCGCTTCGATCTTAGTGCATCCAATCGATTGATATATATAGACTGACCTTGGCAGTAATTTTAATCACCTTATGATCTTCCATAATGTGACGTTGTAAATTTGCTTTCACAAAGATTGATCACTGTAACGTATCATTATTTTTTGTTCCCTCATTCGGGCCGGTTGTTATAGTACTGTATGTTGGTGCTCGCTTGCTCGCTGATTTAGTCTTTAATTCTCCATCGGTTGTGTGTGGCCGGTTGGTCGTCAACGGTTAGCCGATAATTGATGTTCTTCGTCGCTTGGTCTAATAGTAAGTATTATTGTGTGTGCGCAGGGGATAGAAAGCATCTCTTTCAGCCGTTGAATGATTATGCTCGTTAGTACGTTGTAGCTATGATTGTCATCCTAACCAGCATCCATGTCGAAAAGACTAGTGTTTTGTCGAGTAAGCTTTGGTCGTGATAAGAAACGAGGCGAGAGTACAAAACTTGGCTTGAAAGAAAGAAGCCTGGCTCCAAACTGTAGGTCTTTCGATGAGCGCAGATCGAGTACCTCTTAAGTAGTTGTAGAAGCTGGTTGCTGAAACGGTAGTGCAAGTTTCAAAAAACATTTTCAAGTATTCTAAATTTGCCAATTTTCAGCAGCATTTCGATGTTCAGGTTTCATTTCTTGAGCTATGATCAACTATTGCTCACATGATATTGTTTACTCAGAACTAAACAGGCTAACGTGTATGCAATCATAAATGATGGGTGATGAATCGCGTAGCAGCCATTTTTCATCCCTTCACCTATCTCCCTCTGAAAATTGGAAGAAGAATTCTAGAGATTTTATCAAAGAAGAAAAAACATTTTCCCCACTATTCTCAAAGAGACATGAGGGTTTATCTTTGAAAGTGTAGCTTTGATTAACAACTAGCTACCGTAAGAACTGTACGAATTCCGTTGTAGTTAGAGATATCAGACATCGAGACATGAAGTTTATTAACTCACTGCTGCTTACCGCACGTGCTCTTTCATCTCTAAAGGGAATATCAACATCTCGTCTGGAACGAGTGTTTCCAACGGCGACTTCTCAAAA
This sequence comes from Baylisascaris procyonis, assembly GCA_037389465.1. NCBI lineage: Eukaryota > Metazoa > Nematoda > Chromadorea > Rhabditida > Ascarididae > Baylisascaris > Baylisascaris procyonis. The sequence continues at coordinate 843,882 of JAZARR010000247.1, forward strand.
ACTCAGTAGAGGCACTAGTTGTATTTTTGAATTCTATAGTTCCTCGGCAAAGAATCAATTAAAAAATTGAGAAAAAAGGCTATGTTTTATACGGCGCCTAGACGTCGTCCCACACTCCATCCACGGGCTTGATTTCTTCACTCCTCCTCGGTGTTGAATAAAAGGGCAAAAAGATTGACAAAAAGACGACTTGACCGCAATCATCCACCACCGTGATTATTAAAGAAGTATATTGTTGGTGGTCTTGTTGAATGAATTTAAGGGTCATTTCAACGACGTGTGATAAGTTATGCCAAACGCCACATTTAGCATTGCTTTGATATTGATGCTTAACATGCCTCATATCGATGCTTCATCCATTTATGCTGCACTCGGTTTCGACAGTGCACTTCGCACTGCGATCACGTTATCCTTCATCACCTACTGTATTGCTTTCTTTGCTTTTTGTATATTCGCAACTATTGCTTTCGGTGAGTAGATACCTATACGCCTTATTTTGAATTATTACAATTATACATATATATATATACATATATATATATATATATATATATATATATATTGAATTATATATATATATATATATATATATATATATATATATATATATATATATTCTAAAGGTATATATATACTTTTGATTTTAGTAATGCATCACATTTGAACTATGTTAGCTGCTTCGTGCTTGGTTGTATTTAAGCGGAATCGTGAGGGTTCTATATTTGGCAATCCGCAGAAAGAGGGCTTGTATATGAAGCAGGGATAGAGGAGGAGGGACGATCTCATATTTTAGCGCTCCTGTTTCTTTTTTTTCATTTTAACATGTTTTTCTCCCTATATCTATAAATTACTTGTTCACATGATGAAGCACTTGATTAATTAGCATAAGTGTTACATATTGTCGTGAGGAGTTTCTAGATTTTTGTGTTAGGGCATACGCTATTTCCATATATATATATATATATATATATATATATATATATATATATATATATATATATATATATATATATATGTATATTTATATATATTACTTTACTTATTTCAGTGAGTTTTATAATGCGCGTTGAAAAATTGAGGAACGAAGATGAAGCGAAAGCGAAAAATTCTCTGTTGTTGATGAGGGCAATTCGAGGTGATATGATCGAACTGAAAAACCAAAAGTTGGTTATTTGAGGTCAAGTCAAGTTCGTTCTCTTTGGGTTGGCCAAAGTGGAGGGTTGTTGAAACAACTTTCTTCTCTCTTCCTATTTTCTCTGCCTAGTTCCACCTCAGCGATTCAGGGTTAACCACCCTTAATCGGGGAACAACGAGAGCGACAACCTTATTGAAGGCGGTCACGTGCACCTGTTATTTCATGTTACTGAGGTGCATATATTACTCCCTATGTTTAGTTGCGTGTATTTCATTATCATGCTTCGCCACAAGGCACTTGGTTACAGGAGCATGGAAGTAGTACTTGCTGCAAAACCGAGTATATCTTTTCCCTCAGTAAGCCTGGTTTCTTGTCTCATTGGAACTTTGAAAACGAGCCCAGTCTCCAAAAGTTTACAGTTCGTTACCTAATATTCTTAGCGATTTATTGCAGTAATACCCATGTAATATCATCCTCGCGCATTATACTAATTGTAAATTGCTAATAATTGTGATTTTTTATCTTTCAACAAATAGCTTAAAGTTGTTCATCTGCTATAATAAAGTATAATTTGGAGGTTCAATGAGGAGCGTAATCGTGAAGAAGCGGCCGTTGCGGCACAAAGTGCTCAACGATTGCAATCGACAACAGAAGAGCCAAAAAATCTCTCGAGAGAACGTAGAACTTTGAAAGGAATTCAGGATGTGATACGGAAATTTCCACGAGAATCTGAACGTCGCGAATTGACGAAACCTCAACACGAGAAGAAAATAGCATTACAACAACGTCAACAGCATCCAGAAATACGTTCGTTGTCACCTGACCTGAAAACATCTCAAGAGCGCACAGGTAGTGATGTTCATCCAGCAAGATCGAGAAATGGATCTGCTCGGGCGGGAGAAGTTCGGAAACCATCTTCTCAAGGATCTATCAAACCAACATTGGTTGTGCAAGCAACACAATCTTTGGATAGCACTCGTTCAACACAACGTTCGCTTATTCAATCAGTACAAAAGAAGTCCTCAACAGTACCTGGTGTTATACGTACCGGTGCATCCATCATTAAGCCGCCCAAAATGAAGACCTCTCGAAAACCTCGAAAACGTATAGGAAAAGCTAAAAAACACAAGAAAATCGGCAAAAATCCAACAGTAATATTTTAATATATTTGCATCAATGAAAGTATGCTAATAATTTGCATATTTATGTAATTACCTCGATAATTGCGATATTATGTCATCAACTAGGGAGTTCTCTGGTTTTTATTCATAAATGAACTATGATTTACTCGTTAAAAGGAATATATAGGAAAAAATAATATGCAAATTATTGGTGTTATATTTTCAGTAAAGTTTTTCAGAGGACTTAAAAAAATCAACTTAAAGTAATATGCCTAGTTAAATATCCGTTCCCATCGCAACACTTGTCATTGCTATACATCCTGCGCGTTTTTATGGAAATTCCCTCTAGTACATGTAAATGATTCACTTTGATATGATGTAAAGTTTAATATATAGTTTTGATTTCGATTGATACGGTAAGCGCGCGTGCAGTTGTTATCACGGAGACAGTTGAATAAATGGCATAAATAGGCCGGCTATATTTCCTATGCATTGGAATTAGAAAAAAAGGGAAACTTATAAAAGTAAAAAATAAACTTATAAAAATTTAAACTATTTCAGTTGTTTTTTCTCACTAATTTTTCTTCTCACATATCAAATTGCAACTGTTGTTGTGTTTGTTTCTCTAATATTGTTTTTCTAATATTTCTTAGATGCTTTTTTCACTGGAAATAACTAGCAATAGAAATGCGCTCAAATTTACTCATTACCGTTTGCATAGCGCCAAAATTTTCTTCATATTATTTCTATAGACCATATTGCAAAGCAATTTGCTTTTAATGTTTCCATTTTTTAATGAAATAATTGGAAAATGGAAATATGTTAGCAAAAGTTTTGTTGAAACGATAATAAGGCTAATATGAGCTTCAAAGATGGATTCTACTTCAGATCGCTACCGAAAAAACTGACAAAACAATTCGAAGTACAGTAAAGACGATCGCTCCACCTATGCAACAAGTTCGAACATCAGCTCCCGTATCACATTCACCTCTCTCCATACAGAAGACAATGACCTCGATGCAACTTCCGGTGCAGAATACGATGCGTTCCATAGCTCCACAACTTCCGGTGCAAAATACGATGCGTTCGATTGCTCCACAACTTCCGGTGCAAAATACGATGCGTTCGATTGCTCCACAGCTGGCATTAATCCAGAAACCAACTCATTCCAAAGCTTCTTTACCATCGCTACCTGTACAAAACGCAACAACATATCAAGCACTTCCGGCACGACTTTCTGTACAAAGAACGACGATACGTTCCGGTGCTCCTCAACCACCTTCATTGCAACAAAGACCAATGCGTTCGGCTGTTTCAACTCAGTTATCTGCGCAGAAAACCTTAATCCCGGCAGCGCCCACTCAATTATCACTACGAAAGACAACTTATCCGACTGATTCCTGTCGCTTACCTCTTGAAGACAGTTCTTGTCGCTTACCTGTTCAAGGCATTGTAAGTTCGATTTTGTTTGCGTCTTTATCTATGCTAAAGAATATGAATATAAAATATGGAATGAGGCATATTTTCTTTCTAGTTTCTTTCTCCTACCTCGTATTTTTTGGTAATATAGTAATTAGTAACTAATAGTAAGTAGTAATTAAAGATGTTGTGAAGTTTGTGACAAAAAAATGCTGTGACATCGTACACGATCGAAAAAATCAACGTTTAGACTCTCCTATAGTGAAATATTATGGAATTAAGTTATTATATTTACGATTTTTCACTTCTTCATTACATAATACGCAGTCACTAACCGATTCATTATGGAAAAAATTTTGTGATATAAATGAATAGCATCGTTTCATTTAGAAGTCGTAATTTTAGAGGTCATTCAGCTGAATTATCACAAATTTTTGTGATGTTTCTTAATCCAATTGCATTGTATTATCTCAATTTATCAGCTAAACGCTAATCACTTAACAAAATATCGGTGTTCTATTCCTTGAGTTATTTATGAAAGTGATTGAAATTGATATGAGAAAATTTCCTCTTAATAGAAATCATTGAGCTTCATTGTTGTTCACATGCATTTTTTCCTTTCCTTCTCATCCTCCACCTATACACTTCTTGTGAATAAAATGGAGAAAAACTTTTAATTCTAGCTGTAATTCGTTGCATAAGATAAGATGGTTGCATAAATAGTAAATTTTTACGTTTGTCTATATCGTTTTCAATTTTTATTTGCATCATTTCCATTGTTTACTCTTGAATGCTTTGCAATTTTTAATCAGCTCAATAATAAAGCATTTTCTTCTCATAATTTAAAGGAAGTAGGTTGTGTATTAATAATGCTGTTGATTTATACGTTTATTTAAGCGTGAACTAACTAGAAATGAGTTATAGATATATTTTTCTTTATAAAGTTACAGTTGTTATTATAGTTAGTAATAACGTACATTTCTAATAATAACAATTTTAGGAACAAACAAGTGCTGTGGATGAGAAAGAAAAAGCGGATGAATTAAGTGTTGCGGTGAGAAAATTGCTAGTCATTAATAGAATGGCCGAGAGCAATATAACTGAAATCAAAGAATGGAATTAAGAAATTTATGTTAGCTTAAAGACGAAAATATTCCTCATTTGCCAGATGTATTGAAATCGTAGCAGTTGAACTATTTTCATTAGACTAATTTCACTGCTGCTCTCTGCGATTCCAAGTCATCATTACATACTAATTTCCTTTTAATGTCTTTCATATTTTCCAAGAAACTATGCAAATTATAAGAGGACTTAAGAAAAGAGAGATATAATTCTTGAAGTTCCTACTTATATTAACCAGGCTATCATTTGTACTGAAGTTTTAAATCCAGAATTCGAAAGCCCAGAATTTTATGAATAAATATTAATTGAGTTCATTAATATGTTAAAGCGCTTTGGCAAAAAAATATCTTTTGACGTATAAATAGGAGTGTTTATAGACATGAAAATATATGGGAAGAGCTAGAAGTTGGAAGAAATGAAGATGGAAATATACACGAACAATTAGATAGCTAAATATGAACTGACTGCGAAAATAATTGACATTAAATTTTCTCTAAAAATTTGCCAATCTTTCAATAATTTGCAGTTTTTTTATTCAGTTTGGATATATATTTTTGCAGCGAACGCAACGCGATCAATACGAGGATAATTCGATGTTGACCTTCTCTGATACTTCGGAGAAGGTAATTCCACCATCATCGACCATTTTACAAACTTCCTCCACCATCAAATCATTGGGACAACACAGAGAGAGGGTAACGTTTGAACATTTACATCTTTTCTTTTATTATCGGTTGCTAATCGCAGTTTGCATTATACCATAGGTAAAATATTTGGTTTTATTTGCAAATGTGATAAAATATTTCTAATATGGCAGGTAATATGGTATATGAGCCTCGCTGGGATCAGATAGGAAAACCGCAGAAGTTATTTGATTGTTTCGAAGATTGTTGGATAATGCTCGAGCATATGTTCGCTTCCGGTAAAGTAGAACACAGCGTGGTACCAGAAATGCTTATTTCTCCTCCATTTTGCTCTTTAGTTGCGTTTAGCACCTGAGAGATTAATTTTGCGCCGTTATTTGTAAGATGTGATGGTTATGTCAACTGAGGTCTTTTAAGGGAGGGCGCTATCTCTTAGGAAAATGTTCATTACAATCGGTTTTTAGATTGTATCTTCTATGTTTTTATTGTTAAGTCTTTTTGTGAGTTTTTAACTACTTTGATTTAGGTCAATGGGCAAAAATCACCTTTTTACATCTTTGAAATATCAGTTTAAAAATTTTTTTTTCAAAACTGACACTCAAGTTTTCCCACATTTTATTTTTGAATTCTTCGCAGGCCAATTATATAATCTAAAAAATGTCGGTAATTCAGGCGTTAATTGAATATTCATTTGCTTTCAATAATAGTTCAAACGTTCTAGTGCAGAAAAATACCGCACACTTTTATGGATCACCATAAAATCACCATATGGATCACCGTACTTATAGCAAGATGAATACAGTAAATGGCGTTCACCTATTCCATATAATAATCAGATCACCATCTATAGAGGAATAAAATTTCAATTATCATTATAAATTGTTTCTCAGCGGGTTGCATCAAAACGTTCTCGATTGCCAATTCCACATGGACGAAGCTCCCAGAAGACAGTATCGATGCAATCGCGACTCTCTTCTTCAAGACATGGTCTCGGCTCTCAAAAGACTTTTTCAAGGCCTTTATCAGGAAGATATGGTCTTGCCTCTCAGAAGACGCTTTCGAGACCTCTATCAGGAAGGTATGGTCTCGCCTCTCAGAAGGCGGCTTCAAGACGATCTCGACTGTTGTCGTTGAAACGCGGCGTTAGTTCACAGAAGACGACTTCTCGATCTCATCTATCATCAATGACACGTCCACTCAGCTCACAGAAAACGGCTTCAAGACAGTCACGGCTGGCAGCAATAAAGCGTAGCATTACCTCACAAAAATCGACCTCAAGATGCTCAGGACATGCAACAATAATACGCGCTCATAATGTTCACTCTCAGCAAACACCTACATCACGAATGAGCACCTCGGGAACTCAGCGCCCTACATTAATGACAGCCGAGGTATTGCAGTTCCATTTTTCAGTTCATTTTGAAGTAAAATCTTCGTTTTCCTATAATGGTGTTTATGTAAATGCCGTGAATATTCATGGGTAGAGTTTTTCTATCGAATTTGATGCACTAATACCTTGTTTAATAGCATGTCGCGTTTGGTGTTTATACTATTGGATACAGTCAATCAGCTTGAGTACCTTTTAATATCATTAGGAAGGAAGCATCTTTTCTTCAGGGTTAATAAGTTTGATTAGCTGTCACGTTCATATATACTTTTTTAGGAGGCACCGACACAATTAGAGGTAAGAAGTGTTCCTCGGAAACAGAAGAAACCAAAGGACCAAGACACAGACGGCATCAACTCTAGTTTATCTTTTATTTAATGTGAAGACTTTCGCACAATAAAGTGAGCATTTCCATCGTCATTTCTTGGATCACATAAATCCATGACTAGAACCCCTGCTTTAGTGCCGTAAAAGAATGCAAAACTCCAGTCGAAAATAAGCTGCACCTTAATAGCGATCCACTTTGAAGTGATATGTGCTCAATTATATTAAATGAAACTCCTCGGTTTTATGGGTTTTATGAAAGATCGGGAATGTCTGAGATAAGGAGGGAGAAATAAAAGCCCAACGCTGATTATTTTTATACACAACCAACTATGTACATATACTGTACTTACCTGTATTTACCTGTTCGTAAATCCTAGCTGATAATGTCTGTCTAGCTTATGCCGTGTTCGCTGTTATATGTGGTTGCCGATTCGTGGTTGAGCGTTGTGATTAGCAAGTAATTGCATAGTTAAATTTTGTCATTATTCTATATTTGGAAAGTGATGTTTCCTTTAAATGTAGGTACATTTCAATTTGTTCTGTGCACTGAGTATGTTATCGGAGGTTCCATTATGAAGTCTCTCGTCGCAGACTTTTTTTTTTTGCAATGGTTTTATATGTGCATCCTCATTTGTCTTTTCTTTACGTTGTTGTTTTTCTCTCTTTTTTTCGTCGATTCGATTGCCAATGTCATTGATCATTTCTCCTTTTTTCATTCAAGCTTTTTTCTTCATTTTTGGAAGTTCGAGATTTGGCATTTCCGAGGTTCGAGGTCTGCAATCATGTCGAAGTTTAAAAACCCGGTGTTATCACTTGGGAGCTTTTCAAAATCCGCGTAGTTTCGAGGCTTAGTTGGAAACGGAGAGATTTCAAGTGTTCGCAAAATTTCAGAACCAACCTTTCTGGGAAAATATGAAGCGATCCTGTCACGATGAGCATAAGGAAGTTCATGCTATCCAGAACTAGTATTTCCGAGGTGAGAGGATCTTTCTGAGTTATAGGACGTCTAATATATATGGAAATCATAAATAGAAAATAACAGAAACTTTAGAAGGGTTCATGCAGTAAAGAAAGGATGTATTGTAAGATTTAGTTGAGCTGACACTTAAGTCGAATAAATCGATGAGAATAATTATAGAATTGCATTCTTCAAGTTTACACTTGAGGGGTGTGGTGATGGTTGAGTTCAGAGATCGACCTCGAGTCTTAGGCAAATGCGTCGCGTCGTTCTCCACTTTCCGCAATGACGCGTCCGTCGATCTGACCGGATTGCTGTGGGGGAGAGGCGTGGCGTATGAGGCATTGCGTCGCGTCGCGTCACATCGCAGCCAGCCTCATTTTTGCAGTATTCACATACATTCGTTTGTTGTCGTATTTTGCGCTAATCATTTTGCTTAGTAGATGGTATTTTTTATAGAATGTTTAAATATTTTTAATATTTCTGATGTTTAAAGGATTATATACCCGTATAAAATATATCCTAAATTATTGTTAAGATGGATAAAATAATTCGTTATGAAATGAATGGATTATTTTCGATGTTATTGGAAGGATTGCGAGACTTTTATCGCAAACTGCAAATGGTTCAGCTTATTTAAGGCATTAAAGAATTCATCGCCTAATCAAACGAGCGATCTTTTCGTTGTCTGATCTTTATTAGCAGGGCGATCGCAATGAATGTGATACAACTTGAGCGAACTTTGCTGATCTTAGTATTCCTTAGTATTATTATCAATGTTATCACTGCTGATATCATTATCACTACTGTCGATGAGTTTCAAAAAATAGTTATGGTAGCAATGATATTTTAACCACTATCTAGAGGATTTTAAATCGAACGTTTAAAGCAACCTAATACAGAGAAGATTTGAATAAATCTTAGGTTGCCGGAAATATGAACAGGAATGTAGATACTGGATGCATGTACGATTCTTCGGAAGTTATAACTAGAGAGTTCGCCAATTAAGCTTAAATGTTTCATTACAAATCGTCACAACAAATTTCATTTCGAAGTATGCATGTATATTTCTTTCTGCAGTCTTCATTATTCGATACTTTAGGAATGCTTATTCACTGAATGCCTTATTTCATCTTTTCCAGCTTGATTTTTCAACTTATTCAATTTAGTTCATTATTCAACTTAATTAATCATTTTATAAATCCTCTATGCAAAGAATTTTTGCGTATTTCATATGTATTTAATTCTCGAAATATCCACATCGAATAGCTGCAATACGCATTAGTTTCATCGAATACGCTTTCAAGGCATCCATCATTCAAGCAATATTCTTTCACTATCCATATCATTTTCTTTCTTACAATTTCTCATTTCATTTTATTAAGCGCTATTTCTTAAATTCTTAATTCGAATGAAATGATGAATCTTCTCGGCGGAAATGTTTCTTTTAATGAAAAATAAAAGTGTCGATTTTTTGCATAAGTAATGAGGTTGCAAAAAATTATGCATAGTTGAAATTAACAATCAAGAGTTAAAAATGAATTCGTTGATAGTGGAGGTAATCGCGCATTTGGAGCCGGTTTTATTCGTATGTATGTAAGGGCGCACATAATTGCGAACAGGTGAGCAAATTTGGTCTTTTTTTTTACCTGCAATTCTCTCTTTTGCTAAGCGAATGTTGCACTGGTTGGTTGGGGCATTTCTCCATGAATCGCTCTTTTTTTATGCGTTTTGGGACTTCTAAATACCTTTACCAGTGTCTAATGTCATCTATTATGCAGATTCAAAAGTAAAGAGATCGGAAAAACGAACATTCTTTAAATGCGGGCAGAAAAATTTGGTGGATAGCGAAAAAATAAGCTGTAAATTATTTGGACTTAAATATTCTAAAGTTAGCTAGCATTTTCCATTGCGATAGTGATAAACGATTATCTACGCTCTAGTTAATAGCAGATTTTGGCAATTTGACTTACTGATCGAAAAATATCATTGATACGTTGTTGTGCATTTCTGCTTCTTATGCGTATTCATCACGAGAAAGTTAGCAGCTTATCAATTCTTTTATCGACTCATTTTGATCGATCTTTCGTTATTCCTAAATATTCGTTTATTCTCGATTTTTTTTTTTGCTCCACTTATAGATAGCCACCAGCTAAGGCGTTGATTTCACTGATGAGACGATGTTTTGTCATTTCTGCTGCATTCTGCATCATGTGCGGCATAACGGACATTCTTTTATGCCATAGCATTTATTATGGAGGCAGATTTTGCGCTATTTTTGTCTGCTTTATGCTGGATTCTCTTTCCGTAGAAAGCTTGCTTTCCTCTATCGTCCTCTTACTGTAGCAGAATTACATTCTTAGATTGATGGGTGTTTCGTTTCTAGAGTTTATTGTCTATCTTAATTTTATATAGCCAATGAATAGTCACTTTCACTGAATTATTTCATCGTGTATCATTGAGACAACTGTTGAATAATTTAAAGACTACTTAATTCACTAGGTGTTTCTTGAATCATGAATAACCTAGAATTATATCGATGAATTTGTAGAATGGCTGTAAAATTGATGATCAGAAATGGATGATATCAATTGTATATAACAACGTAGAGGGCGCTTTTAAAAAATACAGTTATATTCGAATTGAAAGATGTCGTGATATTCATTGAAATATGGTATTGAAATATCGTTGATGGCAGAAATGTTGCTATACATCATGTTGTTGATAGTCATCGATGAATCTACAATAGCCATTTGTGAATTAAAAGGAAACATTTTTTTTGTATATATGTAGACATAACGTTCGTTATTCATAAACGTTCAAACGAACTAATGTCATGAACATGATCCATATGCTGTGATTCAATATTGCTGTTATATTCATTTTTTTCCCCTTATAAAGGTGTTTCTAGGAAAATTCGATTATTTAGAGAGTAGAAAGGTTTTTTCCTCATATCTGAAAGGTTTCAATAATGATGAAAGAAAGATCTGAGTTGGATCGTTTTGTCGAGTTTTAATCCACAACTGTAAGGAACCAATTAGACCTGATCTTTACCCGCATTCCGAGTAGGTTAACATCGGACATAAGACCAGAATTTATTTAAATCGTCTCCATATTATCGCTGGTTGAACTCAATTCCAGTCTTAAACTTTTTAAAAACCAGATTAAGAATAATGCATTCTGGCCAAAACCGATGAATGGATGAAATAGTTGCTGCATGTTTATATTAACCGATTTTACAAAAAAATTAAAATATGGCTATACGCTTGATTGATGCATAGCGCAGTTTGCAAATTCTTTGTTAAATTTTATTCTTAATAAATTTGAATATGCATGAGATTGTTGATTTATATGAGATATTCGTTGTGCAGTTCAATCCATTACTATATCTAAATTGAATAGGTGCATGAATATTGAGAGAATACTAAAAGCGATGGCCACAGAAAACCGATATGAGACCAATTTCATAGCAGATATTAGGAAATATGCTCTAGATTTATTGAAGCTAGTCGTATTTTACTTGACGATCAATGTTTGCCAGAAAATTTATCGATAGTAGCTCTCCAAAATTTATGATATGATGCAGTGATGATTGAATGCACGGGGGATGGAGAGATAGGGAGTGGAAAATGCTTTTACTGGTAGTCCAATGATAAAAGAAAGAAATGCGGAACGTGGATGTGTTACTACTGTGTTGACGTGTACGGGTACGTTGCATTCCTTATGTCTATTCTATGAAACGAATATTGATGGCATCGTAATTTGAGGATTAAACAATAAAAGTTAGTCTTAGATAGCATAGTTTAAGAACAAAACTTGTTCATCTGTAAAAAATATTTTCATAAGGGCTTTGCAAGAGAGCAAATTACAAATTTATATTCCATATTTTAGTTCGTAAGGATAGCCCACTTCAGGTACATGAGGTTTTTTCGGCACCTGAGATTCCCTGTCATTTCTTGTTTTCGTTCGGTGTGAAGGTTATTAGTTACAAGGTGATAGTATTGATGGCGGAAGGGCGACGGACATATGGGAAGAGTTTCATAGGGAATCGGCGAAAGAAACGTACACAAAGTGCCGAAACAATTACACAGCAGGATGAATGTGGTTCAGTGAGGTGGCATTATTTTTACGAGTGTGCCTTATGTTGAGGGGGCGATTGCACATCAGTAATGTTGCCTGTTGATGTGCATAGTGTACAGCCTGCACTCGTCGATCCGTTTCGTGCTATCTCGGATATCAGCTAATCTACGCCCATCCAATAGTGTATCCTTATTCCCCTCTTGTTTACTTCACTTCACGCCGTGCTATTATCTGTTGTTTTTTTTTGTGCTGACTAGATTATATTTGATTGCAAGGCATTTTTCTGTAGTTCCACAGTTTGCCCTAGTCCTGTGAATGAATCTGAATCATTATAGTAGATATTTGCTTTTGAACGAAAATACGGTTTCTCAATAATCGTGGTTGTAATTTGTGTCCATCAACACTGCAGTTTCTTGAATTAAATCCTGGGGTTATAAATTTCAGTAGGTCTTTTCTGAGCTTTATAATAGATGTAAAATTGCTCAAAGAAAAGTATATGAGCGATGATAGCGATAACCAGCCGCTTAATGTTAGATCATCAATACTATGGAAAATACCTCTCTTGGATTTTGTATTTTTATCTTCCAAATCATATCAACCTTAAATGATGTTATGACAATCTCGTTTCTCTGAGCAAAAAATTCAGCCTATGTCATTATGTTTCGCATCCAAACTATGCAAATATGCAAATTAATGAGGAACGATTTAGAGCATGATCCAGATGATCCAAGTTATCCCACCTAAGTTCCTTGTTTCTGCTTAGTTTATAATTCCTGATTTCTCATCAACAATTTGACGTTTGTTCATTTATATAGCGCGCTCTTACATATCGGTTATTTTTGCATATTCCGCAATAAAAAAGTTTTATTGAATTAATTCCTATCCATCCAACAAATTCCTTCCTATTCCTTTTTTTCTGAAAATATATTTACCTATAATTAATGCTGGAAATGGTTATGTTACCTCATTTCGATTAGACTTGATTTGAAATGAAAAGTTTAAAAAACATAATGATCGATCCATTTTTTATAATATATTTCTATGTTCCTTATGCCATTGGTGAATTTAAAGACGAATGCTTGTCTCTTCAGTTAATCTTTACGAGATTTTTCTTTGCTGTGAACAATGGAGCTTCCGAACGTTCATTAGTGGGCTATTTGTAAACCTCTCACAATGTGTATTGCTTCTTTAATTTGCTGTTAAAGCGAAATGTTTGCGATAGCCGGCTGATTAGTATTGATGCAGTCTGCTTATTTGAAGCCAGTTTTTCAATAGTTCATTTCATCATGCTTCTATCCGTATTTGTGGCAATACCATTATGCATTTCTCATTTGCAATGACCATATTTTTCACTGAGATGGCTTTATTCTGGATGAGAAATGTTTTCATTATAAAATGAGGTGATTAGGTTCCTAAATAAACCTAAACTAAGCATTTCGAGGAAATATTTCATAATGCCAATGTCGCAATGCGATTATATTTCATTTTCTATATAAAACAATCGAAGAGTGCTTAGATCCTCATAATAAATATGAGCTTATAAAATAATCTGAATTCTTGATTGCAAAATCTATCATCTATCAATTAAATCAAGTTCTCATCAATATATTTGTTGACGTTATTCTTGAACCGATATTTTATTTTATTTGCTAAACATATTCGGAATTCTTTCGCCAATTCTTGAGAAATTCCAAAAAAAAAGAGTTTTCAACTCGAAATAATGATTCATCTTTCAGCTTCTCATTCTATCCTCTTAGCTCTTTTCTAAAGTTGTCCGCCACCTCTTTCAAATCTTATTTATTTATTGAGCGTTTCTGAATGTTCCTTTTTTATGAACTTCAAACCTCTTTTATAAAAAGGTTTTTTCCATTTATTTTTTCCAGTATGGCCATGAATCATTTTTTCTCATCTATTTGTGTGAGTTTCAGCAAAACATTGCTTCATTGTCTGTTGTAGATTGTGATGCTTTTTTGTTTTATGAAAGGAATACGATATTATGTTTTTGTTGCTTCGCTTTACTTCATCATTTCCTCACCGATTAACTCCCATATTTTTTGCTCATATGAGTGATAATTTTTATTAATTAATTTATTTTCTATTTGCTAATTTTTTGATGTTGGCCATCGTTGTTCTAGTTAGGCGGACTTATAAGAGAAAATAGGTCGTCTCTAACTCCGGAGTCGCTCATTACTGATGTATGTCATTGTAATTCACTGAAAAATGAGAGGAATTTTCGAATGAATAAAGTCGAAACACATCTGCAACTGCACGATTCATCTATCAAGAGAGACGACCGAAATATTTTGAGTTTAGAGGCACGCAAGAATGAAATATACAACGAAGAGCCATCACCAAAAGCATTTGCTATGAATTGCTTTTCCTTTGTTGCCACACACACACACACACCTCTTGTTGCCTGCCGTCTTCTGCATTGCCATCTGGAAATGTTTGCTATCATATTCACCAAAGTGATCAACTGTTTCCCGTTCAGAGGGGTTAAAGGGTTCATTTGAGTGGCCTATAGGTAATCATTTTGTTAAATAATGATAAATATTTGCATTAAATCAGGTTTTTTTTTTGTTGATAAGAATGTCTGATTATTAATTAACACTATGCCTTTGCTTTATTCATCGGTGTAGTGGTCTAGTTCAACGAGCGATTAGAAGCCATTGTTTAAATCCAGTTTGCCACTTCTAAATTTATACGGACGGGGAGAGAAAGGGGGTAGGGGAAAGGAGGGGGAAGGTAATGGTTACATTAATAACGAGGCTCATTGAATTTTTCACTTCTAAATTGAAACAACGAGCACTCATGTTTTTATCAAAACAGATTTGAAACTGATAAAATTCAGCTTAGAACATTAGGAATCCTGAAGATTGAGTTGAGGGTTTGATTGCAGTGAAATATTTTTATTATAGAGACAGCTTATCTGTTTTTCATTGTCTAGCCCTTCTACTTAGAATGACTTACAGCAGTGCTATAATGCCACTAATAAATCGTAAATATTTAAAGCTCTGCATATTGGTTTATTATGACTTCAAATCTCACTGCATTATTCTAGCTGCTTGACAAACAAAAAGATTCCTTTATTATGGCCAGATGATCCTTTCCTTGTTGTTATTTTATTCGTTGCTTTTAGGGAACGGGATTATCTCAGATTAGCGTTGCATTGAAAAGTGTCCATAACTTTCGAGTCAGATGCTAGATATAAAGGGGAGCGCGAATATGGAAGGTTGTTACTACGCCATATTCGTCAGACACGTAATATTTCTCGAGCGTATTGATATTGTTGATGTTTATGCGTTATATGTTAGCCAACACAATTTATAGGCATAGTTTGGGTTTGTTGTCGGGTGGTGGAGGCATCGATTAATGGTCTGCGGTGGTATGGACGGCGTTGTCAACGGGGAGTTAAGTTCAGGTATCGAGAATCTCGCATGTGTAAGGTGTCATGATGGATTCGAACTCAACGAACAAATTGTCAACTCATCTGGACAAGTGTGGCATTCAGATTGCTTCGTGTAGGTCTTTCGCATTTTTCTATTCTACTTCAAAATGGCTTCATAAATGATTTTATTTGAGTGAATATTAAATGCAGCTCGCGCTTCTCAGAATCTTTCGATGTGTTCATATCCGTAATTTATATATGCAACTCACGGGTTGTTACTATTCGCCGGTTTTAGCATTTAACTTGAGATTATTTTAGTATATTTTGAAAGTTAAAGATATTTGCAAATGAATAGAGAGATACGTGACAGGCATATTGCATTTGGTAATGTTCCCATTTTGTTTTATGTAAATATTTCCATAAATAAGAAATGTAATGGTGTGAATCTTTTGTTATATAATTTTTTATTATTTTTATATTCAATAATTTTTATTATTGTTGAGTTTTAAAAGAATATAAGCCCATGTCGTTGGCGCCTTATTGTATTGTTCGTTAAAAAGACAAAATACTTGCAATTGTGATAAGTCCTCTAACATCACATATAATCAGATTCTTCCGGAAAATCATTAGAGTTTGCTTTGAAATATTTCTATCAAAATATTTAACTAATTTTTTAAAGTAATTTTCTTTAAGTTTTGAAAAAAATTATTTCTATTCATATTTTTTAGTTGCGCACAATGTTTCGAGCCATTTCCTGATGGCATTTATTTCGAATTCGAAGGACGCAAATATTGCGAACATGATTTTCATGTACTTTATGCTCCTTGTTGTGGCAAATGCAGTACGTTCTTACTGATTACAATTTTATTATTTCTTTATTCTTTTTTTTATATATTCATTAAATTTTAGTGATGAATATCGTCCATTCTTTTTTTTAAAGAATTCGCTTGCATAAGCTTAATTCTATAAAAGAGGAAGTATGACAAGAGATAGCATTATCTGAACAATAAATTGTTCCCCTCAAAATGCTCTTTCTCATCAGAAATACGAATAAACGCGCTGATTTATCGACACGCAGACAGACACATACATACACACACACATACACGCATAGACAAACACATATACTTCTCTATATAGACGTGATCTAACTTCTTGCTGTTTGTTTTTATCGTTCTCTTTCTCTACAGAACATCCACTATGAGATAAGTTGAATGAACTCTTTCATAATTATTAACGATAATTAAATAATACCTGGATTTTTCGTATATTTTTATTTATTGCTTTAATATTGTAATTATTTGAGGTGAATTTATCGTCGGTCGAGTAATAAAAGCGATGAATGCAAATTGGCATCCTGATTGTTTTCGTTGTGAATTATGCAATAAACGACTCGCTGATATTGGTTTCCTTCGAAATGGTGGCAGGTAAAGTGTTCATTTTTTGTAGAGATTTAAGGAATTGCAAACTTGAATATACTAGAATTATCATTTTGGCTAGTATAATTTCCTTTTCTCAGAAATTTTTATTGTTTATTGATGTTTATTTCCTATATTTATCTATTTGCATCTGCAGCCTAACTTATTTTCTCTTGGCTCGTTGGAAAAATTAAACGCAAAAACTCGATTATGCAAATTCTAGATAATTACACCATTGTTATATAGTGCATTTTAGGGCCGTTTTTCTTTAAAAAAACCCTTGAAAATTTAAAAATCATTTAAAGAAATTCAAGAAACTAAAAATCTGAAGATTTTTTGCTTGAGGAAATGTTAGCAATATTTTGTGGAATTTATGAAGCGAACCGACTATGGATAAGTGCCTAAGGCAGTTGATTTTCTAGGGCGCTTTGTCGAGAATGCAACGAATTAGAGAAGGAAGCAGGATCTGGCCGATATGTTTGCCATAAATGTAAAGCAATCATCGACGACGGTGCACATATCAAATATCGTGGCGATAGCTTTCATCCTTATCATTTCAAATGCAAACGATGCGAGTTAGATTTTAATTTTCTTTTTAAATGAGATAAAAGCATTGAAATATTTTATTTCCATCTATTGTGAGGGTTAAAATAGATGTAAAAATTTGACTCAATTGATAGATAGGCTGTCATTTGCAATGACACCAAAATTTATCTGTTCTCTCGAAATAAGCGCTAAGAAAATTTTAGCTTACACATCGAATTCCTTTTTATGAACATGCGATTCTTTCTTACTCAGTGTGGAAGTTTTTTTTTAAACCTAAAGTGGTCTGCGCCATCTTCTTTGAATTTTGCATGGGAATTTCCGCAAAGAAATGAGAAGCATAAAGCAAACTTCGAATGGCTTCAATTCGAATATGGCTGATATGAGTTTCAACTTTTTTTCATCATTGCCCAATTAGTATTCATAATATTTACAAGGTGAATCACTATTAGAACATGAAATTATTGTTTAATATCATACGATTAAGTTACATTTTTTAAAGGTCCTTCTTTATCGTCTTTTTGCCAGTAATTCAGCAAGTAGCATTAAATGACTACTTCCATGGTTATCTAAACACTGATGTTTCACTTCTATTACTGCAAATGCAGCCATGACTTTAAATTCGAGCCGCTGCTGCTGATGATACGAACAAAATATATTGTTGTAAAATACAATAGGAACCATTAGGGGGAGATGGGCGATAAACTTAAAATTTAAAGCGAAAACAAAGGAATTTAAATACGAAAATGACGCAAAGTTGTTTTTTAATTGAAAAAAGCAAATTTCTAGAAAACTTCGCCAGCAGCTAAAAGATTTTCTTGCCGTAGAAGGCAAAACGAGGAGATTTTGACTTGTTCATGCACAAACAACTTGATTTACAGTGAGATTTGATGTGCTCTACAGTTTTTTTTTAAACTTTCGGTGTGTCGATAATTCATTCGTAGTAATAATTAGGCTCTGTGATTAAATTAAGTGATCATGTGACATATGTGGGCTATATAAACGTTTAACGATATACATGGGTACTTGTTTACCTCCCAAACCATCATATGTGGGTACTTGTTCACTTCCCAACAAAAGTATTCAAAAGTTATGTTCATTTTACTTAAGCAATGAGCTAACCGTTGATGCCCGAGAGGTCGGTGGGGAACTATACTGTCTACGTTGTCATGATACAATGGGAATTCCTATATGTGGAGCTTGTCATAGACCAATCGAAGAACGTGTTGTTACGGCACTTGGCAAAAATTGGCATGTAGAGGTGAGTTTATTTATTTTTTTGTTTGTGAGTTAATTTGCTGTTATTTTGCTCATAGGTGCTTTCCACTCATTTATTCCCTTATAAAAATTGCACGGTTCATAGGCCTTTTGCATTTTCAGTGTGTCAAGAAAGTTTTTGTTCTTGTTTTTCTTTTTTTTTAAATCTCAAATTCTTTTGTTATTCTATCTCTAACTCTATTTTACGAGTTTTAAAATTATTTTCTTCCTGATCCGTTTTTCATTTCGTATTTTCTCTTTGTTGCAATCATATAAATGCTTCTTATAAGCCTATTATATTATATCAAGCATTGTTATATATGGAAGAGTTTATTGAATTAAATTATTTCCTTCAAATCTCAACAACATTCTTTTATTTTCATATTTCTTATGATTTTATGAGGAGCATTCAATTAGTCCTTATATGAAATTACATCGGAATTCTTCAATTTTCTTCTTTGATTATTTAAATTTTTTTGAAAATCACTTACTAATTTAAATCTTCGTAAAATGATTGGGAATATATACAACTAAATTATCTCTTCCCGGCGATCGAATCGAAATAAAGAAATTAACTTAATAACTCAATTTGCAGGATAGAATTGTAGAATCGTTAAGCTTTACAAATTCTTGTTCTATTTGTTTAACTTTCGGGATCTTATTATTTGATATAAGGACATTACAGCATTTTGTATGCGCCGTATGTGAAAAGCCATTCCTTGGACATAGGCATTACGAGAAAAAAGGATTGGCCTATTGCGAACTACACTACCATAAGGTTTATTTATTAATCTTTCTCTTTGCACATAAATATGATGGTGATTAACGTTGAATTCGCTGTTTTCCCATTTTTAGTGACAGCCGTTTGTCGCTTTTTGTATACTTGTGTCTAGTGGGTTTTTATTTATAAATAGCTGTTCATTTGGTTGGCATAATGATTCGTGTGAGTGGCAATACTAAACTTTCATTAATCTCCAGCTGTCCTTAAGAATTCTCACCTTCCGCACCACAGTTGAGTTTTATTTCTACTGGCAGTCGATGAGAGAGGAGAGAGGTGAATCCTATGGGGTCGTAGAATTTCGGGAGAGCAGATAAATTTCAAGCCAATCATGTCGGTCGCAAATTGCAAATTCAAAATCATCACAAGACCTAATTCACCGCAGTTGTCAGCAGAGATCCCAATCAATTTTGTACTGCAAGAGAAAGGGAGTACGGGTGAGGGGCTAGAGAGCTCATATTCCTGTGTTCTTTCTGATCATCACCATATCATTGCGTAAATGGATGGTTAGATCTTTTAGAAGCGTTGCTAAAGTCATTTTATTCTCCTTAATGCACATAAATAAGATATGATAGATTATTTCTACTACGATATCCGTGTTTTACCATTGGTTGGGTGGAGGCCAATATTATGAACCTTATTTCTACCTAATGTTTATGTGATAATGAATGATCTAAGATTCTGTTATAATCTTAATTAGGTGTTTATTTTCAGTTATACGGTAATGTATGCTTCAAATGTGGCAAGGTGTGTAGTGGTGAAGTGTTTCAAGCTCTGCAGAAATCATGGTGTGTCGACTGTTTCGCATGTAGTCTTTGTGACAGGAAAATGGATCATAAGTAAGTCATTTTTGATAGAATTTTCAGAAATGAACTTTTTACACAGACCACCCATTTTGACAAGGTAGATTTAAAAAATTGGGATTTTCGGTTTAATCCAGAAACGTTTTATTAAAGTCACCCTTTCATTACTTCTCATGCTTTTGTTGAATATAATTAAAGTGAAAGAAAGGTGACAGAATGCTTCATCTACATTTATTAGAAACGTTCTAGTTGGAAACGTACTTGAAGATATATAAAGTATGTGAGTTCAAAATTGCGATTGCTTATCTTATATTAACTGCGATATGTTAATTGAATGGCGTAAAGTTGATTGAGTTGTAACAATTGATTGCTCTTACACTTTTCATTCCGCTCGAATTTGACTGAGAAAAACAAATTTTTTTTTTCGAATTTAATCGAATTTTTCGAAAAATTTTTAACATTGAAAAAGTGTCCAATGTGATTTTATTTAACTTTAAAAATTTATTCGTCCTTTTCCACTATAATGCTAAATTCCTCGATAATCATTGTGCAATTATAATGACAGCTGCAAGCCAAATGTGTTATGCGATCGAAGTGGCAAAGCACATTTAGCGCACTAAAGGTGCGATATGTGTTTATTATTCGAACCTTTCATCCCCTCCTCCTTGTTACCATTTTGTAATTAAAACCTATTAAAGTGAAAATTAAGAATTAAATTAAGTGATTTTAAATTTTCAGAACGAAATTCTATGAATTCGATATGAAGCCAACATGTAAACGATGTTATGATCGCTTCCCAAATGAACTCAAGAAGCGAATTAGTGACAGCTTGAAGGATCGAGATTTAGAAAACGAAAGGAATCGAGCGATGCAAAGGCGTTCAATGAGTCCAAATGCCGCTCAAGGTGGAACACTAAGAAGATGATTGCAAAATTATTGTCTGAATTTCTTTTGTTTTAAATATATCAATATAAATTCGCTATAAATCTTAAGCAAATAAGAGAGGAAATAGGTTAATTTTATAGCTTGATTAGAGAATGATTATGACTAGAATAATGCATCTAACATTCTTGCTTTTGGGCAGTGAGCAAATGTTAGACATAACAGAAAGTTGTGTTATAACATAATGACGTTTCTGTGTTATAAGCTACATAATGTGCTACAGATAGCTGAAGAATGCTATAGTGACGTTTTTTGTTAAGCCTAAAATGTGTTGCGAATTTTTGATTTTTTTCTTACGTAACGTAGTTGTTTTTTCTTTTTATATTCGCGTTTATATTTTAAAAATTTTATGCTATATCCGCTATATTTTCTGGCTCAATTGTATCACTCCTAACAGTACTAAATTAGTAAATTAGTTAAAGTAAATTAGTATATAGTATCTAGTAGTAAATTATATCACATCGCTCCTTATATGTACATCTTAATTCTCTTCTCCATTGAATATTTTTTGATCGCATAGAGAAACGATTTGATTTCGTTGCATAAATCTATTAATAATGGGATTTTATATTATTTATTCATTGATAAATATTAGATTTTGAGTAATTCTTTATAATTTTCTCACAAGCTGTTTCATCTTTTCTAAATTTTATTCGAAAATCATTTTCGATCGTAAATAATTCATCCATCTTGCTCTATTGTTTCCATTTTTTTTGTTTCCTATTGGAAATTTGCATAAGATTTATAATTGATGCAGTAATGCTTATTGGACAACGATGTGATTGAAGTAGTGAGAATTGATTACTTCATAGACGACATATTCTTTAAAGTGATTAACGTTTTATTTTTAATTTATTTACAAATATATTGCAATGAAATTAATGCACTCATAGAGTATTACATAAGCGTCATTTATGTTGAAATTTCGTTTTATTTAGTTATGATTATCGTTAGTTATTGAATAGGCGTTAATGCAAATATATAAGATGCTTTTCTTAGACATATGGTTTTTTTATAGACTTTCATATAAAAGGCTTTCGCTAAGGAAATTTGTTTGCTGCAATCTGTGAAATTCATCGTTTCAATTGTATTGTTGAAATATAGAATTTTTTTTCGTACATTTGGTGCTATAATATGTCTTCAAATTTTATGTAGATATTGAGTTTGCCGTATTTCCAACTTGTATTTTCTTATTCCTTCCTCTTTCTTTTCCTCTTTTCCCATTTTTCTTTGTTTTGCTAGCGAAAAAGTCAAATTTACTTGAAAGGAATTTTTTTTATTAGATGGAAATAGGAAGATAGTCGAAGTATTTTTGAGGAATATAAGGTGAGTTGGTTGAAAAAAATTACTGAATTGTCGTAACTATTGAAAATGTAAATTGACTTTCGATTTTATGCATTACTTGTTTGTTATCGTGCTATAGATTTGCATAATAATTTTGATCATTTGCATATTTCCTTTACACTCTTCGTTTGCATATTTTTAGAATATTTTCTTTATTATGCTAATTCAATGTTTCTCTTTTGCTTCATTACATTTTGCAAATCACCTGGTCTTTATTAAGTGCCAAATTTTGTTGTTTTTTTTTTTAAATACAATAGCAACTTTTTAAGTGTGCTGAATAGAAAATTTTTTCTTTCTCATACTCAAATATGTTGATATGAAGTTAAAGCACTAAGCGGAGCAAAGTAAAGTTTAGGTCATCAATTCAAATGGAATAAATTGTGGTTTACTATGAGTACCGAGTTATAAAGGTTAACTTAATATTATTGTTGTAATAGGACAAGCTTTGATCAGTTTTAGCAATTATTTCATTTCACAAAAAATAAAACAGACGAAGATTTATTGCAAGTTGCGATATAATTAATCGTGTTGAAGAATCTAAGGCCGTAGGGTGTTACCCTAAGGTTTTTACGCTCTCCTCTCCTCCCATAATGTGCCTAAATTTGCGCCAAAAACAAACGACCTATGGCGTTGAGTTAAATTGTTATTGAACGTTTAGATCAAATATGAAAGTCCCAATAGTATTGAAAACATTAAGTAAGTCAATAATGCAAACGAATGTCATAGAGACTATCTTAAACGTTGAAATGATCTTGCAATCATCACATATATGTGAAGGCAGCTGTATTCTATTCATTCGAACACAACCAACATTGCTCAGAGTCTTACTATGCGTTCATCTCCTCTCAGCTCTCCATCCCTTCATCTGATGATTAAAGATTCTCTCGTAGCAATATGGAGTCTCTAGAGATCGCGTTTTCTACGTAGTTTTGTTCATTTAATATAGTTTTTATGTAAGGCTGTTTCGTGTTTGTCTAGCCTTGTCGATTGGTGTAAGTGTTTGCAGAAGCGTTGACTAATTATGGTTAGTCATCGGTAATTCTCTCTAGTAAATGGTTCTTCGACTTGCCAAACGTTCATTGACCATAGCAGTTCATTATTGTATTTTTTGCAATAGTGTTGTGAATATTTTGTTAAAAATAGAATGGCCAATGAAACGTTATGCAAATATTATCGTATTCACTTGAATAAAAGCCCCTGGGTTTCTTTAGTTATACTAATTAGGATTCTATCTTTTATGGCTTTGTGACTCATGTTTTACCTTTATACGTGCAATCATTTTAAGCTTCATATTAAGGTCGCATAGTAAGTTGTTTAATTGTAACGTTTTTAGTGGCTAATTGAAAAATTTACTGACTTGAGGCTCCATCGAGAACTAGGCTGATACTCAAGAGGGCCTTTATTTTTGCGGTAACGGTCTGGCTCGCTTACAATGAGAGCAATTATTTTTTAGCTCATTTTGTTAGGTCTTAATACAAACATTCGCATATTTCTAGTTGCGGAAGCCTTATTTAGGTTGATGCAATATTTGAATAATTTATAAATAATTAGAAAGTTGATGGTCAAAACTTTTCCACTTCTTCTATAAATTTTTTCTCTGTGGGATAAATTTTGAAATTTTAGACTAGTTAATTGCGCGTTTTATAAGTGCTTTTCGTCGAGGCTTTTTTTTTTGAATCACTTCAGTTAATGCATTTTGTAGAAAATTGCTGATACTCTCATAGAAATATATCCGCAAATAGTAAAGAAAAACTATTGGCTATATTTTTCAACTAAGCTTACATAAAAAATTCCCACTATTTTGTATTTCTATGCAAAATGAGAAAATTCTTATGAAATATTAAAAAAATACGTTCCCAGATGCTTTCCCGTCAAAAAATCGGGTAAAAGTTGAGTAAAGAAATTTAGAATTTTCAATGAAACAGATGTGCTTGCAGCTGTTCGCATTTTGATTATTGCAAGAGCAATGTGGTTGCCCACTCGATGTTGCATTCTCTGGTTTTTTCCTTCTGAATCATATTACGATGCCATTTGAATGGTGCTCTTTCAGTGGGGTTCACTGCCGTCGCTTGCCTATAAACGTATTCACTTGCAATATCTTTTGCTTATTTATATCTCAACTCTCCAAAAAATTAACGATATTTTTGTGTATTTTTGATATTTTCTGCTTATTTTTACCTAAACTCTCTAAAAAATTAACAATATTTTCGTGTGTTTTTGTTGCTGTTTGCATATATCTTTGATTATGATTTTTATATTCTCGAATATTGCTATCTTCATGCTTTTTTCTCTCCACTCTTGTCTAACCTCCTTTTGAGGATTTATGATTCCATTCTTCGGTTATATAGTTACTAAATTTCCATCAATCTTTAGTAAAGGAATGAGGTGCCTTAATTTTCTGAACGACTCTGTGACAGATTTTTTCATTTATTCAGCGATAAAGACATAATACACCCCCGTAAACCCCTCACCATTCCTATGCCGTTCTTGATGGCCATATAACCAGGTCGTGCCGCGAAGGATTCCGGCAAACTTTAGCTATGATCGAGTAAAGATATTGCAAAGGTAGGAGATATAGTTGTAGCGCCTTCTATGTAAGTCTTGATACCCTATCAAGTAGTATCTGAGAGAGTGCTAATCCATCCTGGATTTATAAGAAATTGCCTCCTTCCTTTAGCCTCTTTATCATTATATTTTTATATTCTAAATGATTCAATAAAGATAAGACATTTAATCAAATCAAATACTAAATAGCATCCTCATTTTCGGTAAAAATTCAACAAATTGTTTTAAACGTCATAGAAGAGCATCGTTTCACTTGTGAATATTTATCGAGAATATGAATATTCGTTAAAATTACTTCGAAAGAGCGAACGAGAAACTTACTCATATCGATATCGATGAAAATTTCACAATAAAGAGCTATTATTGTCTCGCTTTGCGGAAGTAATTTTTCGATGATTATAATAGATGGACGGCTGAAATTTTTTGTTTGCGAAAAAAATTTTTGTTTGCGTAAAAAAGTGCTAAATTTTTAATTTTGACTATGATGAACTATAGAAATAGATCTATGAATAATTTTCATCGATATGTCGAGATGTATTTCTACCATTTTCTTGCAAAATCGATAAATCGATCAATGGATCAATCGTCCACTGACCGATCAATCAGAAAATTCCACCAATCGATATATGAATAGATCGAAAAATTTTCCATCGGAATTCGATCTTTTGCATAGCTGTCTATTGCAACAAATAAATCAGTGAACATGTGAATAGCACATGATGTGTATTACATGTTCTAGATACCACTAAAGAACGATTCGTGATTGCAGATGCTCAGTTTCGTTGCCTTAACTTATACTAATACCAGTTGAGACAACCGTTTTGCTGTGGTCATTCTATCAGGTGTCAGGTTCCTATTCTCTCTCTCTTTTTGTCTCTGTCTCTTACTCCCTTTCCTTTTTTACCTTTCTAATAATATCAATCAAGTGTTAGAGCCAGTTAGGTGATCACCGCCTTTGCATTGCGATAGAATGCTTTATCTGTTCGATTGAATGTAATAGAGGAATATTTCTACTGTTACGATATATGTATATAATATATAATTGTCGAAAATTTAAATTTTATGCGATCGTATTGCTTAGAATAATTTTGTTTCAATGATCTGTAAACAATGATAGCTATAAATGAGTCATTAGTTCGAATGAGAAATAATACTGAAAACGCTGGAAAAATTTTCCTTTTTTTAGAAGGTTATTTCTTAAAATTTCTCTAATTTAGGTCTTTTTATAGTATTTATTCGCTGAATTAATTTCCTATGTTTATGATCATTATCTGATTATGGTTTAATAAGCAAAAATGCCAAAAATTCCGAAATTTATAGCCAACTATCTCCAATTAGGCCAGAGCAATTTGGGATAGCTACGATGGGGGAAGGGGGTAGGGGGTAGTTGGGAATCAGTTGAAATTTGCTTGGCTAGAATGGTACCAATGCAGGTTTATTTATTTTTAAAGCGTTTTTTACGGAACCATAAAGACAGTAAAAATTCATCAATCTTTGCTTCACTAATGAATGAGATATAATAAATTGCAATTGTTTATAAATCTCTTTACATTTTATATTTTATGTTGCACTATCACTTCAGTACAAGAAAGTATCCTTCTTTTATCTTCCAGACAAGTGCATTAGTTCTGACCGTTATCAATAATCAAAGATCAGAGATCACTCTTTGGAGACGTTGATATGCTTCAAAAAAATTTGCGCCAATAAAAATTTTTTTATCGATCTGATTTCTAGAGGTGATTTTAATAAAAATTTTTCGATCAATAATGTTTCACTAATATTGAAAAGGCAAAGGTATTGACGTGTAGGTTTTTTATTAGCATTCAACGATGAGCAATACCGATCATAAGATAGTACTGATTGACAACGCTACGTTGAGTGTCGATGTTTGCACTGAACAATGATAAAAACCAACGCTAATCATATATGGCCACTTTATGACATATTTTTACAGCTATTACCCAAAGGTATCTTTTTACCTGAGTCGACTGAAAACTTTCCTCCCATGATTTTCTTATTTTGAATAATTTAATTAAAATATTTTATTCAAAAATTTTGTTGAAATTTTCTTCAAGTTCAATTAAACTATAAAAATTATCAAGCATTATTGTTGGTGAATGTCATATTGAATGATGTTAAATATGGCTATAATATTCGACTGATCATTTTATAGCGTTATGTCATTCATTTATGATTCCATTATTCAATGAGCTTATCGATATATGGTGATGTGAAAATTTCGTTATTTTTTCCACTCCATATTTACTATCAGAAAGTAAGCTGTTATGATGTTATTGTTTTAAAATTGCATCTGTTAAGTTCCATATACAAGGAAGGGGGAGGGGATAGGGAATAAGTGGAGGGAATTTGATGCATTTTTATCTCATAGAAAAAAAAAGAAACATTATAGACAAATTATAGAATCGCAAGAGTGAGATTTTTACTGCCTAATCTTGATTAAGAAATTCATTTCGCTTCTATGACGTTGAGATTCTTCGCCTACCTTCCCATCGCCTTCTCCTCCCCTCTCCTTCTCATCCGCCCCTCGTCCCCGCAATTCCTACCTGAATATAATCACTACGATGAATTATCACCGCATTACCTTTTCGGGTATCTATTAATTGCTATTTGAATGCTTCTTTTCGAATGCTTGTCTACTGAGCAATGTGCTCAAGCTTAAAAGTTACCAAAAGTTACCTGTCCATTTTATTATTTACCTTTATTGTTATAACGTTGAAGAAATGTTATGCGAGTTTCTCTTGCCTCCCTAAGAAACCTTTTTTCTTTTCGCTACTGTGATATTTTTCATCTAAAATTTTTTACTTTGATTCTAATTTTTCCAGTTGCTAGTGAGCGTTGCATCGATTGGATCTGACCTCACTTTGCACCTTTTTAGCCTGACCTACCGCTACACCTATTGAGTCTGACCTATCTTTGCACCCTTTGAGTCTGACCTATCGCTGCAACTGTTGAGTCTCCTGACTTCTCTTCGCACCTGTCGAGTCTCAGCTGGAACTCAAAATCTTTGTATGCTTGATTTCAACTCAACATAACACCTTCTTCGTTAATAATCAAACTTTGTTTGCGTGAATTCCTTCAAAGGGCAGTACTAAAAGCTTATTGAATGATATGTGAGAAGTGTACACCTGGCAGGTGTGCACCTATAGTTGAATCGATTGCTCTTCTATCGTATGACGTCATTCTTGTCTTCTTATTCATCGTTTGATTGCATAATTCCAATAGTGCTTTCATTTGCAATTGAACGATTTCTCTTATAAATAGGTGAATTATATTACTATTTCGATTAAAAAAAGATAGATTAAATCGTTTTTTTATTTGTTATTGGATTTATTTATGATAGGGCTAGATATTGGTGAGGAACTTTGATGCGAATATAATTCAAAAATATTTTATTAAAAGAATAATTACTATAAATTTAAAAATTTCCTTATTTTTCATCTAATTATTCATATCTAAGTCCCATTAATGTGGCGCTGTAATCTTCGAGTTTCGAGTCTTGCAACGAGAGTATGTAAATAGTTCGTGCATGAAAATAAAACGCGCGCTTTAAAATTCGTTGCATATTGTACCCTCTATGAGTGAGTTTCTTAATGAATAGATAGATATGCGGACTTGATTTATTTTATAAAATGGAGGGAGTGGACTGAGGGAGATGAGGTTTAGATGGTAAGGGGACTTTGGGGTCCTCTTATTATGAAGTAGTGGTTTTACAGCATATATCCTGCACCATGTGAAGCTCAAAAGTATTGTTCGTGAGTTTCACGTTGAATAGGGGATTTCGACGCACCATTTTATTTAAAGTCGATATGTGTATTTTTATTAGTTTTTGTTGATTTGCATTTGAATAGTGCATTATTATGGGATTATATTTGCGCATATTTGTCTGTTTTTTCATCTGCTATTTCCACTTGGAAAACGTCGAAGTTCAAGTCGAAAAATTTAGCGTTTGCTGTTTCCGTCATAGAATGATTATGCCTATAAATTTTTAAGTTGCTCGACCAATTTTATGACCATTTATATACCATCCAAGAACGCCAAAAATTTGCATATTTAAAAACGTTTTTACTGCCATCTCCATCGCAAAATACACATGAATATTTTTCGCAAAAAAATTTATACAAATATTTCGGTTAGTGTATTAATGCTAAAATTCACACGTCATATTTTTTGCCTACAACTAATGAAATTCAATTGGTCGAATATAATGCGCATATTGTGCCAGTTTAACTGTCGCGTTTTCCCACTTTTTTTTTTGAAAATTTCTTCATTTGATTATTCAGTGAGACATTTTATAAGATTGTTCGGCGTCTCTATGCAAATCAATGATTCGTTGTTTATCTGGGAATTCCTTAGCTCATTAGTTTTTATCAACGTTTGTTTTAACGATATCTCGGTAAAATTTTCGTATCGTTTACAAGAATATTGACTTCCTAACCGTTCATTTATTATCTTTTTTAAATGGATCAGTATTGATATTATGCTATCCTCATATTATTCTTTACCGTAAACTTCAATGCTGTTGCCCCATGCTACCGTAATTTCCTTTTTATTACG
The DNA here is from genome assembly GCA_037389465.1 of Baylisascaris procyonis. Classification (NCBI taxonomy): domain Eukaryota; kingdom Metazoa; phylum Nematoda; class Chromadorea; order Rhabditida; family Ascarididae; genus Baylisascaris; species Baylisascaris procyonis. The sequence continues at coordinate 873,688 of JAZARR010000247.1, forward strand.
ACAGTGCATAGAAGATAACGATACATGTATTATTTACTCTAAACATGAATTTTAGATCGTTAGAATGGAGAGCGGTGTTTATATAGAAGAAGCATTATTGGAGGTGCTCAAAGAAACCGATTTGATCAGCTTTCAACGAAAACTTTGCGTTGAATTACAACTATTACGTCTTGAACATTTCAATCATGTCACCGATGATGAGCTAAAGGTTTGTGCATTTTCTATTTTATTTGATGAATAGATATTACTCACCTATTTCCTTTTAATTAACCTTTAATACTCACCTATTTAGTTAACTCTCTATTTGTTTATGTTTATTAAAAAGTTCATTTTAAGTATATTTGTATAGGAAATTTTCAATAGTATGGATTGATAAAGGGTATTCGATATGTTAATCTATCGATTATTTTCGGTTAGTAAAAGGGGAAGGTAATTGATTATAGTGGATCACTTGAAATACGATAAATTACAGGAATTAATTCTAGTCGGCAATCAGAAGATTTTAGTGATCATATTTTGAGATGATTTTGATACATTTTTGTGCTCAGAACTGGTTGAGATAATTGGCCGAAAGTTGCAAATGACATCCCCCCCCCCCCAGTTTCAAGTAAAAGAGCAAGGGAAGTGTGAGAGAAGTTGAGGAGAGGAGAAAGGAAGGATGTTGATTTTTTTCTTTGTGTTATATTTTTAGTGATAGTCTATTCATAGTATTATACTCTCTAAGGCTTTCAAAGATCACTTGTTGGGTTGTATTACTTAGAGTGATTATATGTGTTAGCACCGGCGCCCGTTGATGTCGTGCGCAACTATAAGGAGCTTCTGGTACTCGAAGGGTTATCCCTTTTGTGATATGCGGAATTTGGTGTTTTCGAGGATTTCTCCGTAATTTACCCTTACCTGTCCCCGTCTTTTTTACTTCCCGAAATTCCCTAAATTTTCACCGAATGCAGTCCTCTGCTACAATTATTTCCATCTAATATCCTAGCTGAACATATTTTCCTATTGAATGAAAATATTTTGCAGTCTTATACGGGCCTATCGCAACCTGCGATACGACGATTGAGATTAGCAATAACAGAGAAAAAGAAAAAAGCAAAAAAGTCGAAAGGTTTATTCTCAACAATCGGTCGAAAAGAAGCAAAAGAAATCTCAAAAGTGATGCTCACACCAAATGCACTACCCGATCCTGCACTTGGCACTGATAAGGCAGCAACATGCCTCATTGCAAAAGATCAGGTAAGACAGGTATTCAGATATTTTAATAATATCTCTTTTAGTTTCAGAATGATCTTTTTTAATAGTTTGTTGTTCTTTAATAAGCAATTGAAACTTGAGCACAGATCATTTTTTCGATAATTCCTTATATCGCTGAATCGGTATTAAGTGCTTGAGCGTCTTCAAAGGAGTAGATATATAGGAAGAAATGAATATAATAATAAGCATTTTTGATGAATACCTTCAATTGGGTTGAGTGTTTGTTAAGGCGAAAGAAAGCCGAATTAGTGCACTCCATATGTTCTTGACTGTGAAGACTAGGAATAAAATTCAAAGATGTTTGCAATAAATGCATAGGAAAAAAATTCAGCATTATAAATATGATAAATGGAAGAAAAATCTCATAAATTTGTTGGGAAATCTTTCGAAAGTTGTTAGAATTTATGTGAAATGATTTTTTATTTTTTTTCCTCAAATATTTTAAAGAAATTTTCAGATAAAATTGATGGAACGCTTAGGTGAAGGTTCATTTGCGGTTGTAAAACGTGCTCTTTGGACTCGAGCCGATGGTGGAAAAACGGATGTAGCCGTTAAGATACTTCGAGATGCAACACCTGAAGTAATTGAAGATCTACAACAAGAGGTCAACAATATGCAAAAATTACAACATCCAAATCTTATTCGACTATATGGGATTGTATTCTCGAATCCTGCTATGATGGTAATATTCTTATTGTTTTTGTTTTATCTCAATGTTAGATTAAGTGAAAAATTTCGATGTTGTTTTATTTATTTATTTATTTATTTATTTTATTTTATTTTATTTTATTTTATTTTATTTATTCGCGAGGGGAAATAAGTTTCATTTGGCCACATTTGTAGAGATTCTATGAATATGCAGTTACGTTGTAGATGTGGATGGTTTGCGAATTGGGGAATTTTACGATTCGAACTGCAAAAAAACCATTGAAAATTTAAACAACGATTCGAACAAATAAAAATTCATGAGTTACAAAAATAAAAACGAAGCAAATATGCAAAAAAAACATCGTATGGGAAATAAACTTGAAAATTTGAAACATTTTTCGCTACCTCTTTTTATTTCACTATTGAAATTTACTGCATCTAGAGAGAGAGGAGGAGGAGGAGGAGGAGGAGAATATTAATGGGATTATTTTTACTTTAGAGTTGGATTGTTTGATTGAACGGGTGCAAATATTTGATTACAAGGTTTTTCACTGTGCTGTTGACAGCCGCTAAGTAAGGCGTCCGTGCACGGTCTAGATAAACTTCTGTGTCGTCCACCTTTCAGAATCCCTCTGAAATTTCTAGGTTGTCGAGTTTTGTGATGGAGGTTCATTGGTTGATCGTTTGCGATGCGCCGATAAGCCGACAGTATTGGTATCTCTTCTAGTCGATTATGCACAACAAATTGCAAAGGTTATATATTCTCCTACATCATTTTATAAGTGATTAAATTTTATCATTATATCTTTTGCTCTAATTTATATTGTTTTCTTTCTGTTTAATTAATTAGTTAGGTGTATATTATTTTATTGTAGCGTAATTTAAAATATATGCTAATTTTCCACTCATTTTCCATTTTATTAGAGAGTTTTCTTTATGCGGGCAATTCTTCTGCCACAAATGTCACCGATGTTTCCGTTGTTGTATTCGAGTCCCGTATCTCTCTTATTTTTTAATATTATTGATAGTCGCATTGCATTTCTTTTCTTTGACTGTGATTCGTTTAGGGCTTTTATTATTGTGTACTGTTCCTTTGAAGCAATTTAATCATCTGAAAAATTAGCCTTGAAATATTCTAGTGTTAAATTTCGTTTATTTTATTTATTATTGAAAACTCCTGAAAGAGATAATTTCATTGAGTTGATTTTTTAGGGAATGGCCTATCTGGAATCGAAACATTGTGTTCATCGTGATTTAGCTGCAAGGAATGTTCTCCTCACGGATAGTGAAAGGGTCAGTCACTTATTATTTTATGTTGTTTTTAATTGTACGTTTTTGAAGCATTCTTTAGGCCTCGAACTTTCAAACTTAAAGGCTTTTAAGTTTCAAATTTTAGCATCAAGTAAGAGAAGCAGTACTTTCATACTATCGTGGATCATACGCCATCAGAATCTGAAGTTGGCGTGGCTCCTATAATTCTTATTTCTTTCGTTTTTGTTTATTCTAACTACCCTTTGCCACAATAATTCATAGATCTATTTATTGCTCGTATATTTTTTATAACAAATAATGGGATGAATTGTTTGTTTTTATAATTGCTGTCATAGATTTTGCTTTCTCTATTGAGCTTTCAAATCTCGCTGACTTTTATTTTGTGATAGTTGATATCGCTGTCTTGGTTTTCGGTGCTCTAATACCTAATCTGGTCCAACTTAACTTGATTTCGATCTTGCGGTACTTAATCTAATCCAACTTAATCTGGTCTTTACATAGCTTTGGTAAGTAATACGATAGAAGTGAGAGATTGAAAGCGACGATGTGAAGATAGCTGATTGCTAAGAAAAGCACTAATATTCCTTTTTTATCTCGATAAATTTTTCATGTATTATTGCAGTATAATTTCTTTTGTTTGCAGTCACTTTTAGTCAACGGTGTTATCCTTTCAGACAGTAAAGATCTGTGATTTTGGTTTAATGCGTGCACTTGAAGATCATCAGCGTCTCTATGTTATGTCTGCACAGAAGAAGGTTCCTTTTGCATGGTAAGTTGAATTTTAATAATTGGCTTATGTATTTAAATAACTTATTTTTAATGCATATTTCTGAGAGCCAATGCTTTATGTTATTAGTGATCTCCCAATGAAACTATTGGAGCTTATGTTATCGTCTTGCTGCCAATATTCTTGCGGGCATGATTTCTTAGCTTTTTTTACTCATTGAATTTGAAGTAGATGCTTCGGAAGAGAAATCAAGCGTAATGTTTTCTTCAGTTTTTTAATATTGATACATTGCTTTGATTGCAAAGGCGAGATTGAGATGTTTTTAATATAACAATAATTTTTTTCTTTCATCGCTAAGTACCTGTTATTCATTGCTAGGTATTTTTTTTTTAAATTGTTCATGTTTCTTCTAATAATTGCGTCAGGTATATGTTTTCCATGCTTCTTGGAGAAGAGGCACCTGGCAACTTGCAAATTTTTGATACCATATGAATTTATGTTTTACAAAATCTTCTAGTTATCGTTCTTATTAGTCTTTTATAATTCAAAAATTGTATTGCTAAACCGTTTTCTAAAATAAGATTGTGTACTGATTATAATAGATGATGGAAGAGTGATGATAGCTGCATTTAAGTAATGCTTATTTAAGGTGTCCACCGGAATCATTACGTCTCAGACAATTTTCACATGCATCCGATGTATGGGCATTTGGAGTGACTTTGTGGGAGATGTTCTCATACGGTGAAGAGCCATGGGCTGGATATAGAGGTGCTGAGGTAGGTATCTTTATCATTCTTACGTTTGTGTGTTTCTTTTATTTCGTGATCTAGTTGAGGTTTTCTTTGAATATTTTTTATTTTTTATTTTTATTTAATATGCTGGTTGCAAGTTTAATTCAGCAGATATTCATAGATTGGCTCTTATATTTGTGTCCTCGAAAATTTTTGCTCATTGCTCATAAAACTCATATAAAAGTCTGCTATGTATAATGTCCCGAGTAGTGCAGCCAAGCTTCGATTAGATTTAAAGAGTTCAAAAACTTATCTGCAAGTTTATGAACTTCTGGATAAGCTTTGAAATGAAACGATTCCAGAAAACTTAGGTATGTCATACGACGAATTGAGCTATAAATGACTACAAATTGCATCGTCCGTTCCATATTTTTGTCTCTATACTTAATTTCAAGAAGCACTTATTACTCGGGGATTCTCTTTTAAAAGGGCGCTTTGTATTGCTTCACTGACTCCTATAAATCGGATCTCACAGGATGTTCATAAGTTTGCTTTTTCAGTGGCAATCGCTGATTACCGTTTTCTGCAGGTTCTGGCAAAAACCGAAGCAGGTGAACGATTAGCTCGACCACAGAGATGCTCTAACGAACTCTACGATCTTATGGCGTCATGTTGGCATTTGAAGGCCGAAGAGCGACCCAGATTTAGTCTTCTAAAAGGCTTATTAAGCGATGTAAGGTTTTATTAGTTTTTTTTAATGCTTTAATTCAAATGTTCTTACTCTCATGGAATGTTGCAACGGTGTAGTCAAGCCACTATTTTCAGAGCATTATGCAAATTTGCTACTCTTACGAAGGACTGTAGGGGGTGGTATTTGAGAAATTGTAGGTTTTTTGCTTGCAATAAAGAGTCTAATAAAGTGACAGACAGAATTATCTTCCTCATATTCATCGCATTATTTCGTTGATTGTTTTGATTGCTTTGCCATTTTTCCTTAAACTTTTGCACCATCAGTCGAAAAGGATTAGTTATTTACATCAGTTCTGTATAATATTCTATTGTAAGTGATAATGTCCACCTGTTATTCATGCTGCACCCCTAATTACACGGTGGTGGTCGCGCAGTGATACCGGTTTTATAATAGAGATTTGAGCAGTCGGTATAAAACGGTTTTCTTTTTTTGCATATGGGTAGTTAGAAATGGAAAGAACAGTACTCTGAACATTCTATTGTTTGCAGATAAAGTTTATGATAGCTGAAGCGCGTGAAACATGTGTACCAACCAAGGATTTGGATCTCGAAATGAGGCCAAATGACCGCCTTATCGTAGTCGACGGAAGGTTGGCCTTTTTTGGTTTGTTGGCCAAGGGGCTCTATGTTAATATATGGTAGTGACAGAGTTTAGAGAAGAGGGGAGGCGGTCATAAAACAAGTTTTTTTTCTCTTTTATTTAAGTTCTTTTAAGAGTTGGTAAGGTTTTTGGTATATAGTCACCTCCTTAGTTTTCTTGGGTTATATTGAGCTTCTTTTTGAGCATTTTATTTTGCAATTATTCTGCAATCATTGTTTTTAGTTTTCTCGTCTGTTGAATGCTTTGCAATTGCATATGAATTGGTCTGAACTGTGCGCTCGTGGATTGCCATAAAAAGGAGGGTGGATGTGTTCGGAGGGGGGGGGGGGGTAGTGAATACTGTTGTTGCAGGTATGGTACCAAGATCTTCTATGTACCTCCCCTCCAGGCATATACGATGATCACATCTTTTTCCAGATCTACCACTAGTGAACAGTCTATATAACTCTAGCAAATTTTCATTGATGGCCGAATGTGTTTGCATTCGAAGTGAATGAACAGGTGATATTTTGATGCAGGTAGTGGTGCATTACGATTATATGTTTGCAGTGGGAGTGTATGGTATGGTCAAAACGTGCGGACACGAAATTTCGGCCACTTTGCCCGATCTTCAATTCACGCAAAAAGTGAGCGCAGTCCGACAATAACATCGACGAATGGCCTTATGAGTCCGATGAGTGCGAATACGACCGGCGTTGAACGAATATCGAAACCTGTTCCAGGTATCACTTACCTTTAGAAAAACTTTTTAGAGGGAAGAAATTGAACATTATCTTATCTTAGGCGTTAAGTTATCACTACACTTGATGTTGAAGTAATAATATAAAATAATACCGTGCGACGCCAAATAAACCTCCACCCCTAAATGTATGCTTTTGTTCCTTGATGAGTTCTTTTGCAAGTAACCCAAACGACAAGTTGTAGGAGTAAGTCATAAGCCTTCTCAAAAAACCTTTTTCTTCGAGGCCTTTGAAGTGGCACTTGAATTAGGTACCTAGATTATTAACCGATCATGCAATGCTTATTTTATGCGTTTAAAATTGGATTCATTGTAGTATTGAATGTGTGCTTTATATTGCAGGTTCGTTTATTCATGCTGGTCATGGAGATATTAATCCAGGTCAAAGCTGGGGACAACCTGACCGAATCGATGATATATATTTGAAGAATCCAATATTACGCAACGAAGATGAAGTGAGAAATGGGTAGGTACTTTGTGTAGTGCAACAGTTTTAATCCGTTTCCCATACCATCTTCATCTCTCATCTCCACCTCCTCTCTTCCCACATTTTCCCATTCCCTTCCCATTTTTTTCAAATTTCCCCATCTCCCTCCTGCTCGTCTGTCTTCATAATTTGTGCAATATTTAGGAAATAGGAGGATATGCTTGATTTATTATGATTTTTGAGTTGTCGGTGCTTTTTTCTCTACGAAGCTGTAGCTTTCACCATAGAATTTATATATATATATATATATATATATATATATATATATATATATATATATATATATATATATATATATATATATATATATATTATTTCGTTATTGGACTCGTATCTTGTTGTGTTTATAAATTAGTTTATTTTTCTACTTTGCTTCGTAACTTTGTTCTCAAAGTTTCTCTTTTTGACATTAAGTCATTGTTTTTGTTACCAAATTTCGGTGTATTTTTACAAAAAATTCATTGAATCTAAGCTTCAAAATCATAGAAAGGATATTGTTATTTAAACCGTTTCAGGAGTGGGCCACGTCAACTTGGACCTCAAATCATTCCATCGGTCATCGATATATATCCGGCTGCAGTCTCATCTACTGTGGGCGGACACAATCCTCCCGACGAGAGACAACTTCCGGCGAAGAAATGTGAGTATTAAGAAGTCGTTTTTGTTGTGTTTTGTGGTTTTCTGTTTTTCATAAATCACATATTATGAAGCAATCAATGGATCCTTGAATTCATCTTTCGTTTTGCCTCCGTGTTCTGCAAGCAATTTGAATTCTTTTTTACTCTATTTGGATTTTCTTTTTTTTTCTTTATTATTTTTTCAAACGGTGCAATAGAATCCCACTTGATTATGATCATCGTTTATAACTGAATTTATTGCAAATTCTTTAATGGCCCATCTCCTTTAATTTATTAATGGAACTCCAAATGCTCTGCACTAAAGTGGGAGCGGGAATTTAGCTGGACTTGTTAGTGAACTAGTCTGTCGAAACATCTTTATTTTTGTAATTCCTCTTTGTAAATTGTTTTTGGACCGTTTAGAAATCATTTTCGTTAGCTTGTAGACCTCATGTTCATCACCCAAAATTATAATGTTTTAAAGTTAAGTTTGTTATGCAAGAATTATATATATATATATATATATATATATATATATATATATATATATATATATATATATATATAAATCAGAGGTGATTGTAGTCCTTTTTACCAGAGAAAACTTTTTGCAAGTTTTCTCATATTATGGCATTGAAAAAGAAATTTTTTTTCGTTCATATTTAGCAAAGCCATCATTACCAACTGTCGGACCATCAGTATCATCAATGCCCGGTCTATCGCATGCTGCTCAATATTCATCGGGGAATCTCTCATCACGATCAACGATCGACCCATTCGCTCCATTCAGCGACTATGATTTTGAATTCAATGAGAATACGTTTGATTCGACTTGGCAATTGCCCACTTCAAGTAAATCAGGTTTCATTTATAGCCAATTTTTGCCTTTTTTTTTTTGTTATCAGTGTATGGAATCGCTCTTTTTATCACATTATTAGTGGATGTAAAGATCTTCCATATTTTTTTTAAATTGGTCAATCGCTGTTTACCTTTCCGTTAGAATGGTAGAATTAAAGCTGGGAATATGCTTTTTATGGTGCATTCATAGTTTATATGTTTGAGAATATATAAAGAGGGAAATATCTGCTCTAAATTTAAGGTTCATATAGGTTCATTTCTTGAATGGGGAGGGATCTCAACTTTGGGAAGAAATATTAAAGTCCGATGAAAAGTTTATGGAAGCTTTAAAAAGTTTAAATTTATGGAATTTTGGGATCGAGTTGTCTAACAATACTATTGTATGTCGAAATTCTGAAGGTAATAAAGATTGACTTATGCAACCGTTGCAAATGCAGGAATTGACATGGATTTGATTTCATTATCTGAGTGTTATTAATGCACCTCTTGCTTGTTCCTCAACGGGTAGATGAGGCCTGTTTAATCCTTCTCTCCTTTTCTTTGCTACAGAAATCATCTGTGTGTCGATTCTCTGCATATTGGTTTGCTCTAAAGGTTCGCATCTTCCCTTCCCCATACCCGTCGGGATTTAATATGTTGGAAAAAAGAGAAGTTCCATAATTAAGTTACTTATTATGCATATTCTTCTAAATGAGTCTTCTTATGTTTGCAAAATTATAGCTTATAGTTTAGTCCTTTTCGTTGATTTGAAGAGGCAATAATTGCAGATCGAAGTCAGTCCTCGCAACAGATTACATCGGGGACATCAGTATTTTATGACCAACCACCTTCATCAATAACTTATAATTCAACACCTTCAACGTCAGATACACGTAATCGATGCGGTAAGCGCATGTTTTTGATGTTTACTCATTATTTTATATATTTGTTTATTGCTATAACTTTATGAATATTTCGTGTTATTCGAAGATATCCAAATGAAAAAAAGGAAGAACTTTATGCAAATTGAAATGTTTCTAATTGAATTTTCGATGTTGAATTAATTCCTAATATATTCAATTCCAAATTCGTTTTATTATTATTTAAATTTTTTAAAATAGATATATAATTAGATTTTCTTTTCAAGCCATTTAGCATTTCAGAGGGGAAAGAAAATGTGAAAGTCGAACAGCGCTCTCCATTAACAACTCGTCTCGTCCCAAATATCGCTGCATCATCTGGTATATATTTTGCATTGATCGAACTATTCCTATTTTATTTATTTATTTCAATCAACAGAGCATTCGTTACGAATAAATATCTCTTCATATCGCTTCCACTTGCCCTGTTCCAATGCCGTTCTGATCCACTTTGCTCCAGTAGTCTTTAGCTCGGCCCCCAATGCTTGCAGGTCGGTAACGTGAAGGTTAGGGCTTAGGCTCGTCTCCTGTCCACCGAATGCTGACGAGTCAGTCCATCGTTTTTCCCTTATAACGGTGGGAACCTGTTACGCCATCCTAATCTCGACCAGCTAATATTCGATGTTTATAGGAGCGTCGTTATTAGCTAGCATTGTTGAGTATTTTTTGAATTTGTTATTCACATTGGGTAGTGTTGGATATTGTTACAATATTGATGATTCGTTTAGTGGTGACATTCGAATTAAGATTTCGTTGTTTTTGCAAAGAATTGTGCTGATCGTAATAAAAAATTTAGGAAGTGCAGCTGAAAAGACGAGCACGGGATTGACTCATAACGAACGTCCATCGACATCGACAGCATCTACAACTCCACCGCCTATTCCACCTCCTCCTGTTATACATCCACGACTTCCACCACAAGGGGATGGTCCGATAAAGAATTCAAAAATTGGTTCGTGGATTTCTTATTGGATAGGTTGCACTAGATAGTTCAGCAGATAAGGTTTCTATCATTTTGGAAAGAACATGAAACTCACTCCTCATCCACTTTCTTCTCTTAATATTGCTAGAGGATGGTTATTGGCTTTGAGGCTGTCAGTAAGTGGAGGGGATAAATTGTTGCTTCTCAAATGAGATTGTTTAACGATTGTAGCTGGCACAAAGGTCTTACTAGATTTGGTAGTGCCATGATGCAAATTGTAGTTTAGCTTAGTAAAAGATATTTGAGACAGTAATTTGAAAGTAAAAAGAGCGATTTTTTGATGCGTATGGCGTAAAATTTTTGGCTGTTATAATGGGATTTAATTCCTTCGTAGAATAAGGAAAAATTAGAAAATCTCAGCATTCTTTATAAAAATTTTCTTATGAAAATTGATTATTTGCTTAGAAATAAGTATTTCATGAGAGTTTGATTCTATTTCAATTCGGACTTCACATTTAACAGACATTAGACTTGTTTTTTATTGTCGGGTACATTTTCTAGTTACGTTTTCAATTATGGAAGTGTGAAAAAGAGGTGAAAGGCAATGATGTTAATAGGGATCTAGGATACCTGTGCAACGAGAAGCGTAAAAATATTCGCATTTTTTAGGAGCAATTGTGTGTAATTGTTGATTTTTCAGTGCAATATGCCTCTTTACCACGGCCAATGCGATCGTCACCCGATTTGACGAATATGAATGGGTTTGTTTTTGGCAATTTATGTTTTTATTTCTTATTGTATAAGCCGAGGACTGCAATCGTTGATTGAAGAACGTTTGCGATGCGTTAAATGACTTTACTAGAATTGAGAGGAAGAATATTTTTGGGTCGAAATTCTATCATAGAATGCTTTTATTTGCGAAGAAATTTTGAAATGAAGAGCTAAGATATTCATATATTAAAAAAGAAACTCTCAAAAGAGCACTCAAGGTTGATTGAAGTGGTCATCAAATAGTATCGAAGGGATTGTTGAAGATTTCCTTCAAAATTTCCTCATTTGAAACCTCATTTTGATTCAGTTTTGCACTTTGCCATTTACAACGATTTTATTAATACGATTGGAGAACACTCGCTTCATTTTTCTGTTGTTATTTTGCAACGATAAATGCCGGCTTTCAACCTAGCGCATATAGTTGTTGTTTTAGCGAAAGTTCAGGAAGGGCGCCTCCAGGCTCGACACCTCCTCCTATCCGAGCCTCATACTTCATCAATCAGGTATTTATGAATGTTTTCGGTCATACTTCTATGAATCTTTTAGGGTAATTAAATATAAGCTAGTAGCCATTGCGAGATGATATTGATAGGCATATTGCTGTTGTGGACACAAGAATATGAATGTTGTCTTGTCGATGGGAGCAGTCATTTCTTTCTTACCGTATTTTCATTACTTAGAATTAATGGCTTCTTTATTTGCTATTGCGACAAGTCGATGTTTATCCAGAAACCCCTAAGGTAGACTCTTTTTGACCTCTCTTTAAAGACGGGATTTGCGATCGAAGGCCAAGTGTGAGAGTTAGTCTAAGCAACACTTTTAGCGAACTGCGTCTCATTGATAGCAGTGTTATTTCAATTGCACCGTCTTATTTTCTGCTAGCCGTGCATTCTGACTATACGAATCGAGGAGTACCTGTTGTTGAACCAGCTCAGCTAATTAAAGGTGTGATTATTGCACAAATTGGTAGTTAAGAATACAGAAAAGGAGAACAAGACCTTATGAATATAAGCGTAAACTGATGTTTCATTTTTCATACTGTAAGCCTATCGAAATGAGAGTGGCTGCTGATTTATTAAAATTGCTCTCTCTAGATGCATTAGGAAGCAAACGTTTCGAAGGTGGATAAATATCGTCAGAACATATGATTAACCTGGTGCACTCAGTAATTTAATCCAACTTATTTCAATAGTGCTTTGCTCTCGAAGCACCTTTATCTTTTATCTCTCTGTCTTTTGTCTACCGAAATATTGGCCTTTCGATTACAGTGCCTTTCTCTACCTTTCCATCCGAAAATTCATATTAGTCAATATTTAGATGCGTGCTAAGTGTAAAATGTAGAAATGTAGAGCAGGTTCGAGCGTGTTCACGTATCCAAAATTTCCGTGCATCTGTGCAAATTGTGCGTCAATGTTTGTTGATCCCGAGATAGCGTTGCCGTCGTCTCTCAGTGCCTCTATGCCCTCTATGATTTGATTTCTTTCGTTGTATTTACTTTGGTGATTCATAAGTTGGGCTGTTACTGAACTAGCATTATTCTGTGCGTTGTAGTTTCCTATCTCATTTTCTATAAGAGCAGCGGTGTAGCATTTTCGTTTTACAGTTATTTGATATTTAATTCATAGAATATAACTTAAATTTTCTGAGTTTGTATTCCTGGATACTGAAGTGCCTAAGTATTATTAATAACTCTAATTGCAGTATAAAGTTTTGTTAATAAAGATGAGTAGTTGATTACTTTTTGGTTTTATAATGGATTGTAATTTTTTAGTTTATTTATTACTCACTTCCTACTTATTTGTTTGCATGAGTTACTGTACTTTTCTTGCTACTATTACTGTACTTTGCTAAAATGGACTGTAAATGGATAAATTACTGCAACCGAATCACTTAAAATTATTTAGTATTTACTTTGAAATGTAGTTATTCGGCGGAATTGTTTGCACTGTTTGAATCGAATAGAGTACTTTACTGAGCAGCTAGTTTGGATTTTCGCTGATTTCATTGATTGCTTTGTTGCAACAATCTCATCAAAAAATTGCTAATAAAGTACAAACGTACTGAATGGGAAATTGTTGGGAGAAATTATTAGTTTTTTTTTTTAATGATAAGATGATTTCATAAAATCTTGACTAGTTGAGTTATTAAGTTTTTTTTTTTAATCTTGCATATTTCAATTCCTTCTTTTAAGTTTATAAGAGGATTTCACGTTAGAAGGCTGTGAATTTCAGTTGATGAATTTTCAATGCTTGCGAGGAATGAATTTTAACCCCTGGTTTCCCTGAATTCTATTTTCTTTATAATTACGAAAAATTTTATAATGATTCTTGGTGCATATATTTGTTTTGATGCTGCGTTGTCCACTCTAGATGACGCTCATTACGAATATTTTATAGCATTCCGTTTCGGCATCGGCTTTTTCTACTCCGCTTGGTAATATCGATGAACCACCAGCATCTTTATCGGCTAATACTTCGACCACTACCGATAGTTTGAATAAAGTGAATTCAGGTGTCTCGTTAATGCATCACAACACTCCAGCTGTCACGGGGACAGGTAAAGATTTTTGTTGTTTTTTCACAAGTGGGGATTAAATTGTGATCGTTACCGTCAAATATATTTTCGACAGTCATCGATACATCTAACAAGTCGTTCATTTTATTGATTACCGATTATGTGAATGGAAATTCAGAAATTATTGGCACAAAATCTGAGATTTGTAGCTTGTAGCATATGTGGCAATGCCTGAATTGTTTTTATATGGGATAGAGGGTGGGCAGGAGGGGAATTTGCGTTTATTAAAGTCACCAATATTATTATTGAATTACCTCTGTGAGAGATTACAAATGGCGAAAATTGAACGAGGTTATTGAAATTAATTAAATGCTATCTAGTTTGCTGAAATGGAGCTAAATTTTTTTTATTTATTTAGTTAATATCGAAGGAAAGTTTTTTCAAAACTTCATAGTCGATTTTATTAAATGTTTGTTATATTGTAGATTTTTAAAAATTGAGGGAGTGAAAATTATTTTTTATTGTTTTCATTATATTTAAGTGCTTATGCCTTCATTCTACGAAAATTTATCGTTCCTTATTTAAAGGAGCGAATGCAAGAAGTGGCAGCAATTTCCGAGCTACATCTTATTTGGCTGCAACTGCACGTGAAGTACATGCTGCTAAATCGAGATCAGTTGTGATGGAGAGTGGTGGCCAACAAACGCAACAATCTCATTCATCAAACAAACCCAATGTGATGGTGAATCCGGTTACATCGAATGGTGAAGCCATTGTGTACAGAGTAAGTTTGCTCCGATTTTCTTAACTTTGGTGCAGAATGCGAAGGTGAACATGACATCGTGAAGTTAAAGGTCACGGCTTTATATGGTCATGCCTTCTGAAACTATTATTACGATTGAGAGATGGACGGGGGAGAGGACTGAAAACACTTTCCTATTATTTATTGCCTATTGGTTTATTTATTTATTTATTTTCGCTTACGATTCTTAGAGAACTCTTTCGGCATGAATCGGCTGTGACAAAATGAGGTGATAATGAAGGTTTGGGGAGGTTACTAGTGCTCTTATTTTCTTTCGAAAAGATATGGAGGGAATGGTAACGACTCCGGCTGAATTTGCATTGGTTCTCTTTGGTATTATGCGACGGAATGAGGTCTTCCAACAGTTTTATTTGTTTCGGTTTAAGCGTAAATATTTATATTTAGGAAACAGTTTTCGGTGTAAAACCGCGAACACAGAACACAGAGGCGGCCGCCCGACATTTACCGTCTAATTCGCAGCATGATGCAAACAGTACGTCCGGCCAAGCGAGCGCATCCTCATCCGCAGTTGGCAACATTAGTGGAGAAGTTAACGCGCTTGGTGGATCGATTTCTGATGGACCTGATCCATTCGAGGTAAATCCTGAAGTGGTTATGCAATATATAAAGATTATCTAGTTGGAGGGATTAAATTAAATATTAATAAAATTAGGATATCAGTGATAAGGGAGGATTTAGTATGTATTTGAAGCTGGAGGATTCATTATATATTAGCTACAAGATATTGCTCAAATTTATCGTTCCATCTTATGGAAAGGTTCCCCATTGTTCAGTGTGAATATTTAAGTAATATTTTCGGGTGTTTAATAATCTTCTTTTATCTCTTTATCAGTCTTACGTTCTTCAAAAGACTTTCTTCATAATTGTTTGTGTTTAGTAGTTCTTATTTGTGCTTTCGTGCGATTCGATTTCATTAAGTAGTTTCGTAGGTCTCTCTGATTGAATATTTAACACACAAATACATAGGAGAGATTCTTGATGGAGTATATATGAATGGGTAACAAGAGTAAAGTCTTGCAGTAGCAATATGAATACGGGATTTGCAAGGTATAGGTTTAGTTACCAAATTGAAGTTTTTCTCTCGATCTTTTTTTTTTGGTTGTTTGATCGTATTTCTATGAAATTGCCATCTCGGACATATTGTTATAATATTTCCTTTTCGAAAGTTAGAGGTGATGTCAATTTATGTTAGCTTACTTTATAAATTTCTTTCTCGCTTAAGAATGAATTTCGTTGTAATAAAATTGAACAATCCATTCAGTTGTTGGTGCTAGTCTTTTTTAAAAAGATTTCAAAGATTTGCTAGTTAAGGTTTCAAAGATTTGCTAGTCAAGGTTTCAAAGATTTGCTAGTTTTAGTAAAATAGATGTAAAGGCTAAGAAAAGTAAGACCATTGAGGTTTGTTGAATAATGAATAAGTTCAATGAAATGTGTAGTTAAGAATATTCTCTCTCCTCTTCAATTGTGCCATTTTCGATGAAATTTGTGCCATTTTCAGTTTTATGCACAGAAAATTATCACCTGTAACTTGTAACTTGTCTTATCTCATTCTCTCAACAATATGAAAATGCTGCATTTGTATGAATTATGATCTAATCTCATGCTTCCATATATTATTTACTTTCTAAGTGAGTTTATTTAAAGAGCTTGCTGTTCGGATAATATTTTATATAATCATCAATAAAATTAATATATTGCAGGTTTTATATCAGTAAAAAAAATTCATCTATGGAAATAAACTTTTAAAAAACTCTTTTATGTCAGGAGTAATTTTTTTTTGTATATTAGGTTTCATCATCAGTGAAACGTATCGCCAATCGCAATCGTTATAGTCAAGTGTTCACCGAAAATGCGAAACCGATCGATGTAAGTTATATTAGAATGTTTTTGCTATTTGTTCTAGTATTTACATGAGGAACTTAAATGGTCCAACACTAAATGCGAATTCGGTCCTTTATCCTTTCCACTCTCATCCCTTCTCCTTCCATTTTATCTCACTATTCCCCTCTCTCTTCCCCATTTCCACTAGGCCAGTTATTTCTTTTCTTTTGATATCTTGACGGCACGTTAGTTGAGTATGATTTTCAACGTGAAACTGCTCGATAGTAATGGCTTATCGATAAAGCAGGTTTTTGTAGCTTTTTTTTAATGGGATTTCTACCTTCATTTTATTCTCTCAGAAGGAGTTTTATATGGCTTATTTAACGATATGAAGAAGACATAAGATATGGCTATTATGAATAGTAATGAAACGTGCGATTAAAATATCTTCAGACGACGTTTTCTGGTGGATCACAGTGTACAGTTGGAGTTCCATCGATTGTTGTCGCCGATTCAAAACAACCACCAACTACTCATGGACCAAAATCGGCGACGGATATCTCTACGAATGCAGCATTACTTCCACCATCGTCATCGCCTTTATTATTGGGACAGAGTGCAGCGGCTACTGCTAAAACCACTTCTGTGGTTAGTGATTTTATTTGTGTGAATGAACTCAGAAACGGTGACCACGTTGTTGCTTTTAAGTTAAGGCTTCATAAAGCTGAAATAGCAAGACGTTTTTAATACTTTCAGTGGATTGGCACTGATATCGAGTAAATTAAGAGAGATTTTAGTTCGGAAGGAAATTTGCCCCCCCCCCCCCATTCAGTATCCTTTCTAAATAATAAGATTACGACTTCCGAGGACTGCTATATTTTGGGGGGAAAATTATAAATGGTGAGGGAAATGGAGGTTTATAAAAGTTGGAGCTTTCAAAAATGGATGTATATTGAAGGGAAAGTTGTGAAAGAGGTAAATTCTAGGGCGTATTCATTTATTATTTGCAGTGCTATGGGAATAAGATTGGATATTTTTTAATTGGCTTTTCTTCCATTTATGGAAATATGGTAATAATAGTGTGTTGGGATTGGTTTTCAACAGATTAACTAGGACAAGTTCAATTCTCTGCAACATTTAGTGGTCACTTGTGTCCACTGACAGGTCATTGAAGAAGCAACTTCAAGCGTAACATGAGTTGATGCATTTGTATTTCGAATCTGTGCTCATAAGTGGGTTTATTATTTCCTTCTTTTATCTGCAGATTTAAAAGTGACGTTATCTTTGCAATGCTGCAATTATGATTGATAGAGAGGGCTTGGTACTCATTGGATTTAGCAGCAAAAAACTCGCCTATGACCTTTGAATTATCGTGAATCGATGCGCCTATTTGTAGCAATTATCTCATACCCCTCCCCCCTTTTCATCTATCAGAAATGAATTATACTGCGAAGATATATTACGGTTCTATATATCTCGTGGCTGAGGTTAAAAAAACAAAAAAAAAAGTTCATTTGAAGCCATCTGGCACTTAGCAACTTGAATATATCGTTCATTTGCAGATGTCACAGGCGACGATTGCTAGCACTGAGCCAATCTATGCGCGACCCAGATTAGCAGCAAACTCGGCACCACCTGCACAACGGCAGCAACACTCAGCTCAGTATGCACAATCAGCTTCCACGAATCCCCCATCTGCATCCGGTCTCGTCCAGCAGCCAAAATTTGGGAACGTTATGGAAGGGCAGCAAATGGCGAATCACATGTTCTATCTACCACAGCAAAGGAATCTAACTCATCGAGTAAGTGATTGCATATCCTGTTATGACAGAATGCATGTGGCTGTAAAACATAGAAATATACATTCATGAACTTGTGTTTTATTATCAAAGTAATGGTTTTGTATAGATATGATTTTACGTTATAAGGCAATGAAACACAGCAAGTGGTCATACTGGAAGGATTATTCAACTGAAATTTTCTGCCGAACAATAAGGATATTAGATATTCGGCTCCATAGGACTGGAGCTTCTAATGAGAGGAGGAAATCTTCCTGTAATGTTTGGATTTTTTCTTGTTTAGCAACTTTGATTTTTGCATACAAGTCCATGCATCCTATGAAATAAACTTTATTATGGAGAAGGACAAATAACTGCACAATATGAGTTGAAATTTTTTGTCGTTTACAAAAGAAATATGTTTATCTGCGGTCAATGGATAGCACTGAGCGATTAAAATATTCGAGAGCTATGCAGATATTTACCAGTGAAGCTCAATTGATGTAAAAGTGTATTAAGGATTCCACACCAATAATGGAAGGTTACGCACGAATGGGTATCGATACAACTTTCCCATCAACATCAACAACTCCCTATGCAACATTCGGATCCACAACGGGTTCTTCATTCGGGCAAACGCCTTACTCTTGGCAATTAGGCCATCCATTGGCAAGTATCGCAACGAGAGGAACTGATGTTGCAGCGATGAATCGACCGGCATTCCTCTATGACGCAAATTGTAAGTCTTTTTTTCCAATTCGAAGAAGTATTTTAGAAGTTAGTTTGGACTTAAGTGCATAGGAACACGTGAATCGTCCTAGCGAGCGATTTTCTTATATTTGCATTTGCATCTTGTCCCTCTCATAATCCTGCTGAAAGCTTTTCGCGTTTATAACGACGACTATTGATGAAGAAAGAATTTGATTAATATTATACAAGGATGCTGTTTTTATTTTATTTTTCATGGTCTAAAATTAGAACAACGCTCACTATTGTTATTATGTAACTCATTATTACTTTAATAGCTTTTGTTATTATTGTCTTCTATAATGCAAGGTGTTGGATGAACTCGTTTATTAGAAATTATCTTACTGATTGTTGAGGATCGATTAATTGTTTTTCATCATAAAAAAATCGGTTGAAGACTTTGGCAGATTTATTTGATATGGGAAATTGCGAACGCATTGAAGTAAAATGATGAATTGTATACTTCTTTCATTCGTTAGCACATTTTTTTTTATTTCTATGTTTTATTTTATTGGTGTGACATCATGAGGATATCTGGAAGTTCAAGGTTCAGGTTGGAGTTCGACTTTATGATTGTTAGAAGTGAGTTTCGAGAAATGAATAATGACACAGTAATGTACAAAGATTATTTTTTATGACCCAACAGTTGATATTTAAATGAAGTATAAGTCGAGTTTAGTGAGTAACTCGTTACGTTCAACGCCTGGCACTTCTCTTACAACAATGAATCCATCGATGAATATTCTACAACCAACGCGTCTTTCTTCTTCCTCTCAGAGAACATCTTCGGTTTGTTTAAGTTTATGTTCAAGTTGTGTTAAACGTATGGGTATAACACGTATGTGTTAAACGTATAGCAGGCGTTGTGCTAAACGTCTGTTATAGATATCAGTAGGATAATGGCTCGTTGGTTATATCAATGGCATTTTCGATGGCCTTGAACGTTCTCTTTTTTTGTTCGCCTTATTAGTTAAAAACAGGCGTTCGGTGAAGACATTTCTTATTTCCCATTTTTATTTATGTAACGCAGTATTGTGTTATACATAACACCTCTAATGGTTCAATTGAAGTATTTATGAATTCGTCATCTTCTTAAATGAGGACGTGTTATTTGAAAATTGGACTCATAAGTTTCTCTATAACTAATTTACAGTTATTTTAGGTGTGCAGTAAGAATTTAAGGTGTAACACACTTTGTTCGACGAAAAAGGTGGAATGGAAGTTGAGCACTAGTTAGTGATTTCGAGAAGTTACTGTGGTTTTCTCCCGTCATTGGGATTTTCTGAGAAAAGGGCCCCACTCAGATAGGGACTCATTTCATTATGCGTTCCTAGGCTTTTTGGCCGAGGGGTTGGGAGGGGAAAGGGAGGAATGAGGAGGATTGCATGAAATTGCTTGCCATGATGTAGCAATTAAAATAGCAAGTAGTACCTGCCTGACTAGGAATTGTCACCAAGCCTTGATAGTCTGAAAGTCTCGTTGGCCGTAAAATGTATGGCGTTAGAAAAATGGAGTGTTTTATAGTGATATTGCGCCTTAGCTATATTTAGATTAGCTTTCAGGTAAATGAAGAAATACTGGGATTATTCGATCCATTATCTTCGACGAACACAAGTCCTTCTGGAGTGATCGTTCGTTCGACATCTCCAACTAAAACTACACCGGTGGATCCTGTTGATGCGGTTCTTAAGGACGCTGTTTTTGCGGGGTGAGTGTTTTATTTCATATATTTTGCCATTATTTGAAGTACCGAGAGTAGAGAAGAGGCTTATAAAACCTTCTGCCCTACCTATTATCCACCGTGAAAAAAATTTCGGAGTTTGTTAAGTGTAGACTTCTTCCTTCTATGTTTTGAACATTGCCAGGGTGGTCTTGTTCCTTGCCCATTATTAAAATTTCCCGTAAGTAGTTTTTCATAAGAGATTCCAAGGATATTCCCCACTCCGTTCCCTCTCTCTCAGTCCCTCTGCATAGGCTCTTAGGTTGACGAGTCCTTATGTCTATTCATAGACCAAAGTTACACCATGGTTGCTTGTATTTGTGAGCGTTGTTGAGTTCGTATGTAAAATATCTAGCTCAAGTTCAGTAACGCTCTAAATATCAGTTGTTTTCAATATGCAACAATGGACCAACGTATGTGAACACTTATAGAATGTATGGTGAGCTTGCTGTAACAAATAGAAATGCTAAAAAATATTGTAGACGTCGGAAGTGCGCGGCGATGCTTCAACGATGTAATAACGATGTGGCACGAGCTGTACGCGAATTGAAAACCGATGAATTACTCGCTATGGGAATCGCCAAAGATCGAGCTCAAGCTCTCTCAGCTCTCGAGGATTGTAGATGGGATCTTAATGCGGCCGCTGCTGCTCTACTCGCGTGATAGTGAAC
Organism: Baylisascaris procyonis; assembly: GCA_037389465.1. Classification (NCBI taxonomy): domain Eukaryota; kingdom Metazoa; phylum Nematoda; class Chromadorea; order Rhabditida; family Ascarididae; genus Baylisascaris; species Baylisascaris procyonis. Next base: position 895,038 of record JAZARR010000247.1, read on the forward strand.
TATATTCACAAAAAATGTTTTAATGTTGTGATCATATTTGAAACGATTTTCTGTATTCGCATCGTCTACTTCCATTTGCTAAATTGTAATGGGTTGGGCGGTAAAGGAGGGAGGGAGAGAGACGAATGCCTTCAAGGTTTCTTATAATTATCGCAATGTTTGCCTTGTTTTGGCGTACTGTTGTTATGGGTCAAGAAGATGTGATACTAGTTGAATGTTCTTTGATTTCTTCTGGCATGTCATTGGCGAGACTTTATAAACTAGATCTGTTGAAGTGTATAGTCGTTTGTGTGCGGTCTTTATATTTTAACGCCGTTGTCGGTTTTTATTTTATGCAAATTTTTTGAGTTTTTTTTTTTCATTTTTATGTAAATGAGGTTTGTCGACAGTGAGAAGAATGTATTTTAATGAAATGAATAGTTTTAAATATATAAAATATCAGTGAACGTTTGTTCTCATATTTTTTATGAGCTATGCGTGATGCTCCATAGGCTGTATTTTCCATCGTAAATTTCGTATTGTTCGAATAGTTTTGATTGCTATTACGATTTATAGGAATCGTCTATATAAGTATCCTGTAAAAGGTTTGTTTCAGTATAAGGGAAGATAATGAGAGGCGGTACGTATTTAAGGAGCGGTGTAGGGAGGAGGAGTCGATAAGAGGGCTGTAAATAAGGGAGAAATAGAAGAAAATGCAAAATTTACAATGCGAAGAAATATTTCATTTTTGATTCGTATGCAATTTTAAACGGAAATGATAATGTTGAATTGAATCAGTCTTTATTGCTGAATTTTATTTTTTATTTTTAAATTTTAGGGTGCAAATTTTCAAAAAATTACATTTTTCATTTATATTGTCATAAAATTTTGTTTCCTAAAAGTATTTCTTTCAACAGAAATAATCTTCACGCTCTTTTTTTTTCTCAACTCATTTTATTTCTGCCCTCGTTGAGGGATTTCTCAAATCTTAGGAAAATAGCCTAAGAGGTTATTTATCTTCTTTACATTCTCTAGAACAGATTTGCTTTTTTTTTTCTTTTGCATTTATTTAATCTATCACATCTAATGCATTTGTTTTTGATTATTGAATTGGTTTTTATGTTCGCTTTCATTCTTTTATGAATGTATCCGTGGTATCATTACTATAGATGTTGAATATTCTACTAGACGTAATGTTTCTTGCCGATTCGAGCATGAATACGCAAAAATGAATTTACGCAACCGTTTGAAGATACTCCAATTGCAAAAAGATAAGAGGGGCGTATACGAGTTTATCTGCTCTTATTGTGGTATTTTTTTACCTGGAAATGCTTCAACAGGTATGGAATAATTCGTTTATTTAATTCTTCTTACAAGATATAAAAGGTGGGGAGATCGCCATTACTATGAATACATTGACGTTGTTTTTCGTATACGTCCTCTTATTTGATGTTTTATTTATTTGCAAGCAATGTGCCATGTGAAACGTATTGTGCAACTCTCGTTGATCGAAATCAGCAAACAATTTTCGAGAAGAATTGTTTGTGGTATGGGGAGGGGGGGGGTTGTAATCATTTTCATAAATAAAATATGATAAATCCTAGAAAAAAAAAGTTTTGTTTTTCAACAGAAGAATTACTAAACATTGAAGGGGAGGCGGTGAAAGAAAGGAGGAGGAAAAGAAGCTTACAAGATGCTTACTTCGTTCCATCCTAATTTCTGGTCGCCTATCCGAGTAGTGCTTGCTTAATAGTCCATAGATACTGGTCTAGTTGAATGTTAGACAATTCTTCTTTATAATTTCTATAAGAAGAACTAACGGTGGAACTGTCAGTATGGCTAGCTCTATTTGTTGAAGCAATAAATAATACGAAGGGGGCATTTTTATGTTGATTTGATTTCATAGATTCTGCTGATTTCTTTCATGTTGTTTACTGCACTATCGAAATTGAAATAGGAAATTAGGAAAGTTGTCAATATTTGTGTGGAGGGCATCGGCTATTCTTAACGGTAGTTGCTTCTTAGCGCAATGATTGATTTGCATTTTCTTAAAAAAAAAATCGAATCAAAATCGTCTGATTGGTTGTTCTATGTACGAATTGCGCCTCCGCATTCACATATATTATCGCTCTGTAATTTAACGTATTGAGTGACGTTTTTTTCGTTATTATTTTATGCGTATTTAGAATGAAATTTATTAGCTATTAATTCGACTACTTAATTTATGATGTTGCTGTTTTGATGGTTTTTTTTGCTTTCGTCAACAAGTATTGCTGTTATAAAAAATCGGCGAACTTGAAGGGAGTACTCGAAAAGTTGGTACTATTGTGGTTTAGTCAGATTCAGCGCAAATATAGATTTACAACTTTCATTGGGCTTTTGCTACGGGTTGGGTACTATCATTTGAATGTTCTCAGTTTTTGTCGTCAAGGCCCAACTCGGGCAAAGGGAACTAAGCGAGTTTAGTCGGATAAAGGTCTTGATTAGGATGGGACCGGTTTCAGCTCACGGTGATAAGGGGATAGATCAAGATCGCTTTATTTGTGATCAGATTCAACTGGTATTCTTCTGCTTATGGGTTTATGCCGGCGGCAGTCCCATTGTTTGGGCCATAGCTAACGCAGATCAAATGCATTGTGATTAAGATCAGAGGGCTGCTCTCTAAAATGATCTCTTCTTGTTTGCGAGTCTTTTGGTCATGGTCAAATTCTGTTGATATCGTGATCTGAACGAGCAGATGCGCGCTTTAACCGATGGCCGTATGGAGATGGCCATTATTGCTCACTCACAAGGCGATAGTCGGTCGCCTCATCTAGAGCCGATTCTAAGTCTTATTCATTTCTGTATGGCGAGCGGTTAAACTCGCATCTAATTCTGATTGCGACCGAGACAAGGTAATATTTCAGTTGTTCTCATTTTGTATTATCTTTTTCTCGCAATTTCGCTTTTTTTTCACTGGACTGTTAGGTTGTGCCATAAGCATATCTATTTAATGGTATATGCTAATATTCTCTAAAGAAATTTTTCGAGTTATTCCTAACGGTAATGTAAAAGGTATGTTTCGGGAAGTGGTTTCCAATGGGAGAAGTTTTGCGAAGTTTCCAGGATAATCAATGCAGTGGGGGAAGTTATTTTTTTTTTCGGTTCCCACTGAGAATATTGCATATATTAATATATCAATTTCTTATCTGTATTCGGTGCTCATGGAAAATATGCGCGATTATTTAGTCGATATCATTGGCGCTCCCAATGTTTCTTTTATTCGATTATTCAACAATCTTAATTATACTCTTTTAATTTTGAATTAATTCATGTAATTAGTTGTATGTTGTATGGAGAAGTTGCAAATTGATTTAGTTGAAATTTTTTGTTTATTTTACTGAGTTGATGTCGACTGTTATTAAGGTGGAAAACTTTCAAAGATTTTTGAAGGTTTTTGCTAAGGGGAGAGTTGTGTAATTATTTAGGACGATGCATTCGATGGTTGGATTACAACCAGTGGTCGTATACGATTAGGTAAAGTTCAGTTTCTCTTGTGGTCGGGATTGGGACCGGATTTTATTAATGGCTAGGTAAATGCAGGTGTTGCTCTCGGATTCGTTCACGTTCGTTGCTTATTTATTCTACTCTATTCTTATACTGAAGAACTGTGATATTTTATGAGTGTCATTTTTAAAAGAAGGTGAAGTTGCAGACTCGATTAGGTAAGATTTGATTTAGTGACAGCTGAATACTCCAACTAGTGGCGGTCAATAAGGATGGGGTTATAAGAACTGGAATATAGTGCTGAGCAATTTCTATGTATTCAGTTCATATTTATGCAAATCGAATAATTTTCACACTTCATGCAGTGGTTATTTTCTTTTATAGTTTTTTTTTTATTGTCGTGAAAATAAATTATTAATATTGAGGGAATTTTTCTACTTTTATTTTTAGAATGCAAAGGAAAATTTTTCTTTTTTTTTGAAAAGAAATTGAAGAATAGATTCAAATTTTTAGCTGAAATATTTTACGTTGGGATCGTTGAAATGAAAAGATAGAAAATTTTATACATCAAACAATTCTTAGCGATTCCACTCTCGTGAATAATTCTCTACTCTTGAATTATTTAATTAATAGTGATGAAAATCGTTAGTGACAGATGGTTTATGAACTTTTATTTTGAGATTCTTTTTGCTTACTTTATTTTACTTTTCTTTTCTTTTTTCAACGCTGTTTATTAATTCTTTTAAATTTAGTGAAAAAAAATTCATTATTTCCTCGGAAGTGATGAAATTCTATAATTTCTGCCGAAATCCTCTCAATCCATTTTTTCCAGGCGGAAATTTTGCTAATTTTCTTAGAAAAAAATTTTTTTCTTGTTATCTCATCTTGAGAAATATTCCCCAAATTGTAGTCATATGATTATAAATTGAATTTGCACAGGGTATAATTGTTGGCATATAATTCAATTAATTAAATAATGAATTGAATATAATAATGAATGTGATTATAGTTATAGTGAATATGATTATATATATATATATATATATATATATATATATATATATATATATATATATATATATATATATATATGCGTTTAGATTTTTTGCGTTATATTTTATTTAGAAGTTAAATGATGTGGTGAAATGTTCAAAAAACGTGCCATGCTTCGGATTTTTTGCGTTTCTTTTTGAGAGTAATTAAGAAGTTAGTGAGAAATGTGTAAAAAATGACGATGAGCGCAGTGAAAGAGTTGTTTTTTTGTTGTTCACAAATCAACGTGACAGACGTTTGTCTATGAATAAAAACTTATTATTGTGCGTCGTTAAAATATTTGTCCTTTTCCTATTAGTACTATGAAAATTTGAGTGTTATGCTATGTGTTTCCTCATGTAAATTTTCAGATAAAATTTGTACCTGAAAAAATGATTCGGTTCATTATATAATCGACGAAAAATTATCTAATTTTAAGGAAATATTAATTTATCTATCACCGGTTTACGTTTCATTTTAGGTATTTTATAAGACCGATATGCATACTTGAGATGCAATGACAAATGGCTTTCTTTCCTTCCCACCTTCATCGCCTTGGCTCTTTCGTACAAATTCTGATAAGAAGTATTTACTCTGTCAAATTTAATGATGGCTGGCAAGAACTGACCTAAGCTTCGGGCGTTTTTCTCTTTCCCGTTGTTCTTGCTCACATTTTGTGTAATACTTTGTTTATCATAGAGTATTACCTTGCGATGCACGAAGCATTTTAGTAAAGGAAGTGATTAAATTAGAAATAGGAGAGGTGAGAGAGAGGGAGCTGTATGTTGTGGTATTAGAGAGTTATATTTTACGCACCTTATTTTCAATTATTGTTGATTACTTTTAATTGTTGATTAATACTTTACTCAATTTCAATTAGCAACTTATTTGGTGTACAATTCGAATGAACTCTAAAATTCAACTGGCTTGATATTTGCGTGTTGCATATATATATATAAACCGGCTGATGTCAAAAACGATTAACTTGTTCTTTGCGTAGTGTTTTTCCACTGAATGCATTTTTAAGGTCTTTGATTTTTTAGGTGATTGTACATAGTTATCGTTTTTTGTGTGATTGTTTCTCTCGATCTGTTGTTAATTTATTTATTTACTTCTATCTGAGTAGAAATATTTTTGTATATTACACTAAATTAGTGCGATTAGCACTTATTTTTTTTTTATTTTCGAAAATCATAAAAATCTATTTCAACGATTAGAGAGACTTTTTTTAAAGAATATCACTGCTTGGATAGTCTTTCCTTTGCAACTTTTCCTTCATTTACGGAACTTGATACTCTTTAATTTTGTCGTACCGTACACTTATTATATCTAAGCGTTGATATACCGTACACATGTGATTATATGTGCACGTTGTTATGTTGCACTGTTAAGGTATATCTGTATTTGCCGTACACTAATCTTTGGAGAGTCCCTTCTATCGGTTTCGAATTTTATGATAGCACTCTTTTATTGCTAGAGAATGCTTAAACGCATTGATCAACTGTATTTCAATTTAGCAGCAAAGCTATCCCATTCGTTTTCTTTAAAAGTATAGAAAGATTTTTTGTGCTATTTTTATTTTCTTACTCTTGTAAACTAAGTAGATAAGAAGTAGCTTTTATAAAATATCCATTATTTCATTGTTTTTTGTTTTCTAAAAATATTTGCATACTTTAGAGTCGTTGCAATGATTCTCTTAAGCCAAATTTCGTTCAATGTTCGAATGTTTTCATTTCATCGCATCTATATTTCAATGGAATCTACGATCGCTAAATGTTGTATAAATGAAATATAGCTGCAAAGTTAAATTTTGAAATATATATATATATATATTTCAGGCTAATGTATTCTTACTCACTATTACTACTGTCAGTTGTCGTTGTTGGAATTATATCAATGGCAATCGATTCAAATGGATTCAGCGAAAGGTTTGATTGTTGACTATTGAAGTTGTTTTCTCGATTTTGTTGATGTTCTCTTTATCAGCGATAAAAAATCATAGATTTACTAAGATTTAGTAGGCGTTTTATTAGATGGGGTTTATTTTTTTTCCCCGAAATATTTTTATTTTCCCCGAAATATTTCTGCACAAAAAAATTCCCAGAAAAACGATGAGTGACGTTTTTAAACTATGAAAAAAGCTCATTTTATTATCTTTATGGGAGGAAGGAAAAGAATTTTTAAGGAAAATGGATGAAATACATTGTTTTCTTTCCAGAGAATTAGAAAAAAGAGAGCAGGATCCATTGGAGGTCATTAAGAGCATGCAAAGAGTTGAGTAGTGACTAATTTCAGAAACCCTCTAATCTCGATAGCCTAAGTTTCCTATAATTTACATATTTGGTAATATTTATTTCCCATTTTGTAAGCTAAATTTTATCGTATTTTATATTTATCGTATTCCCATTTATCGTATTTTATACTGGAATACGGTCAGCATATGTAGATTCATAAAGTATGTGAATTAGTAGATGCCAATACAAATTAAAAGGTTTTCTTATGAAATATGAGTTTTGATCACTTTCGATCATAGAACACTTAATGAAAATTTAAAAAATTTTCAATATCTTTTTTTAAATATTATCGGTTATCTTTTTTTACTGTCACACACTAATCTACGCCAAAAATTTACATATTAAATTACTCACTCATCATTTCTATATCTGATCTTTTTAACGTGCTCATTGTTTATATGCATATTTTCATATTAAATTTTTTTTTTGAAATAATACTAGATACTAGTTCCTTATCAGTACTGTTAAGAGTGTTGTTATCATATATCATTTATGAAACTTGTAATAATTTCCTTTTGAATGGTTTCAACTTCGACACAATATTTTCCCCTTATTTCAATAAAATGATAGCAAAATTGAATTATCATATTTCAAAGGAAGAGGAAGAGATAATTAAAAATACCATATAAATCATTAAAAGTGATAAAGGTAATAATTTGGAATTTATAGCAATGATGAGATTATCGGATTTGCACAAATATATGTTTTCTTTATCGTTTATTTCATATATATCTTTCAGTGATATGGTCTTTTCAGCGATAAGCTGCATGCAATGATCGTTGATGGTCATCGAATGCCTTCTTCAATGCTGAGGTATAAGAGAAGTGGGCCCAGAATCAACTCGGTTAGCACCTTTTCGTCGTTTTTTATAGGTATATACTAGATTGCTATCCTTGGATAACCCGGAAGAGATAAGTCAAATTCCTGCCCTTGCACGTATATGTTAAAAAGTTCGCCTTTATAATGAAAGGAAAACAAAATTATAGCTGGAGTAGTTTATAGGGAATGAGTGCAGAGATCTCTCTTATGAATTATATAAAGGTTTTTTTTGTAGCACAAAAATGAACGTGAACGTGAAAATAAAAATATCAAAATCTATTCGATTTGATAGTGAAATATGAATCGTAACTAAATTATGAAATGTTGAATATATATTTTATGATTGTTGAATATGAATATATAAGATCGATAAAATATCATAGCTAAAATTTCTAAATATTAATGAAAGAAATTACTTAAATATTTTTATTATATTTTTCTTCTATGAAAATATATTTGTATTGAATATATTGAATGAAAATTTCGTCTAGAATCAAATATATTGAGGTATACTTATAATTTAGGAAAGTGATTTAGCTAGCGAAAATTTTCAAAGATATACTCATCGATGATATTCTAAAATTTCGGATTCCATTCTTCCGAAAAAATGAAAATTAAATTAAAAAGGTATTTAAGTAACTATTTTATGAAAATATTGTCACTTAATCGGATAGCTTCTAGTTATAAAACTTTCTGATGGGATTCTAAGGAGTGATAGTCACTCGTTGCCGGTTACCACTATCATCCCTCCTCTCTCTGCTCCATTATTCATTTTCCTTCCTCTGATTATGTCATTGATATGGAATGGTATTTTAATTTAGCGTCAAAACATCGCATGGAATGCGAATAAATCAATTGTATACGTCGTTATAGCGGCTACCGTTCTACTGTCGATTATTGCCGCATTTATTCACTTTATTTGGACTCTTTGCAATAGGCGAAAGAAATCGTAAGTAGTTTTTTTTTCTTATTTTTTGGCGATGAAAAATATGGAAAATTGAAAAGTTTCAATTTTAAATCATCGAGAGGGGAATAATATTTCATTTTGAAGGCATAAAAATATTCGATATAAATATTGAATAAATAATTTTGAGAAAAAAAATTTTTTTCCGGAAAAAATAAATTATTTTGGAACAATTTGAAAGGGATTAATATTTAAATTAAAGGCATAAGAAATGGGAATTATTCAAGGATGTAGTGGGAATTGCAAAAATGCTAATCAATCTTACTATGCCACAATTGAAGGAAAAAAGTGCAATTAGGAATATTCTTTTCATTTTTTGTAACCATTAAGGCATGCATTTGTTATTATATACTCAGCTATATTGGAATTTCATAATTTGCTGTGGATGACGAATAGAGAATGGAATAGAAGTGCAAAAGAAATGTCAGATGATGTGATAGTGATACGGCACTGTCATCTTACCTACAATTTTCCTCAGAGATGAGGGGAGTGGGATCGGTTTGAATCATTTTCCTATTCTAAAGGGGAAGGAAGGAAGGAGGATGGAGAAGGAAAGATTTGGAATACCGATCTCTACCAATTTCTCCTTCTTACACTTATCGCTATTTCCAATCTCAATGATAAGAAGGAAGATAAAATTGCTATGATTGACCTTGATTTTTAATGTTTAGATTATTTCTGAATAATATTATCAATTCATGATTGTTTTTTTATTGCAGTGAGCGTCAAATCGAAACGAGATGTTCAACAACACTCAGTGATAATACGTCGTCAAATTGTTCAACAACCTCTGAATAGATCATCATGTTCTATTCATATTCATCATCGTGTATGTACATAATGTAGCTGTCATTTGATCATCTTCTGTATAAGTTTGTCGTTGTTATGCTATATATGCCATATACAGAGTGATCACCGGCTGGCTATGTACAGTGACCACCGGCTGACTATGTAGAGTGACTAGCGACTGACTGTGTACAGCGATCGCCGGCTGGCTGTTTGGAGAGATCACTGATTGAATCTTATATGCGAGGTGGTAGTGGTCTTGCAAAGATTTCAGTTGAAAGGTATTGAATGCCTAAATTATCGCATCATCGAAACAGTCCAAGAGTGCATAGCGTAGGGAAAGTATTTGAATTTTTGAACAGCTCTGCCGTAGTCAATTCCTTCCCGGGAAAGTTCATAAATAGGCGCTGCTTCGTTACAGTTAGTTAAAGTCTTATTACCTGAAGCTTTCATCCCTTCCACCTATTCCTTTCCCAAACAGAAGATAATGCTATAGTATTGGCTGGATTCCTTTCAGGATACTGGGTTATCCAGCAATGGAATATGGGAGAAAGGTTGCTTTAGCTGATCATATAATTGAGTCAGTCGTTAGTGAATTCTTCGTACAAATTGTTTACTGTTGTTTGTAAAGTTGATGAGAATTGAAATTTATTAATTTAAAGATGAAAATCTATGAAAAAATTATTTGTCAACGCTGAGAATTATGTACAAAATTGTGATATTCATTCATTGATTTTTTTAATGAATGCCAATTTTTTTTTAGTTTCTTTTCATTTCGCTTTTAGTTTCTCATTTTGCTTCTAATTAAGCTCAGAAAATTTTTTTGAAAAAGAATTCCTCTTAATATAAAAGGAAAACGAGCAATCCTTTATATTTTCCTTTATGCAAACTCCTTTCCAATGTCTAAAGTACAATATTAGTGGGAATATTACTACGAGAATATTCAGAAATACAAAAATTTCATTCAATATTCGAAAATTATTGGTTTGATCTCGTGGTGTCATTTATATATATATATATATATATATATATATATATATATATATATATATATATATATCCTCTTCTCAATAATATTATCGAAATAATTGATTACTTTATCAGCACAACATTTTGGATAATTTTTTAAAATTTTGATACTGAAATCAATGAAAACATAAGGGTTTCTATTTTGTGAATAACTGTAGTTCATCGAAGTTTTCAATTTTATGCTTTGTGAGCGGTGCATTGTTGGTGCTGTTTAAATTCGTTGATCGTTCCTATGTGATTTTTGATTCATCTGATTTAAATTTGTATATTTACTAGATATGTGTTTTTCATATTATGCGGAATGATAGCTAAATTATAAGTAGAAGAATAAGCCTCATTCGGCTGACATTAAGTCCCTCTTCATCTCCGATTCCATTTTCTGCATAAAGATCTATAAACCGATTATTGTTACTTTGCATGTATCTTTTTCTCTGCGTGCAGAGCAATGTTGAACAGTAAATCTCTGCAGAAATAGGGTGAAGATGAGCAAATGAACAAGGAGATCGTAACTAAAGATGGAGTAGTAAAGAGTACGCGATCTGATCAAAACGTCGATGTCGATTATAATTTTATAGGCAAATCGATATTTCTAAAAATGCAGAATACAAAGTTTTTATTGTTCATAGATATGAAGGAAGGAGGCTATATTCTGTACTCAATTTGTTGTGTAAAATAATAGCCTTAGTGAGTTTCCATTATCGCATCTTTTATGTGTTTTATAAGTCTCGCTTTGTGCGTCGATTCAGGACCCGATTACAGTGATGGCAGCTTAGATTTCAGTTGGCTTGTTGCTGTTGCTCAGGATGACTCCGAAGCAGAATCGTTGGGAAGCCCTAATCTTTGGATTTGAATGATCTAATTACGTTTGAGTTCCAACCCAAAAAAAAGTATTTCAGCTAGGGAAAAAGAAAACGTCATAAGTGCCCGGTCAAAGCGTATATATATATATATATATTGGCGTTGTGCAGAATCAGAAGGACCTTTATTAACGGTGAAATCCTTTGACGAACCCATGCCCACACTAACTCGCAATATGATATTTTTGTAGTGTTTCTGTTTGGCTTCCACACTTTGCATATTGTGGAGCACTGACGAACCGCCGTGTATGTATTGACTTGGGCAATTGATTTTGACTTGACTTAACTTAATCTGATCAGCTGGTCAAGCAGATCATACCGTTCTTATATGGACAGTATAAATATGGTGAATATTTTTGATCTGACAGCATAAGTATTGTGAATACTTTTGATCTGTGTTTTGTAAATTGTATTGATTTTGGTCTATCTGGGTGTTGTTTTTATAGTTGATCAAGTACTAATGAGTAGCGCGCGAAAAATGTGAGTACTTTGTGAATTGCCTTGAGGGTTGTTTTTTGTGCGAAATGCTTGCCTCTTCTATTATACATCAGTCAGTGTCGGCTGGTAGCTACTTCGAGTGCGGTTGTTCGGTGCTTTGGGAGCTATCCTTACGCTTTATGTTTAGTCTTATACTCGGTGTCGAATAGTTTTGAACGAGATTTACTGTCTATTTAATTGTTGGTGCAGCTATTGCTGTGCTATCGTTGAAGTTTCTATAGTGTAGTAAAAGAGGTGTGCGAAGTATGAACGTGGAAGAAGATGAAGGGCGAGGGTAAGGAGACTGAGCCCGCGGGACTTTTCAATTTATCTCATTTAAATTCATCCTCCATCGCCTTCAAGGCAATTAAATTTTTTAGGGCGGTCTCTTACTACTCGATATGTCTATGCACCTTTTTGCAAGTGTTCATGTGAAAACGATATCAAGCATCTCTTGTAACTCAGCCTAGATCTAGTTGATCATAATAGTGCATGTTTAAACCAGATGAGCAAAAAGAATAGTGTTGGCAACAAATTTCTGAATGGATAATTCGACGATCGAAATGAAAAAATTGCCGAGTGAATTTTTTCAATATTTTCAGAAGTTGTACTGCTGTGCTATCATCTAGATTTCTTGTCCACTTGCGGTGAGGTCCAATTGTTGTTCATATGAAGGCCCATCGGTTCGTAGCTTCGTTGCTATAGCCCTCATGAAGCATTTCAAGGGAATGTGCAGCGGGTTTCCCAAATAGTTTTACTGCTATTTCAGTCTCAATATTGCAATTCATGAGGCCTCTTTATCCTTTTGGCTCGTGTATTTCTTATGGCAACGAATGGCTACCTATTATATCTTTTTGCAAAAACTTCAGCATTACTTCCCATGCTCTTCTAGGCATCTCTAGCTTTTATTCTTCTTTTGTCCATCGTCCTACCATTTCTCTATCTTCTTGAGCAAATTACTTCTTATTGTAGTAAGTCATCAAGATCTAGGCTGAGTTGCAAGAGATGCTTGATATCATTTCCAGATGAACACTTCCAAAAAGGGGCATTAGGCATATCGAGTAGTGAGAGAGCGCTCTAAAAAATTTAATTGCTTTAAAGGCGATGGAGGATGAATTTAAATGAGGTAAATTGAAAAGTCCAATAAGTTCAGTCTGCTTTCCTTCGTCAGGCATATATTTGCTTCTAGTAAAGAGCATATGTTCACCGTTATTACTTCACTACTCCAGCATCATCGTCCTCTCCGCCTCTTCGATTACCTTTCTGCTGGTTCAAGCCTTACCTTTATGCGTTTCCTTCCTTAGTTGTTTTAACTGTGTTTTCTCAAAATCTGATTTTTACTGACTAGCAAGCACATCCTGTGTATATCAAGAGTACAGCTGTTAGATGAGTTGGATAGGACTGCTGAGGAATATCGTAACAATGAAAATATCGTCTTTGGTGGTCTTTTTTGATGCCCTCTGGTAAAGTCTTTGATAGAAATAGAAGTTTTTTTTTTGTAAATTGGGCATTTATGAATGTAAATTAGCGTCGACATTATTTGAAGAAGAGAATTAAAGCCGAAATCAAGCTATGAGTCAGTTTTTGAGGTTGTCAAAACTCTTGAAAAGTCCTTGTAGTTTTAATGTTCGATCCTCAAAAAACAACCGATCACATAAATGCCATTGTTCGCATGGCAATCGACATAGTGATCAAAGACAATAGTCAAGGTGCTATGTGGCAAAGGATTAGTGAAATGCATGATGTACTTTATGGTATACAATAGAAAATCAACACAGGTTGAACACTATTCATATGGTTTATGTGTGGCATGATGCATACAACGAGAGCATCATTAAAGAATTTGAATATCAGCTCAATTCTTTATAAGCGTGCTTATGTGCACATTTATAAGTTTTGTTGCTTTTCTTTGCATTTTTTAAATTCCTTTTTTTTGCGATTCGTAGTTACATTTATGTACTCTATCAATGTCATTGTTTTACCGGTAATAATTTATAATAATACCTATTTTTTTGAAATAGCTTCTTAATTTATTACTTGTAATAATAATCCGTGTATTCTAAAACTGTATAGATTATGTTATTGTTATCATTAATTTCAGTGAAATATCGTTAATCAGCATTCACATTGAGCGTGGCTAATATTGAATATATGAATCGTTGATGAAAAAATTGTGGAATCGTTTTGTTAATCGTTGGATTAAGTATTATATTCATCATTATTACTACGATCGTTATTGTTCGATTAGTGAAAACGTGTTTATTTATTTGCGTTGCAAAAAAGATTCAATGAGAGCTTTCAGTAACTTTTTTTTTGTTTGGAGAGAAAAAATGCATTTAAGATTATTTTTAAAGTCAGTTCAAGAAATTCGCTTAAAATTATTTGAAAAATATTTAAATGCGTTTGTTCAATGGCGTTTGAGAAGGTATTTATGCGCTCCAAAAGTAGCAAAATAAAAAAAACTATATATTAGCTGATAAGTATTGTCAGAAAAGCCGATACGAGCATGCCAAGCATATATATATATATATATATATATATATATATATATATATATATATATATATATATATATACATTTTCCCATGAAAATCTTCCGTTGTTGTATTATTTTCAGTGGGCATCATGAATTCGACGTATGGAAACGTAACAAGTTGCATAAATGAATGCGGTGTGCGAAATTGGCCAAGAAGAGACGGTGGCCTCGTCAGAAGTCCTGCTCCGTGCTCATTGATGCGACTCGATGGTGCAACTCGGTAAGTCTAAAACATTGTGCATGCTTTATTTCACATATATCTTTCTAACTATGCGCATATAGATTTTAATACAGCTAGGGGAATACGTTTAGGAAGTATAGTGTGGAATCACATCTCAAGAAATGCGCCTATTCGTTGCATTTATGTAGCTTTATTTTTGGCGTTCTTCAGGAGGCTAGAGCTATGCATAGCTTCAACTTTTAAATTTCATTTCTCGATGCCATCTTCAACGATGTGTTTATAGCTATGGACTTCCATTCTACTTCTTTGATTCTAACCTCTTTCTTATACGCGTAGTCCCAACTTTCTCAGGTCTCACTAAGTTTTAAGTTTTCTCTATTATATATTTTCCGCTCCAACCCTATCATATTATCCATAATCATATTCCTGGAATCGAAATAAACATCGAAAACAGATGTTTATAGTTCACAAGCGTTCCGCATCAATAAAACATTTATAAACGACCGTCAAAAGCGATGCTGTATTCATATTTACAGCTGTATAATTAAACATCATTTCAACGAAATCTCTTCGATTATTTTTTCGATCTTTTCGCATTTTTCCCGTCGCCTAATTTTTCCACCTATTTTCATGAGAGTTTCATCGTTTTAATCCATTCTACTTCAATTTTTTTTCCCGCATCCTCTTATCATTCCATTAAATTCCATATTTCAATGCACTTCTTTTTACTCCATATTTGCATATTTCATAGTTTTTTATGAGATGTCGATTCCCTGATGGGATTAGCCATAATATTATTTAAATTGTGATAGTGTGCTGTTGTATTGGAAAGGAAAGGTATCATTGAGGAATGCATATAGATCAAAATTATCGATAAACACTTTTTTTAACGTATAGGTATTTGCAGAAAAAAGTGATGAATTACCTTTATAGCATTTTTGTTGGTCTCCGACAGACTTTTGTCGGAAGTGGACTGACTCCAACAAGTCCAACAAACTCTTTTTACAAAGGTCGCCTAATTCACTATAGCCGAAAAATAATTCAAAATTTCTAGAGTAATTTTCGAAATAAAATTTCCCTAACAACATAGAAAACATTGTAGGAAAATATTTTTTTCAGTCATGATGTTTAAGTTATTTCCGTCTTAAAAATACTTCAAATGTTTAGGACAATAGTTAAATCAACATTATCTCAGATACGTTTTATTTGGAATACCTCTCACCTCTAGTGGTGAATTACTTGTATAGCACTTGTATAAGAAACGTATCTGGGATAATGTTGATTTAAGTATTGTTCTAAACATTTGAAGTATTTCTAAGAGGGAAATAAATTAAACATCATGTTTGAAAAAATATTTTCCTGCAATTTTTTTATGTTGTTAGGGAAATTTTATTTCGAAAATTACTCTAGAAATTTCGATTATTTTTAGGCTATAGTGAATTAGGTGGCCTTTGTAAAAAGAGTTTGTTGGACTTGTTGGACTCCACTTCCGACAAAAGCTTGTCGGAGTTCAACAAAAATTTGTTGGAGTCAGGTTTTATGATTAAATATAGTGCAACATTTTTAGCATTTGTATGCTATTAGGTAGAATATATTCGCAAAATTATGTAATCGCATTCAATGATCTTTCGCTTTCACTTTCAATAATATAGCTTAAATCTTCTTATTTCCTTGTATTTCAATTTAGTAGAATCGAGATTTCTTGAAGTGGTTACATAATTTAAGCTTATTTATTATAATATATTTCTATGGAAAAATTTTTTCCATCAGTAAAATCTATCTAATCGGTTCATATAAGAAATTTTTAGAATATATATTATGGAATTTTTTGGTTTTTCTTGCATGATGCTGAAGCCATATATAATTTATTGCTGTGGTGCATTATAGGTGTTTACCTCTTGGCAAAAATTCGACCAAAGATTTTAGGATAAAGTTAGCAAATAGCTGGAAAATTTTTAAAGAAATATGTCGATGATGATCTAGACGAGTGTAGGTAAAATGGATAGTTTAGGCGATCCCCATCGAATGATATAAATATCTATAGCTTCAGCATTTCTCAAACCTATTCTTATGATCGTATTTGATATGATCTAATATATATCCTTTTCTTGATTAATCTCATGCGAATAGAGCAACTTTGTACTATGAGGAATGAAGGGTATAGAAACTGACGAAGGAATCAGCGTGAAATTTCCGGAAAAATGAGGCGATCATTGAAAATTCTGTGAGAAATTGACGCGTACGCATATTCTGCAAAACGTAGATTTCTGTATTGTTTGCAAACTGCGAAAAGTGTGCTTAACGCTCTCTTTGTACGCAATGAAAGAGTGCGGCAATCAAGGTAAACATAGCAAAAGCGACACTGAGTGACCTATGCTTGCATTTCCAAACAATACCTTTTCCTCCATCAGTAAACCATCGTTTCTCCTCTATCTATTTAGCTTCTAGAGTGTTTGTGAAATTATATGGCTAAATTGTGAAAGTGAAGGCTAAATGGCTTAAATTATTGGTACATTAAACTAAGAAATCCTCTTATATCTTCATATCCTTTCATCTTAATTCTTTCATAATTAAATTCAAATTGAGGTGGTTTCCACGAAATGTGTTGATGATCACCTTTATTTGCTTAATGATATTGGACGTGTATTCAGCAATAATCAACTAATTTTCCATATTTCGTAGACATCGTTTAGATTCGTACTCTGTTAAATTTTAAGCCGTATTGATATCGACGACATGCAAAAAAGCGTGGATCTTTTCACATTTTTTTTTCGAGAACGTTGAGAAATCAACTTCTGTTGATATGATGAGAGATTATTAAGGTACTTTGGATTGGGAATTAAAAAATTTGACGTTAATTTAGAAATTGACTACGCTCTTATATTTCAGGAAGTAATTTAGATTGACTAAACTCGTACATTTCAAAAAGTTTGCAAGTGCATTTTGCGGCTATAACACTGATGATGAGAGTAGATTTCAATTGCGCGTTGACATTTAGCAATAAAAAGTTGCTTAAGCGCAATGCGCTTACATAAACGAAACTTTTTTCGCATTCAAGTTGTTCCGCTAGAGAAGCACCATTTTTTTCCCATCCGTAACTGATCATGTTAGCCATATCTATCTAATCTACTCTCTCCCTCTCTCTCTCCCTCTCCTTCTCTCCCTCTCTCTCCTTCTCTCTCTCCCCCTCTCTCTCCTCCATGTTCCGTTCCTTCGTTCATCCATTGGTTTTTGTCGGTTATTATGCTTCTTAAAAAGAATAATTTTTGCATACTGTGCATCTCATTTAAACAATAGCGAGCTTACTCTCTGAACAATAGTCAAAAAGAAAACAACGCAATATATTTCAATACCATTCAATAACTGTCCGAATTCTGAGCGGAAACATCGAGATTATCGTTAATACACTACACATATTATTTCTTTCGGTTATCGATTGATAGGAAAGACTGATCAGGGTGGTTGATCGAATAAATCGATAAAAGATGAAAACAGATCAGTACAATAGGTGATGAGTCATAGTTAGTTAACAATGCGCTTCTATTGCTTGAAGATTGTGATGAGTGACGCGGATCTCGCTTGTTGCCTATGTTCGTCTTTCGAAAAATTATTTCGATATTTATAATCAACGCATTTAGAAATTAAGCATAGTCATTTTTGATTCAGTTTTCTCTCTCAAATATTTGAATTAAGTTTTCTTAAAAATTTCATTTTTCTAAATTGACACTTGAATGAATGGTACTTAAATGGTACTTAAATGGTATTTAAACGAGTAGGTATAGTTTAAGTTAATACAAATTGATTTTAATTGTTGCTTATTGAGTGCATCCATTCATCTCAGTACATTCGCTTATTTCATAGTTTAGATTTTCTTATTTGAAGAATATGGGCAATAATTGCTAGAGAACATTTAAATCGAATTGATGTTTAAAAAAATTCTCTCCTATGAGAAATGATGCTGAAATAGCCGATAAGAATTATGTCAAAGGTTATCATTTAGTCCTTCTTCAAGAAAAATATATTTGCACAGTTATTATTGATAGCACAGATGACAGCCAATGGCCATATTGTGTTCTTAGAGTCACTCATTCAGTTGCCTTTGGGATCGACCACTTAGCCTTCTCTGGAGTCGTCCATTCGGTCTCTTTTGAGTTACTCAGTCGATCCACTTTGGAGTCGTCCACCCGGTCTCCCTTGGACTCACTCACTCATTCTCCACTCATTTTGTTAACTCCGTTTCTTCCATAGAGAGGAAGTAGAAATATTTGAAACGAAAAAAAATTTTTCTTCAAGAAATTAATTCGTTAATCGCATTCAGTAGTACCCTAATTTTATTTCTTTCATTTTCACTTCTTTCATTTGCTTTACGTAGCTTAGTTCCTTAAAACGGCCAACTTTCGATCACTCATTAACGAAGAGTATTTCAAATTTTTGCTTTGTCATAAATTTCAACTGCAAAAGGACGATCAGATATGCCTTTGATAGGTGCGATAAAGATTTGAATAAATGATGAAAATTCAAAGAATTCATGCAACGCATTTGGGAAATTTCTAAAAAAAACCACCACCATAGTGATTATAAGTTGTTGTTTTTTTTTACTTAGCATAACACACTAAGAACGTTTATATTTTGCGAATATTATATTATTGCATCTGTATTTCTCTAGGATCTGTGAAAATGCTCATAAATATCTTTTTATGGGCAGATATTTGGTCCTTCTGATAGATGGGCATTAGAGAAAGAGCGGCTGTCAATAAGAAATGACAAGAGGCGTTAAACGTTATCGAATTCATCTATAGCGTTAATTAACTTTGCATATGCTTCACTATTTATAGAATGCTCAATAGATCGTAGATCATATTTACATACCTTCGATTGAGTAACAAATACTAATAATCAACTCTCGGAATCATTTTAAAGTTTCCCTTTATCGTCTTCTAAAATTGTATATTTTAAGGTTCAACAAAGAATTCTTCCTTATGCAAACTTCAAGTGAAAGCTTTTTTATCGCTCAATAAAGGAAGAATCAAAAGGGGAGGAGGGGAGGAGAAGGAGGAGGGATAATTTTCGCAAAGGGGATTTTTGAAGTTAGTTGAATATTCTGAATTTAAAGGTTTTTCGTTGAAGTGATAGGGTATCGCTTTCTTCAGCGATCGATGCTAATGGACGTTGTATAGAAAACATTCGATAGCGCAGAGACAGCGAATGCTACTCATGCACTTATTTCAATCTGACCACGTCATTATGGCTACAGATTGATGTGTAAAAATGCTCTATGCAGCGATACTTAGTTTTTTTGAATTAGTGATAAAGCTTATATTCACCGAATATACGCTTTATCATTGATAAAAAACTACTTATTATTAGGCAAATATGCGCTTTATCAATTAATGGTTATAGTGAAAGTCAATAATCACTTTATAAAATGTTTTTATTGAAAGGAACTAGTGATGTGTTGGTGAATCGAATATATTTTGCCTTAGCTAGGATGGGGTTCAGGGCAGTTTGCCGGCTGTCAATGCTAATAGCTTTCGATTTAAGCGCAAATGAGCTTCGTTGTTGATGATGAGCGTCGGTGAGTGGTCGCTATCGCTTAAGGAATGCTTGTCGTCAAATTGTAAAGTTGTTGCTCGATGTTCGATTAATTCACTAATCATCGCCTTCTCGTATGGCCAATTTTTATCGACTATTTAATGTAGAAAATTTGATTGTTTGCCCAATGGTAGTGGGATAGCATCGATTTGCCGTATCGCCTTCTCAAACATAGATTTTTGTCTCTAAAAGCTTTTCACCATTGTTCTTGTTGCAATTCGTTTACGAATGCAACAAGAATTACAATAAAACTTACTGCAATTCTGCATTGCAATAAAATTTAATTGCAGCAAAACTTGCTAACTATTCTCTCATAACTTCCACTTAATTCCTAATATTTAGATATGCAAAAAATATGATGAGTGCTTTTTGCACATCGGTCAAAATGTTTTCAAAAGTCCGCTTACCTTATTCGTTTACCTTACTTTACTCCTCGTAAGCCAAATAGCTCTCCATGACGATTTACGCCATCCTTCATTCTCACCTATGCATTTTCGGTATAATTTAAGCCTTTTTTTGAGTGGTCACTATTTCATCTAACGTTGGAGTCTCGAAGTCTATACAAAGTTTAGAAAATATTCATTGTATATTTTTAGATATTTCTTAAAGATTAAAATTTTTTGCTTTTTTTGGAAATTTCGATTTCATTACTTTTCATAAAATTTATATTCTAATTTCTTTTTTCGTCCTTCTGAAGTAAATAAAAGATCGCCTAGGTAAATTTTCAAATGCTTTATTAATCTTTTCTTTTAATGTCTTTTCTTTTCGATATTTTCTACCGATATTTTCGCTCACTTTTTTGTATAATCTATGAAATTGAAATATTTTGAAAGCTAAAATTCTTTTTTTTTTGTAATTCAATTAATGATTGTAATGGAGTTTTTCTGCGGTGATAGCCATATTATTGTATTATAAAAATATTATTATATTATTTTGAGAAAAAAAGCTTAAAAAGTTTTAGAGCATTTAAATCTCTTATACCTTCATCGGTTGCAATTATGCCTTTTCCGACTGGGAGATGCGAAACCAATAGGTATAAAACATTTTCGGTAGGAAAATGGAAGAGAGAATTGCAAAGGGCTAATTTCTTTCATCTTCTTGTAAATACATCACATCACCTAGAAAGGTGCCTTTAGTTAGCTATATTTCATGTGTTTAAGTTATTAGTGTTAGCGATGAATTGCCTGCAGTAAACAAAAAATTTCAACGATGTGAATTTAAAGGGGTAATGAAAATAATTCATTTAGCAAATTTGTTGATTGCAAATAACTAAGAAAATGGAATTTTACTGCTAAAAAAAAATTCCACTATTATAATGCTCGCAAAAAAAGTTTATTTTTAGGTTGCTTCTGAGGAATAATGAAATAATAGGTTCGCCATATTGGCATAGTGCCGCAGAAATTGTTTAGTAAATGCAATGGCTATTTATTCAATGAAAATCATACAGCGA
Source organism: Baylisascaris procyonis (assembly GCA_037389465.1). NCBI lineage: Eukaryota > Metazoa > Nematoda > Chromadorea > Rhabditida > Ascarididae > Baylisascaris > Baylisascaris procyonis. The sequence goes on from JAZARR010000247.1 coordinate 916,520, forward strand.
AAGAAAAATTTCTTACCATTTTTATAGGTATTATTGTTGAAATGTATCTATGCCATATATTAATGCTATATTTCCGAATTGTTTGTTCATTAGTTGAGGTAAAAAGGTGTGTTAGGTTTCTCGGTTGCCATGCCTCCCAATCAACAATAATCTATAGTGTTCGTCTATTTGCGAGTTCATAATTTATCGCTCGCAAAAGTAAATTTTATGTTTCAGAGAATGAGTAGTTTTTCAATTTTTATTGCATCAATACTCTCATATAAGCATTGTAGCTCTTTTAGTAAGAATTAATGTTCAAGCATGAACAATGTTAGATATGTAAATTTTAATGTTGTTTATTCTGTTATAGAATTTGAAATTTTTTAAACTTATTTATGCAAATCTTTTAGTGTTTTTAAAAAAAAATTTTCCCCCTATTTTGAAGCAATATTTAAGAATATTATATATATTTGTAAACGAAAGCGAATATTTTATAGGAATAGCTTTGTGTTACTTAGCATTATGGGTCATTTTCGTTTTTCTAAATGTCATTATCTATTTTCAATGAATAAGTTTCTTTTATTCCAACGGTACATTCACTTTGCTCTGTTCAATGCCCATTTCGTATCCCCTAATATGATCATGCAAGCAGTTCTCTTTTTTATTATCAACTAATCAATAGCATCCATATGCATCGAATACATCTAAAATTTACTTACATATTCCTGGAATAGTTCTATGTCAATTGACTTGTGATAGGACCTTGCATTCTTTTATTTGCAAGGCCAGATGGGGACGAGGGAGGAAGGGGGAGAGAGAGGGGGAGAGAGAGGGAAGAAGGATGTGGAAAAATTAGACCTAAATAGACGAGAAGGTAAAACTTTCTCATCATCCTCTCGAAAAAAAACCCTCATAAGGTAATATTTTACCGTCAGTCATCAATTAGTATCGTTAATACTGTTAAGATAGGAAATATTTCTGTATGTATGTTTACCTTCTCAATTGAATCACTCATAACATTTGTGTAAGCTTATCTTATTCTGTGCTCATCACATACTACTAACGTTGCCACATCATACATTAACGTTAGCAACGTCGAAATAACATTTTTTTAGATGACGTCATAGAATATATTTTTTTAATGCTCTTCATTACATTGCGTTTTATTGCTTTGAAATCTGATCGACTGATACTTGTCAAGATATTTGTTTTCAATAGATTTGTGATCGCTAAATTTTTGCGACATTGGCACTTTGTTTTTGCACTTTTTTTTGAGTGGACGGTTTATTTTAAGCCATCAAAAAGTCAGTAGAACTGATGGCTTATTCAGTTATTTCATGGAGTATTTTGCAAATACTTTAGACCGTAACTCTTATTTGAGGTTCATTTTGCCTTACCATATCTATAGTCTATGAATGAGGCAACGCGAACAGCCATGCGAAGATAGGCATATATATATATATATATATATATATATATATATATATATATATATATATATATATATATATATAAACTGGATTGCATTCGGTGGGAATTTTTTCTGGAACAGCAATGTCGCCGTAAATAATGAAATTCCCTGAAGAAAATAATGAAATGATCCGGTTTCATAGGATATTCTTCTTCTCTTTCCTTAGTCGTCGCTTCCACTCTTATTATATATTTCTTTTAAGCACTTTGAAATGTAGTTTTGCATAAATTTGTCTAATTAATCTCTATGGATGCAAATTGCATTCTGAAAATATTTTTAGTGCAATTCAAATTTCATATGTTTTTTTTTTCATTGAGAAGTCGAATAAACTTGAAATACAATTGATGCTTTAACGAATTGAATCGAACCCATGAGAGTTGCTGTCAATCAAAAATATTTCTTGAGGAACCTTTGATTTGATAATCCACCCACCAAAATTATGCAAATGAATATTTTTTGAAGTCATATGAGGGGAATATTTGGATTGTTTATGTTATAACAAATCGAAAAAAAAAATTATAGCCCACATAGGCATCCGAGATGACGAAGCACAAATCTGTTCTGCCTTGTGTAAATCCTCGGTAATAAGAGGGTGGATATCTGTATCTGATCAATATTTATTTCATATTGAAACCTGTCTTAGTAACATGGTTAGCTGTAAATTTAGTGCAATTTTGGTCATCACTTCAACAGCAACTTCAGTAGTAATTTATGTTAGTGATTCTCAAGTTCACGAATATTTCATGCAATGCTCAAGAAGATTGATTCGAGCGCTTACAGTTTTCTTCCTTTAGTTTGGTCCCAATAAAATCAACTTATGCTGGAATTAGGACATTTAAATAATGTGCTGATTTATAAAGCAATGCGTAGATTATTGATGAAATAGATGAAATAAGCCATCTTATACACATAAAAGTCGATGAATTTTTCAAGCGATTGCTGCGCTCTCTTTCAAAAAGCATTTAACATCCAATCGGCTCATTAACGATTCAACTCGCTTGACTCTTTTGATTGTCAACAACACTAAATTCCACATCTATTCATTTTCACAGTTAATTTAGTATTTCTTTCAATATTGGACTTTAATTTATTTTAATAGTAATTTAGTATTAAATATTAGATTTAATAGTGTTTTTTATTCAAATAATTTATTAATTAATATTTAATTTACTATTTTGAAATTTTTCATTTCTTTTAATTTCTATAAAAAAAAGCTTTTATTCCACTTAACTTGTAATTTTCATAAGCATAGTGATCGTTTTTTTCCAATTTGATAGGTTTTTTGATTACTTTTCAAATACTAACATATTACGAAGCGTTAGAGCATTTTTATCAATTTCTAGAAAGGCGTAGGAAATAGTGACACTGAATATTGACGAATATTTCACTTGAACTGTAATAAAATAATCGAAATGAGTGAATACATGTAATTTTGTGCAATTAAACACCTACAAGTGGCTTAATTTTGCCTCGTTAATAATTTTATGGTCGATCCGAAAGGTGTATTTTTTCCTTTGGAATCGAACCACAAGTAACTGTGCGTAAGCACAAAATACTATCTAGAATGTTCGAGCATTAAAGCACAAAATGCGCTTTCCCAAAAAAAAAAAAACGAGCGTGCGAAGTTTTTTCTTTAAAATGCTGAACGCTTAACAGTAATGCGCAGGGCTGTAATATAATTTTGAGTCGAATTAAGCAAAAAAAAGTGCAAATTGGCTTTATTAGTTAGTTATTGGCTTTATGTCCTTTTAATAAATTTTTTTGAATTTCTTATTTTTTATAAATATCAGTAATATATCTAGGCGATGATGAATTGAAAACTAAAAATAAAATTTCGATTAGCTAATTAGAAGGTGATATCCGATTAAGCTAGATATGAAATTTAGACAAGAAAGGTAAAAGAATGAATGTGAGAAGCGAATAGATGGAGAGGGTGGCCAACATCGGTGGTGTTTTCTATGCTGTCAGAGGATCGCATTTCCTGCCATTCCAATTTGTGCCTTCTGCGCTACGAACTTTCCAAATCGTCAAGTCACTTCTATTGGGCAAACCGATGCAAAAAAAAATTTTCAACTCCTTTCTTCAATTGTGCTCAACTCTTTGATTTAGCGCTTTTTTGGGAATTTCTGAATTTTCTAGAAGAACTCTTTAATAATTTATCGTTTTTCGAGGAAAATTTCATTGCATATTCTATATTCTGTCAAATTTTTATAAAAATAATAACATAAATACTTTTAATTATGTTTAACTTTCGCAAAAAATTTTATTTAAGGACAACTATTATGCATGGTTATTGTTTCAAAAGAGCTGCACAATGTGTGTTAAACAAGTAGATAAGAATATTGGGTAGCCATAAAATTTTTTCCTTTGTGATATCGCTAGACAGACGTTCGAATTATAAGCGATTCCACTATTTATCTAGCTTGAACGTAAACATAATGCGTTATATGCAACAAGAGAAAGCGTCTAATAGAGTTAACTTAAAAAATGCCTTTATAAGAGAGTAGAAATTCGATTATTTTTTGTGTGTTATCTTTATGCGAAAATGTGTTATAGAGTGGTAGAAAAATTAGAAAAAATAAACATATTATGTTTATAATCGGGAAAATCACAAAGACAAACAATCATTTCGCTTTGTAATTGCTACTTGCATATTGATACGATTTTTCCTCAGCAGTAGCGCTCTATTTTATTCACTTCTGCGGGAAATAAGACATTTCAATGAGTTCCTTTTGTGGCTATACATTAAAAATTTTCTTTCTATCAATAACGCTGAAATTCCGAGTTTTATAGGATTCGATTTCTCGAATATCGTTATCATTTCATAGAGTTTCTTCGATTTTAATCCATAAAAGTTTCCTTTTTTTGCTTTCCTAGTACTTTCATAGCACCAATAATATGTGGAATATTTCATATATCAGTAGATATTTTAAAAAAATATTTTATTTCATTTATGTTTATCGTAGATATCAGTAAAAATAATATGTGGAATATTTATTTTTTTAGATATTTCATTTAAAAAATTCTTATCAGTAAATTTGCTTGATTATTATGATCTCACGAGAAGAGGCTTTATGGCTTATCGTTTACGATCATCGTCTTCTAATACTTCTTTGTGAGTACAGTTTCAATACTGCTTATTCGATTCTCTATTATATGTGAATCCATTTATTAGTTTCCATAAGTTTAGGGATATATCGAAATGTATTTTTTAATTCCTATTCGATTCATGTTGATTCCTTTCTTGATTTCTATCTATTGCCGAGTATAAGAGTACAATAAATAACAAAATGAAGTGCAAAATAGCATTGTTTATGTGTCTATGGTCGTCGCATTTTTTTTTTCATTGTCGTTGCAAAGGAATTTGCAGAGTTTTTTTTTTTTTAAATCTCTATTCGCTTTTTTCTTTATTATTTATTTCATTTGATTTTCTCGTTTAAATTGGCGGTAATTATACAAATGTAATAATAGATAGGTATATAATAGAATTATTCTGTTAGTGCCTAAATTATTAAAGGTAAAAAGAGTTTTGCATAGAGAGCAAATAAGAATTCGAAATTGTTTAAAATTATTGATTGTATTATCGTTCTAAATGAACATATAGAGGTGTTGGTTTTTATGATTATACCTATATAATCTTCTTGTTTGAATGAGGGAGAAAAAAAAATAGCGAATATATTAAATAAATATAGAAAGTTTTGGACATTATCATTTAAAAAGTGCAAATGTTTTATGATCTATATGAATGATATGAAGAGAAATGTTTTATGGTGAATAATTTTATCAATGAGACGCTGTTTGTATCGATTAGTAGATTTATTGCTATCGTTGTTTAGTCATTTGATGAGAGTTTTTTTTTCATTTTTAAATTGAAAATTTTGAACAATTTTTAGGTTTTATAGATTTTCGAGTGGTTCACTAATCGACGAGGGCAAAGAATCGGTGTGAGGGAAACACTACTGAAATTTGGGAGCGTGGATCATTGGTGACAACCGGTTGGTTTCTTTCATAAATAATTCTTGTTTTTTATTTTTGAGTTATTTTACGTAAATGATTCGATGTACTTATCTAGAAGAGGTATTCACTATCATCATCGGCATTCACTTCGTTATCTGTTTATTAGAAAAGTTATTTTAGTGAGACAGTAAAATAGTTAGCGAAAGCAACAACAAAAAGGAAGAAAAGTTAAACAATGCGTAGTGCGTCCAGGTGAATAAACCAAACGATTTGAGGTTATATGAATATATCGCCGACTATCAGCATCACTGAATCTCAACAAGCTTCATTGAATATCTTAGATTTACTTCTGAATTTGGCTCAAAAGACGGCTCCAATTTCTCGGTTTTAGCTCATGAAATTCGACGACTATTTCTTGAAGCGATCGGTTGAAAATCTTTTTTTTTTTTTTGCAAAATTTCGAATATTTAGTTGGAGGCGGCAGATTCATAAGGCAGCTAGACAAGTAAAATAGATAAAACAATAGAGATTGTTGCATTAAAGAGATATGATAACGAAATGAAATTTTCACAACATACAATCAGCTTCTAGGAGTTTCTTAGACACCTGTTGCGTTCGTTATTTGCAGACAAATGCTATCAATCATATTAACACACTATTTCATTGCAAATGTGACACCTGTCTGTCAGTTCATTGCACTTTTTGCTCATTGATGCAAAAACTGCTAAAACAATTAATAAAACTGCATTTTGATGTGCAGCTAGCTTACCTTTATTATTCGGCTATAGCAATTAGTAAAGATTAGACTTCATTTGAATTCTTAATGTTTCGTTGGTTTCTTATGATAACTTGCGCAATTTAGCTAAAATTTTAACTTTTCCAAATTTCTCTTTTTTTTTCGAGAAATTTTCGCAAATTTCATCAACCAGCATCTCTCGATCAGTTTATTTAACTTTTCTTCGGCAAAAAGTTCGACAGCGGTGACTAAAATAAGGTGAGCAGCGATGAAATGTGAATTCCGGAGTCAAACTTCTTCATGAATCCATTTGCATAGTTAAATTCGACTTCTACAGGTTACAATAAGAAATTCTTTTATTCCGTAGATAATAGGTGACAAATTAGTTTCATTTGAATGAAACTAATTTGATTAATTTGATTCGGTGGATGAAAGTCTCGAGAATTTGCTTGTGTAAACGTTGATCATTATTAAGGAGGATAGAGTGACAGTCGATTTTATTCGGTAGGCGCAATGGAATATTACTTTCCCCTGCTATGCTGACGAAGTAATCGATACTGGATCTATAGTTTAGCAAAGATAATTGAAAATTTTTAGCCATTTTGTCTTATATGTCATTTTTTGTCTTTTTTGTCATTTTTTTGTCATTTTTTGTCATCATTGAGAGTGAAGATGTCTTTTTTAAGTGCGAGGACATTCGATCAGTGGAACAGTAAACTTATCCTTCATAACAAAAATTTGGCTTCTATAGCAAATCTGAGGGAAGCAACCCGAAATGTGGCACTTTTAAAGTTTTTACTATCATAGGATATGTTAATTTCGTAAAGATATCAATAGAACTATATTAGAATTTAAGACTAATTGAACATATTGCAGAGATCAAAGGAAATGAACGTATGAAAACGCTACTCGTTATCGATGAATATCATCGATTCTATTAATTCGAAGTAATACTACTTTATGACAGGTTAGCATTTGCATATTTGAAAAAAAATTTTTTTCTATAGATTTAAAACAAAAATCTGTCGAAAATCTATATTATAAACTTTCTCGAAGTTCCCATCAATTACAAATCCCTCTTTCATCCTCCCCCATCGAATATATATCTCTTATCGTTAAGTGATTCGCTCATTAAAAACGTAGCCTTGCAAATAAGTGCATGAAAGTATTTTCAGAAGAGGGCATTCACTAATTATGTTTATAAATAGGCGTTGATAGAAAAATTATTTGAAATTATTGGAAAATTTTATTCAGTACTAAAAAATAGCGACGATAAAGGCAAATATTTGATTTTTAAACATTTCTGTCGCTTAAACAATTTGGATCTTACAAGTATGTCACTAAACGAATGCGGCTGCTTGTGCAGCCGGGTGTCAATAAACATTTTTGGTTTTTTTTTCGATGACAAACAGATAGGTTTTCGAATATTTCGTTGTAAAAAATAGCGACCAGCTAATGCAGCAAAGTGACGATTTCAGCTTCTATCCATTGAGATAAATATTCACTCACTGAAGACGGAAATTGCCATTCACAATTGAATGCATTTACAGATCGAAGCAATGAGCGTCGTTTATATGTTTATCACATTTGCACGACGCAAATTAAAATTTATATTGCTTCTCGTGATCGCTATTGCACTCGCAATCTACTGCCTTGCTGAGGTTATTTTAATTTATTATCGTATAGCATTATGAATACAACCCCTTCCACCTTTCTAAGCTGAATGCGTAGGTTTAATGCCCATATTGAATAGGTTATACCATAGGAAGGGCAACATGGAAATGGTTCATTACAATTAGAGATCACGACAAAAGACTTCAAGGTCAGCAGTTACTTCCACTATTTCCTTTATAAATGCTAGTAAAACGACGAGCATGATTGCTCGAAAAAGGACCCTACAATTTTGTACGTAATCCGTGCATCTCTGTAGGCTTACTTTGAAAAAGTTGTTTCAAACCATCTATTCTTATGGAAGTAGTTAGTGACCAACTGTTGCTGCTGATATTTTCCGAGCATAAATCAAGAGGTGTGTTTCCAGTCGGATGGACTTTCACGTCATATTCCTCCGCGTCGTCAATGGGAAGCACGAATGGGCAAGTCGACTCAAAGCAAGAAAACAGAGCTGGAATCGCCGATCGCAAAGCTAGAGGATTTGGCCGATCGAATGCAACATTCACTCGACTCAAATGAAGCTGAGAAGACAAATGGACGAAAAGCGAACAAGTGTGAACAACAATATACACCGGAAGCGATCACCGATTTCAATGTATGTTATAAAATTGTGCATCATATTCATATTGTCTAATAGAGAAATTATCGAATAAAATGGATTCATTTATTCAGTTAAAATGAGTCAAGTTTTGTTATAATTTCTTATATTTATTTATGCAAAAATTTCAAGGTATATCGTACTCACTGGAAATAAATCATGAGCCATTTGTCTTAGCTGTATTAATAACGATGAATTGCTAATGCAATAATTAGAGAGCTACTAAAGCCTGCAATTCACCGAGCGTGGAATTACAACGATGATCGTGATACGATACGAACTGAATGCCGAACTTTCGATGACCAACTTTCGTAGTTTGTAGTCGATTATATATATAGTTTGCATACTGAAGATGCGAAAGATTGTGTCAAATCGAGGGTTTTGTTGTTTTTTTTTTTGCAGTAATTATGACGTCATTTTCATTTTATTTGTTTTTATTCTATAATTTAGGACCTCTTTTTCTTTCATACTTATTACTACTATTCTATTTTAACTAACTTATTTATTTGAATTCACTAAACAACTATTAGAGAGACTAAAATCTAACTCTTTATGCGTACTATTGTAATGCCATTTTTTGTTTTCTTGCAATAATCTACCAATAAATTTCAGTCTAATTTCATCAGTATAGGTCCTTTTGTTAATTTCAATGGAATTTCTCTTCCATCATATCGTTAGCCTGCCTTTTTATTGAAATAAAAAAAAAATTTAGTCGCCCAAGCAAATTAAAACATTTTTAAAACATTGAGTGCGCCTAAGCTAAACTTTTACTTTCTTATTGCGCTATATTTAGGTCGAAATATTCAATGATAAGCACTGATATTTTGCTGATAATAAAATTGATCTCATGCAGACGAATCTAACCTTAAGCTAATTGAAGTTGAATTTGTGCACAATTACGCTTAGAGATGAGATATGTGACGTTTAAAATCTATGAAGCTATTGATGTCTTTATTTGAAGACGTTTGATGTGTACAAAAATGGTATCGCTTCAAATTGGAATCCCGTCTCGATAACGCCGAGAAGGAAAGTGAATAAACATCCACTTCAGGTTTTCCTCCTTCCAATGACACATGTCGATCCTGGTAACTGCTTTATTAATTCTTTTCTTTAATTTTCTTAATTTTTATTCAATTAAATGCTCAGTTGCTCCAGTTTTTCCTTAAAAGTTTATACGGTTATGATTTGATTTATCTCTTTCTTTTTTTGAATCACTTGAACAGATGATGGATTTCAAACGATATTTTGTTAGACTTTTATCAGAAAAATTGATTTTATCAGTGATAATTACGGTGGAAAGAGGTTGATAAATACACATATAACAGGGCAAGAGAAGCGAAGGGGCAAGGAAGAGTAGGAGCGCTCATTTATCTTTGAATAGCATATTGTTTTACTATTTCTAAGAGAATATTTTTCGATAACATCATTGCAGTCTGAAAGTAATAGCTTCTTATTCGTTGATTTTAATGTAAGATGCCTTTTTTCATGAGAGGACTCTATAATTTTACCATAACTTTATATTTCTTAGAGAAAATTAAATAAACTTTGTGGTGATTAGATAAATTCGATGGAATATGTTTGCTGCAATACTTTATAATCACTATGTTTTGCTATGAAACAGTATGTTAGTAGACAGTTTAAGATCCGTTATGATCTAAAAAGACGACTTTAGAGGATGTGGATTCATTCGGCCCATAGTCGTTCTCCTCTTGCAAGGAACATTGCGACTGCCTTAACCTTGAACCTTTTAGAACACAAGAGGTTTGCATGATAGTGAAATCCGGAGCAGTTGATATGCAGATTTCTTCTGCTAATGCAGTTTTGAAAGCTTATTTATTAAGAAGTAGCCATGGAATTGGTAAGATTATAAAGCTAAATGAACGTATTATAGGTTGGTTAGAGACGTTCGACAGCTATACAAATGATACAAATCGAATTCTGTACAATATGCTCACATTCTTGAAAACACATCCAAAAATGCGCTTTATGTGGTGTGAAATGGTTTTCTTTGAACGTTGGTGGAGTCATCTCAACGATACACAAAAAGCCGATGTGAGACAGTAAGTCGTTTTTTTCAAGCATTTTTATAAACGCCATTTTATTTGTATTCAAATTCAATTGATTAGTGAAATCGTAAAAAGTTTCGTTTTCATAGAAAAATTCATTCAAATATAGATGGAAGAAACCTCATTCATCATATTTCCATAGTACCGTAAGTTGAAAATATATAAGACTTTATTTATAAACCTCGTCATACTCATTATTCATTACACTATTATAGTCATATTATTATTCATTATTGATTACGTCATATTATATTATTATTATATATTTATTATTATTCATTGTTATTACTCAGGGCATTTATTCATTATACTGCAACATGTCAAGGCAGTAAAATAGTTATTAGCAAAGTAACAGAATTGTATAATAAAGAGAATTTCTATATATGCATAGCTTATAACGTCTTTTCAGGTTTGTCACCTCTGGACAATTAGAGATGGCAAGTGGTTCTTGGGTAATGACTGATGAGGCAAATCCATATTTTCCAGTGACAATCGACAATATAGTCGAAGGGCAACAATTCATGTTTCGTGAATTGGGTTCGTGCTTTTTAGTTAATTTGTTATGATCATTGTTATTTGCATTTGATCCTAGAAGGCGTTTTACAGTAATCACATTTTATTATACAGTAGTCGTATTCTCTTGTACAGTAATCGCATTCTATTTGCCAGTATTGAAGAAAGATACTGTAAAAGCGTAAACCTATACTCGATGAGATATCTATCATGATAGGACGGTCATCTCTACTTTAATGCGTTATGATCATCCTTGTCTATATTTTGTTTTCTATTTATAGTAGCCATCGTTGCAATATCCTTTCTAAATAACTAACCATAAATAGATCACTATCGACAAATCTTCTGTATACCATTAAATGCCTTGTGCGTTTACATCGATATTTATCACCGCTCTATAGTGTGATCTAAATCCCCCAAAGTGAAGCATGGCATACTGTAAGTTATTCGGAACAGTCATAGTACGGTAGAATTCTTTATCTTCGTGAAGTTTTCAGAACCAAAATCTACTTATGTTTAAGATCTTTACGTCGCACAATGTATAAAAGTGTGGCGTTATCATGTTTTGAAGATTAGAAATCAATTCTATGTGATTTCAAGGAGCGAAAGCGAAAGTAATATGGTCGAATGATCCATTCGGTTATGGTCCATCTGTGCCCTATTTATTCACGAAGACTGGTATTAAATGGGCTGTTATTAATCGAATTCATCATGGGATGAAGATTTACCTGCAAGGATTACGTGCTATACCTTTTAAGTGGAGGCAATATTTTGGTAAGTATTTGCATGCTGATTGGTCACTATAATCTACCGTGAATAAGCTCTTTGTAAGCTGTTTATTGCAAAAATCTGTAAGGTTGTTGTTTTATCTGATCTTATTCAAAATAGCACTTACTTTAACTTATACAGATTAGCACTTACTTGACTTTATACAAATTAGCACTTACGTGACCTTATACAAATTAGCACTTACTTGGCCTTATGCAAATGAGCACTTACCTGCTCTTATACAAATTAGCATCGCCTCATATTTTTTTGCTATTCTTTATCTCGTGTACCATATCAATGTTCAACTGGGATAGGAATTTTACTCGTCAACCGATCATCTAGCATTCTCTTTAGTTCGTTACTGCGATGATCTTCTATTGCGCTAAGGTGATGATGCACTACTGGTTATGCTATGAGGATTGAAGAATTTGGTGAATAATAATGCTGTAGGAATCGTTCAATTGCTTTAGATGTGACGAACCGAAGTATTGTTCATTTAATAATTTGCAGCTCATTATTCAATAAACTCATATGAAATAAGTGAGGATAAATATAGCGAAGTTATTGGGAAAAGGCCATGGTCATAGATGCGATCTTATTAGGCTTGTTGATACGCCTTTCCGATCAGACAGTAGATATGAACGATAAACTCATGAATGGGCTTAACTATGGTAAATGAGTTGAAAATTAAGTTCAGATCAAGTCTGATCTAGGTGTGATCCAGGTGGCAGGATTGCTCAATACATCTGAACCAGTGACTGAAACTGAAATCAGGTTTAGTCTAGGTTCATAAAAATGAACGATGACACAAGGGAAATGATATTTCAGGTTATCAGCAAACATGAAATAAAATAGAAGACCATTAAACTTAACAAGCGTAATTTATTTCAGATGCGCAAGGCGAGAGCGATGTCTATACCCAGGTGCTACCTTACGCTCATTACGATATCCTCAATAGTTGTGGTCCTGCGGCAAGTGTTTGTTGTGAATTTGACTTTAAACGATTAACACATCATATGTGCCCACTCAAGAAGCCAACTGCTATCACAAAGGAAAACGTCGTTGAGAGGTTTGTCGCACTTTACTCTCTAATATTTAATTTTACTGTTTTTTTTCATTAATTTATTTTGTTTCATTTCAGCTGATTTGTCTTTGCCGACTAGGTCGTAAACCTTCTCACATATAAGCGAACTAATATTTTTTGCTCTTTTGAAATCACGACTTCAGTTCACACTTTGAAACGTTATAATTTTTTGTTCCATTCATGACTATGAAGGTAAATGGCTCGTTTTATAATCAATTAAGTCGTCGTTCACACTCATTCAATTACCCCCTTTAGGTGAGACTAATTGAAAGTTGCACGATCAGGCATTCCCAGCTTCTCTTAGGTTTTATCTTTATAGTGTGAAATATTGCGTTGACTTACTAGACGTGTTGCGTACTCGCTTAGAGAAGGTATCATTTCCTTGGGCAATTTTCATTCTTTAACAGTGATCAAATGAGTCGTCATTTTAATTGACAGTGATAAGATATTCTTCGTTCCTATCTGGTAGTATATCGAAACTGAAATGAAACCTACTGCCAACTTATTCCCGTTCGTCTGAGTAAATATTTTTTCCTTTATCGAAGTCTGTTTGAAAGTGTCTGCAAATAGTCGACTCTTAGATTTGTTTCAGTGTTCAAATATGTTGGATATATCTGTCGGTTTGTCTGAATATGCTGCTCAATGTCTGAAGAATGCATTTTAAATATGAAAGTGCATCTAAGCGTAGATTCAGTGGGATATTTTGCAGAGCTGCACTCCTCGAAGATCAACTGATGAAATTATCAAATCTGTACGAATCGAATATACTTTTGGTGATGTGGGGTGATGATTTTCGTTATGATATGATCGAAGAATGGTATCAACAATACGATAATCTTTCACCAATTTTTGATCAAATCAACTTATGGAATCGTACTCACATAAGGTAAAATTTTTTTTCGTACATAAAAAGTTTTTTCTTTAATTATTCAATTATGGAAGAGCTACCTTTCAGTGCAAAACATCGAGGATGGTAGACGATGGATTCGTTATCTTCGAAAGTTCAAAAACCTAATAGAGTAGTTATGATGCTTGTTGAGGCAATTTTCATCTCATGTATAGGTTTTTTATTTCATAAATCTCTACTAACAACTGATTTTTATAACAATTCTATTTTGTTTTCATCCATTAAAAAAACTTTAGAAGTTTTTACGAGGCCGTGACTGCGTTTATTCTTTGGCTCGGTTCATTGCGAAGGTTAATAATTTTTTTAAATGCATTTCTACATTTTTATTTATCTAATTTTGCAGATTTGGTACTTTTATCGACTATTTTACTGCATTACAACAATTCAACGTCGATAATGCGATTAATACAGTCACATTATCGGGTGATTTCTTCCCATATCAATGTGCAGTCGGTGATATTTGGACAGGCTATTATACAACCCGACCGTTTTATAAGAAACAAGGACGTCATTTACATGTAATATTTAGATATTTCTTCCATTTTTGTTTGCCAATTTGTTGAATATAATTGATGATGAGAACAGATCCTTTATCTCTGAAATGAAGGGATGCTGACTGACTCTAGGGAATATTGGGATACCTGCTGAGAGCAATAAGCTCATTCGTTCATTCCTCTAAAAATATGCAAGCCATTATAATGTTATTGGAGGGGGGGTTTAAATTTTTGAAGGTTTTATGAAGGAAAAATGATTCATAGATCGGAAGGGTTTATGGTTATTGCTTGTTTGCCTGTTTATATTATGATTATTTTATCGTAAAATTAAAACAATTTAGGCTTTCATTCGGGCAGCGGATTTAGCTAGCACAAATATGATGCAGAAATTAAGCGACGAAGAAAGAAAATGGATAAACGATAAACTTACATTTGCAAGAAGAAATCTTTCGTTATTTCAACATCATGACGCTATCACTGGTAATTTTTTTTTCTCTTTCAAAGAATTTGATAGGTTTCTCTTCCATAAATCTTAGAGCTTATGATATCGTTTGGTGTTTAGAATCACCATTTTGAAGTATTTATGAAAATACAGTATGTACGAATAGACAGCTTGTCAATAAGTATAATGTTGTGTTGGGTAGTTTCGTATTGTAAAATTAGCTATGGCTTGGTATAAACGTAACAAGGAAGTAATAATGTATAGGAGGGATGTGTAGGGGATTACACTTGATGAAGAATGATTGCGCTAATAAGAGGAATTGTTGCAGCAATAAAACATCACATTTTTTGCCATCTTACTTTACATCTAAAAGTAACTAAATCAATTAGTAAATTGCTGTTTCGCCTTACACTCTCATCACCCCTATACCTATGAGAAAAACGTTTTAAAAAGGGTATATTTGATGCCCAAACGGATTCAGCACATTTCACGAATTATGAAACCCCAATAGGTTAGTCAAAACGGGCTGCTAGGGAAAAATTTAGATGCTGCGTATATAAAGAGAATTTGATTGTTGAAAGTGAACGCTCGGTGATCGAAGGATTCGTGATGCATTGAGATAACATTTATTCTTCTGATATCCTAGCGGTGTGTTCTACGTTCTCGCCGATAAGTGGTGTTTTTTTTTTTTCGTTTCAGTTTCTTACCTTTCACATAGATGCCTTTATTATTGTTGAGATGAATTACTTTAGTGTCGAATATAGTCATGTCTTGAAGTATGCTGCCATTTCTGAATTTAATCCCCTTCCACAGAGGCCTCTTCCCTTTCCATTTCAAATGGAATGACATTTTTCAATTTGTTAGTGTTTATGCGAGATTCTTCGATTGTTTTTTGTCAATAGGCTATTCGGCAATTGTGTGTCACCTAATCACGAACATATTTCTCATATTTTATAACAATTTTTTTTGCAGGAACGAGCAAGAAGCACGTTATGTCAAACTACGCGCAACTTCTTTTCGAATCGATGAAAGCAGCAGCTACTTGTCTTGTGAAGATTATCAGTGCTGAGAACATGATGGATTTTGAAATTGTAAGTGCTCTGCGAAGAGATCAGTTGACTATTATACTCAGAGGTAATCAGCCTCTATTAGAGAGCAATTATTGAATATGGTTTTGATGGGAAATGTCCAATGTGGTCATTTTGTTGGTATTCATTATTTTATTGGCCAGTTGAGAGCGACGTTGTTCAGATGAAGGAAAAATGCTATTTGGGGGCAATGCGTCTTTAGATAGGTGTCCATCTTAGGATATTAGGAAACTGTCGAATGCATGCCGTAAGATTGGTTACCCCAACTGATTAGAAAGTTTTTTTACTGCCACAACTTGTTTATAAGTCAGAAATTTATGTGCAACTCATAAGCAATTAATCTGCAGTATTTCTTCGTTAAAACTGTATTATCAGCGATCAGGTGATGAACCTAAATGAGCCATGAGAAGTTGTGAGGAGGGGGGGGGAGGGGGAATAGGCAATGGATAAAGAAAAGATTGGAGTGATATTTGTGCTGTGTGAAAAAGGTTGGATGAGGTTAACCATAAAATTGGTGCAGTAATTAGATGATGATTAATTACTGCTAAATCTTTGCAGATTTATTTGTCATTACCCTTTTCTTGTAAGCCCTAATTTTTATTAATAGTGGTTGATTGATTTCTTAGATGCCGTCCATACTTCTCAACTGAAAATTAATTGTCGCAGTAGTTTTTTTTCTGTTTATAGGACTTACTTTTTGGAATTTTATTATTTGTTATTATAATATTTTGGAAGCAATTAGTCGCCTACATAGTAAAGCTTTTATTTTATTTTCTTTGTTTTTGAATGTTCTCAAGTGCGAATTCTGAAGTCGAAAATTAATGGAAATTTGATGGAATATATGATTTTATTTTTTAGTGATGAAGGATGAAATGAATGGGTTCAAGGAAAGTTTATTAGTCGTTTTCGATTTTCTATAAGAGAAATTCTTCCCCTCCCCCTTTGCAATGTGGTGCATTTTATCGATGTATAAGAGGGAATATAAATTACAGAACGAGATACCGCTTCAATACGATCAAATTCCCTCGAAGAAACCAATTCTGATCGAACCAGATGCTAAAATGTAAGCTTTTTTTAAAAATTATTTTCTTCATCCATTTATTTCCTCCTCTCTGTTTCTGATACTACATTCATTTGATTCAAATCAGCGTTGTGTTAAGGTTGATTTGGAATTAAAATGATACCTTATTGCAATTCTTTTGTGCCCTGAAATGTATTAGTCTTTGTAAAGTCCTAATCTAAAAAGATATGATCTTATCATTGAGCTCTTATCATTGTCCCATAGACCTTTACAGTCGTAAGAAAAGGAACTATGCTGGCATATTCTATGTGTAAGTTGTCGTCCATTGCGAGAATACCTGTAATAATCAAGTTTTGAAGGGGCTTGTGAGCCGTCAGCATGGGAAGAAACAGAAATTTGTTTCTAAGATTTGATGAAATGATTGAATGCAAATAAATATGCACATGCAGCTAGAATATGAAGTGCTATTTCAGATCTGTGGCCGTCTATAATAGTATTGAGCGACGACGATTCGAAACGATCTCGCTGGTAATATCAACCTATATGGTTCGAGTTATGCATCGAGGTAAAACAATCCGAGCACAGATTGAACCATTCGTCGATCCAGTCACTGGAAACTTGACTTCTCATTTCAAGGTACTTTACTGTTTTTTCTTCTCTCTTTTTTCACGCTGCTTACTTTTCCTCTCCTCAGAGACATTTCTAAAATTCATTTCTTTTCTCACCATCTTTCCTTATTTCTCCATCGAACATGCCTCTTGCGGCGCATCTGTCTGTTCTGCAAAGAGGGGAACGTTTTCGTGCTTCAGCAGCAATGCTTATCAGAGAAGTGATAATCTCACCTCTCAAATGTTTTTTTATAAAATTCAAGAACGAAAGCTTCTCTAATTGTTGAAGCAAAACTAACCGAATTTCCATGAAAACTCGCATCTAAATCCTTTTGCTAAGCATCGTTTTTACAAGTCATGACTTTCCATAATAGTATTTGTCTCTATTTCTTTCTGAGATAGCACTCGAAAACGCTATCTCCCATATATAATAGTCTGAAGTAAGTAAGGAATAAATTTCATATATTCTTTATTTCTGGAATAAGTAGTTTATGCAATTATGAACAATATTGCAGTTGATATTCCACGCAGATCTAGGGCCATTATCGACTTCCATCTTTACAATAGTAGCCGATGAAAAACACGATGAAACATTCGTCGCCGAAGTCGCATATGTGAATGACCATCAGGAAGAAGTAGCAATTCGCTCAGAGGATTTCGCGAAGTAAGTAATTCTAAAAGGATTGCTATGTAACAGGAAGTATTCAGGATTTGCATTACTTCATAGTATTTTCGTGCTATGTTCTAGGTCAGCAATTTGTTGCGATGAAGTTTAGCCGACACGCATAATTGTTCTTAATTCCCACTTGTCTGGTCAACTCATAGTTCGTACATGTCATTCACTTTACTAGGAACCGTCGACGGGAAGGTATGATTCACTGTTATACCTTTACTTTAGTGGAGTTTAGTAGCTTAGTTTTAGCATCCTCCTCGAGGGGCTATGAATTCGAAGTGTTCACTCCTCCAAACGCTATTTCATATGTATATTTGCAAACTAAACGTAATTTTACAAACTTTTTTAGATTGTTATATCGTTTTTCATGTATCATCTGTCTCAGAAATTACTGGAGACATTTTTTTATTTATTTTTATGGATTTATATATGATTAATTTAGTGATGGAATATAAACATAAAAATATACTAATCTTTGAGGAATAAAATTGCAGAATCTTCGACGTGAAACTTATAACACCTGATCAATTCTTCATTGAATCTGACGCAGTGAGGACAACTCATTCACCAGAAAATGGCCTTATAAATGTTGGTACAATTTCTTATATATATGGTATGTGATAGAATATTAGCCCATATATCCTCGTGTTAACTCTTCAAATTAGATTCATGGTTTCTTTTTAGTTTCTTCAAGGATGCTACATCTGGCAAATCTATACCGGAATTTTCTGGGCACTTTTTTGGGATATTGGCCTAATATGGAGAAATGGATATCATAAGCGACCCTAAGAGATTATATGAGGTAGTTAGAGCAAGGCCATACGGGATTATATTTTGCGATATACCATTATTTACTAAATGATGATGACATTTGTGTGTAGAGGAAATAGTTTTAATTTTATCTTTAAGAGGAATTGTTTATTCTCCTTCATTATGTTATCAAGAATGCCTATTTTTTATTGGCGTATAGGTCTCAAATTCGAGATTTCCTGAAGTGATAGATTCGGTTAATATTATGATAGCTGTAAATTTTCGAAATCTTAAAAGTAATTGTAAGAATTTGTAAAAAATAATACTAACTACTTTCTTAAAATGTAATTAGTATTATCCTTTTTAAAGTTTGACTTCTTTAATAATCGCTAAGGCACTCAAAAATGTTTTCTTTTTGCATCAGAAATTGTTAAGAAAGTTTTCATCTATAGATCCTGAACTTCATAGTATATTGCCATTTCAGGAAATTTCATCGTAGCAGAATTGAAATCGATTCGAAAAAAATATTAATATTTGAATGAAAGTGATAAAGGAGTTTTTATTTTGAATAAGAGTTTAATTTATTGTGACTGCATTTATACTGCATTTTATACCTTTAAAACCTAATTTAATTTTGAGTCAAATAAACCTCTAATTAACGAGCCATTCAAGCAGTAAACAATAAAAATAGGAGTTTTCTTTTTCTTTTTTTACCGTCATTTTCCAGACTATTAAAACAAAATCGATTGGTGAGATGGAATTTGCGCAAACAATCGATCATTACGTCGATAGTGGAGGAGGTCCTTATATTATGCATCAAAGTGGACCGGCAAAGGTATGTTCTTATTGAATGAATCACTGAAAAAAAAAAGTTATTTCTGTAATCTTTTAAAGGTATGGTACCTTGAGAAAGTATAATATATTTGAAGGTATGAATATAGGTGTGATATTTAATATTTGCCACTATATAATTACTTATGAGATAAAGCTACACTCTTTACTAACACTTAAGATGAGGGATTTAACTTAGATTTAAATTAAAATAGCGATTGTCATAAATTTTTTCAGCATTTGCGCAGCTGTTTGCCTATGTGCATTTGTCTAACGATTATTTTTGCGGCCAGTTAGAGTGCTCTAACTGCATTGTGGCAACGATTCTAGCCGAAGAATGTTTTAGTCGAAAAAATGGCAACTTCTTACCGTCCCTTCCCTCTCCCCTCCAAGAAAAGGAGTTATAACATCGACATCCTTCCAACTTTTCTCTCACCCTTGCTTATCTCTCATTGTTTCAGCAAGTCTCCAGGGTAATTCCATGGTAATTAAATATTCCATCGAGGGGGATTTGCTAGTAGAATTGAAAAAGCGTTGATCACTTTATTGCAGTATGAATTTTAAAAGAGTTTCGGTAAATGCCGCCTATTCTATTCGCTGAAATGCTTTATAAGCCTCTATATTTTTTAGATAATCATAATAAGACCACCCATAGCATAGAAACTCTCAAGTTATCGGCGGATATATGTAACTAATCTCACGACGGTATTGGAAGGGGAATATTTTCAGTAGCAATCTCCTCTTTCTACCTCATTCCACAAAATTTTTTTTGTTATGAGAGATAACTTTAGGCGTTCAATTTATCTGGTTTGTCTCGATTTGTAATCAAAGGACCGCTACAACAATCTGCTTATGTTCATTCAACTTGTCTTCTGCAACGAGTGACCGTTCGTAACGTTCCTGGTATGTTGATTTTTTTCTTTCTGGATAGTTTCTTGCGTGATTTTTTATTCGGTTCTTTCGTTATGTATGGGTTAATGCGTGGTTCTGAACCCGGATGAGTTCAGAGGTCAGAATCTCATTTCTTATCGTTGTACAGGAAGATATTTACCTACTAGTATTCATTAGCAGTGGCAGAAAATTTCAGTGGAGCCTAGAGAGAGAAAACTGTTGCCCATAGAAATTGATGCCTGCACTTCTTCGAGTGCACTCTTGTCTAGATGGTCACTTCCTCTCAACGACGACGGAGTTCGAGTGGCGGGTACTGATCTTCCGGAGCTTTGGACAACTGTGGGTCATTGACTGCCGAACCATCCTTCACTTGAAGAGGGTAGAGCACCGATCGAAATTTCATCCGTGAGCTAGTCCATGAATTGTTCTGCTCCTAATTTCCTATTTCCCACTGGGATATCTGTTAAACGTCTAATTTCAGGGAGTATAGGAGAGCAGCTGCACATTGTAATGCGCGTCGACATTCGTCGATTTGCACAGACGGAACTCATCACCAGATTTAATATGGGCTTGGATGGCAATTCGACTGTCTTTTATACAGATAGCAACGGACTTCAGGTTGGTGAGGACAATTTCTTAATGGCATTGCAATAAATGCACCTCCAATGGTTCAGTATTTTAATTAAGTATGCTCTCGATTTCTTTGCAATAGTCATAGCACCATCAATGATTCACCGTTATTCTAGGTTTTTGCTATTCACGTGTCCTCCTTCCGCAAGGCTTGGGATGTTTGCAGCCTACATTCTCTAGGTATGTGTGGAGAGAAGGGGTTTTTACGGAGAGAGATTCCATGACCAGATAGTGTGAGGAGTGAGGAAGGGGGAGCCGATGTGAAGACCATATGAAAAAGTCGGAGAATAGTCTAGTCATGGTCGAGGTAGTAGAGGAGCAAAGATCTAGTCTTTACCTTGCAAAAATGACATCCATGTGACATAGCTATTTTGATTATTATACGTTCTTCAGCTGTTGAGACGTAGGTACAATGGGGCTGTACCAGTGAAGGCGAACTACTATCCGATGCCGACATCATTGATGCTTCAAGATCAATCACGTAGGATTTCAATTGTCAGCGATGTCGAGCATGGCGCTACACTCTATTCGAAGACCATACCCGAAATAATGCTCGGTAATTTTTTTTCGCATATTGTTTTTCCATGCAATTCCCCGAGCCTCTAAAGGATATATCGATATCATGTACTTTTGAGGAAGGTGTAGCTGGTACGTTGCAATTTAACTAAAGCATT
Source organism: Baylisascaris procyonis (assembly GCA_037389465.1). Classification (NCBI taxonomy): domain Eukaryota; kingdom Metazoa; phylum Nematoda; class Chromadorea; order Rhabditida; family Ascarididae; genus Baylisascaris; species Baylisascaris procyonis. The sequence goes on from JAZARR010000247.1 coordinate 938,372, forward strand.
TTTGAATCGTCTGACTGGTCATTTGTTTATTTGAATTTTTGATGTGTGCATTACATGGAAGTGTTTTGGCATGTGATGTTTTAATTTGATCTGCTTATTACTGTCGCATATGCCGACAACGCTGATCGTTTTAATGCAGCTTTTAACCTCCATATGGAAGCTCGCACCGATATAGAGTGATGGAGTATAGAACAATCGACCGATATTTTTCAGATCGAATCCTCTTGAATGATGATGGTAAAGGACTTGGACCTGGCGATGATAGCATATTGAATGATATTCTGCCCGTTGAAATTGGATTCACAATTGTATTCGAGCGCATCGATGAAACGCAAACTTTGGTATGTTGTAATTTATGAACTTAAATTTGCAACTATTCATATCTAGTGAATATCTTTTCTGGTTTAAGATGTTTGACCACTTTTGCTTATATTTATTTGCTATTATGTCGATTATTTCCGTAATAATAATAATAGTAATAATAATAATAATAATAATAATTATATATATATATATATATATATATATATATATATATATATATGTATATATATTTGGCAGTATTTTACTATATTTTTTCCATTGAGTTCCAGTGTTGTGCCTCTGTATTAAAATCACATTCCTCTTGAGTTACTAACATGTTTGAAGGAAGTTAAGTCTGTGCAGCTACATGGATCAATGAAACGGTGAGGTCTTTTTTATTCTGGATGCCGACGTTTTTCTTTTCGAGCTTCGTTTTTTTCTGTTAAGGGGATTTCCGAAATTTAGGAAGATTTCAAAGGATAAGATGAAGACAGAGAGGCTTCTGGTCAATATTCCAGAATTTCTGATGAAAAACGCATAATTTTTAATTGACAAATTGCATATCTAGAAACGTTTTCACATTCCTTTCTATATGAAGGGATAAAATAAGGCCACTATTCGGAGAATGTAATTTGTTTGCCTCCATCCCTCCCACATTTAGAGGAAGACGTTGTTCTTTGCACCTCAAACTGAAGCCTAATAACTAAAGAAAGAATAGGCCGTAAGCTTCTAAATGATGTGAGGTTCGACTAGAGAATTATGGGACGATGATCAGAAAACGTTCCTGCCTTTTATAATAATAGCGAACTACTTAGGATCATATTACAATGCGTCATCGACTCATAGTCTCATTTGAATAAAATTATTGTTAGTAATATTTACGTCACAATGTGAGAGAAACTAAAAACAAGGCAAAAAGAGAAAGTTTTTATTTCCGTAGTTTATGATGGGAATAAAACTTATAAAATCAGAGACGTAATCACGAAACTAAAAAGCATATTATTTTCAGCCGCAACATTTCGCTTATAACACAATTTCGGCTCATCTTGCGCTTCAATCATTGCTTTACAAGCCGATTGTTCTCACTAGTAAAGGTAAGTAAACTTCTCTGCGTTACTTGCAAATTAGGCTCATAAAAATGAAAGGCAGTCTTGCAGAAAACGTTGGCAATATAAGTGCGAGCGGAGCTAAGCTCCTACCCCACATTGCACGTACCACTACTACTCTGCACTCTGCAAACGAATACTAACACATATCAGAGAAACTTGAAAACTTGTAGTAGAAACATGCAATTTTTTCCCATCATTTCACTGAGGGTGTCAAATAATGTCCCAATGCAAAATTTCAGCTCGGAGGGGAAGTGCACGTGTTGAATGGCCATCGTTCTCTGCAATGTTTGAGTAGTGCAGCACAGATGACCTCTCCAACAAGTGCACTTCCCATCCTTCAATTGAACTGAAATTTTGTATGGGGCATGACCTGACATTTTAAATTGAATTATGGAAAAAAATTACCTGTTTATTCAATAAATTTTCGAGTTTTTATGATGGGCGTTAGCATTCACTTGTAGAGTGGAGAGTACTGTAGTAGTGCGTACGCACGGGCGGGCAGGAGTTCAGCTCCGTCCGCAGTTCGCAGTCAGGGTGCCAACGTTCTCTGCAATTGTGCCAAGATAAGGTGATTCGCACGTGTTTCATGCCCCATAAATCAAAGGCTGTATATGCATTTGTTTACTAATTTGAAGGTATGATTGCTGCGAATAGGTTACAAATTTTTAAGCGTTGGAAAAGCTATAGGTATTGTCGACTCATTTATAGGCCTTTCATCAGGCGATCTTTATTCTAATTTAGCTTTGCAATATTTTCTGATGAAATTTACGTAAGGGATATTTAGCTTGTAGTATTTTTCTGGTTCTTTCTATGATCAAACACAAATTGAATTGGTATGAATATTTAAATCCATGTTACATTCTGCATAAATATTTTTGCGTCTTTCAGCATTAGCTCAGTTCCGTATTCTTGTAAAGAAATATGTAAAATTTTAGGAATTCCGCCTTCAATCCCGCCACCATCGTTGCGATCATTTCCATGTGATCTACAACTAATAACTTGCCGTCCAATTGCACCTCATCTCAATCAAAGGCTACTCATACTACATAGACCCGGTATCGATTGTAGTAGTAATGAGAGTGGACACTGTCCATCGATCGATTTTAGCGTAAGTTCATCCGTCGTCGCATTTAATTGTGTCGATTTATTTAGCGCTCTAACTTCTTCTTTGAGAAGAGATAGTGAACGGGAGTTAGGGATTATCGCTTTGTTGCTTTGCAACAAGTTATCATATTCAGGAGCAAATCCAACCGATTGTATTGATGAATTAAGCCCAACATTTCCAATTTAGAACTTTATATTTTTTTAATAAAAAATATGATATATATCGCAAGCATTTTCTAATAATGTTTTAGTAATTGATAGGGTTCGAGGGAAGGAAGGCAGAAATAGAAAATAGAATCAATTTCCTATCCCTGGCTATCTCACCATATATTTAAAGATGTTATGTCATCAGTATTATAATACCCCTCGCCTATCTTCCTCAATAGATCAGAAGATTTCTACTTATTAACCATCCGATTATATGTCTTTAATAGTTCGGCTAAGATATAAATTTCAGGAAGCTTTGAGAAGGTATTTGAAGTCGATTGGTGCGTTGAAAGTGCAGAAGACAACATTGAATGGAATCGAGAAAATTGGAGACGAGGAAGTTGTCGATGCAGTGAAGCTTCACATTGAACCAATGGACTTCGCAACGTTTATTGTCACATTCATTTAAGTGCCAAGTAAGTGTGGTACTATTTTGTCCTTTTTTTGAATAATACAGTGCTTGCGGAATACGCGAGAGCTCTTGCTAAGCAAATCTTTCAAACCTTGGGAAAGGGGGGTTGTAGGAGGGAAAGGAAAAGGAATACGGGAAGGGAGATAAGCCTAAGTTTTCTTTTTCTGAAAGATATTTTGGAAGTTTTTTTTTTTTTTCCAACGGTTATCCATCTCTTTATCGTAGTTTGTTTAATCTCAGGAAGTTTCATCATTATCGCCACAAATATTTTTGCTTCATATTTTGGAAAATTTCTGCACTCGAAAAATCGTTTTCATTCTTTCAATGGATATATTCCATCGTTGGATAATTGTATTTTCCTATCGTTGCCTAAGTATTGATCTATTTCTTTAAAATAAAAGCCTTGAATGAGTATATTAATTCGTATAAAAATTATACGGAGGTTTTATTCGTCGATTGCGTCCGAAAAGAAGTTTCAAAGTTGAATGACATTTCAGTACTATTTAGCAAAAAAAAAACTTTCGCACAATAATTGAGATGATGATTGATTATCATGTAGGATAATGGTGGAAGCTATTTCTAGCGATTGCATTTACAGCGAGTAAAAAGATGCTTTTGAATATTTGCAGAAATTTTTGGATCTTTGAGTATCATTAAAGTGTTGTTTCATTTGTTTCTGTGAAATGTAGTCACCATTTAGCTTATAATAGTCGTTTAAAAACTATGATCTGACATAATTTTTTTTAGGTATATAATATTTCAAAGACGGGACATAGTTAGTGCCGATGTTAGTGTGGTGTTGGGTCCTTGGTCATCCACGATATCGTCGTCGATGCAACAATTCTGCGACACTATTCCCCTCGATTTTCCCCAATGAAGTCTCCATTGCGTTCCCCGGCGAGATTGCCTTTCTCCTTCCCTCCTTCTCGAGTAAAAATCCTCTCTCCGCACTATACTGATCATTCACTGTCACACATATCAGACGCATTCATTTCTTTTGCCTCTCCTGGTACGATGTAGTCTTATTTTCGTAATTGTGCGTCTTATATCCTTCAAAACGATCCTGAACGATCCTTTATTTAGGTTTTCAACGCTTCATTTAGGCAAGTTTTTTGATGAGTTTATTATTATTCAGAAGGGAAAACAACGTTCCATTGCAAATTCCGTTCAGGAGTTCAAACGTTACCCAAGTATGGTTATTCACATATCTCTGATTCTAGAATATTTTGGCATCCCTTTAATATTTGATTTATTTCTCTGATAGTAAGGTTTCACTTTTTTTAGTACTTATAAGACGATCATTTTTTGCCGATACTCACAAAAAATTGTTTGAGAAAATTATAAGTTGTCATGTGATAAACACTTTGTAATTAGTGAGACGAAAACAAAATCATTGCAGTTATTGTCATTTGACATTTAAAATATTGATAATAATCTTTCAGAAGAGTTCTTTATAGATCGCCTTTAAACCGAATCGAATTTATAGTATCAGATCGTTTAGCCATTATATACCTTTTATAGGTAGTAGTTTCTTAAAGTAAAATGTTACTTTCGATCAGTATGAATTTATTCATAGTTACCTCGTTTAAATCTTTACAATAAGGTTGCTATTTGTATTGCATTAGAAAGCAAGCTAGTTTGATCTTGAACTTTGATTGTCTATTGTTATTTATTGATGCAATGCCGAAGTGAAGGACCACTGAATTATCCTTTGCTATAGTTCAACAAATTTTCTTATTTTAGCTCGTTTTAGTAGGCATATTTTGTTTTCCACTTGTGTTTTTGGCATAGCTATGCAAATACCTTTCATAGATTCAAATAAGCTTGCAATGAGTTTTTTCCTTTGTATTTGTCAGTTGTTGCATATGAGGAAGGATGTCACGAATCTTCTTGTCCATGAATCAGTTCACTCTTAATGCTATCCTTCTTTGTGAAGAAAGCGATAAAACCAGTTGGTGGTCTCTAAATCCAGTAATGGACTCCTAAATCTAGTAATGGACCTTGATTTAAGTGGGGACATTACTGGATTGGGAGGTAAGTGAGAGGGGAATAGAGTTAAGTGACCTTCACATGCGGTACGTCACTGAATTTTCAACATTAACTTCTATTGTTTTATATCGGGTATTGTTGAACTGTGATTTTCTAAGCATCTATGCGTCACTATATTCTTTAGTTGTGATAATTGTGATCATTTGAGAGTGTATAACGTCTCATTTGTATGAAGTGAATGTTGCCTCATTTGAAATTCGATACTAGTCCTATCTATAATTTTTGATTTTCATATAAAATTTTATTCTAAAATTACATTTTTGAAAATATTATTTAAATTTTTCGACATATTTTGGGCGTATTTTAATAACTTTGATTCACAGATTGATTCACTTCCATAGAATTTGAGTGGTTATTAGGTAAATAAAATGAATCTTAACATAGAAGGTGCGTATGTTAGATGTTCCTTGGTATTCTCTAAAAGGGGTCATAGAATATTACTCTATTCGATATTACAGTAATGGATATGAGAACCTTATTTGGGAGTAGTTGCAGTTTTGAGAGTAGTCCATTCTAGGAAAAATTCCTTCCAGTAATTTGATAAAGATTTATATCAAATAATAGTGATTGATAAGGAGGAAAATGCGCTGGTGGGGGTAAATTTTGTGGTTTTTTTTTTCAAAATAAAATCAAAGTCATAAATATTTTGTTAACGCATAAATTAGAAAATTAAAAAATTCATTAACTTATGAATTTATTTAAAGAATGTGAAATAAATTCTGTAATTGTATTTTATAGTATCCTTCATTCATTCCGTAAAGTTTTTTGTAATTTTTCCACTCGTTAAATTGTTATTTTTTTTAGCTGATGCTATTAGCTTGTAGAAGCCGATAAATGCTTAACGAAAATCTTTATGAACAAGCATTGTACAATAATATTGCGGTCTTTTGCTCTGTTCCTATTCTGTATGCTATTCGGTGATATGAGGGGACGAACTAAAATTTTTGCAGCTCTTTTGCTCAATATGGGCCACAAATAGGTTGAATGTTTTACGTCTTTTATCATGAGTTGGTCACACTCATGTCGCGGGACCGATGGTTGCGATCGTCGCGACGCTGGCACTTGTTGATTATTGGGCCAACGAAGGGAATTAACAAGGTTAGATAAGTCCATATTTTTTCTTGTGCTCACGCTTTCATCGGTTTTCTGAAGGATTTTATCAGGCAATAGGCCGATTTTTGCTGAGGCCGATCTCTTAAACTGATTACATTTTATGATAATTTCTGAAGTGCTAGACAAAATCGGTTACGCAAATAGAAAATACCGGCGTGATTGAATCACATTTTTTGAAAAAAAAATCGCAGTTTCCGTTCATCATTCGCTCAAAGACGTTTAGCACAAAGAGTGTCTCCGCTTTGTTGGGCGGAAAGGAGGGGGGGGAGGGGAGGGATGTTGAGTGGAGCGAAAATTTGTGAACGGATAATCTAGGGCAGCTTGATCTCTTTGCAGGTAAAGAACTAATATCACCTTATTACCTGCTGGTATTCATTATGTGCTCGCAGGAGATTGCTTCAAACCGTGTATTTAGGTAGTTGATTTGATATATATTAAGTGAACGTTGGCACTATTGTATGGGACGATGTCATGCTGGTTGCGAACCACGAACGGATGTGAGTTCGTATCCTACATTGAGTACGCACCATTACCGTTCTGTGCATTCTGTGCGAGGATTACTAACATCCATCACGGGAATTTGAAAATTTGTAATAAAAATATGCAACTTTTCCATCGTTCAACTCAGAATTTCAAATAATACCCCTATGCAAAAGTTCAGTTTGATTGAAGGATTTCCACGATCCCCATCCAGCTAGTTCACTTTCCCTCCTTCCACTGAAGTAAAATTTTCCATGGGAACATTATTTGACGTTCTGGGTTGAATAATAATAATAAAAAAACATCTTTCTATTACAAATCTTCGAGTTTTTGTGTTGGCCATAGTTATTCGCTTGAAGCGTGCAGAGTACGGTATTGGTGCGTACGTTATGGAGCACGAATTCAGCTCCGTTCACGATTCGCAACTGGTGCAATCATTCTCTGCAAGAGTGCCGTGAAGTTTGACTATCATTGCATTGCGAAAATGCTTATTGGGAACATTTATTTTTATTTTTATTTTTTGTTACTAAAGTTATTTTCTTACAGGAATAAATAAATGCTTTTGGGATGCGAGGAAACAGAGATGATTATAAACCGGATTTCCGCTGGCGATTGCTTTCTTCGAACTACCAACACTTGTAAGCCTTAACATCGCTCATTCTGAGCTTTTATCGTTAAATATTCACGTGGGAAATAGTGGTGGGCAAATCGGAAATTGATTTCCTCTTTGAATTTATTTGTTTTAATAACTTACATTCTGTTATTTCAGTGCTTCAAAATGCGAATAACCGACCCGTTTTATTATAATTTAAATGAATAAAAAATTCCTAGAAGAATTCGATTCCGGAGTCATCCACCACTAATGCTAGATTTGACGATGAGTAATGGACATAATGAGAAATCCTTTAAAAAGTAGTTTATGCACAGTTACGTTCCTTAGCTTTTTTTCACCTTCTTAGATGCTCTCTTGAGTGAACGAAATGACATTGCATATAAACATGGCAGTTGTTACTGAAATAGTTTTAGTGCGGAATTCTTTATTGTAATCTTATTGTAAAATGCAAATTTTTGGTTTGGTTAACTTATGAATTGATAGCACCAATTTCGATAAGGGCAATTCTAGAAATCGACCACTCGAGTAATACAATCCTTGAAGAATGTTCCAATAGTTTATTGCAATTTAAGATACTAGTTAGTGCATTATAAATGGTTTTGCAAACACAATCCATAAAGATAGATGATAGCGCAATTCACTTTAATAGCTGATAAGGGCAATGATTTTGCCAACTCATTCAGGTTCTTAGATAATAGTTCATGAAAAAAACTGGTGATGTATTTGTGCTCGAGAATGCACTTTGTCAATAGTGGGTAATTCTAGTTGACCGCCTATCGTCTATACGAAACACGAAGCGGCTTTATGTGCATCAGAAAAAAAAACGATCCAAACGATTCGCGGAATGGTGTCCGGACCCAAGCTGAAAAGACAGAAAAAGACACAGAAGCCGAGGCAGAAAGAGCAAGAAGGAAACAAGGAGCAACGTTTGACATGAACAAACCGGCTGAATAAGTTTGCGAAAATGCGGCACATTATTGAGGTAAGAAGTGTTCTCGACAGCTTATGTTTTGTGACGTATATTTGCATTTACAGTCTCAGTCCAGAGATCAGCTTTTTTTCTTCGATCATTCGTTGTGTATAAAAGGTACATCGCCGTGTTTGTCGTCACATAAAGAGGTCGGCAACCGAATGTACTCTAATGAAAGGGTACTGAAGACTGTTTTCAGTGTTTGCTGTTAGGAAGTGTACCTTAGCAATTTAGGATCAATGGCTGAGGTATTGGCGGCGGCTGTCACTATCATAGAAGCAGCCGCTTCAATGAGTATCTATTTCTTTTAGGCATTGCTTTATCTTTTATTTCAATGGTAAAATTAATGATCTGCATTTCTCGTTATACAATTTTTCCCTTCTAAATTTGCATATTGTCATTACTGTTTATTTGCATGTTGTGAAATTTTGCATATTGTCACCGAACTGATTATTGCCGTTTATAAAATTGATATATTACAGGTTTCATGTCTCCGATTATTGCATTCACTTCATCGCTTCTATTGGCGGTATGCATCAGTGCTATAATAAGGTGACTTTCAATAACTATATGAATAATCATCGAAATTTCCAACTAGGTAGTCTAATTTTTGAGCATCTCTTCAGCACAAATCGCATTGAGTGAACATTATAATGTTTGAGTGATCCATTCGGTTAGCTTATTAGTGAACGATATTCTTTTTGGATAATAGGAGAATATACAATCATATTGTTGAAGTGACAGAAATTTTAATGATGGGAAAGCTTCCCTATGAATCGGTACTATTGATATTGAAATGAATGCTTCAGAAATTGAAGCCACGGCATTTGCAAGTTGAGGAGAAGTAGCTCTAAAATTTCTGACATAGATTTACGGTGAGGTTGGATTAGGAATGTAGAAAATTGTAAAATTTAAGTACATCACAGGATTACGGAGATGGGATGTTTAATGATTAGGTAAACGATTAGGTAATAGAATATTAGAGGGGTGAGTGGGGCGCAGGTGAACGCTGTTTCGAAACAGCTGCTAGTCTCGAAAAATCAAGTAAGATTGGTTGGCGCCAAGGATCGGTCATTGTGTCAGTCAAAACTAATATTTATTTTTGCTCCCTTGTTGTTGTTGTTTTGTTTTTTTTTGTCAACTTAAGGTACAGTTGCAGTTGAACAATTGATTCATTCATAAGTCCGTATCCGATATATTGAGATCACTATTGGCAGTGCTCACGAACTTTAGGGAAGGCGAACATATTTGAGGATTAAATGAGAGTCGGTGGAAAAAATAGTCCATATGAATGGAAAATATACATTGAAATCTCGGAAAATAATGTGGAAAATGGAAAACCTTACCGGTTGTTATTCTTTTACGTCCTTTTTATTTCATTTCTTCTATTTTTTTTCATACTTTATTGATAGAATATTCTCATTTTGAAATACTTTTGACTTATAGCAACAAATAATCTATATGGATAGTTGATGTGTGCTTCTTTGACCGGAAAATTTAACTTATAAGACACAAAAGTTAAGGCACTGAATTTGATTTCATTCTTGGTTCGTTCTGCATGATCATTTTTGTATATAAATTATGGAACCCTAAAAATGTCATGAAATTTGTATGGTAAATTTTGTTTTAGAATCGTTTAGCTGTGAGTTAAATGCCATTTTTTTGGTTGAGAATCTTTACGATCGGTTGGTCGCATTTCTCACGATCGGTTGGCCGCACGAAAGAATGCATTCCAAGCATTGTTTCGTTGTTTCTGCATATTTACACAACAACTTAGTGTCTGGGAGACTGAATTGATAAAAGACACTGCATTTCTGTCGCTCACATATTGTTTACATTTTGGGACACCTGTTAATCATTTCTAGGAGTCCATTTCGGCACAATTTCATCACCCAACTTTATTTCAGAACACCGCTTTCCAAAAAGAAGGATATCCGTTCTCTGAGCAGTAAGCAGTTCAATACACGACTAATCGCTGAGTATGCACGCCAGAAATATAGCCCATTAGCGAAGCGGCCTAATCGAGGATACGTTCTACCGCTCACTAATTATGGTGATACACAATATGCTGGTCCAGTCACTATAGGAACACCACCTCAAAATTTTCAGGTCTGTTTTTCGAAATAACTCTAAGTAGCTTGCTCATAGAATAAGGTTCAGTATCAATAAAATAGCATTAAAATCGCCCATATTTAAAACTTTATAACAATAATCGTATGCGTGGTTTTTTTAAAATTCATTTCAGCAACTGCTTGATTACTTTTGCGCTAAGTTCGTGACAGATGGCTGTCTGTCACAATTTGTGGCAAACGGCTGTCACAAATTAAAAAAAAAACATGAAAGATTTATTGAGAAGGCATTTGAAAGTACATTTTAAATGCTGTCTCCTACTAAGCATCAAATATGAAGATCATTATAATTAAGGTATTGTTCGATACGGGATCGTCGAATCTATGGGTACCTTGTGAGGATTGTTCATTCTTTGATGAAGCTTGCCGCAATCATAATCGCTTCAGTTGTTTCGACTCGTTGACATGCTTCTCGTTCTTCGAACATTTTCACATTCGATATGGTAATGGATCTGTTAGTGGGCGCATCGACTATGATATTGTTTGTGTACGGTGTTTTTTTTTTGCTTTATCTTTGTTATTGTACAACAATTTTTTTTTTAAAACTTCATTGCTGCATCCTCAATATTTCATTTGATAGATCTATAGGTGATGAAAGGATGAGCACTTCACCTTTCATTGAATAGTATTCCAAATATGCATCAATTGCCTAATGTTCTTTCTGCTTTGCTGGGTTAATTTAGCAGCTCCTTTTTTTTTGCAGAATTTATTGTCATTCAATGATCCCTCTCATAATGTTTTACAAGGTTTAGCCGATGTGGCGTGTTGGTATGATCTGGTTTCAGTGCAGCTCTTGGTTATAAATCAGACGACATATAACAGTAGAACGATCACTTCCTCGTGATAGAACCTAGGTAAAGGTGAAATTAGTACCCGCTTCATGCATCACATCCTTGATTTTATCCTCTGGGGGATACATTGCACATCCATTAGTCAATGATGACTATTTCCATCACATATAGTTCTACACCTCGTATTGGACTAATCTCTGCTGATCTGATGTCGACCATAATGAATAATGTTTATTAAGTATCATCAAGTATAATGATCTATTTCAGCTCGGCAATACATCAGATGCATTTTGCACGAATAGCAAACAAGGATTCGCATGTGCCACCCGTGAACCAGGCGACACATTCGTTGTATGTTTTATTCGTTATGAAATTGTTTTCTTGCACAAAAAAAAGGAACTAAACACTATTATTTACAATTGACTTCCATAGTGCTTAATAGCAATATGTGTTTTTCAAACTTTCAGTGCAAAGAGCATAATAATAATAGATCTATCTCACATACATCTATTATTAGATTAGTGAGTCAGAAAAGTTTAGAAAGCAGCATGTGCTTAATAGCAGCATGTGCTTCCATAGTGCTTAATGACAGTCAGAAGTAGATTTACTATAAGATCGGAAAAGATTTGAGAAGAACGCAATTTTAACTTTACAGTAGAACTCGACTTGAACCGTATTTGTTGTTGGCTGTACTAAAACAATTTATTTCTTGCATCAGAAATTGTTGCCAAAATCCAGAGTTCTATAAAGGAATTCCAAAGTTTGCGCACTCAATTTTTGAGGCGTATTTGTGAGCTACACACTGCTGGGTTTCCTACTATCGTACTCCGTTCCGATTATAATGAAATCATAAGATTCGACCACATATCTTTATGCAAATGTTTTAAGTCGGCAGCTTTTGATGGAGTTCTTGGAATGGCATGGGATTCGATATCAGTTGACTCAATTGCGCAACCAATGGATCAGATATTTAAAAATCCACGATGCGAGGAGAAACTATTCGCGTTTTGGCTCAACACGGATGAGAGCTCACCTGATGGAGGGGAGTTGACGTTGTGTGGAATCGATAATACTCGATATACGGTATGGTTCATTTCCGACACTTTACAGCCTATTTCATTATTCTTTTTTTCATCTTCTACTGTCTCTCTACCTTGAACAATCTACACTATAGTGTTGTAATTTCTACCTAACTGCTGCCTTTGTCTTTATAAGCTACAGGCAAAGAAAGTATGGAATGTAATCAATGAACGGGACTCAATTTTCTCATAGTATCTCATAGTAATAGGTGATTGTAGTGCACCCTAAAATACTTCGAAATGCCAGAAAACTTTCGCTTTCTTTCTTCTGCGATTGCCGCCGCAGTCAAGGCGATTGCGAAATTTCCTATTCCCATGGGAATGGGACTTCCTGCATTCGGGGTGATTTCCGTTATTCAATTGAGTAAGCGGAGTTTTGTTGGGTTTAATTAGCTGTAGTCTCATTGATTACCACCCATTCAAGCATAATTTAATAGAGTGGCTTAGTGGAAACTTGGATTGCATTATAAAGAAAAATTCAGTAAGCATAAGGTGTGATCCTTTCTTGGCTGGGATACTTGAGAAATGTTGATCGACGATATTTATACTTATGAAAGTGAGACTGTTCTGATATTCTGAATAGCAAAATTTCTTGATAGGGATTACACTGATGATTAATCATTTGCCATCGACCACATTCCGTATAATTGTATATGAGGTCATCCCACATCGTTAACCAATATGATTGCCTACATGCCTATTTCATATCCATAATAAGTAAGGTCCACACTGACAATAGTAAAAATGTCCACATAATAAATAAAGTCCTCTTTATAGGGTCACATTGTTTGGGTGCCACTTATCGCTGAGGGTTACTGGCAGATACAAATGGACGCTATAAGAGTTGGCCGCACTCATATCTCGGGATCGATGGCTGCGATCGTCGACACTGGCACTTCGTTGATCATTGGGCCAACGAAAGGAGTTAACAAGGTTAACTAAATCCATATTTTTTGGTGTTCACACTTTCCTCCATTTCCTGAAAAACCGAGGTACCATGAGTCTAGAATCGGTCCTTCTCTCTAATCGTCACTGAAAATTAGAGGAGTGGATTTTAATAGGCAATAGGGGGATTTTGCAGGATCTCTTAAACTGATTACATTTTATGATAATTTCTAAAGTGGCAAATAAAATCGATTATGCAAATAGAAAATACCGGCGTGATTGACTCACATTAAAAAAAAGTCGTTTATCATTCGCTGATGGTTTCCGTTTATCGTTCGATCATAGATGTTTAGTATATTTGATAAAACGGGTAATTTTTATCACTGTTGTGATCAGTGAAAATCGTTTCACTGATCGCTTAGAGATTTGGAATTCTAGCAATGATTCAGAAGTCATTCTTCATCGTAATATTCGCCTTTTAGACCATGCATCGAATTCAGTGATAAATTACAGAGGTGAGTCGAGTAGTTGGATGGTTAAAAATCCGTGGGCAAATGGGTAGATATGGGTAGGTATATGGGTTGATGGCAACACTTCTTAGCCGGAATGGATAATATGTAAGATATAAATGCCTGCAATCTTTGAAATTCAGATAATGCGAGCATTGGATGCCACACAATCAGATGATCAGTTTATGATTGATTGCTCAACGATTACTTCACTACCAAACATCACATTCACTCTCGATGGCAAAGATTTCACTCTTACACCGTTCGACTATCTATTTCAGGTATATTTTAGAAATATTTTAAGCAATTATTCATCACTTTGGAGGGATAAATGGATTAATTCTCATACAGATATTCGTTTTATATCATTGTCATTGATTGTTCTTAAAAGCATTATTTTTAACGATATACATTTACCACTGAGATCAGAAGAAACTGTGTTTCGGTGAATTTGTGTTTTAGCCTATATAAATTGAAGGCTGTACGGAAGGATTCTTTATAATTCTAATATTTAGAAATTTGCGGTTAGATTCAATTACTTATTACAATTACATAGTATCCTTTATTCGATGGATCATATCAGGCGTAGTTTTTAGTTGTTGTATGCACTTGAAAATACTATTTGATTATGCATGATTAGAAAGGATTGAAATAGTCTGGTATGATCGGTTTGCTTCCGGTGGAGGGCATAATTTTAATGTTTAAACGTAAATTTTAACTGTTGAATATCTACAAAATGCTTCATTCGTCTACAAGAAAAATGAGGGGATATTTTCAGTTCAGTGACGGAGGCTGTGTTGTTGGTATCCAGACAGGTGACGTTAGCCCTTCGATGGGATCATTCTGGATTCTTGGCGATGTTTTCATTGGTAAATACTATTCGATATTCGATCACTCGAATAAGAGGGTTGGTTTTGCTGATGCTGTGTAAATGTTTGTATGTTATATAAAGAAATTTCTATGCTGTGTTCGTCGATTCACCCACAAAATGTGTCGATATTCTGCACTGTTTACTATCTGTTCATTTTTTTTTCACTGCACATAAATGTGATGGCTAATTTTTTGTTAAAAGATTGGCACAACTAACGTATTTGATGTAGCTTTTTTTTAATCAAGAAATTCCATCTAAAATTTCCCTACTGCTCCAACTTCCGCCTTAATTTCATTGCGTCTTAGTGTCACGATATGTCGATTATGAGAGAGGTCCGATGTAGATAGTATAAAGAAAGTTTTCAAATATTTCTGAGAATTTTTGAACTATATTATTTGAGACGATGCTCGAACATATTTTCTGGGTATGCTCGCATAGAGATTGACATGTGATCTTAGGGAGTAATATTTCATTGCTACTCATTTTTCACTGTTCTCTGCGTTAAAATCTTTTATTACGTTATTTATAGCATGAATCGCTGTGATCTCTTCAAATAGATTAGGATATAATGGAATAGCGAAAATCTTTGTCACATTCTAATGTCCTCAAATATGGCAATGAGTTGTTTGTGGGGAGCGATCTTGTTCTTAGCTGAGGAAAGTTTACAAAATTCATTACAAAAAAAATTAAAAAACTTTTATTACAAAAAATTCTAAAAATGCCCACAGTTTTCAAACATGGCTGAGGAAAGTTTCGATTTGCGCAGTTTTGAAGGAATATTTTGTTTGGTCAGTTTATGCTCATAGAGATGCTTGCTGCCGAATAGGCAAGTGAGATTTGGAGGATCTGAGAATGGATGGATGACCGACTGATGGGC
The DNA here is from genome assembly GCA_037389465.1 of Baylisascaris procyonis. Taxonomy (NCBI): domain Eukaryota; kingdom Metazoa; phylum Nematoda; class Chromadorea; order Rhabditida; family Ascarididae; genus Baylisascaris; species Baylisascaris procyonis. Next base: position 953,873 of record JAZARR010000247.1, read on the forward strand.
ACTCATAGGATTGTACCTCATAGCAATATGCAAGATGCGTAGCAAAAATAAAGTGTTTATTTATAAGTTTTAGAAGAAATTATTTATAAGTTTAGATTTGATAAGGGGAATTCTTCAAATGAGATATTTTTACACACTTCCCTTCCCCTCCCTTTCCTCCCCCCCCCCCCAAAAAAAAATAAATGCGCTTTTTCGCCGCATATCTCTCGAGTGAGAATGATTTGTTTGATAGGCGACTTCAGGATTTCTAGAGGATTTAAAAAGGCAATTTAGAATTTTTTAATGAAACCAACCACTAGTAATAATATTTTGTCGCTGGCTTTAACTTAACTGCCACAGCCATGATTCGATTCTTTAGTATACCAATTGTATGAATAATGAACACGGAATCTCCTTGCAAGTACTTTTTCCTCATATCGTCCATGAAATATTGTACAATGGACACCGGGTAATTCGGGTAGCTTACAGTGAAAATGCGTTGGGCAAACTGTTGGTGTTTTAGCTACCTGAAAGAATATTTGTTGAAATAATGTGGTATTCATATGTATGGAATAGAGGTGAAATTAGTTCTTAACACCTGATAGCATATGTGGCACTATGGCAAAGAACGATAGCATTATGGCTGCGAACGAGGAGCTGAACTCTTGCAGAGCTGAATTCGTGCTCCACATTGCGTACGCACCATTACCCTACTATGCACTCTGCAAATGAATACTAACACACATCAGGGTAACTTGAAAACTTGTATTTATACTACAAATTTAATGCAATTATACATGTTTATAATGCAATTTTTTCCCATCATTTCACTGAGGGTGTCAAATAATGTCCCAATGCAAAATTTCAGCTCGGAGGGGAAGTGCACGTGTTGAATGGGCCATCGTTCTCTGCAATGTTTGAGTAGTGCAGCACAGATGACCTCTCCAACAAGTGCACTTCCCATCCTTCAATTGAACTGAAATTTTGTATGGGGCATGACTTGATATTCTGAGTTGAATTATGGAAAAAATTACTTGTTTATTCAATAAATTTTCGAGTTTCTATGATGGGCGTTGGCATTCACTTGCAGAGTGCAGGGTACAGTAATGGTGCGTACGCACAGGTGGCACGAACCCCGCTCCCTTCGCAGTTCGCAGTCAGGGTGCCATCATTCTCTGCAATTGTGCCGCGTATGTTTTCGGTAATTGACGGGAGCGAGCAATTTTCATATAGGATTGTAAATAGTTAGGTCAAAATGTGCCATAATCACGTCGATTTTGATATGAGTTCTAGTTTAAGATAAATTAAGATAAGCTAATCAATGAAATTAAATCAGCTGCAAGCGAATGCACGATTAAACATGACCAACTGCTTATGAGACTAGTTACGGCATATTAAGTTCAACATCGATTGCTATTTGCAGAGGTTTCATCTATATTTTTTTGTTGTAGTTGTTCAGTTAAAGAACTAAAATTTCAGTTCCAATTCTAAGCATTCTTCCTCTTACCAAAAAAAAAAAATTTCTTTGATTTTTTTGACTGTAGCATTGATAACGTCATTATTTGATAAGTGTAGATATATTTTTGCATTCTTTGGGGAATTTTCTTTATTTTATTTTTACTTTTTTTTTGAAGATAATTCAGTGGATTATTTTCATAAAGAAGGCATTCATTGCAGTATCTATTTATGAAAAATATTTTTAAAATTTTCTTGATTAATATTTCCTCATAAACAATGATATTATTCCATGAAATGCTAGAAAAAAACTTTTTTTTCGTCGATATTGATATATCATCTTTGAGTGCTAATATTTCTAGTGGGAAATTTTCATTTCATTTTGAGATTTCTTTTAGTATCTTTGCAATAATTATTTAAAATTTAGATTAAGTAAATTATTTTTTTTTTGGGGGGGGGGGGGTGGGAAATTTACATAAAATAGACATACCGAATAAAATATTCTATTGTAGCATTTTTCGATAAGTCCATAATAAACTTCAGAATTTGGCAATTTATCGAAAATTTGAGCATTCGCTTCCATTGTTTCCATAAAATTGCTTTCTATGGCATTCATATCCTCTTCATCAATCAGTGTGCTCAGTTTCATTGTTTCGTTCTTTGCCAACTGAAATGCATTCTTTGAGACTTATATAGGCTATGGTGAAGGGTATCAATACGGATCGAAGATCAGATGCCATCGATAGATTCATTTCGACCTATAGAGTTCAATTCGTTTCCCGTCTTTTTTCTATATGTGTTACGGAGTTATTACGGGTTGTAAAATGGTTGCAAATAGTTTAGAAAATTTTTTGAATAAAGGTGTAATCTGCCAAAATGGATGTGGGTGGAATCAAATTATTTGAATGATAGAATGAAATTTTTATACGATCAAATGGCGTCTTTCTGTGTCAAATTTGGTCGTAATTGAGAGAATAAGCTTTTGAACTTCGAGCTTCCTTTAGTATTTTCTTATATGAAACTCAGTCAATCCATGCAAAAAGAGGAGGGAATTTTATTTCACAGAGACTATGAAGGCTATGCTGTTATAGGATGTGGACTGGATCTGATCGTAGTCTCATTGTCGGTCTCAGTCGGAACGGATAGTGGGAGCATAAGCGGGGTTTGTTTTATTTCGTTGCATTTGTCGATTAAGCTTGATTAGTCTTGGTTCCGTTCTCTCTCGTGATTCGAGCTGTAACTGGGAGCAGATTTAACCAAGACCCACTTTTTGCTACTAGTTTTGCGGAAAGGTCATGCCCACAAAAATTTTCCCTCGATTATGGGATAATATTCGATGGGGAGTTAAAAAAAATCCAACTGCTGCTCTTCAAACAAAAAATGCCAACCCAATGCATATCGCTTCGTGCATTCCTTCGTGATCGAGTATTCTCCATATCCTCAGCCTGCAAAAAAAAAAAAACTTAAAATCGGCTCTCAGTACTATTCTTGTCTAATTCTTGAAAATGGACCGTAAAATTTAGATAATGGAGGGTTTTAATTTAAAAAATTTCACTGTGCCTGTTTACTTTATCAATAAATTTTACTGCGGATATAAATATCGATTATGAGTTATAGGCGATTTTTTGAAAAAAGAAAATCACTTCGAATGATCTATTCATGAAAAGAATGAATATATAATTTCCTCTCAACGATAGAAATTTAGAAGGTAATTCACTTATGGAAATTCCGTGTCTCTGTGTACGTATGTTTGAATTATATATGCACACTTACGAATTTCCAACTGCGTAAATGTGCCATTATATTTGTATAATTCGATACGGTTATGATAGTATATCCATTATGCACAATTGATGGATGATGAATTGCTGTTGTGATTACTCGATTTGTTATGGCCACCCATTTAGCGTCGACCCAACGAGTTGAGATTTTTACACTTTCAAGTGCCGATCGAATTGAATAGCTAGATGAGTAATGTGCTGCAATGTTTGTTTTTCTCTTTTTTTGCAAATTTTGGTAAAATTCCAACTATGTAATTACATAATTTGTGAACGGCGAATAATTTATACGCAATATTAGCTGTATTTTTGCATATTTGTAATGCAAATGAGTGCATTATTATGTGGTGCTACTCATTTCTGTGGTTGTCTATGCCTGAAACGATGAAATTTTATTGGCTCATTCACAGTATTTTGTTATAGCGCCACATTATCAGTAATAAAAGAAAAAATGTGAATGAGCAAAATAAAGGATTTAGTTTATTCGATGGTCTGAATGAGGTTTTTATCGCTGAAATAGGATGATTATTAAGGCGACTCATTAAAGAACATCATAGAGGTATTCACCATAAATCGATTAGATTGGTATCGTAGTTGTCGTAGTGGCGTTAAAAATACGGCCTCAACTTTTCAAACAGCTGTCACTAAATGTCAACAGTTGAAAGGGATATCTGTTTAACTATGTAGGTTATAGATTCTAGATTAAGCTCATTTTAGTCATTTCGTTGCAGTACATAGCAAATTTCGTTCTACTTCATTTACTTCATTCCTCTTCAACCTCCACCTTTCACTTTTATAACTACTGATACAATTATTTCGACGTTGAATTTCCTTTCTTAGTTTTATTTAGTTATGTTTTATTCGTTGATGTTCCAACTGTTTTATCTCCCTCATATTGTTTGTATTGATTCCTTTCTATTTCAGCGATTATCTCGACGAGATCAAACGATGAGACGACCACCTAGTGACGTCGACAACTATGATCGCATCGCATACAGCCGTCTTCTTCAAGCGGTAAGTGTATTTCATTCTCTATTCTTTTATGCAACTAGTCATTACTTGCGATGTGTCTTAGTCTGGATATGGCTCGTTGTGTTGCTCCTTCTTTATCTTATTCGCTCGTTCGCTTATTATTGAAAGTTTACTTATTTATTAGCTTCTTTTTACGAAGTTAACCTCGTTGTAAACTGAATTGTATCAGCACCTTTTTCTGAAACATATTTGGTTCCCAGTGGAATCACTCTATGTTATACCGTCATTACACCCTTCTTTCCAACCTATCCCATCCCCCTTCCCTTCTACTCTCATTCCTCATCGTTCCCATACCAAGTCTTTTGCTACTTAGTCCACTCGGCGACACTCAATTGTTTCGAGTTGTAGTGAAATATTATGGCGTTGTTTTCTGTTGCTATTCCTTGCGCGTAATAGTGTCTCTCTTCTCTTCGTGCTATGCCAATTGCGCCACTTGGATTTGTGCTTGTTAGGAATTGTAGGCCCTTAAATGCCGCTGAAAATTTAGATGCATTTGGTGATCAAGCCCATGAAATTATTTACATGCAAGCCGTTGTAACCTCAATTGTCGTGAATAGCTTCTAACGGAGTTAATATTGATTATGTGGTACCGGATGTAAGGTCGGACTCGTATCTGTTATATATGAATGCGGCTGCCAGTTTATTCCGGGCGAGTAGTGTCTCAAACTCGTATAGATAGCTCTTGCCAAGGCGAGGGAATAGAATATCGTCCAAATCACCGAAGATCACGAACTTCGCTGATTCCTTAAACATAGAATAACCATCGGTGATAGGCACCATTGAGAGGATAGCAACTTCTATGTTAATGCTTTCTTAAGCAAAAAATGGCAACTCACTTTGTATTTGAGCAAGCAATCGGTCTGTGCAACAACTTGACCTCTCCATTCCAGCTGCTCGTTCGGATCATAACCTAGGTCATGTTCGAATTCCATCTTAGGCCAAGCATCTATCGTAATCCAACCTCGTTCCTCATAAATCTGAAGCTATAGTAGCGATTTAAATGAGATGATAACTTGAGAGGTATATTTATGAACAAATTATTCCGTTTTTATATCCAAAACTAGCCTGGGAGGGGGGGTTTAATATTACAGGATATGGTGCAGTGCTTTGTTGTACATAGCATCGGAAATTTTTGTTTAGCACGCGAAAGAAAGGTAGTGCGTATTACTTGGTTGTTACTGGCAATTTAATCTGTCTTACCCTATTGCAACGCAAACGCCTACTCAACCTTACTATTGAATTTTTGGTCTTTATCTGTTTTTGCTGTTTTTATAGAAATGCTTCACTACTAGAATGCTTTTATAATTGCTTTCTCAAGATTATATATATATATATATATATATATATATATATATATATAGTAGAAAATTGTAATATTCTGTTCTATTCTCTTCTTTTTATATTCCATAAAATAGTAGTAAACACAATAAATTAACCTTGAGGAGATCGTAGACCTCAGATATCATACTTGTGACGTAAAAATTTTGCATGCCCACTCCATAGTAACGATAAACTTCCAATGCGAGAATCAACAATTGCCATCTTTCATTCATAAAAAGAGGACTGAAGCAAGTCACAACATCATGAAGTACTTTCATTGGCTTTCGAAAAGGAATCTGAAACAATAGGCCTCCTCATTAGTTAATTTTTTGTCGGATTGTTTCCATTAGTGATGAATAAAATTGAATTTAAGCGGTAATGAAGCAACGAAATAGATTAAAATTCCTCCTATTTGAGTGGAAACTTTGAAATTGATAGTTGCATCACTATAATGTTGCATTAAGAAAAATACGGCGAATATTTAGTGAATTGGATTTATGTTCGGTTAAAAAACTTGTGGCTCATTTGATGTACTCTTTGGCGGTGACTGAGGCAAACATAGGCAGTGCCGTTTCCTTCTTTATGAAGATAACTATTTCACCAGGGAAGTTTTATTTATAGAACAAGTAAATCAAAGAAGACCACCTCTAAAACGGAGCTACCTACCATTTTTTTATCCTTTGGTTTTAGAGTTTTTCCTTGAGGGAATTACTGAGCAAGAAGTAAGTCGATAGGTCATATTCAGTTATTCTCGTTGGCTGCCTCATATGCCTATATTAAAAGAATTTTTGTAATGAAAAATAACCTATATTTTATCGTAGCCATCGATGTCTCAAGAAAACCTATGGCTATAGAAATCATCTCGTAGGTGATGCACTATGCAGTAATAATTTAGTCTTTTTGAATAATATACTTGAATTAAATATCATGGATTGATCATATTCACCTGTATAAAAATTTCTTCGTCATCTTCAATAGCAATTTCGAGCATAGCCATATTTTCTATTGTTTGACATTGTGCTAAATAGGGAGTCCATTTGCATTCGTTGATTTCGGGTACTGCATTTTTAATGATCATATTTGAGATGAATTTCTGATCGCCGAATCTTGTAAGGCATTTCAACGATTGTGAGCCTATTAGATGCTTTTGTGATGTGAATAAGATCAGCATTGTATTTGGTTGTAAACTGCAAATTTATCTTCCCATTTAAAAATCTTGAGGTTTTTTAGATTGTATTTTAAATCTTTTTTTTTTAGATATAATTCTATAAATTAGCTCGGTTATTTTGAGTATTCAGTGTAGAAGTTTTAAAAAAAGTTATGTTTTATAATGAGTGATTAGTTGATTAATGCACCAATAAATGAGTAGTAGAATGTTTTATGCTAATGTAGGCATTTTTCGCCTTAAAGTAATAGGTATATCTAATAACTAGGAAGGCTAATAGTTAGTGATAGATATCAGTGTTTGTTACAGATGATCTTTCAAATATTAGCTAAGAAGAAATCTTAAGTGCTATATGCACTTCACCTTTGGTTTACTTAATTTGCTAGTGAAGGTACACCTTATTTTGTTATACTAAAAGACAGGATCAAACGGAAGAAATATGCTAGGTTTAGAAGGTGAAATAGAGAAATAAAAGATTGTAGGATAAAAAATGAAGGTAGTTAAGCCAAAGAATAAAAGAAAATGGGATTAAGAGAGATATAAACTTTGCAGCTGATTTATAGTATGTGGCAGAAATAATATAGGCATGTCTCGAATTTGAATCACTTCTCGTGAATATGAAGAGTATTAGGAGCAATATGAAGCCTAGAATTGATATGAGCAAATTTTTTGCTTTCCGTAAGGTAGTGAACATCGTGTTGACTTCACTCTGAAATAGTAGAAATAAAAAAAATAATACATTGCTTTCTTTGAATAATAATAATTACTATAAAAAGATAAAATATTATATAAAATATTATATTATTATAAAGCGTTTTTTTTTTCTACCACATATTATGTAAATTATGTAAATTCGGAACGAAATTGATTTAGTGGACTGAGATCGTAAATTGAATTAAAATAATAGTTGAAACAATCGTTGCTTGAAAATTTACCTTGCTGATAGCAATTGATGTCGAGATATTTATATGAGTCACGGTGGCACCAGAATATTTCAGAACACTAGGCATAATTTGTCGCATATATGGGTCAATCTTGTTGTTTATTGTTGCTATCTGTTGCATATCTTTTTATCAATTCTCGCTATCTCATAGGCATCGTAATCTTAGTGAGTATTCTGAAGTTGGATGTCCGATGCCAGTCTATGCAGTTTTCACTCGACGTAACACCTGAAGCAGTGAAAAAGACCCGCAGATGCAATAAGGTTGGAGCACTTGTAAAATTGATAGTTGCTTTAGTGTTCAGTATTTGTAGCATAAGTTCCGAATCGGATTTTTGGATGCAAGTCATCGTCTGTCTCTTCCTTCTCTCTACCGCTCCCTTCCTCTCCCTCTCTTTTTCTGTCTCTCTCTACCTTTCCCTGTCTCCGTGTCCTTCTGTCTGTCCCTGCGTCTCCCATCTCATTCTCTTTCTTCTTCTGTCTTTCTCTTTCTGTCTCTGGCTGAAGAATGTAGAATGTAGAGAGGACAAGGACAGTAGTTCAGATGTGCTATGCATATACGATAGGCGTGAAAAATCAGGCGCAATTATAGTTTTCTACCATGTACATAAAGTAATTCTGCGATGAGATTCGTTATATGTTGCTCTGTCATTCAAGTGATACTTGAGAATGCTATGAATTTCTGTCACTAAAGTCGTTTACAAATACTCATGTGAATGATATCATGGATGATTTGATTAGCACCCGTGAGTGTTAAAGATTTATAGATCGTTTAATGATCCCCTTTTGGATGTGAGAGACGTTCAGTATAATTAGATTCTCTCAAAGTATGACCTGATGCTTAGCAATCAGATATGTTGGTTTTTGCATATTGATTCGAAGGATGAATGCCTATTACGAGTCTCCGAGGTTTGGATTCTCACTGCCAATTCCATCTTAGACATGCGAATTATCGTTGACGAATCATTGCATTGGGCAACTCATTGTGAATTGATAGCAATTAGTGCGTTTAAGGGGAGAAATTATATTCCATTGGGAGTTTCAGTATAGCTGCACTGAACATTATAAGAAGGCATTGAGTGTTTATGAAGTTTATTTTTATTTTATTTATTTATTTAAAATAAATAAAATACAGTCCGAATTATAGAACTGATCTCTGCGTATTCTTATTCTGAAGCCATTTTATATGATGACATTGAGTTAGATCTCATCTTATGTTATAAAATTGTTAACGATTATTATGATACTACGATTGTTTCAATATTCACTTATTTCAATCGGTGTAATTTTTCATGAGCTCATAGCTTTCAGCTATTTCCATAATTCTCAACCTTGAATTCAATTTATAATTCCTTTCATTTCTAATTTGTTAGAGAGTGGAATTAAACTTACTATTGATTTCGTCTCAACGCTTAGTGCATTTATTACGTTCACCATAAACTTGAGGCATTTCGATTTTTGGAAAATATATAAGTTTGTGTTTGATTGACGCCGTTTTAGGTCATCATATCGCATATTTTATTGCTTCTTTTGTTGGCTTTTATGCTTTGAGTGTTGTTTTTTTTTTTTTACTTGCGAAAAAGAGATCTCGCATCAGCAACAGCAAACAAATGTTGTTCACTTTGAAAAGGTATTGGCGATAGTATTTGATCTTTGTGCTTTAGCGAAGTTATCATTTATCAACGTTCACTATTACACAAGTGTTTTTCAATGCTTTTGATGCAGCTGTATACCATTATGTTTAAAAACAAATGTGCTTATAGAATGCATAGTGCGTAATAAAGTACCGCTCTGTAAAGTCCTTTATAGCCTCACGCTGCCCCGAACTTAGGAATGTTTAACTATCATTAAAACTATTTAACTATTTAGCATATGGGCTAGTATTTAAAAGAGGTTCGAAGGGTTTCGTCTCCTTACTATTTAAACTCAACCTAAGACGAAAAAATTAGTGCGTTATAGGCGGTTATAGGTGGCCGTGCAGAGCAGTATTTTATTACATGCTTGGGATGGTTTGTTGTCCTTATCACTAAGACAGTGGAGGTTGGAATGAACTGATAAAGGTTTGCGAACGAACTGATAAAACATTGGTCATAGTTCATAGCTATGGTAAAACTTTTTTCTTTTATAGAAGCAATTCTGAAACGATGAAAAACAAATCTGATTTTAATGGGTAAATTTTATTGAATAAAGTAAGGAGGAAGTTTTTCAATACAGCTAACACGATGTGCGCTTTTGTGTCATTCTCAGTCGACCGGCCGATTGTATATACTGCCAGGTAGTAATGAGTATGCGGAATATTTCCTGCGGATTCTAATAATCTTGACAAAAATGTATTGCACAAGGTACGCTTTTCTTAAGCCAGCTGTGATTTTCTGGCTCTTGAATGCCTTTAATTTCTTTCGAAATGAGAGATCGATGTGAAGTATAGCATAAAAGGCCTTGTGGTGTGCCGTCATCTATTCGTTCAGATATGACTTAGTCAAATACGCCAAAGAAATGAATGATGCATTTTTAGAAGGCAAATCCGCGAAACTGTGCAATAGAATCGAATGAGAATCGATAACTTATTTAAAATAAGGCTGTTTCGGAGTTGAAATATATTAGTTTCGGGTCTAGATGGCGGCGTTTTCCTGTGAAATTCCATGGGAAAAAGGAAGTGATTTTTCCAAGGAAAGTATTCGATTGAACATGGAGACATTTTTGGGTATATCATCTTTACTTGCGATTATAAAGTGCGACTCTAGTCGAACTCTTTTCTCTTTTTATGCCGTTTTGAAAATCCGCTTTGCAAAGATGTATCGCTGCGATTCCGTGCCCGAAGGAGGTTATCTGTCCGTCTTTTCTTTGTCGAATAGTTAGCCGCCGATCTCGAGTCGATCCTCTTCTAGTGATTTGTCTTCGTACTTAACGCCCATTAATATATCCTCTATCTCTTTGATGTGCTTTTCTGACTCCTTCTAACGACGGAAAATCTTCTATTGGTCACAGAATATAGATACCATTACTGTAGGTTACAGTAACGACAGTATATATTAACCATTCTTTTCTGTTTTATGTACCGTACCTTATTTGTTTGTTTGTCCATTATTAGTCATTTTGCATATTTAAACGATATTTGGTGGACTGGTCATCTAATTTTATTTTTATGTCAGTCAAAAGCAATACTACTTTTGTCTGGACAAGTAAAAGGCATTTAGCTGACTCTCATCTGGTTTAATTTTTATACGCTTTTGTATAGGGGATTTCAATTTGTGAACTGTTGAGACAAATTAAGGAGTTATGGAGTGTATTATACTATTTTATGATTCATATTGACCTATTACTTTTGAGAAAAGTTTAACTGCTGAAAAAAAGCGTATGCAAATCGCATCTATCATATTTTTGTTTTACTCTGATCAGGTCACGAAGTAAGTGGAAAAGCACGCCAAAGAATCGGGCACGATATGCGCTTTATTGCTGTCCAGCTCCCCCCACCCTGAATAAATATTCCGATAATCGACTAATAATTAATAAAAAAAGTTTAACAATTTTCAAAGTTTCATGCTTTGATTAACTCGAAAATTTGCATAAGTTAACAATTCATATTTGAATATGCTTAACCCTGTTTGAATTCGATGGACCAATATTAAGCGTGGTATAGGAGATCAGATCTTATGGGGTACATACATTAATGGTTGTCGAGTTGAATTTACAGACAGACAAATATAGGTGCAAATGCATGCGTATATAGGTACAGGCATATCATCGCCATAGTGAGCATATATTTGTGGGAAGGGATTCTTACAGGGAGTGTGGCTAGTCAAGAAATGAATTGTGGGGATTTTTTAAGGGAATTTTGAAGTTAATCAAAGCATGAAATTTTTTTGTTCATTTCTTTTAGTCGGTGACTTTTCAAGATGGGTAGTCGAGTGAGCGCATTGCAAAAGCGCATATTATTGCAGTTCTTTCGGTGTGTTTACCAATTTATTCTAGTTCTTCGAAGAATGTTAGTGAATTCTCGGTTTTATTTGTGGTATATCCAGGTGTTTTTAGGTGTTTATTAAGGTAAAAAGTTTCTGACATTTCGTTCAAATCATAGAAATGTTGTCCTATTATCCACAAATCCCATCGTCAATTGATTCTTGCCTACATATTTTCTGCCATTGTTTTGCAAATTGGTGAATTCAGTTTTAACCATCTATTTTTATTTAGCCAGCTAGAGGTGAACGGGTTATAGTGAAGACTGCTTTAATGCCAGCCAATCGACAATAAAAGTCTTCGGTAAAAAAACGAATCGATGGGATTTCAAAAATCTCCCAGCTTAGAAGTACTTTTAGTAGAACATTTGGCAACACGCCAACGATTAGTGCATTCCATAGCGGAAATATTTGGCAATGCGCCAACGATTGATACATTCCATAGCGATTATTTAAACATTTGTATTTGTTAGCAAAAAATTGTGCTATCATTTCTATTTGTGGTTTAGTGTTGAAGAAAAAAAAGACTTCTAAGGATTGGCTAATCAGCAAACTATAAGCTTTTTTTCGATTATTACAGCTTATCAGTTCTATTATGCTGCAATTTTTATTTATCATTAATGCAGTCTTTGATTTCTCATCTTCTATTATTCTTCTTTTGATTTGCTTGTATTTCTTACTTTACATTCCAGGGATCAATGAAATCAGAAAGCAGAGGTGATAGTGATAAATTCATGATGGAGGCAAATATTTCCTTATAGAAGTTACAGCTATATATATATATATATATATATATATATACATATATATATATATAGCTGTAACTTATGAAGTTCAGTTTTATATGAAATCACCATCCTTCAATGTGTTGAAAATTTTGTTATTTAGCAAATGTGGCTACGATCGTTGATGGCCATTCATACTATAAATCATTTCATAATTTCTAACACTAAAATATGAGTGCAATTATCGTCTAATGCTTCTTGTTTTATCTAATTCGATAATAAAAGCAAACAAATGCGTCGTTGAGATTAATCGTTTTCTTGTGAGTTTCCGTGTTTTAATAGACAATCAATAGAATATTCTCCACATTTTTTATTGCACTTGTTGTTTTGATTGAATTCCATATTATTTGCTTGGTGAAGGTCGTTATATGTTCCCAATATCAAAGATCACTGACGTATTGGTGAACTAACTTGTTATATATATTGGCAATAACTAACAGCAGCAGTTCTTCCAAATTTTTTATGCTTTAATGGTGGCTAAAGATAAGTCATTGAGTGTTTTAAGCAATACCACCTGCAAGGATAGTTATAGTATCCTTTTAGTAAATGTCGAAATGGACCGTTTAGGAATAATGCTGTATAGGCAATTGAATCTTCACAAATAGTTCGGCAGTTTTATTAATGATACATTTGTTTAATCGTTTTTTGGCAACGGCATTATTGAGCGATTTCGTTTAAAAAATTGTTATAAATTAGTTCATTTAATGAATTGTTAAAATTTTTGGGAAAATATTTTAGCAATTTGGGAATTCAAAATTTCCCCATCAATATTGGCAGCTCAATCAGCTCATTATAAAAGATAGAAATAAGTAGAGTTTCCGATTGCTTTCTGCATTCTTCATTTTTGAAATAGGCTTGTTTTTGCCTAAGATCTTGAATGGTCTTTCATCAGCCCACATTCAGAATAGCATCGTTTTAGTAGTATTCTTAATGAGGAATGTAAGACGGTCTTACTGCTTCTTTTGTTGAGGCGCTAAACTTAGGAAGCTTTAAAGGGAATGACTATCACTGTACTGATTGGCATTTAGTTTCAGTGATATGAATGATAGGCATCGTACTGGTTGAAGCATAAGAAAGGCGAAATTAATATATTAGGAGCACAATTCACTAATGTAGTGCTCCATTCCCTTCCGCTCTTTAATATTTAAGACTAATGGATGTTTCCGGCTCGCTTATCTGATTAGAGTTGATCTTGTCTAATATTATGATGAATGAAGGTAGTTCATGCTATGGGATTATAACGCAGTGCTCTCATTCTTTGATTAAGTATAAGAGTGAGTAGAAAAAGGTTTCTATTTCGAGCTCCATCCTATCTAACTTCATATTGCTTTTCAAACCACTGTACATGAAAATTCAAGTTTAACATAACCAATCATGTTTACTTCTAATCAGGCATTTCCTTCAACCCCTTTCTTTGGCTCTATCCCCCTTCCTCCCTTCACCTCATCTAAAGTTGTGCAATGTCGTAGATGGAAATATTAGGCGCATTTCGAAATGTTAAGGCATTGGCTTGATGAAAACAACTTTCCATGGTATTTGCAAGCTGATTTCCGTTGTCATAAATAAGCAAGTGTAATGCAGCACCATCTGCACACTGCATTTTAACGATACCGTAACGCTATAGATAGAAAGCACTGATCACTCAACTCTTCTCTCTAATAAACAGAAAGCGTTCTATTTCTTTTTCCACTCTTCAACTGTCTTTATATACTTCTTCATATAATAGACGTTTTTATTTGTTTGTGGATAACTATAAAATTGAACGTTATCGTTTAAACGGTTGCAGTTAGTTTTATCTATCAATACGATCGTCAACTATAATTGTCCATATCGGAATTGCTTCATTGCAGTAAATGAGCAAATATATTTTACTTATATTATATTTACCTCCATTATTGATATTGTCTAATTTTATAGTTTATTGCGATATATATATTGCATTCGATAGAAAAAATTGCAATTTAGTGAATTAATATTGCAAGTTTTGCGAAATTTGATATTTCTTTAAGCTTTTCGATTTTCCTTTGAAGAAGGTTATTAACGTTGGTTGAAATCTTTTAATGCCTTCTTGCAGCATTTGACGCATTTGCCCGCCTTTCAGCTTGATCTTTCAACGTTTGTTGTAACTATTCCAATAGTTAAGCACTTTTAAGCTCGAAAAGTTGAGTAATGGCACATATTAAGGACTCTCGTCAAAATGTATCCCAATGTTCCTTTAAGTATCGTCGTATATATATATATATATATATATATATATATATATATATATATATATATATATATATAATATGCTTGTAAGAGTGTGTTTTCACCTTTATATCCGGTAGCTTGAACTTATGAATGACCCAAAGTTAGGTAGAAAAAATTCGCTGTGTTTGTAATACAGTATTTTTTCGCTGAGTATGATTTTTCATGTGTTATTTTACATTGATCGGTTAAATTTAAGAAGAGTTGTCGTCATTGAAACATCTCAAAAAAAATTGCATACGTTTTATGCTAATCATATTTTCTTTTTAAAGTAATTAAATGGTAAAAAGTGAATCTTTTTTTTGGAAAGTTTCTATAAGTTGATCGTAGAAGTTAAAATAAGAAAACGTTAGTTTGTGGATATCGTTATTTGTTGTTAATTTATGAAATCGGTTGGTTTCATTTCAGCAGAAATTGCAAATTGTGCCAACTCATATGGCACAAGTTGCTTTCGACTACTTTTAAGTCCCAGTTTGGTTCCGAACCTCCTGCTTGAAACAGTTTTTAGTTATTCTCCTACTTGAATAGCTAGTCGAAGCCAAAATTGTATTTTTTTTTTGACACAGATCGAATCAATATTATGAATATGTGCTCAATCGGCATTTGCCTTTAGCTTTGGACCGATTGATTTCTGTGAATTAGATGGTGAAATCAGTGCCTTTTTCGAAAGCAATGGTACCATCAAAACAGACTGCCTGTAAAGTCGTTCTTCTAAGATATACATGACATGATCGTACTTTCTGGCCGAAAGAATCCCTGAGCCAACTAGGGTGCAAGCAATTCTGGAATCGCCTCTTTTCAACCGTTCTTCCATTTGCAGTGATTGTCGCTTTAGATTGCAGTCTGATGATTCTTGTCAAATTTTCTTTGTATATTTTCCTTCTTGAATGGATCCTCATATTCGATGTTTTCGAAAGTTTTCAGCTCGTTTGTTATATTTTTGAAACTTGTAATTTATAGCAAATGTTGCTTCACTCGAACCGATATTATTGACAGCCGACTAATTTTAATACCAGCTATGCCGTAATAGAAATATTATTGAAGAAATTTATAGGAATATAAGCATAAAAAATTTCAGGGCGATATTCAACGTGACAATGCGCTCGTTGAGGCATTCCGCAATAATTGCGTTGTGTGTGCTGGCAGCTATGGTGAATTGTCGAACGAGATGTGCTCGAGTACGTGGCAGTGTAGATTGTCCAGTGAATACGAAACTCAGTGGAAATGTTGAGGTGATGCTGTATGATCGCGATGGTGAGTTCCTTATATCTTTGCTGTGTTGTATTGAAGCGTTATGGCGGTGCGCAAATTTATGCTTAGGAAGTTTTTGTTGATGAAGAAAAATTAGACATCGTGACATGAAATTGCAAATTAACGAAATTTCTGAACGAGGGCTAAATGTTTCATTCATTATCCTTTACAGGGGTACGGAGAGGAGTGGGGGAATGGGGGTGGCATGCGTTTTAAATGAAGTATCCTTTTTGCGGTGGCAGAATGCGAAAAAACATATTGTGCCATTTCCTGTTAGATTAATAAGTTTTACTGACCTGTATAACCCTTTGTGTCCAGAATGTTTCACAAATCGTCTGTCATTTTTTTCAGTTCATTGCAATGTCAAATGAGTTAACCGATTTGGAGATGAATAATAGTTTAGTTATTATAATAACAGAAAGAAATAAATAATTCAACAATTTCGAACAAATAAAATAGTTTCACTGTTAGAAAATTGATGAGAAGTAATAATTGCTTTGGCAAAGTTTACCTATGGGGAAGTCACCTTGACAAGAATACCTATAGAAAATCTTGGTAAGAAGCCTGTCGGCGTTTGTTGTAACGTTTCGCTTATATCGACTCGACGTTATCGTCACAGATTCGATTTCGGCATTGTTAGTTTAAGGTGTTTGTGATGAAATGATTGGTAATGAATTTGAGTGTATGAGTGATCGTATGTTACAATGGGGAGGGATCACGTTTTCATGCTATTTTCATCGAAATATGAATTTAGAGGCAAAAAGTTCGTTGAAATAACTCTCTCATTGCAGTAATGGGTCAGAAAATTCGAAATTCTTCATCATGCAAATTCATTTTATTCTCAAATAATTCAACGTACATGCTGCATGCATAAATAATAAAGGTAGATAGGTTGATGAACTAACTCTTCTTGCTTAAAATGCATCAAGTGCACAAGTATGCTAGAGGATAGCACAATTCATCTTTCTGCAATCCCATTTATTAGACCAGTCGGCTTCACGAATTGCCGGTAAATAACAAAATAAACATAATAATGTGATTAAGTTAGGTAGGAATCTGACCGATGTGAAACGCTAATCTCGACCTTTCATGAAGTCTACGTCAAATTCTAAATAAATTGATGTTTTTTGGTCTTTGAAGAGTTGAGGGTCTCGTGACAATTCATTCAAGAATCTTTTTTCGGCATAAATCATATCTATCAATGTTCATAGGTGATCGTATCCGTCCAGCGGTTCTCGAGCTGAAACTACCGGAAATTCGGAGACACATGCCTTGGCAGAGGCAAGATCTCCTACAATTTGCCTTGTAATTCTGAATTTACTAGGATGCGTTAAAACTAAATGAGACCTTAGGTATTCGATAAGAATTATCAGGGGACCCTTAGCCCTCAAGAGACGATAAAATAGGTTCTTTACGTTGAAATAACCGAATTGATGAGAATTTTGAGAGAATTGGCTTGTGGAATTTTATAAAATGCGATATGAAATTTTCAGATCTGCCATGGGAAACGGATGATTTGATGGGACGGAATATAACCGACTCACGAGGACATTTTGTCGTTGAAGGATGTGGCTATGACTTTGGTGTTTGGAATGATCCGGAACCATTCTTGGTTTTTATCCATGCGTGTCCGTCTCGACAACAACTCGTTCAACATCCTTTAATCACGAGGCAAACAAAGTAAGAGTTTTATCGATGATTTTATAATTAGCAATTAGTAAAGAATGTTTTGCAATAGCATCATTTTATTGCAAATTTTGCAAGTTTTGCAATTGTTTTTGCAAGTTAACTCTTTTGGAGGTATTTAATAGCAGCAAATTATCAACCAATAACTCAAATGTCAATTGCAATCGGCAAATGGAGGAAAGTATTTGCAAAGAAATCAATGATAACAAAAATTTTGCTGTGAATATTCATTCATCTAAATGCTCTCTAGGATTTCAAGAAACAGTCTCATTTGAAAGAAATTTTGAAACGCTTTATTAGATCATCGAATAAAAATTATTTTAAAAATATTATTAATTTCCTCGATTAAATTCAGCATTTATATCATAACCACCGAAAACAATAATGGAAATTTTTTTTAATTTAAAATAAACCTTTTTCATTCTATTTGCTAATATAAATATCTTTGGCATTGACTGTCTCCTGTTATAATAAGGGTTACTTTTTTTATAATTTGTTTGAGTATTGGTTTTAGGACGGAAGTGAGGCAAGTATTTCTACCGAATGAAGTGGATGTTGGACATTTGCAGCTTGATATGGAAGGCGAATATTAGCAATGCAATTCGACGATTCACTTTTTATCGAAATAATGTCTGTATATATGAATTATTTTTATTTTTGCTAATAATTACCAATATTGTCGGATAGAAGAGTTTTATCGAGGTGATGTTCAACCTTCGTTTATAATTATTTTATGGTGAACTCTTCTATTGTGAACTCAACGGAAGAAGCGGAGACTCATTTAGGCGGGGAGAATGGAATGGCAACTAATTTCTAATGTGGTTGCTAAGGAAGAATGAAACCTTCAAGTTGGGTCACGCCTTCTTCCCATTAAAAAATAAATAAAAATCTGTATTCATGAACACGTTCTTTATATCTTGTAAAATGCATCCTTCCATATTCGTTCAGTCGGTTGATAGCCAATAGCCTGAAATCATATCAGTCGATATCGATCGATAGCCGAATACTGATCGATCCTTGGATATTGGTGATCACAATATTGAAATTTTAATTAAATTTATTTGATTTGCTTATTTATCTGTTTATTTATTTGTTCATTTATTTATAAAAAATTTTCTATTTTTCATGAATATTAAAAATGGAACAAATATTAAAATTAAACTTATTGCTTCTTCTTGATAATCTTGTGGTAAAAATTGTATGGAAGACATGCACAATATGTGAATCATTCAGAATTATGTATTTATTGTTTTTTTTTATTATGAAAATAACCGTTTATTAGATTTTCAAAGTTTTGATCATATTTCATTTGAATATGTAAACGAAGTTGATCCAAGTTGGTTAGGTTTTTTTAATTGCCTTTTTGTACCGCTTATGAGGAATTATGCTCGTAGATTGGAGGGTGAGGATGAATTAGGGAGGGAGAGAGGGGAGGAAGCGAAGAGGTGAATGGGAACTTCCCTCGATGGGAGTCATGAAAAGGGGTAGAAAGAAGGATAAAGGGGATGGATAAGGGAAGATGAAGGACAACGCACAATGCAATATAGCCGGACAATTTTGCTACTGGCGGTGTGCACTTCTTTGCCTGTGATGACGACGTTGAAGGGTGGGCGGTGAGTGCTTCGGAACATCTCTCTTCTTGTATAACCGCCTCGTGTTAGCGCATTTTCATGAGCACATATACGTACCTTTCTCTGACTTCCTTCATCATCCTTTTTTTGGGCTATTTTGATGGAGGCAAACGACTGGATGAATCTTTCCATCGCCTGCCTGTCATATGTTGATTTTCCGTTACCTTTCACTTTTTTTTTGCTGTTATTCATTTGCTCATAGATGTTTATGTTTTTATCGAAAATCATTACGTTTATGCTCGACTTAGTATGATGTTTTTTCGCATGGACTTTCGCTATCGATGAATGATGGCTGCTCATTTTTGTGTGATTAGAGCTCTTTTATAGTTGATGAAATTGTTAGGTGTTTCGGTTGGGTGAAAATATGGTAGCGACATCCATCAAGGGTAACGAACGATCGAAGCCTACTAAGGAGACTATAATTAGTGATTCATCGGTGCCGAGAGGGTTAGCGTTTAATGATCGGCTGGCAGCAACGCAATGGTATTTGCGAGTGACTGCGTTGCGTTAAAACATTTCATTTATTCCGTTTAGTGTTGTGTTACGAAATTCAAGTGCACCTCAGAGCGATTGCTCGTCAACGATTCTGGCCTTATAACTGCTGCATTCATCGATCTGTTTTATTGCTGCTCTTCTGCCTAGTGTTGCCATTGTTACCTTTATGCAAAGCCGCACAGATGTGTTTGTCCATTGATTTTATTGCTAAGTAGTATGTTTCTGTGAAGCCGCATAGCAGCTGTCAATTACTTCTATTGCTAATATTCCATTAGTGTTCCAATTGTTGGTCTGACTTATTCTAGGCTAAACCTGGATCTTTGCTTCAGGTCCGGAGTTTGTTTTGCTGTAGCTAAGGTTCCTCAGGCTCCGAATAATGGTGCACGGTTGCGTTTGTTAATCGTGATCAAAAGTGGAGAGAAAATTGTGCATTGCGATGTCATCAAAGAATTGTTGTTGTAGAGAGGGAAGGGAGGGGAGAGAGGGAGGGGAGCTGGATGGGCTTTTCCCAAGACTATAGCTCGGGTTCTTGCCAGGTAATCTAACTTCTTGGACCTACCAGTTTTTCTTATCAACTGCTAGAATAGTACGATATTTATGCAGTTAGTGATGTTGCCTCTCGTTTTGAGGAGCCGATTATTATTCGTCATGAGTTGTTATAGATCCTTCGCACATTCAAGACATCTTATAGGCGGTAAACCCTCCCTACCCGTGGAATGAGCAACGGAGAAATGGTTATTGTTCGACCTGAAATTGTGGTTTTTTTCCTGAGGGTTTTTACTCGTTTACTATTGCCAGCCTCTTGATGAAGATGACTGATTGTTTATAGCCTTAAAGATAATCACTCTGGCAGTATTGTCATCATCGCTCATAGCATCATGCTTAGGTAGATTCATTTGGTCTTTATCATAACCTGCGATGATTTTATGCGATTGATAAGAGATCTAGTTGCGTATTATTAATCGTTTTTTAACCTTAAAACTTCTGTGGAAATTCCCTCAAAGCGCTTGAAAAGAATGGAATTCAAGGGGGCAAATTGTAATTCCATTAAGATATGCTCAGTGAGCTAATAATATATGCGTCATTTATTGTGAACGAATAAGAGACAGCTATCTGTTAGGATAATTGCATCGTTATATATATCCTTAGAGAAAAACAATTTTCCGTCTTCCCCCTCCCCATCCATCTGCCTTTTCCTTTCAAGCTGCCGTTTTTGTCTCTTTATTTGAAATTACTTCTCCGCAACATGCTGATTAAACGAGAGTTTTGAAACATGCAAATAACTCTCATAATTCAGCATTTTCATTTATACAATTGCCTATTAAATGTTAGACAACGATTTAGTTCCATCCATCTAATGCTCATTCATATTGTTCAATGACGCTTTCCTTGTTGCTAATGTTAATTATTAATTCCCATTTTCTCGTTAAAATTTTCTTCCAATTTTCCACTCAAAATTGAGCGCAAATGAAAAA
The DNA here is from genome assembly GCA_037389465.1 of Baylisascaris procyonis. Lineage (NCBI taxonomy): Eukaryota > Metazoa > Nematoda > Chromadorea > Rhabditida > Ascarididae > Baylisascaris > Baylisascaris procyonis. The sequence continues at coordinate 975,068 of JAZARR010000247.1, forward strand.
GGAATTGCTTCATAAAGGTTCTGATTATGGGCACCATAAGTTGATGATAGCATCTCTTTTAAATGTCATATGTATTCGATAATTGAGGGCTCGGAAATATTTCTCGGCTATTTTATTCCTATGCAATGTTGTATGTATTGTGATATCACCTAGTCATCCCTATATTAAAAATTTTTTGTTCTCAATATTTTCATGCTGTTTTCGAAATTCTCTCATCAATTCAATTGGTGTTTTTTTTCAGTTTATTTGCCTTATTTACTTGTTGAATCGACAAATTTTTCATTATTTAAAACTATACTTTCTCGAATTGTTTGCTGAATAATTTATGTTTGAATTAACGATGATTTGTTATGTACGGAATATGTTCGCATTAATTAACATCGTTTCCTAGCTTCATTGATGTCATAGAATAAACAGACTAACGAGCCGATCATTCGTTAAACAAAAGGATATGTAAACCTTGGAATTCTTGCATGACTTTTATTCAGAGAATCATACAGCTTTAAATCCACCGCTATATCTTGCGCTCGGGAATATCATACAGCTTTTGAGGATGCAAGAAAAGTTTAGTATGACACTTTCTGGACCTGGATAAAAGTCCTCCAAGAATCCGAGGCTTAGAGCAGTCCCTAAATCAGCTAATATCGTATCGTCACGTCGCTTATATGAGAGGTATAGCAGTGCATAATGAATGTTCAACATTTCAGCACACCAATGTATAGTCTATACGATTGGATTTCGGCTCCAACGCCAGGTCAGCGTCAATGCTGTCAATGTATTTCACTTCGAACAAAGGTAATTTTTTAATTCATCATACTTTTATCTATAGATGTGAACGGAAATTGAAGTGGCATGTACAAGATAGTGCTCTTGCTTTGATATTTGCATATGTGAAACGCCAGATGCCTAGGTATTACCTGTAGAGAAGAAAAAAAGGCTACTTTTCTTCACTTAGAAGAAGGTGGGATTAATTCGGGCCTACTTTCAGATTTATTTCAGATTTGCTTCCTAAAAATTTTAGAAATTTTCCAGGAGTCGATGATGTTTCAAGAAACCGACGAACTTTTCGATGTAATTTCCCAAAAAGAAGCTTCTAAAGCATTTATTTGCGCTAAATTCATATCGTTGTTTTATTTGCTTTTCGAGCAGAATTCATCGTATATTGTGGTATATTTGCTTTTCTTGGTATAACATGGTATATTGCAGAAGATAATCTTATCGTTTACGTTATTGGCAATGGTATTAACGTCGGCGGTTCTCGTCTACGTACTCATCGATGCATTCGCTATCCCAATGCCGCAATTCGCTAACGGTATACTCTTCTTCGTCGAATTCGGATCATGTCTGCTCGTTATTGTGGCCCTATCTTTGGAACGATGGCACTTTGTTGTGCCCTTCATTGCTGCAGAGGTAAGTAAATACCTTCTCGTTATGAATTTTGCGTTGTCAAAACTCGGTCACCTGAGCGATGCAATTATTCTGCTTGTTTTTCGTATATTTATATGCTGCTGCAGTGTGGAAAGAAATCATTTATAGGTGTGTGTGTGTGTGATAAACAGCAACAATATTTTTTAAAAAGTTTTGAATTTATTTTCATATACTAATTTATTAGCTGTAATATTGCAAGTGATTTCGCCGCAAATCTACCAAGGCATCTCCAAATAGGACTTCAGGAAACGTTCATGAACCTCGGTGAATACGGCATCACAATAGCGAATCTCATAGCGAAGTTGCTGCAATCAGTAGTCTCTTATATGACTGATAAAAGTGAATGTAACAAACGATATCACTGCAATCATTATGGGCGTATAGTGTTTGCCTTTATTCTTGTCTCAAATGTTCCTGATCACTTGTACTGCTTAAGTTAGTTACAAGTTTTATAAGCACTGAATTGCTTTATGTTTTGGTCATGACTATCACTTGTTTTGAGTGACAGTTTCGAATATACTAATTGTAATAAATTGTGATGTCAAAGATTCACTGCGAATTTAATTTGGAGCGCATCCGCAAACTTGTGTTTCTAGGTAGATATAAACTTTTTCACAGTTGTGATTTTATGTTTCGCTAGCTAAATGTATTAGATAGGTAATTGCGGGTGTATTAGGGTGTACCTACCTATAATTAGATGTCATGGTTGTAATTTTATGAACTCGCTAGCTGATTATAGGTTCGTAACGTTACTACTCTCGCAGTCACATAATTAAACAATCAGCTAGCGAGTCAGAAAATCACAACATGAAATTTAATTATAGGTGGGTATACGTCAATACACCCGCAGTTACCTATCTTTCATGGTTTTGATTTTATAATTCGCTAGCTGAGTGTTTAGATAGGTAATTGCGGGTGTATTAGGGTGTACCTACCTATAACTAGATGTCATGGTTGTGATTTTATGAACTCGCTAGCTGATTATAGGTTCGTAACGTTACTACTCTCGCAGTCACATAATTAAACAATCAGCTAGCGAGTCAGAAAATCACAACATGAAATTTAATTATAGGTGGGTATACGTCAATACACCCGCAGTTACCTATCTTTCATGGTTTTGATTTTATAATTCGCTAGCTGAGTGTTTAGATAGGTAATTGCGGGTGTATTAGGGTGTACCTACCTATAACTAGATGTCATGGTTGTGATTTTATGAACTCGCTAGCTGATTATAGGTTCGTAACGTTACTACTCTCGCAGTCACATAATTAAACAATCAGCTAGCGAGTCAGAAAATCACAACATGAAATTTAATTATAGGTGGGTATGCGTCAATACACCCGCAGTTACCTATCTTTCACGGTTTTGATTTTATAATTCGCTAGCTGAGTGTTTAGATAGATAATTGCGGGTGCATTAGGGTGTACCTACCTATAATTACAATCATGGTTGTGGTTTTATGAACTCGCTAGCTGATTATAGGTTCGTAACGTTACTACTCTCGCAGTCACATAATTAAACAATCAGCTAGCGAGTCAAAAATCACAACATGAAATTTAATTATAGGTGGGTATACGTCAATACACCCGCAGTTACCTATCTTTCATGGTTTTGATTTTATAATTCGCTAGCTGAGTGTTTAGATAGGTAATTGCGGGTGTATTAGGGCGTACCTACCTATAATTAGATATCATGGTTGTGGTTTTATGAACTCGCTAGCTGATTATAGGTTCGTAACGTTACTACTCTCGCAGTCACATAAACAATCAGCTAGCGAGTCAGAAAATCACAACATGAAATTTAATTATAGGTGGGTATACGTCAATACACCCGCAGTTACCTATCTTTCATGGTTTTGATTTTATAATTCGCTAGCTGAGTGTTTAGATAGGTAATTGCGGGTGTATTAGGGTGTACCTACCTATAACTAGATGTCATGGTTGTGATTTTATGAACTCGCTAGCTGATTATAGGTTCGTAACGTTACTACTCTCGCAGTCACATAATTAAACAATCAGCTAGCGAGTCAGAAAATCACAACATGAAATTTAATTATAGGTGGGTATGCGTCAATACACCCGCAGTTACCTATCTTTCACGGTTTTGATTTTATAATTCGCTAGCTGAGTGTTTAGATAGATAATTGCGGGTGCATTAGGGTGTACCTACCTATAATTACAATCATGGTTGTGGTTTTATGAACTCGCTAGCTGATTATAGGTTCGTAACGTTACTACTCTCGCAGTCACATAATTAAACAATCAGCTAGCGAGTCAAAAATCACAACATGAAATTTAATTATAGGTGGGTATACGTCAATACACCCGCAGTTACCTATCTTTCATGGTTTTGATTTTATAATTCGCTAGCTGAGTGTTTAGATAGGTAATTGCGGGTGTATTAGGGCGTACCTACCTATAATTAGATATCATGGTTGTGGTTTTATGAACTCGCTAGCTGATTATAGGTTCGTAACGTTACTACTCTCGCAGTCACATAAACAATCAGCTAGCGAGTCAGAAAATCACAACATGAAATTTAATTATAGGTGGGTATGCGTCAATACACCCGCAGTTACCTATCTTTCATGGTTTTGATTTTATAATTCGCTAGCTGAGTGTTTAGATAGATAATTGCGGGTGTATTAGGGTGTACCTACCTATAATTGGAATCATGGTTGTGGTTTTATGAACTCGCTAGCTGATTATAGGTTCGTAACGTTACTACAGTCGCAGTCACATAATTAAACAATCAGCTAGCGAGTCAGAAAATCACAACATGAAATTTAATTATAGGTGGGTATGCGTCATACACCCGCAGTTACCTATCTTTCATGGTTTTGATTTTATAATTCGCTAGGTGAGTGTTTAGATACGTAATTGCGAGTGTATTAGGGTGTACCTACCTATAATTAGATGTCATGGTTGTGATTTTATGAACTCGCTAGCTGATTATAGGTTCGTAACGTTACTACAGTCGCAGTCACATAATTAAACAATCAGCTAGCGAGTCAGAAAATCACAACATGAAATTTAATTATACGTGGGTATGCGTCAATACACCCGCAGTTACCTATCTTTCATGGTTTTGATTTTATAATTCGCTAGCTGAGTGTTTAGATAGATAATTGCGGGTGTATTAGGGCGTACCTACCTATAATTAGACATCATGGTTGTGGTTTTATGAACTCGATAGCTGATTATAGGTTCGTAACGTTACTACTCTCGCAGTCACACAATTAAACAATCAGCTATCGAGTCAGAAAATCACAACATGAAATTTAATTATAGGTGGGTATGCGTCAATACACCCGCAGTTACCTATCTTTCATGGTTTTGATTTTATAATTCGCTAGCTGAGTGTTTAGATAGATAATTGCGGGTGTATTAGGGCGTACCTACCTATAATTAGATATCATGGTTGTGGTTTTATGAACTCGATAGCTGATTATAGGTTCGTAACGTTACTACTCTCGCAGTCACATAATTAAACAATCAGCTAGCGAGTCAGAAAATCACAACATGAAATTTAATTATAGGTGGGTATGCGTCAATACACCCGCAGTTACCTATCTTTCATGGTTTTGATTTTATAATTCGCTAGGTGAGTGTTTAGATAGGTAATTGCGGGTGTATTAGGGTGTACCTACCTATAATTAGATGTCATGGTTGTGATTTTATGAACTCGCTAGCTGATTATAGGTTCGTAACGTTACTACAGTCGCAGTCACATAATTAAAAATCAGCTAGGGAGTCAGAAAATCACAACATGAAATTTAATTATAGGTGGGTATGCGTCAATACACCCGCAGTTACCTATCTTTCATGGTTTTGATTTTATAATTCGCTAGCTGAGTGTTTAGATAGGTAATTGCGGGTGTATTAGGGCGTACCTACCTATAATTAGATATCATGGTTGTGGTTTTATGAACTCGATAGCTGATTATAGGTTCGTAACGTTACTACTCTCGCAGTCACATAATTAAACAATCAGCTAGGGAGTCAGAAAATCACAACATGAAATTTAATTATAGGTGGGTATGCGTCAATACACCCGCAGTTACCTATCTTTCATGGTTTTGATTTTATAATTCGCTAGCTGAGTGTTTAGATAGGTAATTGCGGGTGTATTAGGGCGTACCTACCTATAATTAGATATCATAGTTGTGGTTTTATGAACTCGATAGCTGATTATAGGTTCGTAACGTTACTACTCTCGCAGTCACATAATTAAACAATCAGCTAGCGAGTCAGAAAATCACAACATGAAATTTAATTATAGGTGGGTATGCGTCAATACACCCGCACTTACCTATCTTTCATGGTTTTGATTTTATAATTCGCTAGCTGAGTGTTTAGATAGATAATTGCGGGTGTATTAGGGCGTACCTACCTATAATTAGATATCATGGTTTTGGTTTTATGAACTCGATAGCTGATTATAGGTTCGTAACGTTACTACTCTCGCAGTCACATAATTAAACAATCAGCTAGCGAGTCAGAAAATCACAACATGAAATTTAATTATAGGTGGGTATGCGTCAATACACCCGCAGTTACCTATCTTTCATGGTTTTGATTTTATAATTCGCTAGCTGAGTGTTTAGATAGATAATTGCGGGTGTATTAGGGCGTACCTACCTATAATTAGATATCATGGTTGTGGTTTTATGAACTCGATAGCTGATTATAGGTTCGTAACGTTACTACTCTCGCAGTCACATAATTAAACAATCAGCTAGCGAGTCAGAAAGTCACAACATGAAATTTAATTATAGGTGGGTATACGTCAATACACCCGCAGTTACCTATCTTTCATGGTTTTGATTTTATAATTCGCTAGCTGAGTGTTTATGCAGGTAAGTGCAGGTGTATTGTGGCGTACCTATGTATACATATTAACAAAGACATCTGCAAATATTTGCATATAAACAAGTAAATTTAATGTAATATAAATTACAAGTAGATAAATGCGAAAATATTGCAAGAGATAAGGTCTTATGGTAGAAAAGAATTTAAAAGAACGTTAAACTAACGTCACGTTCATCGTTGACACCAACTTGGTCGTCTTTAAGCTTATCGAATTCGCCAATAATTTTGAATATTATATCAATCGCATTGTTGAATACGCTAAGCAAACGTGTCTCCAATACAATGCGATGCCCAATAGGTATGCGACGATGCTAAAATATCGTCGTATAAAATTCGATTCCTTAAAGCTATCGGAATGAGTTGTTTCTATGATGGAATACTTCGGTTAATACTTTGCGCGCCTGGATAATTTGACCTAGACTACGTGTTAGGCCTTTTTTTGTGTTTCCGTTAAATGAAACATAAGACTGGTTTGGTTTAGTATTGATAATATTAGACGATCTCTTTCATATTTGACCTTGGAGAAGGTTGAATTCTTGTTTATATTAAAGGGGTTAACTAAATTGAGAAGATACTGGTAAAGTTGATTAAATTTCGCGCTAGCACGAAGAGTATCGATGGTATGATTCTGAAGCATTCACTTGGCATTTGGTCTTTTGCGATTACTTTGTCGGCGTTGACTAGGAAATCATTTTAGAAGTGATTCGTATCATCCGGTGATCGTGTCAGTCAAAACGCATCCCACTGGCGATCCATAGGGGAGGAGTGGGGGAGTTGGTAGCGTGGGGAAGCGGAATGTTGTCCCACCTCATGTTCATCACATATCTCAAAAGATTGAGACGCTTTGTCGAGTAATTCGCCGAGAATCTCGAGTCGATCCTCTTCCAGTGATTTGTCTTCGTACTTAACGCCCATTAATAGATCCTCTGTCTCTTTGATGCGCTTTTCCGACTCCTTCCAACGACGGGTAATTTCCTATTGGTCACAGAATATAGATACCATTACTGTAGGTTACAGTAACGACAGTATATATTAACCATTCTTTTCTGTTTTATGTACCGTACCTTATTTGTTTGTTTGTTCACTATAAGTCATTTTGCATATTTAAACGATATTTGATGGATGAGTCATCTAATTTTATTTTTATACCAATCAAAAACAATTGCGTTGTGTGTAGAAAAGAGGGCTAGTTAAATGCGAATTGCTTCATCAGCCTTATTTAATCGGAATCGTCAGATGTTGTTTTTAAAGAAGCATATCTAAGTACTCTTTCTAGCAGTTGAATACTACTTTTGCTTAGGTAAACGCATTATAAAGGTATCGTATTTGCTATTTGTCGGTATATATGTATGTTTACCAGTCTGTGGAGTTAATTGAAGTGAGGAACTCCTGGAGCTATAGTCATGAAATTTGGTGCCTGTAATGGACACCACGTCTAAAACTCGTATCTCATTGTCTATGATTATTTATCAACTCTGGAGGAAGTTATAGACATCTAAAGATGGGAAAAAAATTGCACACATCTTATATTGGCCGGTATTTTTTCCCTCACATTAAACGACCTCTGAACTAGGGGGGAAGCATGTCGAGAGAGTTGATATGTCATAGGTTTTTGCATTTCTTTTTATCGCATCGTAGTATGCAAAATGCTGCTTTTATGTTATATTTAGTGGAGTCCCTTGCATCAATTTTCCACCGAATTCATCGATATAGAATTAAATTGGCTGATTAAAAATAAAAAAGAAATGAAAAACTGGTCGGGGTAAGATGTATGCACCTTTTTTTTCCATTTCTGGTTTCTTATTATGCCCATCAAGTTTCATAATTCTAGTTTCATTGATTCCCAGATTCAGACTACTAACTAGATGATCAGAAATAGATATTGCAGTATCCAGCCTAGGCCTAGGTTGTAATTTTGCCTAAGGACCAGGCCTAGTGCCAGCAAAATATATAGCTGTTGCATAATACTTAGGTTTATGTTCAACCAATGGGGCAATGGTATTCGTCAGTTTTTTGAAACGGTTCGTGGGGATGAATATATTGGTCTTATTTGTCTTCAGTAATTTAATTTAAATGGGTCTGTGGGTTGTTCCTTATACAAATGTATTTAATGATAACTGTTCAGTCACATCCTTGCCTTATATTCTTTTCAAGAATAGTGCTTTCAAGGTTTTGCATATTTGAATAGATGAATAACACTTGTGGACTAAGCTTAATAAGTTTAATTTACTACGGACGATGTTTATTTATTTATTTATTTGTTTGTTTACTTTTTATTTATATTTATTTGTTTACTTATACAAGTTGATTTACAATTTACAGTTAATTTACAGGTGGTATTTATTCGTTTTGTTTACCTTATAATATTTTTTTGCAATTGCATCCGGTAGTTCCTTCATAGTAGAAAAATATGAAAGAGGTTTGTTGGCTAATTCGCGCATGAATTCTTCCTCCTCAATTTCTTCTGTCGTTTTCGGTTTATTCTGGATATTCCCTTCAAAAAAAAAAAAAACTTTCTGAGGTGATTGTTGGGAATTGGTTGAATTTGTGCGGCTATGCTGGGCTGAGCATCAATTTTGTTGTTGTTGGATTAGTGTTCGCCTCTCACTTATTACGAGTATCCAATAACCTATGGAATGCTATCTATATAAATCCATCATGAGTTGGATGAACTTATCTGCCTATGTAGTTATTTAATAATACGATCCGTTGACGCTGTTTAAGTTCTCACTGATTGAGTGCATTTTTGGGTTTATTTAAATCGTTTTTTATTGCTGGTGGTGGTCTCGGTTCTGCGTGATATTTGTTTAGAATTGCCCGACATATCGTTGCTTTCTAGAACGAAGCAGGGAGTTATTTAAAAATGAATTGTCACCAAAATCCCACTTGCGAAAATATACTAATGAACTTCCGATGAGCGTACCTATTCTTTGTGAAACGCAGTGTGCTATGCTAAGTGAATTTTGCTGATATTAAGCATCTATGAGAGAAGATAAAAGGTACCCGATGGATTTAGTAAACAATATTGCCAAGGAAAATAGGTTTAGAAGGATTGACTGTTGTTTCAATTCTCGAATACCTGCTGATGCTTGCAAGAACGAATCATTCAGCTGCATTATCCCGTTTGTTAGTGATGCTTTGGGGGGGGGGGGGATATATCGCAAAATCAGAGAGCCTGCGCAGCTCTAGAATAATAGAACATCCGAAAGCCCTTAGAAGCCGTTTTCCCATCTTCGTGTATAGACTTTCCATAGTGAGGCTTACGTTTCTTTGCAGACTTAGCAATCAATATTTACTATATAAGTTTCCAATGACCTAGTGAATAGGCGTATTATGGCCATAACGGAAACTACTCTACTCAAACACAGAATCCTCCATATGGTACCTGCTATGAGATGGCTTGTAACAATAGGGGGTCAATCACTGTACCCGATCCTCATCGTTTTCTTGATACGATTAGTATTACTTTTAAGCGAAAATATTTCGCAGTTCTCCAGTCCTTCGTCTATTCTTGGCCCATTCAGTTTACGCTCAGAGGTTTTGCTTTTTTTCCTTTTCTTTTTTGCCCCCCCCCCCATCCCTCATTCGGGTATCTAGTGTATCTCCTTACTATGTAGGAAATTCAATTGTTGTGCATCGTTTGATGCTGATAAAGCATAGCAATATGGAGCAATTCTGAATAAGTATTTCGCAGAATCTTTGTCATCAGCAATCTACGACGAATCGAAATTATTGAGGAAAGTGCAATGTCACGAGCAGCGTTCGGATGGTATTTCCTTTTTAGAAGAGCTATCATTTACATTAGTGATGATCCGTCAAGGAAAATGCATTGTGTCAACAACAGAGCACAAGTTTTTCTGCCTATATTCACTTCGCACTGCTTCTTTGCACAGTCAAAAAAAAGGAATGATGCGTGTATAAAGAAACGTCTAAGTGAGGGAGGATTTTATATCTCACTATCCTTTTGGTATATTATTTTCAAATGTAGGATGGTGCAGCGTAATACCAGATGGTAGAGGATAGTGTTTGCTTTGCTTTAATATTACTATAAGGGGACCTCAACGGTCGCTTTACTATAGTGAGATGCCATCCATTCCAATGCCTGTGGTGAGGTACCTGTGCTTTACTAACTTAACTGACCCATTGCTTTTATTATATAGTAGGCTAAATGGGTATTAAATTTCAAACAAGTGAGATAGAACAGGTGTTAGCTTTATGAAAACAAAGGAGAAATAATACGAATAGTTTCAAAAGGTAATTGACTACGGGAAATGACCACTAGGTTTAGGAAATGACCACTAGGTTTACCTTCCTCGTTTTTGACGTCTTCAGCACCGCTGAGTAACTGCCTGACGAGTTTGTCATCCGCCTTCTTTTTTGCGGAATTCACCTCTTCACCCTCATCGCTTTCCTCCATTGCTTCTTCTGTGAGTTTAATCACTTCCGACTTCCCACGTACCTTTAGTGTGATGATTGTACTTATTGTTTCTTTTTTTTTGTGTGACAGCTGTGCTGTCACTAATTTGCCAACTTACTTCACTGGGCTTTCAGTCTTTGGTAAAATGTTATAGCAGATATATAGAAAGAAAGCCATGAATAGTTTTTATCGTACAGAAGATCTCATTATGCCTTAACGACAAATAATTCTCTCTTCTTGATGCTCGGTATTCAACGGTTTTGAATTAAGGACTCGTGTTTATGAGGCTTTTTAAGTCAAACTGTAGTATTGTGGAGAATATAATAATAACTTTTGTAACCTTTAATCGGTAATACTTTGCGAATCTGTGTGAGTTGCTGTTTCGTTTTTTTTTTTTGACTACCTCGTTCTCCTTTCAGTTTATGCAGCCAAATTTTAATTGGGGGAAATATTAACATTTAGATACTTGAAATGGAGGATGGGAAATTAAGAGTAATTACGGTCAAATTACGGTAAGAGTGATTACGGTAATGGTAGAAATTCGATCATACCTTATTTGAAATTCAGTATTTTTTCTGTCCTTTGTGTGGATGGCAGACTGTCTAGCTTGGGAAAATAAAAGAGCGCTTAATCCAGTGCGGATTTTTTTCTTCGAAAGACTGCTGCTTAGTCATATCTAACAATCCCTCAATTGGTAAACGATTGTCACATTGAGGTGTTCCGTAAAATTGTATGATAAAGTAGACGGCGCAAATGTCTGTGTAATATTGGTTGTGTTATTACGCTAATTTTTCAATGGCTAAATGAATTATAAGTAAAATGTTGAATCCGGATCCGGAAAATCGTGAAATAGCTAACCGGTTTTGTGCAGTTCACTTCATTATTTAGGGAATCGTTGTTCTCTAATGTCATATCTTTTATCGCATCACCTTTGTCATTTGGTTCAACCATTGCGGCTCTAAAGTGATTAGCATCATAAAGCGGAAAGCAAAATTAGGAATTTCCGTTCACTTTCCAAATTTCTTTCTTTTTGCCGTCACTTCAGTTTCAACACTGCTATTTCGGTGAATTATGGAATCCTGTGGGATATGGTCAATCTAAAATTAAGCCAGATCGTATTCCACATCACAAGTCTGAACAATAGTTGATCATCAGTAATGGAAAATAGTAGATGGTCATGCCGATACGACCGATCTTATTCGCCGAGCAGTATTATTCTTTGAAGAGATCCCTTCGAATCAACTTTTGTCTGTTTTCGATATACTAAGAAGCTTTTTGAAATCTCAGCCGAGGAGCCTTCCTACCCTTCTCCGGGTATAGTTGCACTGATTATTCCTGACCTTACAAGTAGCGTTTGTCAGCGTTCGCCGTTATATATTTCACTAAAAATTTTCAAAGTTCTGTGTGATGAGCGGTTATTGCGTAGATGTGTTCAGTTTGCACTCATCGATGCTTTCGATCGTTCAACTTCCAACTCTGAGAGAAGTTCAAATCGCATCTGTGATTAGTGACAGAAATTCACTCCGACTTTTCATCTTTTGCAAGAATCCTTAAAGCCTTAATAAAAGTGGCATACCTACCGAAATAAGAGGGAACGAATTGTTGGGATATTCCGATTTCGCCTTATCTGTCTGGAGTGATTAGGAGTATGGTTACCGTTAGGCCAAGAAAGAGGAGATGGGCCATAAATTATGAGGATCATACTTTTCCAGGGATCAACGTGTGCTGCACAATAATATGATATTGCATAGCGAGGAGAGACGGGGGGGGGGGCTGAAAGTAACCGCAGAGATATCGCAGTAGATCCATGTTGCTTTCTCCAATGTTGATCGGAATTTGTTGTCTACAAGGTGGTCGAAATCTACAGAAGTTGTAGATAAATAACAAGAATTCTGTACAGCTGTTACATCGTAGTTTTTGTTTAAATGTAGTCAGCAAGTATGCGATGGAAAGATCCCAAGTGTTGCTCAATTTCTATCGTCGATTAGGAAGCGGCCTATGATATGTATTTTATGGCCGACTTTTATCGCTATATTTTATCTTTTTATCGCCAGTTTTTATCGGTCAATTTTTATCGCCAATTTTTATCGTTTCCCTTATTTAAGAGTTGTTGCCGAACAGAGAGACAGAGAACTAAGGAATGTATGCATGAGCACAAACATTATGCATCTACTATGAGCTTTTTTTTGCAGTAATTTTGCTAAAAGCGTATAACGGTGACGATAGAGTGAATGCGAATGCCTTTGCCAAAAAAAATTCAGTTTCTTTTCTCATGGTCGAAGTGAGCGTATAAAAGCGAACCAACCGTTTGTTCGAACAAGCAGCGTAATACTGAGGATTTCATTGTTAAGAATTTCACCTTTAGACGATAAAATTTGAATTTTCTAGGATTTTCTGTGGTTATGTGCACGTTCTCTAGGGACCGTTCCAATATAAGCAAAGTTGATCTTTTCTTAGGTTTTATTTCCATTAAATTATGCCTTCCTCTTCCTTGACTGAGAAGAAACTTTAGAGAAGAAATGCATATTATGCATAAAAAGTAAAAGTCATCATAGTCTTATTGGTTATCACCATCGCATTTGTTGAATGCCTTCTCAAGTTATGACTGACATTAATTGTACAAGGACTGCGGCATAAGTTTCATATGGGGAAGCCTTAGAATTCAACTTTTCTTCGACGTTTATGCGTAACGTATAGGGCCAGATCATCCACCCAAATGGAAAATACCGTTTTTTTGGGATTTGGTCGAAGTATCAATCGTTGGCTTAGGCGGTATTATGCCTTATTTTCTTGTCAATCCAAATAGCCTATTTTTGCAACTGAAGAGCAGATGACTTCATCCATTATTCAGGCGATAATCAGTGAGTCAATTACTTTTCAGTAAAATTGTTGCTTGGGAATTTATCCACGACATTGATCTATCGATGTATTTCATTTCCCTTAGCTGCTAAAATTGGTGATTTCAAGCTGATTATGCGTGATTTTTAATGCTTTCAGGTAATTCGACTAGCTGTTTGGGCCGCATATATCATCTACTATATCGTGCTAATTATTCGAAATAAGAGCGAAGGTAGCGGTGGCGATATTACAATAGCGAGCATTGTCGTCCCAGGTGCACCATCAGTTGGCCTCGGTAACGCTGATGGAAAGCCCACATCAAGTAAGTTGATTGTTGTAATTTCAGAACTATATGCATCACCTTAGTTTAGCTGACTGATCACTGATTGGGGATAAGCGGTGTTATTATAAGGTGTGATATAAGGCATGCAAGCATATAACACCTATGAGGTTATACACTCATTCTTTGCATCGAAATTCTATGATTTTATTCGATGATATATCGAGGATTGTTTGCATTTGAGTTCGTCCAATTGCTTGATGTTTCGATGATGTTTTTTTTATTCACTCATTTAAATCATGGAATAGAAAATTGTGCGAAATTGTGGTCAAAATTATGACCTCTTAGCAACTATTACAATCGTTGATTTCTTCTTGTAATTGATTCAATATTTGAGGTTGTAATCTATGATGAGTTATTCACTGTTTATGATCCTATAAGTGTATTAAATTATTGTTAACGTTTAAGATGCCTATTTCTTAAAACTTTTCACTAGACTGCTCTTTTCTAGAACGTTGGAATCCCCACTGAAAAAAAAATTGCGAATTGGGGGACCGTTTTGTAATTTTTTGTTCTAGCTGTCATTGTACCCCTAAAAGATATCGTATCGGCATCCTCATCCCCCTCTCCACGCTTGTCTTATCGACATCCCCAACCTCCCCCCCCTCTGCCTAGAAAATATCCTGTGTGCCTGTTATTTGCCCTAATTCTTCTCCCATTGAGGTGGAATACATGCTGTCGTGTTCTACCTTCTGCATTCAACAACTCGTAGTATAATTCAGTGATGGAATATCAATGTTAGGTGACATTCGTAACATTCGTTCAGTTTGAGCCTACCATTTCTTCCATGTAGAATGAGTGAACCGTGTTGAATTGCTGCTACTTTAGAGCTGATCCTGTGATTACGAGAATACTTTCAGATATATCGTTTTGTGGCTGCTTATCCTTATTATTTATTGATGCTCTCTATTATTTCTATTACTTCTCCTTGTCCATCTCCCTTCACATTCATCAAACCCCTCTCTTTCCCTCTCATAATTTCGTATTCCCTATAAAACAAATGTCGATATTTTAAGTTCAAATATTCTATAACTGCAATAATCCTCTTCATTTAATTTAATTTATTTTATTTTTTAATATTTCAGATGATTTCTACACAAAAACAATCGGTCATATTTTACTTGTGGTCGCTGTGCATGTGCTTCTCTTATGGATTGCCATCAGCGTTTATCGTGTATGTGAAGTTCAATTGATTGTTATTTTTATTCTTTAGTAGTGGCTAGGTGCATACTTAACTAGGTGAAGACTCACAGCACGTTATCTTTTTCGCCAGTTTCTTATAGTTTAGTATTTGGCCAGACTCTTTTATGGTTTTGTTTATGTGGTTAGGGCTTAGTTGATACTAACTTTATTTTGGTCACCGAATTCTGCACGTATCTTTGATATTAAAATGGTGCAATAATGTGTGTAGTTAGTCCCAGTATTGGGTACTTACAACACTTTTTAATTGTAATGTTTGTTCTCTTATACTTTTGTAATCAACGCAGTTGACGTTGTTCCCAACACTTGGAATAATAGTTCATCTATTATGTACCAATGTTTTGTTACCTCCACCCAATGCTATGGTGAGGATTTGAACTTTGTGTTTCAAATATAGGCCGAATATTTGCTGCTCGAGCTGCTTCCCATTGCGCTATATGGTCGTTCGTAATTAGATCCATCCGCTTGTCCGAGAAAACTTGTAGATGTGCAGGTGGATTTATTTTATTGTGATTTGATTGGACTTTCGAATAAAGCGTTGATTAGCAAAATAAGGCCCTCGTGAGTTGTGGTCTTTTAAGTTTCACTTTCTACCTTTTTACTAAGATGCAAAAATTTCTGCTTTTGGGAACTGTATTTTGTTTTCTAAGTAGGGAAAGCTGGAGGAATATTGTTTTTCCATCGGCTCACCCAACATAAATTCTGCTCTTTTGATGTCTTATAATAGATGGAAGATTCTTGAAAGTGAAGTCTGAAGTGGGACCTAAGGTTTCCGTCCCGCAGTAGGCTTTAAAGACCATACTGCAGACTTATGTTTGTAGTGAAGCTCAATAGGGGTTCATAGCAAATCAAAATCACCTTGATTAAAAAGAAAATGCCAATGAACATTGACTTTGCATTCAGGTGTATCGTAACAAGCGTATGGATTTGTCAAAGGATCACGCTTGTTTCATGCCTTCTCCGATAGTGGCCCACAATGTGATCGTTCTTGAACAACCCATCGAGGAGGCAATGTACGGAAAGAAGAGGACCACACGTTAATCGACTTTTTCATGTGATTGTCGCATAATTTACGGGCTAAAACGATGCAAATACGAAGGAACCCTATGTAAACGTCCTCTAAGTAACGATTGCTGGGAATCTCCGAACGCAGTATTTACCCACCAGAAGGTAGTTATTTTCGTTTTTAGATATTAACACGAAAATCTAACAGTTTTTGGCTGTCGTTGTAACCTTTGACCCTTGACCAGCGGAATGGGAGCAAAAGGCAATAGGCCATTTGTTTGAACGGGGACTTGGACTAAACCGGCAATATTTACTAATATTTGTACTAATATTTGCTCTGTATAATCTCATAGAGCGAGCATAATTTGTGAAAATATTCGTTTATTATTGTTGTGTTGTGTATAAATATTTGTGCGATGAAGAATTCTTTGTTTCGTACTTACTATTGCTGATGTAGAGGTAAAGTAACGAGCAGTAAATATAGGAATTGGAAGAGCTGACTTCTTCAATGATTCCGGAGTTGAGTCTGAGAGCCAGATTCGTTCCTCTGGAAGGAGCCAGGTTCAGGGCATTGACTGTTTTCATCAGAATCCTAGATGATGTAATTTCGTTTTTCCTGGTCTTTTGATCATTGGTTATGAGTGTGAACCATATTCCCCAGTTCATTTTACGCGTCATCAAGCGGTGGTTTAAAAAAATTTTTTTCCTGGACTTACGATCGTTACGAGCGTGAACAAGCATGTCGGAGATGTGCTTTACTTGTTCAGTATTGCGAATAGAAGATGTGAGAGGAGGGGGGGGGGGGGGGGATGAATATTTGAGTATGGATTGAAATAGCTGAGCAACAGCGATCACTGTTTTTGCATGTGCGAGCAGACCCCTTTAAAGCGGTTTAGCGCTTGCAATCTTACTTTCGATGATCGGTTCTTCTCTAAGAAGACTCTTAATTCATTGGGTTCTCCAAATCTGCTTCCGAAAATTAAGCTGACGATTATATATGGATGCACCGCAATAGAGCAAAAACATTTTCCGAAGAAAACCCCCCAGGTGAAGTGTGACCTTCATGAAGTGTTTGAGGGGTCACATTTGTGCTCTTCCAGGATGTCTGGAGGATTTCTATATTATCTCATTGACCTAGTGGAGATCCACAAGATGGCTGGAAAGGTAATTGGGTATTAAACATTTGCCTGATAGAAGTGAAACTTTTCTGACATATGCAAGCTTTTATAAGAGAAGCTATGCTGTGGACATTTCCCATGGAATGAAACTTATTACACTATCTGGAAAGCATTAGAGCTTCAAAAGTTCCTCTCTTACATATGTATGATGTAAAGTGGTGAACTTTGACCTCACATAAAATACTACAATAGCTGTATTTGTGACTATCATGTTTGACCAAATGCATGAGAAAGAGTGCAACTTTTTAGAGATTTGCAATGTTTGAGTTTCTGGTCATAGAAAGATGACTTTTGAGGAGTCAGAATATTATGTTATTCGTAGTATTCATTCTTCCTGGCAGGTCGTCATTGAAATGTGTTGATTTTTTTTTTTTTTGTTTTTGGTTGCTGCGGTCGATGGGTTCTTTCTATTGAGTTTCCTTGGTATACAATTTTATTTCTCATTTTTATATCGCTTATAAACGTTTAGTATATTTGTTTCTTTCAATAATCTTTATTCAAGTGAATAAAAAAAATTAGGATTATTATAAGATTTAAAAAATTTTTGCATAAATAACAATGCGTTAATATATGCGCGTACCCATAAATAACAATTTTTTGTTCGCTTTTGACTATATAATTTGATGTTTTGAATGGTTTTTACATTTTATCTTGCTGGACTTTTAGCAAACGTAACTGCCGAATTGTTGTTCCATCTTGGTGGTGTTGATAATATGTGATCGTCCTTTAAAGCACTCGTGATGATCTGTTCACATCTATAAGGTTCTCTATCTTTTCTGATTTATTATCGTCCATTAAATGTAAGCAAGATTATTTAAGAAATATTGGTGGTAGTTTAGTTTTGTGCATTTGCCACTTAGCGTTGCCCTACTTGAAGGGAAGAGGGAGGTAACGAGTGAATTACAAGACTGTTGGATGACCGTACATGGTCAATTTGAAGGCTATATTGGAGGATACAACGATTGCTGGTGATAACTCCTGTCCCATCCCCCTGCCCCCCTCATGGGCTTCTTTTCTACTCCGGATATCTTCATGTACCCGCTGTCCCCAGTCTAATGTTGCCGAAGTTTTAACCACTTCCGTCATAGCTCCGATGACTTCCATTATTGCAGTTAGCAGTTTATTGCAGTTTGCAAATCAAAAGGGTGTAGTTTGATTGCCGTTTCTTACTTTTCCTTACGCAGTGAGAGGTTCTTAATAAAATCGTCGCCTTAGATATTCATATGAACCATTCTTTCATTTGAAGTCATTTTCGCTTGAGATTATTTGATATTAGTGAAGCAGATCTTTATTATAGATATGGATTTTGCATTATCTCTGAGAATAACGATACTTCATATAAAGCTAGCCAATAACGATTGTTACTGCTTTATTAGTAATTGCTGTTGTGTATGTATATGTCAATGTCGAGATATATACGTAGGAAACTAGTATTGAGATGATCGAATTACCATACATTTTGTTACGAACTCAATAGTTCACACTAAAGGAGATATTTGAATTGAGTTTTTATTGTTGGGGTTTGAGGTTCCCTATTAGCAATTCGTGAATGAGATAATCCACCCTTCCTCTCCTCCCCCCCCCCCTTCTGGGCAGAAAAACATCGATTTTAGGGCTCTCTTAATTTGTTTATTATATCGTCTAAATTTCACTAACCAATTCTTTTTGCGTCTATAAGTTTAAGTTATATATGGACGAACAAATATAGACCGTAAATGCGTGCTCATAGAGATGCAATATAGGCGTGTTGTTTTCTCGCATCACTTTCCAAGAACAACATAAAAGCATTGGAGTAGTGCCCCAGTAATAGCTTTCTTTATACGATCATTCAAGTGTGCGAATTTATTATTGCTGGCAAAATAATTTTATACGGCGAAACATGAATAGTTAGTGGTCGATGATATAGAAGGGGGATGAAATAAATAAACTTTGGGTTTTGTTTGATAAGGTGATAAAGAATGGGGAATATAGCTGCAATATTCTTCGAAAAATTACACTGAGTAGCTGAGGTAGCAAAAAGCTCAAAAGTCGTTTGCAGTTGACAAAAAATCCACAGTATTAGCAATAGTGCTCACTAGCTTTGGTATAAATCACCTACTTGGACTATTTATAATTTGCATAACGGTTTTTCCACTATTTTCTTTCCTTTTTGGACTGAATTTATTTGTTCGCCATGTTCAGATTCGCATGATTCGTTGAAAATTCACTCATTTAGTGTTCAATTTTCTATTGTTTTGGAGTGGTTTATCTATAATTTATCATCGAGAATGATTTTTCTGGTTCGTGATTGAAGCTCTCGATCGAGATGACGTAATACAAATGCGACGCTGATGTAATCACTACGTAAAATGCTTACAATTAATAAATTTTTGTTTATAGGATAGGATTAAATGGGATTTTTCGATGCCTTTTGGATTCTTATCTTTGGCAACCGAATTAAGCCTCGATTAGCTATTGAACAAAACGGAAGTTAATGCGCACAAGAAAACAGCATTTTCAGCTCTTCAGTGATCCTAAAAATTAGAGTTAACCAAATATTGCGCTGGATTAGCGTGTTGCTGTGTCACTCTTTTGGGCAACTGCTTTAATCTTATATTATGTTCCTAGGATTTCCGGCCAAAGAAGAGAGTTAGCCAGATTCCTTTAAAACTTAGAAAGATGTCCCCAGCTAAGTGGGCTGCCAAATCAAATATGGATCGATGCGCATATGATTAGAGTGGTCTCAGCCATCTGGTGATTGCCATAAACGATATGATCGAGGCGACGAAAGACTTATGTACATAACGAAGGCATAGCCAATTCTCTATTAATTAGCCTAAACTGGGGACGAGCCAAATTTCATGTTTAGATGGTATGTGTTCTAGCAGATGCCGGTCAATTTTCGTCATCATGTTCCCCGACCTTGTCATGCTAATTGCCAACTTATTGGCAAGCCATCGAAACTAAGTGTTCGATAGGTAACAAAACCAAGTTCTATGGCATCGTCATAGGTGATTTTAATGCATTTCTGTAAAGTCTGAAATATGGGAAAGTCGTATTCCCGTTCAAGCATTATGCAGCTTCAATTCACGAACTAGAAAAAATTTTTTTTTGTGACAATGAAATGAGACTCATTTGTATGTTTCGTTTTTTGTAAGATTGTTAGTATAGATTAAGTTAGTCATTTTCATAGAAGCTATACAAGCCTTAGGAGCTGTAAAAGCGGAGTATATTGTACACTGGTCCAGCTTTTACCCGAAGAATTTGGTAAAAAGAGGCTAGCTGCTTAATAAGCCCATTACTAAGGAGTGTTTCATTATTGTTTATGGATTTATACTAGTCAGGGATTTGTTTACGGATTTATACTACTTATGGATTTGTTTATAAATTTATACTGATTAAGGATTTGTCTACGGATTTATACTGGTTAAGGATTTGGGTACGGATTTATACTAGTTAGGGATTTGTTTATGAATTTATACTGGTTAAGGATTTGTCTACGGATTTATAGTGGTTGTGGATTTGTTTACGGCGCGATATTTGTTTTTTGCCTGAATGCGATTGCACACCACTTGTGATCGGCATAGTCAGCGATGGAATTATATGCGAGCATTTCGAGTCTAGGGCTGGTGTAATATTTTGTTTCCGAAAACAAACCTGATCGGCTTCCTGTAAAATCCACGTTTCCCGTATTAATATTTTTTTAAGCGATACTGTTGTAGACAGACCAAAATGATCTGTAAATGCGCATTCTGGTCTTGAATTCGTTGAGAAATTCCCAAAACAGTTGGGTAAACTTTGCAGAGGGATAATTTCCAGCCGTAAAATGGCATAGGATGGTTGTTTTTGCATTTCGGCGGTTAAAACTTCAGGTTTTATCAGTGTCTAGGAGCTTATACTCTCTATGGCACGATCATATATTATCTAAGTGTTTAGAGGGAAGTTTAGAATTGCTCCAGGGTGAGGAGTTTCTGGGAGAAGAACGACTCCGTCCTGTCTTGAAAAAAAAGAAAAAAGGCTCTATCCTGTCCGTTAAAGACTGAAGGACTTCGTTTTGTTGAGAAATTCAAGTTTTGCATATGGTTATAAAAGGCTTACAAATACGGAGATACCAGAATTGCTTATTTTAAGGGATCTCTATAGCAGGTTATTAGAAATGAATGTGCACTCAGCAATATAATGAGTGGCGCAATGGAAGGCAATGGGGAAACCAATGGCTGTTAAGTGTCTACCTACTCTAGATCATAAGCTATGACTTATGCGGTTGGCAAGCGGAGCATGATCTGACCTCTTTCAAGTCAGTAACTTACCTATTATCCTTATGTTGTTTTGAGTGCATCGTTTCCATTAGTTTATTCGGTCTGTTTCAATTTCTACGATCGGATTGAAGGGATTAAGTGTTAACTGAAGCTTGTTTCATTTATAAAAAAAAAAAAATTAAATATGCTATTACATCCATTATACCTATATTTTCCTCCCATATTCTGTTTGTTCTGATATTTATTTTTATTTTCATCTAGTAAGAAAAAGATTTTCAATGAACTATGCCTAAGTTTTTTAATTGGAGTTTAGCACACTGCTTTCGGTAACTCTAATAATGCATTTTGATTTTTTGTTATAACTTATGCAACAATTATGCCGGATGTAATTATGTCTTTGATTTGTAATTAAGCATCTACGTTAGCAAAATATTGTAAAACGAATACATATGTGAACTATTTCATTTCCACCTCTATAATTTAGTGTTAGAAAGGGGCTTCCACTATAATAATATTCAGTCAGCAAAACAAAGCTATGGATTTCGGGAATAGCGTACGTTATATCGGGATTGGAAGGTCTTTCTTCATAACGCTCGGAAACAGGAAAGTAAGTATGGACGAAAACGTTCCCATCAATTTCTCAGCGGGAAAAAAATTACCTGTATTTATATGGCTATTGGGTACTTTGAGAGATGGGTAGTCTCTCACGAGGCATCGAGACTGAGATCTGCCTATTTGAGATAACACCTCGTATGTTGTACCTATTCATTTGTTTACTCGACATTTGTAGTCAGAAATTTTTTTGAATAAATAAAACGAATAGGATAATTTTTAAAAAAATATATTAAAATCAGCACATTTGAAATGTGGACTCTTAGCTATTCTATAAAAAAATATAATCGCTTCAATTCAAGGATATTTGCATAAATTTGATTGATTTGAAATACTAGATGCAGTGCATTTTTTTTTTTGCATGGATCTTAAGCGAGAACACTGAACGCAAACTTGCAATACAAATTGCAGCTAGCGTTGCATTGCAGTAATGAGTTCACCTTTACATATGTCTTTCCTTTTTGATTCCTTAATGAGTGAATTTACGGTCTTCATTCATAGCAGATTTCTGTACTAACAAAGATGCGAAAGATTGCGATTCTATTTGCATAATTTTAGATTTCAAACATTAATTTAATTAAATTTTTTTTTTTTTGGAAAATATTCAAAATAAATAATGAAATATAAAATAAAATGAAATAAATATTTAGAAGAAGGCTGGAATTTCTTCCTATAGCGAACAAAGATGAGTTTTTTTCTTCTTCTATCAAATCTGCTTGAAATATTCACGTCAACAAAGCTCATCGAACATTTCTCATCTTCTTTTTTTGTTCAATCGTAATACTTTAGCTAAGTTATTTGCTCATTTATTATATGCGATCATTGAGATGTAATATAGAAAATAAAGAAATTCTCTAGTATAGACTTCAGAAATTCGTTGATTTTCGATCGCTTATGTGAAATATACGTGCAATTCTATGAATGTTTGCATTTTGAGCTTCCGAGAAACAACGTGGCGTTTTTTTTTTTTTGCATATTTTCTAGGTTTACATCATTGGAATAGAAAAATGCGCGTATATTTCATCAATATTTATGGCTTTAGTATGATAACATTTGGATTTAAATACAATTAATAAATAAACTTTAGGTAATATACCCTATTTAGTGTGTTCAGTAAAATGATATCTATTGAATTGACCTCCTTGAGTCATCAAATTTCCCTTAGAAAGACCATTAAGAAGATGGGGAAAATTATCAAGGAAAGGTATCATTGAATGTGGGAAAAGGTAACAAACGCTAGAAAATGGGTGGGCAAATTTCGTGGGGATTAAACATCCTACGAGTTGGAATTACGAAGAGAGAGTCTTCCATAGGCCAAAGGGCAAATTATAAATGAGAGTATGTGATATTTTAATCTTTTTAAATGGGGGTCTTAATCGTTCCTATGTAACGGGTTTTTAATAACGAAGAGTAACAAACAAATATAATATTTGATTACAGTTGAGTGATATTCCTTATATATGCGATACGGTGTTTTTTATGGGAACTTTTGAAGAGTATTCGATGGATTTTGCTGTTAGTAGAGACATAAAGAAGTGTCGATATGAAGTAGGTAAGAAAAATTAGTGATGAGTCTATTCAATGGTTTTACCTTTGTCTTTTTTTTGATTCCTTTTAAATTACACCTTATGATTGATGAATAAAAATTGAATTACAAATGAGCAATAACGTTACTCGTTCTTTGAAATTTTAGCTATTTGTGCAACAAAAATGGAAAATAAATATGTAAATTTCATAAATTTCCATAACAGATATCACAATGAACTCATTGTTTGCATTGTGAAGTTTGTTATGATTGAAATGGGAGCTTAGTAACCTTTATGGTAAATATATGCATAGCGCTATAAAAGAATGAACGTTTTATGGACCTTGTAAATTGCTTATATATGAGTGGTTTCTTATGAATTTTCAATATCAATATGCAAATTTGCTGTGACAATGTAAATATCACAGTGTATTGGACTCTTATTACAGTGTTGACGATTTACTACTATCAAGAATTACAGTGATGTGTTGGAGTTTTTTTTTTGTTGTTTCCTAAAATATTGCAAAGAATTCAGTTACTTATGGGTTAAAAGGCTTATTTCAGAGGAGATGAGATGCGAGCCATATATGCGCATAACTCAAATAGTGATATAGTACCCGATGTGTTAATAGTAAGGGACATAGCGGTAGAAAGCGGTAAAATGCGATAAAAAGCGGTCAAATGCGGTAGAAAGCGGTAAAAAACGGCTCATATCGCACTCGGTGATCGATATTTTATTACATATGAAAATGTTAAGTGAATAGTTCATTTAACGATTGATTACAGTAGCTGAACAATTAGGCTGTATTATAGTGGCTAATTTTTAGATAATTTAACATTCTTAGACGGGTGCTAAGCATTTACATGGTTATAATTGAATGATCTATTACGGTAGTTTTGGAAGATGAAATGAAATCAGTGTAGATAATTATTTGTCATACAGAACCATTTCTCTAGTGATATCTGTCGTAAAGGTTGCACTGTGAAATTATTAGGTGTTCGGAGTATTTATCCTGGAGGGCGAGAGGGGGGTGGGGATGGGGGGAAGGGGAAGAGCTTTTCTTTCTAAACAGCTATTTATTCGTTTGTTATTACCAGCCGCATTAACGTTGAAAATTTTAAGAAGTGAAAATAAAAGAAAAATAGAGAAATGATCAGTTAACATGATCATCCCACGTGTTCAAATATCAAAGACCTATTTTGTTATGTGTTTTGTTGTATGATTACAATATGTTTGTATGATCGGATCGAACACGTGGTCTGATGATTGATTTTATTCATTGCTAGTCTACCCACCCTCTCGTTATTGCACTCTCTCACTTATGAACCTTGCACTAGTCGGCTGCAAATAAGCATTTTCCTCGTGTATTAGCACCTGTTCTTTTTTTACGATAGCTTCGAGTTTCCGTTCCGCAATTTTATTGAAAAACAAATCAATTCTATGCTTGCAGAGAAACAAAGATATATCTTTGACAAGTATTTAAATACGTGGTTAGAGTGGTGCAAACATTATCCGCTTAGAAACGAAGTCGGTTGTCTTCTGATTATAGGCTGATATCCTTCTAAAGGTTCCTTTATGGCCTTGTGCTGAAGTTTGTCGGGATTGCCACCTTTATCTCTTTCAAAATTTCGTTTGTGGTTCAAAAGGCGGCTTTAGGACTTTTTCTTTATCTTATCATGCTTATCACTAATTGCATCACCACTAAGCAGTTTTGAATTGACCGTTCATGGTTTTAGATTTTATTGATTTTTGTTCGTATTGATTTATTGATTGATTAGGTTTTATAGGTTTTAGATCTTAGATTTTATTGATACCATTCTGCTACTATGTAAATGCTCAGTTAGAGAAGATAGCCAATGACCTTTTTGCTTGAAAATTTTGTCGTGTTAGGGAATTTGTTGAATTGCCAACGAATAATTTCATATGCGCAATAATGCATTCATATTTTATTGGTTTAAGTGCTCATATAAGTTCTTCGCAGATGGATTCGTTCCTTTTCTTTGTAGTCGAATCAGCTTAAGGTAAAAATGTGATCGTTTATGAAGTTCAACATGAATTTTATGATGCTCTTACAGTATATTGTTACAGTAATTCCCGTCGAAGTTACAGTAACTAATGTGAATATTGTTATAGATTCGCGATATAGTTTAAATCACTAAATTTTATAGCTCTAGCTGCAGTGATTGTTGAATTGAAACTAGCGAATGGATGGAGATGAAGATGAAAACAAATAGACCGAAATTAAAACTTAGTCATAAAACGATAGCGAAATAAACTTTGCAAAGTTTGTAAAAAAAAGTAAATATCGTGTGAAAGATTTTTTTTTTAAATCATTGTTTCTTTCGTAACTGATAGATTATTTTATGATTTCTGAATGTTTATATTATGCTTCCTTTAAATGATAGGCAATTGGATACATTTGGGGGAAATTTTTTGGTAATTTTTGAAATACTGAGCTAATTGTTGGAGTTAAATTCCTTAGCTCGAGCTCCGGTGATCATTTCATTGAAACTAGCGAATAGGTGGGCAAAGAGATGGGTAAGTGGAAAGAATAAGGCGACACCGTAATACAATTTGTGCATTTCGTCATGTGGGAATTAAAAAATAAAAGTGTCACATTCATTAAATGAATTATAGTAACGTGGAAATAGGCAGTGATGATACCTAAATATGAGCTCTATGAATTCGTTATAATAGTTCAACAATAAGGCTGTAATATCACTTGGTTAGTCTTAGAAAGAGTTGCAAGGCACAACTGTAGAGAACGATGGCATCTTGTTGCTAACCGCGAACGGAGCTGAGCTTGTGCTCCACATTGGATACGCATCACTACCGTACTCTGTATTCTCTGTAAACGAATATTAACACCTATTATAGAAACTCAAAAATTTGTGATAGAAACATACAACTTTTTTGCATCATTCGACTGAGAGTGTCAAATAATGTCGCATTGCAATATTTAGGTTGATTGAAAGAGGGGAAATGCAATTGTTGGGTGGGCCATCGTTCTGTACCCTCGTTGATGGTCCATCTAGTAAGTGTACTTCCCCTCCTTCATTTAAGTTGAAATTTTGCATAGGGGCATTACTTAACACCTTGAGTTGAATGATGGGAAAACTTGCATGTTTCTATCAGAAGTTTTCAAGTTCCTGTGATGGGCGTTAGCATTCGATTGCAGAGTGCAGAGTACAGTAGTGGCGCGTACCCGATGTGGGACAAAGGCTCAGCTCAGTTCGCAGCTCGCAATCGGGGTGCCATCGTTCTCTGCAATTGTGCCGAGTTGTAAAAACAATTTGGCGGATGTGGATGTTGCGGTGCTAGAGTTGTTAAGTTGTAGCAAAATTCAAGTCACTTTATTATGCGTTAACGGAACACATTGTTGCAGCATCATGTCTGTCTGTCAGTCTGTCTGTAGGCCGACTAGTTTCACCCAAGGATGCTCATCCTATATGGTCATCACCTAGACTATCATTCATTTTTGTCTATTCTCCTGGAAGTGAAGTATATGTGTATTTAAAAGCGCCATAAGAATTGTGCGAATTTCGTTTAGCTGATGGGGTTTTACTCTGCAAATTTTGTTTGTCACGTGTTTTCGTTTATTTAAAGCTTAGATAAGTGCTTGGCCGACAAGTCAACGGAGTGCAAAAATGTCAGCTGGCCAATTCATCCGCTAAACTTTTCTAATTTTTTTTTTATTTTTAGCTAAGACGAAAGGTTGTAAACGAATTGATCGTTGACCTATTGACGATTGTTCTCTAAACGTTTCCACTAAACAACCGTTATTTTGCAAATATTTTCTGCTGCACTTTCATTTTCCATGAGAGATTAGTGCTTATTTAGGAGACTTTGCTATCGTTTAGCAATATGGTTTTGGAGACGATTTGAAACTAAATAATCGTGGAGAATTTTTGGAGGGGATAGCGCGATTTGTGCTTTTTGCATTTCCACTTGTCGAATTGGGTATTTCCCATTTCTAGAGAACATTGCTTTCTTTGTGGCTTGATTAGAGTTGTATATGTCTAATTCCCGAATTATAACTGACTACCAGACAGACAGCATGCACAAAGGTAGGTGACGATACGTTTGTTGCAATCATAGTCTTATCCAGTCATTATATCAATGATTGCGTGCAATCCATCTTGCTTTGCTAATGTTGACGTGTTTTTTTATGTTCACATGTTCTACTTTCTGTTACTATTACGTATGTATTTTTACATCACTTATGGATAATATTGTTAATTAATCGACCTGAATTCGCAGATTTGAAAATGCGAATTCCTGTGATTGTCGGAGTTATTGGCGGAGTTGGTGCTGGAAAGGTACATTTTTAATTTTTTGTAGACCATAAGATTATACCATCATAAATGCGCATAGTGAGCTCTTGTGGTGGTGAACGGCTCAGTTGGCTCTTTTCTATATTACTGTTAAGCAGATGAGTGGTTTATCGTTTCTGTTCTTATACTCGTCCTTTATATACCATTTCATGATTTAATTTAAAAATAATGCAAGGGAATTTTATGTTTTAGGAATATATAGGGAACGTTGGGAACAATTTCATATGAAAGAATGTTTAACTTTTTTATAGAACTTAAAATAACCCTAACACAGTCGTACCTAGTGTGATCTGATTATATCCAATACTTCATTATTATAATCTCCCTAAAAAATATCATTTTTAAGGAGGCATTCAGCAAATCGGTCCAAAGGCACCTTGCCGATAAATTCAAGCTTATTACTTTCATCGTTAACGAGAACGCCAAATCCGATCATTCAGTACTTTCCGAAGGTATATTTTACTTACCTATGTTCACTTGATAAAGTAGCGTAGTGATTAGTATATTCAAAAGTTAACACATTTGTAATTAATTGTGCAATGAGGGGGGTCGTTGATCTATGTAGTAGGGCGTTGAATGATTGAACGACATTCCAATCTTGCAAAAATGGCACGTATCACAAGAACGTTTTTAGGGTGCAAAAAAAAACTTACAAACTAAAGAGCAATAAAGGGAAGAGGGTTGTTGCCTATAATACCCGTTAGATAAACGATAAACGATGGAAATTTCCAACACTCACTTAAACACCGGAAATAGCTAGTGTTTATTTTTATTTTGTTGCTAACAAGGTGGGGTGGTGGCATTGTTTGAGGGAAAGTTGTCTTTTATCTTATAAGGTTTTTTTTTGTAATTCGGCAAGGGTTTCCGTGGTCGTTCGAAATAAGGAGCTAACTGAAGAATAGGCCGACGATTGTTGAAGAATCGACTAACAGTAAAATGAGCTGAAGTTGTGACATATCTTACTTTCTTTTGTGCTTAATTCTAAGGGATTGAAGTTTAAAAAAAGGTAATTTTCTAACAATGTTGATAGGAATGATAGAGGTATAAGAGTTGCAACTGGCAATAAGAATTAAAAAATTCAGAGCGCTTACACGATCAAGCAATGGAATCGATGAAAGCGGATGTCATAATGGTGAACGGATCATCATTTCTTCGAAACGAGAAACTCCGCTCACATCTTGACTTCAAAATTTATCTCCATTCTGAATCGGATAGACGTCTAGCCAACTATGGTGAGAATTATTAAATGAACTCTACTAATTTACTTATTTATGAGTATTTGATGGATATTTTCTTGTTTTAAAAGAATGACCAAATGGAAGAGGTTATCTGCTATTTATATGACTTTTATACTTAAGTGCAGCATCCGTGAGGGAACTTCAACAAATAAGTTTTTCTTGTTTCTGTTTAGAGAGGATTGATAAAAAATAAGAAACAAATGTTTGATTTGGCTATGAAATATTTAGAAAAAATACTACTAGCTAATAAAGTTTTTTAGAAGTTACCTGTCTTATACCCAAAAAGTCATTATTGTGGAGAGTTCAAAAGTTACTTTGCGGTGTAAATTTGAAGCATTTTACCTGTATAATCGATTCCTTATTGCTTAAATATTTAGTGAAACTCAATAAAGGAAGGCAGACGCTCGAAGATGCGATGGAGAGGTACTTCACCGAGGTGAAGCCGAAAGACTTGGCAACTCTCGAATCTGAGAAGCACGCCGATTTTCTTGCCCAGAGCGATATGAGCCAAGGTGAGCTATATGGTCATTAGGCAGGATGACCTGTTTGGTCATTGGTCATGGGATTTGCCGTTACAGGGTGATTTGACGTCCTCGTTTTAGTATAAGACTGTGGTGCCAAACGTATCAAAAAAAAAAAAAAAAAAAAAAAAGACACATCTCTGCAAAACTGATAGTAAGCTGAAATATTTTGCCGAAGAAATATGGGTTAATTGAAGATAGGCGATGTGTTAAATTTATGGTGAAAGGGAGCATGAGGGCATAGAGGGGAAGGAGGAGAAGGGATATATCCCTTTCTTATTCGCTTTCTGCAAACCTTTTATGAATATTACGTATTGAACTGAGATACATTAAAGCTTCTTTGTTACAATATTGTTGTGAAGTTAAGAGTTAAGCGCTAGAGTTTTCAAATCTTATGTATGAAATCCAATTGTATAATAAAATGATTGCTATGAAAATCTTATTTAAGTTGAACAATTTTCAGATAAGATGAACCTTCTTGGACTCATGATCAGTGATTTATGCAGCACAAGAGAAACTGGTTCAAGCGCCGGAGCACTGGACATCTAAAGTGCGAGGAATCCGAAGTGGCACTATTATTGACGCTATTTGAACTATGTAAATGCATTGTATTTTATTTATGGTGACTACTACCAGGCAGTGAAAAGCGCTATTATGGAGAAATGCCCGTGAATAGAAATTCAGCTAACTGAGAAAGATGGTCTTGGGGGTTTAAAGTGGGTAATTACAAGAGTATTGCATCATAATGTTTTATTCAATTGTTTCTCATCAATGCAAATTCATAATTCTGAAGTAGGGTTTATTAGTTATGGATACAATTCGATTCATTTCCCTCCATTCCGGGGTAATCTTAGGTTTTATGTAACTGTTCAGCTTGTCTTTACTTTTTAGAAGATGGCCTCTGAATTTTATATTGGCCCCTTGATAGTGTTTATTCAAGTAATTCGTCTATTATTGACTTTATTTCCGATCCAATGAAAAGCGTTATGTGAATTCCTTAGTGAGGCAAACGAAATCCGAATATGACTCGTTTTGTTGTTGAGACTTTGTTTTAGGCAGTATGGTTTATGTCACCTATGCGATTCCAAGTGAGGGATGTAAATATCAGCACATATATATATATATATATATATATATATATATATATATATATATATATATATATATATATATATATATATATACTTGTGTAGGTATATGCATATATATGTGCCATGTATCCCATGTAATATATGTATATATATGTATATAGTTGTTTGTGTACATATGTATGTAAGTGTGCGCATCTAAACCACAATGTAAATATTGAAATTTTGTGCATATGTAAGTTGTATATACGATCTCTTTAAATAAAAAATCTCTTTCACAGTCTCGGTGTATTTCGAGGATTTTAGCCATAAAATGTTTCATTCACATCATATCGTTATCAGTAATTCTCATCACCTTTGTCACTTTAGTTGAACATATTGCAATGTGGGAATGCTGTATATTGCATAGTTGGTGCGATGAATGTGTGGTGATTGTTTTAATTATTGCCTTCATTGAATAGAATTAGTGGTTTTATCGGTAGATATTAGCCTTCCGTTGTTTTTTTATGACTCGGCTCAATGATTGCAAAGGAAGTGTTGACTACCCACCTGAAACATTGCCCGACCTGAAGTATAAACTTTTACAAATGCGGCTAGGAGAAATAAAAGTAAATAATTGCATATAGTTATAATTTACTGCAAAGATAACATATGTGAGAGAATTTTCGTAGATTTTAATCGCAAACCTTATTGCACTGTTATTAACATCGAGGTGCAAAACTTTCAAAGTGGAATGTAAATATTCGATGGTTTTTTTTTTAAATCTATTTATTTAGTTTTATTTATTTATTATTTTTATTTACGTTTATATTTTATTTATATTTATGTTTATTTATGTTCATATTCACCTTTTTATTTATATTTATACTTTTAGTTTTATTTACATGTATTCTGCTAAATGATTTCACTTGGGTACTGTTATCTGCGCACTAGGATCCATCGATCGAACGTGCATATCTTGCAGTTCTTTTTTTGCCCCAAAGGTTTCCGCTCTTTGAGCTCTGATCATCAACAACAATTTCCGTCGAAATGTTTACATTCCACTTTGAAAGTTTTGCACCTCGATGTCAATAAAATTGTAAAACATTTGGAAATTAAAATCTGCGAATATTTTCTCATATATTATTACCTTTGCAATAAATTATAGCTATATAATATTACCTAATTTTATTTCTTTTAGTCACATTTATAAAAGACCCGAATATGCTAAACTATTTGGGTATTATGTATATTATCTACAAAATGTGGATGTGATGATGTTTTCTTCCCATGAAATTATAGAGTATTTCCACCGAAGTTTATGATATTAGACTGTATTGTGCTGTGATTTAGCGGTGATAAACAGAAGTATATCATATGCAAATAAGCGCATTGCAGACCGACCGCTTTCATTAATGAGTTATTTGTAAATTTGAATTGAATCATTTTCGAGTAGTGAATCGTACTAATATTTTCTTTAAAAAAAACAACATTCCTCTCAAAATTTTTACTATACTTTTCTTTTTCTATGTTAATTCTCGTTTCGATACTATTATATGTGTAGATGTTTTATTTCCCCAGCAAATATAACATCTACCCGTTGAAAAAGATCAATAGTTGTTGCTTGAAAGGAATATTGTATAGTGCGTTGAATGTAACCGTTGATGCCTCTTCGTATATAAGGCGAAATGTGTCGATTTTTATAGTAAAGATCACATATATTTGCATTAGATCACTCGTATCACCCTTGTAGTTCTTTGCTCTGCTAGTGAAATATATAAAGAATAGTCACAGTAGCAATATGGTCACACACAAACACTCGGTGATTGCATTCTGTGCCTCGAGGGTGGGTTAGATGTCATATAAAATCCCCTCTACATGGCTGTTCGTTCATTGCATCTCAGTGTTTGTTTGAGAAGATGGCTGCTTGGAGCGCTTTTATTTCTTTTTAGAGTTTTCATTTTATTTATTTGTTAATAATTATTTGATATTATTTAGGGATATATTTGCTTTTGTTGATATTACTTACGAATATATTTGCTTTTATTGATATTATTTAGGGGTATATTTGCTT
The DNA here is from genome assembly GCA_037389465.1 of Baylisascaris procyonis. NCBI lineage: Eukaryota > Metazoa > Nematoda > Chromadorea > Rhabditida > Ascarididae > Baylisascaris > Baylisascaris procyonis. The sequence continues at coordinate 1,007,955 of JAZARR010000247.1, forward strand.
TTATTGATATTATTTAGGGATATATTTGCTTTTATTGATATTATTTACGAATATATTTGCTTTTATTGATATTATTTAGGAATATATTTGCTTTTATTGATATTATTTAGGAATATATTTGCTTATTGTTATTTGCGTTTCTTTAGATATAGCCGATGGATTAGATTCCATTTTATATTATTATGACTTTCATTTTATGTGGCTATCTATTTCATTCGATTTTCTCTTGCTTATTCGATTTTTCTATTTTATTGCCTTCGGTTAATGTGGTTCATTATCGGCTCATAGCTTTCAATTATTTCCATGATTCTCAATACTGAATTGAGTTTATAATTGCTTTCAATTTCAAGTTGTCAGGGTTTGAAATGGATTCCTTACTAATATCATCTCAGCGCCTAGTGTCTTTGCGTTTACTAGTCTCCTTAAATATTTCATATTTAGGTAAATCCATTTTATGTTTAATTGGTGCAAGCTTTTTGATCGCATACTTTAATATTACTTTAGGTTGGGTTTTATCTTCCTATTACCTATTACCTTATTACTTGTCTATTATTAAGTTACTAAATTATAACGTGAGGTTAAAATAACTTAGTAGCGACACAGCACATGACGTATATCTAATTTGAGCAGTAACATTTCTATTTGATAGCTGTTGGATTGGATTCTGTTATGTTCGATTGCGAAATATCATTGTTTCGCCTCTCTAATTTGAAACGTTGTTCCACGCCTCAACGATAGAAATTCTTCGTTCTCCCTCGTGTCTCTCTTGTGCCATTATGTCTCGATATTAGCTATTCCTCGTTGTTTGCTATGTACCTCAGGTCAATATCAATACTATAAATCGGGGAATTCCCAAATCTTAATGGACTTTTAAAAACTTCCTTGCGGATATCATATCCTCTAATCCGATTCAGCTAGCTTCGGTCATCCAGTATGACATTCCTTAATGATAAGGAAATTTACGCGCGAAAATCTGCAAGCAGGTTGTGAGACGGTTCGATGTGGTCACTCTTTAATACGCGTTGGGCGCACTAGCGTACGCGTCGCTGACCAAATCTACGTCAACGATTGGTCAGCTCGCTGCCTTCGTTTCGTTCATCCCTATCACGTTGCTATACGTTCATTCGTAATCGCTTTTTTTTCATATACGGACTTTGGTGTTAGGTTGATATTTGGGGCGATTACTATGTACAATTTATTTGACTTTATTTTTTGTTTCTCTCAAGTTTATAATATTACTGTGGCTTTTTCCAATGTATGTGGCTAGTAATATTTAATACTTTCATAGGCCGGCGATTGAATTCCCATGATCTCTTCCTGATTGCCAAGTTTCTTCCTTAAGTTTTTTTGTCGAGCCGAACGTTGTCTTCGCCATCTATAAATGTTATTTCAAATGAAATATAGTGTAGTACTAGGCTTTTGGCCAACAACTTTAAAAAAGTTTAGCGCCATCATAAACAGTCTTGTTTATGATTTCAGTATCTCGTAAAAAAGCCTTAATCTTTCAAAAATATTCTAATTTGTAGTGCATTTATACTTCCCATGAAAAATGCCGTATCATATAGATTATTAGCCGACAAAAAAATGTTTTTGTTATTACTTCAGTCGTTATCGTTATTGCTTCTTCAAGTTAGATAGTATTTCTTATATTGCACTGTGTTTGAATATTCATAAGGTTTCATTTATGTTGTGCTCGCTAAAGTCTATTGTTCTATCCATTATTAACGTGTTTGCGTTGGTGGTCTAGAAACAAATCTTTGACCTTAAATATTAAGAATAGAGAGGTTTAAGTTCGGATTGATCACCTCTTTCATGATATTGCGTTATCTTCTCTAACAATCTTCGATGTGGTCGTTGGACGTGAGTTTCAACTACTTGCTGCTAGTAGTCTTATGATATTTGAGCGTTAAAATAAACTCTCCATCGGAGTTGATATTTATTCATTTATAAGTAGGATCTACGCAATCGTATTATATCTAACACGTCGATGTTATGAGAAAATAACAGCGATAAGTTTGGCTCATGATAATCTATAGTTTATTTTTTCAGAAACGATCTCACAAATTGGTTGCGCACTACTCGTATCACTTATCAATCTCAACGAGTTCAACATACGACTTGTAAATCAACAACAATGGTACAAGCTGAAGAAAATGGAGTAAGTTTTTCTCGTATTATTTTGAATGTAACATTAATGTATATACTTTATTAAATGTATATTATATTTTCCGCAAAAATAGTTTCAAAGAACCTTTTTTAATCCGTCGATTACGATGAGAGAAGAATTAAGTCTACGTATTTGAAATTGTTATGTGATGAAAATTCTAAAATATAGTTTATTTGAGATTTTATTTCGAAACGATAAAATAAGAAACATGATCACTTTCCTGACTAATGGGTTTAATAGTTTTTAAGTGGTGATACCAGCGGAATTTTTTTTTTTTTTTTTTGAAAATATACAAATGAAATGGGTGGGAAATTTTTTTGTAACGAAAAACTAAGCGGAAGTTTTTTTTAAAGCTAGGAAGTAGAATGAAACAATCTGAAAGTCGAGAATCTTACTTGGAAAATCACAATTTGTATGGCGATCTCAGCTGGGGAAAATTTTCTTTCCACTTTATTGAGGTAGTTGAAGCTAAATTTTCAATTATATAATAAAGGCGTACATTTCCATACTAGAAATGTTTTCTAACTTGGGAAAATTATCTGTGCACTGGGAATTATTTCAATGGGTTTTATGTTCCGCTAAAATGTTTCATCTAGGTATCTGCTTTCGAAATAGTTCCAACTATCCGCAGTTTATGTTATGTCTATGACCTTGTGTAATGATTGAAGTCGAAAATCTTCAAAAGTCTTTTAAAAAAATATGAGGGAGTTGACACCGAAGAAAAAAATAGATTGTATTTCCGCGATCAGCGTCTCTAAATACATGACATATAATTTGCGATTGCTTAAATCTAATGAAAATTAAATGTTCGATAGTTTAAGTGATATTATCTATCATCTTATAGCATCATTTTTGATGTGATGTAATAATTGCTGAAGTTCACGATATAGGTGTAGCAGTAAAAAAATTCGTAACGATACTCTAGATGGTAGTTTTAGAGCGAAGTATTTGATGTTACGAAACAGTTTTGGCAATTTTCTGATTCGCCGATTCTCGGAGTTTCGAAAGCAATAATCACGAGAAGTCCATGTGGAAAGGGTAGATGCGTCGAAGGGAAGGGAGGGGAAGGGGAATAAAATCGTTAGTTTCGTCAAAATCGACGAAGTAATGGGATCCTAGTATTAATGAACCAGCTGTGTGCATCGATTCCCAAACGAAACACAGGGATGGAAAGATATCACCCATAAAGTAAATTTGCGTTTACCTGGTTATGTCACTTCGCAAGGTATTGCAGAATTTATATCGTCATTGGTATTATAGGTATGTTATTTTCATTAAAAAACTGGTTCTTGGAAACCGGCAGGGAAAATGTTTAAGTAACGGTAACACATGATTTCGACTCTCCGAAGAAAGAAGTTGGTTCTTAGACTCCGGAAAAAAGGGGAGCTAACTCCTTTTATTGCGACTGCGAGAGCAACAGGTCAATTCCGTGATAGCCGGCAGGTTGACTTCAGTGTCGTTTACCGGAATTGCTCATCGTTGGCAATGTTATCATTTTTTTTATTAGATTATAACGAAAGAAATTTGCAGGATGTCTCAGCCGGAGCTCTTGAGGCGGAACAATTCCGTAAAATGTTCATCGGAGGTCTTACGAGTACAACCACCGACGAAACTCTAAAAGAGTTTTACTCGACATGGGGCGAATTGGTCGATTGCGTGGTTATGCGTGATCCGACCACTAAACGTTCGCGTGGTTTTGGATTCGTCACCTACTCCAAACAATCCGAGGTGCTTCTTCAGAATTTTCGTTCATTGGATGCGACGTTTTGTTATTGTAGACGCTCAAGGTTTGATTAGTATGAATAGTATTTGTCATGTACTGTGCCCCTTGTAGTCTAGGGGAGCTGTATTATTTCTGGAAAGATAGGCACAACATCGTACTGAACTGCCGGAAAGTTTTTGCAGGATGTATCGGTGGAAGCTGTTGAGGCGGAACAATTCCAAAAAATGTTCGAAGGTTTTGCTAACCTTGAAGTATAAAAAGCAGTTTCTCTTTAAGGAGGTGATAGAAGGTATTTTATAGGTGAATGCGGCTATGGAAAATCGACCTCATGTGATTGATGGCAAAACAGTGGATCCGAAGCGAGCAGTGCCGAGGGATCAGTCTCTGAGAAGTGAAGCGAATGTCTCCTCGAAACGTCTCTATGTTTCGGGTGTTCGTGAAGGACATACGGAGCAGATCTTCACCGATTACTTCTCCAATTTTGGAAACGTTATCAAGGTGAATTTTTTCTCAAACTGTTATTCAACCTGGAATTTCAGAATGTGGACGAGAGGGAAGTTAGTCTGACCCGAAACCTTTTGTTATAACTTTTTTTCATCCTTATTCCAATTTTAGCCCTTTGTACAGAATTTTCCACTTTTTTCTAGCTTTTTTCACAACTTTTTCATATTTCTTAAATGTTTCGATACTTTTGCCTAATTTTGCAAATTTTTCGACATTTTCCAACCTTATTTCACTTGTCCCCAAAATTTTCCAAGATATTTTCCATTGCTGTCCAACTTTTTTTTACCATTTACGTTCAGTAAGCCCTTGATACGTGCAAAGTTGCAGAGAAAAACTTTAAAAAATATTAAAATCAATTGAATAATGTTTTTGATGATTGAGAAGAGAACCAATGATGGTCGAGAAAAAGACCATCTTAAGTAAGTTGTTGTTGCATTTTGGCAAATAGGCTGCAGAAGTAGGATATACAGATGCAATACTTTTGCGTTAATTGCCTTAAATCATAGAACAGCAGCGAAATTAATGTTAAAGATTTGTGATTGTCAAGGAATACTATGTTTGATACCGCATCACCTTATGGTGTATTCTGGAATTGTGGCGCCCAACTTCTCTAAATTCTCTTCTATATAAACCCTTTTGGAGAGCATGGGATAACGCCGAAAATGAAAGGTGGTAAGTTTTTAGATTCGAAATGGTAATCATGCGGTTGAAGAAAATTATTAGCCTGGAAAAGAAACTCTACGATGAATTTTGAAATCCGCATGCGCTTTTTATATGCTACGTTTAGGGGGCGCTCGATTTGTTCGAAAGCAATCGGTTGTCGTTTAAATGCTCTTCAACTGGAAATTCATATTAGGGTTGGAAGGGAAGGGAATGGGATCGTCAGTGCTCCCCCACGGGGCACCATCGTCCTCGTCAAAGACCTGCAGTAAAGGTGTAGCACCTGCCTGGTATTTCTTGTGGGAGCGGCAGGGATCCACGTTGCACTTGCAGTTCAAAGGATTACTGACATGGCAATTCCCCCAAAGATGAGTTTACAGGGGGATTCCTCATCCCTATTGAATTCCAAAAAAAGAACGATGGCTTACGAAGTTGAATGGTCTGTCGATAAGTGAATTATATAGGTCCAGTTGGTACGACATGCGAATGAATGACCAAATGACCAATGAATGACCGGGCGGAAATCTTTTAGATATTGAAATTTCATTCGTTCGAGGTACAATCAAAAAAAAAAAAAAACGTTTGTAACATAATTTATTTTTATAGTGCGAGGTAATAGTGGACAAGAATACAGGGAAACCACGTGGTTTTGCCTTCATAACGTTCGACGACTATGATGCGGTGGATAAATGTGTGCTGATTAAGAACCATATGATCAACAATGCCCGATGCGATGTGAAGAAAGCACTCAGCAAGGAAGAGATGAATAGGGTATATGTTCTTTTCTAACATCGAGTAGAGCTAGTATAAGATTTCACTTGATTCTCTTAATTTGTTGCGTTCTTGGTTCCAGTGAATGTTCGGATCTTACCGTGAATCGTTCTAGGATTCTAGAATATCCTGGTTTTCTAGAAATTCCGGAATTCTGTGATTTAGTGTATGATACGCTGTGATGATTGCTCGGTCGGTCGCAGAGATACAACGATAGCGTTCCTAAAAAATGTTGAAAATTTTTTGGATTGAAGGAGTTTTCCTACGAAGATGTTCGTTAATCAATCGTCAGAGACATCGCGCATCATTTGACTAAGAATGTCGGGGCTTTTGGAGTCGTGAAAAAGCCTCATCGGCTTCCAGTGACCTTTTTTTGAAGAAGCCTATCCAGTCTTCAATCATCCTGAATTGGTTATGTTCGCTTTGGAACTTGATTTTAGAAGCCGAAATTTTTCTTACAAAAGTTCGAAGGACGGTCATTTTGCACTGGAGAGGAACCAAAACTTTTTAGAATTTCAGGACGCATTCGATGCTCCATCCCAAATTCCTGCGTATAGGCGCTTGCCTTTTGCTATATGATTCAAGCCTTTCAGTTCTCGTTCACACATATTAGTAGACGACTCGTATCACAGCGATGGTGATGCTTTCAGGCGCAACAGCAAGAGCGAGAGCGGGTAGATCGTGGAGCAAGATCAAGAGGACCAATGGATGGACGTGGTGGTGGTGGTTGGAGTGCCCCAGGAGGTGATCGCGGTGGTTATGGAAGTCAGTCTTGGGCATCTACAGGACCAGGCGGCTATGGTGGCGGACAAGGTGGTGGATATTCGAGTTCCGCTGGCGGTGCTCGCGCTTCCTATTATGGTTAGTATCCGGGAGTATATCGATGAGGCTTGCTTTTGATTCGCTTACGTTTACTGATTTGAACTGCTTCATTCAAGTAGAAGTGAGCAGGGAGGAATCCATTTGAAATCCCATATATCCGATATTATGATGATCTACAAATCAATATTTGTTCTGTTTAACTTATATCTCCATACTTCTTTCTTATGCTTGGTTAAGTATTTTGGGGGCGAATGGTATGAATCGCAGTATCGCATCTCGTAATACCCACAGACATCCCTAAGGTAGTAGAAAGTAAGGGTAACAAGGTAAAAGAATTCACTAACACATTTTTTTCGCTCGTTTTAATTGAGGTATACCACAACGCCCATTTCATTTTATGTTCAAAGAAAAAAACCGTTATTCATTTGGTGGAAACGTATACTTATGATGCCGGTAGTGAAGAGCCAAACATCCTTTGTTACGTATTGTTCGAAATTGATGATGTCTAGAAATCCTACCGTATAGATTGATTCGTTATTTTCAGGTGGCGGTAATTATGGTGGAGCATATGGCGGAGGCTACGATACTGGTAATCAAGTTGGCGCAAGTATGTTTTTATTGGATTTTGTAGCCTAACGATGACTAAGACGATTCTTATAATTGGTTCATATAGCTGGACTACTTAAAGATGAATTTGACTTGTTTGGACTACTGGATTGAAACTCTACGATTTATTTAGCTGCCGATTTTGGTTAACAAAGTAGATTGCTTTGACTCATTTAAGAAGAAAGTTTCTGAATATTGACAGTCACTTTCTATGATATATCGATGTTTCTAAATGGCAACTCAGATGAGGACCGATGTCTTTTGCATATGCATTTGAATCGAGATTTAATACGTATCTAAATCGTCGTTATACAGCGACACCAGACGTTTTGCAGCGTATAAGAGAATGAATTTCGATGAGTGGTGTTCGTATAGAAAACTTTGTTTTGCAGGAGGAGGTGGCTGGGGTGGAGAAAGCGGTGGCGGTTGGAGCAATTCGCAAGCACAAGGTGGATGGGGCACCCAGGAAACTGGCTCTGGTAGGTGAAATGAATCTTTCCATTGAATGTGTCTTATAGAGTTCGAAAAATTCTTATCGAGGCATTCGTAGAAAAAAGCAACTTTGTTTAGGTATTCAGGCTATTCCTCAATAAACATTTTCATAGTTGGAAGTTGCAAGTTTCTGAAGCTACGTCAGTCCTTCCCATCGAAATCTGTGGGTAAAATTATGAACTGTTAGAAGAATTTTAGACTCATCTCGTAGAATTTTATTTTGCAGAACTCCTATCGTCCTTTAGACCAATAAATTTCCACCTCATTTCAGTCTCTTAGAAATTCTGAGATGAGGGAGGTAAATCTATTATTTTCTTTTATGGGTTAGGGTAATGCGAAGAGGTTTTTTTCGTATTTCTTCAGTGGTCTCCCGTTTTCTATCACGTGCCATATTGCAATACCCCAGTCCTGCTTGTGATCACACTATTTGAGGATTTGGGGATGTTGTTTGGGATTCGGGGACGAGGATTTTGTTCGGCAGTCGATCTTTTTTATGGATCATGCGATGACGTGGGAGAATCCAAAGCTGGTCATATTTGTGTTGGATTTTTTTATTGCTTTCTAATCGACTGTTGGATGAAAGCAAATGCATCGGTCATGTAAAATGTTTGAGAGTAACATAGATGTTTCTTATCAGGTGGTGGATGGGGCCAAGGCGGTCAGTCATCGCAATCGTGGGGAGGTTCAGCTGGTCAAGGTAGAGGGGATGGCCGAGGATATTAGAAGGACTGACGTTCCTGCAGAGACGAATGTTGATTGAGGCAATTCGAGCACCCATTGCGAAGAACGTGGGAGCTGTTCGGATCTCTTATGTTGTGTGTATTGTTGTTGTATGCAGTGTTCTTTCTTTATATTTTCTTGCTGTGCTTCCGTATAGCGTTGAACCGTCCACTATATTCGATTCAAGCACTACTACTCTTTGATGTTTGGAAGTATGGCTGCCATGTTTTTCCTCATTCGTCATTCCATGTCGTAGCCCCGCTTAGCCTGATGAAACGACAATTTCCTTCAACCATGTCAAGCTTTCCTATTCTTCTCGCCAAAGTGAATTCGCATGTCGTCGTTTCTCCCATGCCACTTACCTTCCTTTTTCATTTTATTGCTCGATGCAGAGTGATGATGAACATCTGTTGGGGGTATAAAGAACAACTTATGGGTAGGCATATTTTCTATTTCTTTTTCCGCTGATTAAAACCCCTTCATAAGGAATTGGTTTAGGGCACCCAAAAATCTCGGCGTATGGGATCAGAGTCTTCACCGCCCCTTTCGAAGGAAACAATGAGAGGAAGGTAAGCTTTTCCATTCTGTTGCAAAATCTCTTGATGGTCGGAAGTGCCGATGGAAGAGGGCGCCCCTTCTTCTAGCTTCTTTCCTGTTACCTATCTTCCCTTCCGCGGCGCCCCTACTTAAAGGGATTACGCGATAGCTAATCTAACTGACGGGAGGGCATATGGAAACTCAAGACGGTGGAGAGGAGGCGGGGAGGGATGAATTGGATATGAGAGGGGTTATCGGGATAGAGCATTCGCGTTATTTTATTGTCTTGGTGTTTATTGTTCTGAAATTGTTATGTATCGGCCATATTATCCATTGAACAGCCACAACTTACTCGTTTAAAATAAATTATGAACCTTCCCTCTTTGTTGTTCTGCATCCGTATATATAAGAAAATAACCTCATTGTTTCATGTTATTAGAAGGCAGAGGAAAGATAAAAGTACATATAGCTTAGTTAGGGTGTCAATGAGGGCCATAGAGTTTTTTGGTCGTCGCGGATAAAACCTTACTCTCGTGCTTGCGTTCTGTGCGTACAATTATTTAGCGGAATGGTGGACGAATCGTCAGTACCCTTAATAGGCAGGGTCTGCCAGCTCCGCAATAGTGGAGATGATTTGGCTCCTTGGAGGGGGAAAAGAGGAGTGTCATCGCAGACACTTTAGTTTAGAGATCCGGTGTGGTCGTTAGAAGTTTGTGAAAACGTTAGGAATTAATTCACTATGTTTTTAATGGTGGTGTTAATGATTTTTACTTTTGAAATTTCTATTGTTTTCCTTCCAGATGAAGAGAGATTCCTTAACTTCGTTTTTTACTCTATATGTTCGTTCTTTCAGACTTAGAAAACTTCGTGTACTAAATTTGTTCACCTCATTTATTGTTTCAAAAAAAGATAAAATTTCAGCGTTATCATAATTGATTATTGGCTTCGGTGCAAACTAATTCCTCAGAAATTTTCACCCCCCCCCCCTCCTTTGGTACTTGTAAGCAATTAGTTTTGATAAGGGAATTTGGGATTGTTTTTATTCTTTTTATGTATTTGACGATGTTTAAATGTGAATGGGTTTCGCAGTGGAAACAAATGAACTTCAGCAAAGCGAACAATTCCATGTGGTGATGATTTGTACGAATTGGAGTAAACAGGATGGGCTTTTTTTCGTGTTGAAAGGTGTTAGTAGGGTTTTGCAACGTTTGTTGCAGTTCCTTTGTGTGCTTTATGTCGTTTTTTGCTTTGTTTGTCTGCGTCTTATTGGGTTTTAGAACTGCCTGTAAAGATCGTTCGCGCACATTTGCAGAGAAAGTGGGCGCATTCGCTGCGAACAGCGAACCGAAGTTGAACACAGGGGATCGTTATAGGATAGGAAACTATAGATTTGGTCGTATAAACAACCGGTGTCATTTAAATTGCGCGTATTGTGTTTTACAGCTTTGTGATGGAGATAACATTTGTAAGTTTCGACCATTGGAATTGATTTATATGAAATGTTTTTCGTATTTTTTAATGTGTTTTCGTATTTTCGATATTTTTGAAGTTGAAATATGCGGCATAATTGCAGAGAATGATGGCGATTCCAGCAGATGCATTTCCCATGTTTCGATTCAGCTGCAATTTTCCAAGGGGACGTAACCTATTCTAGATTGAATGATGGAAGAAATTGCAAATTGCAAGTTTTCGAGTTTCTACGGTAGGCATTAGTATTCGATTGCACAGAGTGTAGAGTACGGTAGTGGTGCGTTTGCATGGGCGGGCACGAGTTGAACTCCCGTTCGCAGTTTGCAAGGGATCTGTCATCGTTCTCTGCAATTTTGCCGACCATTCATGCGGACTATATTATTGTATGTAGTTGGTTGTAAACTTAGTTAGTGAATATTATGAGATCATTAATTTCATGTCTCAAATATCTAGATAGGAAATGAATTGTTGGAGGAAAAAGAAATCTTTTTTCGATGATTTTTTAACTTCATTCATCCTGTCCTTTTTTCTAGTCCTTTACTTTCATTGCCATATCCCCTCAGTTAAGTAGTAAAAAGTGATCGAAGTAAGCTTATCGATGTCATTCTATATGCATATCATGAAAGTGCGACGTGAGTATGCTATCGTCGTTAAGCAGTTCAGAAGAATCCTGAGGGTTTACCTGAGGTGTTTCTTTTTTTTTTCAGCTGGCTTCCAATGGTTCTGGAGGCTGCCATACGTTCTCGGTTTTCAACGGTCTCTTCTTTATCTTTTCTTCTTTTTCGTATGCGTCGGTTCTTATATGTTGCACGTTGTTCGCAGTATGGATATCGAGCCCATTTGCATACGACATGTTTCGATCGAACAAGGATTGGCAACGTTTGTTTTTGTAATGTTTGAAAAAAAGAAGAATTCAGTTTGAAATAGCTTTTTCCAAAAAATCCAAAAATTTCTTCAGTTGAATTTTTTTACAAAAATTTTGAATGTTGGTAACCTAAGGGGGAGGGGAGAGGGAAGGGGGAACTTGTTATGACACATTCTCGATTCATTGAAATGTTTTACGCGGTACTGCTAATAATAATGAAAGAACATCGTTCCTTGGCTAAGCGGTCATAGCCTCACGGATTCCTTAATGTACTGGTCTGTTTGCTATTGCTGAGGAATGAGCGTTATAAAACATCTGCATGTATAGTCCTGTACCTTAATGTTATATAGAACGTTTCTTTGGAAAATATTTCAGAAGAAGAAAAGATTAGATGATTTGAATTAATATCTAGTTAAACTGCTAGTTAAATACTTCTTGTAGTTTCATTTTTTTGCAACTCCTGTATGTGCCTATCTTTTATAATAATGATTTTCGCTTTGAAATGGGATAAATGCGATGCAGAAGAGGATTAATGATGCAGGAATTCCCTTATACTTTTCTATATCTTTAGATGAGCGTCGTAAAAGTCGGGAAAACGCTTTATTTTTTGAAGCTAAAGTATAGAAGACAAGATTTTTTATTTTCAAATATATATGACTATAAATTCTTTTTTTTTGTGGATTTTGTTTCAAGTTTCTGATATTTATTCACTTATGACCGAAATGTTTTTGATCCCTTCACTCCCAGTTTTCCTTATTCGGAATATTTAAGGCAACAATAGGTCCTTCCTTTATAATGCTTGTCATCGAACACTGAATCTTTTTTTCTATATATATGTAGAAACTTTTGCAAGCACTTTTTTCAAAACAGACCATAGTTTATATGACGGTTGCTTTTATCCTTGCCATCGTATAGATACGTTGAATAAGCTTTATACAAATTGATTATTGAAAGGCAAGATCCATTGTTGCGTAGAATTGATTAGGCTTAGTCTTCGATATACCCTATATGAAGACATTTTTAGAAAGGCGCCCGTGTAGGTCGGCCGGCGAGCATAGGAAATAGGAGAGCCGTCCGCAGCATCGAGGATCTGGTGACGCCGGTCAATGTTCCTGTGCCGAAATTCGAAGGTCAAGACGACGGTCTGGTGAGCATTGATTACGTTAAGCTATGCTGAATACTTTTACGTCACTTTGCGAGATGCCTGTAATTATTATTTTTATTGGAATGGTCAAATAAGTTGTAGTATAAAAGCATATATGATAAAAATGCTCAGGTTATATTTTTAGCGTAGAAGTACTTTTCCTTTCCCTAATTCCCACCCTATGCAATATTGGGCATTTTTTTGGTAATTTCAAATAGTTGCATAATTTTTATTTCAATCTGTCGACTAAAAGAGCTGTCAAATTTTCGTTAAAAGATCTCTAGTAGTTGGCGATTCAGAAGATTTCATTCTTCACTGATTGTAGTTGGAGTCGTAGACTTGAGCATAACGATATAGAGCCGCTCAAGCATTTCCCCCTTAAGATTTTTTTTCTTGCTGCACTTGACAAATTCCGAAGCGCTGAAAAGATTTCACATCAAAAAGTGCAGAAATAAACTGAAGATTAACATTTTTAATTGTTGAATGCATTTAATTTCAATAGTTTTAGGAAACATTTGCGAAATAAGGCGATGAACGAAGCAAAGTGAAAATTTTTTGAGATAAGCGATCTAGTTGAGCTCTATCAAGTCACTCAGAGAAGTAAAGCGTAGCCTAGGCGAATCTTGCTTATAAGTGAAATTAAAGTCTTATTTTCAAATCCTACTTCCAGCCTTATCTTCAGGTTGCTTTTCCCAATTTGCCTTCAATTTTTACTGACAGTCTTACCTTTATAAATTTTGTGGTGCTAAGCAAATTTTTGCCTATTTTTCTGATGGCTTTGCACATCAGTCATGTGATGTTTCGAGTTACCTATAACTCTTCCCGCTCTTTCTTGTTGTTCCTCAACCTTTGCATGGATCTGCCTGAGGTCTCTTCAGGTTCTTTTTTCTGCAGTTAGATGTGTGGATTTATTAAGAGTTGTTTTTATTTCTTATGAGGTAGCATTTATTTACTTATCAGTCCAACAACCTGTCATACTTAATACCTATTTCCAGCTGCTTCAAAAACTATTGTAAATGATGTTTTCTAGGGTGGTATTGTGGATCCGGTTGATTCGATCAGTATTTCAATGGTACTCAACGAATTCAGCAGACGTCCACTCATTCGTCAATTAGCTGAAGAAAATGGAATGAATGCGAAATTGTTTATGACGGCATTTAGGTTTGTTACTCGTTTTTTATATTTTTTAGTGACAACGAATTTTTAGCGAATTTATTTAAGAAGTATTAACCGAATCATTATTTCTGTTTTCGTTCTTTGTTTGAAGTTTATTTCTGGAGAGTTTCCTTTTTGTTTCATTTTAGAAGGGGAGGGGGAGAATTGCAAGGTAGGGTTTAATTCTAGGTAGCAGTGGTTCCCGAAAAGACTGAACACCTTGTGATTTGATTTCTTATTATTAAGGTGGTGTGGTTGAAGACGAAGAGAAGGGTGCTTTATCACAGTGCGTGACGTAGGTAGCAAGTCGTATCTTGTTTCAACAGCATTTTCACACATGTGTTAGGGAGGATACGCAATCGCTTTTCTATATTTGTGGTTTGATATGTGCATATATATTTTTTATTTTTATAGGAGTTTTCGAACGTATTGTTTAACAGCGAAACCATTGGATCCAGCAATAGCTGTAACGTTGAGCGACATTGTCAAACAGGGTTAGCAGTTTTTTTTTGATTGAAAGTTTTGATGAAATATCATTTTATTTAATTACCGTCGATATTAATTCCTTGGGTGTGATTCTTGTAATTAGGTGATAAACTTCCTGTTGAAGAGATGGAGCTTTATGTGGGAATAAAATAGGATAGTAGAAGGTAAGTGAACCGAAGTATGAGTGGAAACCGATTCCACCGACCTGAATTTGAACGATCGTAAATTCAGATCGATGGGACCGGAAAGGTCGTAAAAAAATGTTTTGGGGAGTAAAAAGTGGAACGAAATGTCAGTGGCAGCTAAAAATAAATTAAACAGAATAAATGCTTGTAAGTTGTTTTGGCGTTGATTCTTGAAATAGACATATTTTTTTTTACAAAATTCTCCATAATTTTGGTAACGGCGAGTTTCCTTTTATTCCCAACTTCTGTCATACGGCGGCCATCTTTTTCGAAAATTGCAGTTTTCATCGTTGTTAACAGTGATCTGAAGCAGATTCTAGTGTCGTATAGCATAGTGCTTGCCATCTGGGCATAGTGCGTTACAGCACAGATGGGCGATAGGGTTGGTGCAGGAGGGGTTACAGAAGTGATGCACTGAATCAGTCTAAGTTGTTGTTCTTAACTAATTTCTTTCTTTTTATTTTCAGGTCAGGATGTGGACAGTTTATTCGTCTATTTTTTGAGCCATGCGAGGAAAGTGTACCCTCATTTGGAGAGCATCGAGGATTTAAGGATGATATCGGATCTGACGCAACCGCATAATTGGTATCCAGAGGCGAGAACAATTCACAGGCGGATAATTTTTCATGCAGGTTTCTTTGTTTTAATGTTTTTGTTTTTGTTAGATGGGGTCGGGGAAGTGCAAGAAAGTAAAGTCTACTGGAATAAAAAAATTGGGACTTATGCTAAGGAGTTAAGGGATACACTCTTTCAACGTATACCTTCAACTTTCGTTCTTTTTCCCCCTTTTTCTTGTTGAAATGTAATTTTAACGTGATTTATCAGCTTAGATAAACTTCTCTATCTATTATTTAGCACATTTTAGTTCAGAAAATCTCTGCTATGGGCCATAAATGGTTCTTAATTTCTCTGCTTATTGCATAGTCATTGTCGTCTGTGTATGTGGTTTTTTCTTTGTACTGAGGTGTATGTGGGCGAGGATGGGGTGGGGGTCGATTGTGCCTCTTTTAAAGTTTTTTTACTTTCAAACTTAAGTTTCTACCAAATTTCGAGGTGAACATTAGTGTTATGAAGATTTTTGTTCAAATTTCTCGTTGATGCGTTATGTTAAAATGAACTTAATCGTGCTTAGGTGGTAGTGGTTGTTTGATGATCAGTAAAGGTATGGCTTGCAGACAGATGTAAGTTTGAGGCGTTCACTAATTGGTCGAATGCTTTCCGTCCGAGGTACTGCAGACGCTTTCACTGGCCATTGTTTTTGCTTTCTTTTATCCTTAGTTCAAATATTTGCATATTGCATCATTTTTGGTGAGCATTTAAGGCCAATATTTAAATCAAAACAAACAGCCGAAATGTGATGGTATACATATATGACTATGTGTGCGTATACTATCGCCTTCTAACACACATAAATTCCGGTCTAATTGTTAAGAGCATAATGTACGTCGGCGCACTAGAACTGAAGAGAGCTAAGGAAAATAATTGCCAGTGAGAGTTTCAGCAGTTGTTAAGCGATAAAAGGTTGGGCGGGTCTCAAGTTCATTTGCAGGTAATGTTTTCATAGGTCATTAAGCAGTACTAGCCGTCAAATTTTTTATGTGATGGTCACTTCATCCGGTCAGTTTTTTTGCACAAAATGCATAAAGGTATGTTTAGCGTTTCTCGTCTTCTTTCGTTTCACCAGCGATAACTATTAGAACACTGACCAAACCATCTTTATGTAGGTAGTTTGTTTTGAGTCTATTAAAACGTGGAAAAGTAAGACAAGAAGGGAGAGCTGAACCGCGTAGGTTCAGCTAAAATATTTAAAAGGTGGTGTATTTATATGATAGTATACATATATACAAACCTTGAAATATACAGTTTCGTCCATTTGGTAAATCTTTTAGGGAGAGGTTTTGTTGTTGAAAGCGGTGTTTATAGGTCCGACGAATAGTGGCAAAACATATGAAGCCCTGAAACGATTTCGTGAAGCGAAGAGTGGCGTTTATTGCGGACCACTGAAACTCCTTGCCAGCGAAGTCTTCTTTAGAACCAACGAACAAGGTTTCAGTTTTTTCATTAATTTTATATTTTCTGCAAGATTTTGACGTGAACATATGCGGAATTGCGATATCTTTAGCTTATCAGAGGAACCATTATTAGGTACTTGGAATAGCATCTGTCTGCTTATGCGATTATGAGTTTATTTGTGAACCTGGGATAGTGATCTGAAGATGAGTACTCAGGTAAGGTATATAGACAATCCTTATGACTCCGGTGATTATTTGTACTTGATAGCATATTCACGTTTTCATTTGCTTATAGTTATAGTACCTACAGTTATAGCAGCTAGCAGTTATAGTTATAGCAGTTATAACTTGGTGGCATTTATAGACGAATATTTCAGGGGTGAAGTGTGATATGGTAACAGGAGAGGAGAGACGCTATGCGATTGACAATCGTCACCCATCGGCCCATCTCTCTTCGACAGTGGAAATGTTATCAACGCAGATGCACGTTGATGTGGCAGTTATCGATGAGATTCAGATGCTACGCGATGAGCAACGAGGATGGGCGTGGACAAGGGCACTGCTTGGAGTTGCGGCTGATGAGGTATTTTTGTTTGAACGTTTGATAAAATATCCGCCTCGTTTGTTATATATGGCAGTATTTTTGAGGCCAGAAGTACAGGTGAATAGTTGGTGAGTAGAATAGGTCTAGGCTTCCACCGGAAAACACGAAAATTCTGTAGTGATAAGCTCATGAATAGTACAGGTGTGGGCCTGGAGCGGACAATACAAATTTTCATGATACGCTGTTATTGCTACCACTTGGGGTACCATGTGCTAATAAATTTTTGTTGAAAGCGGGGTCATTTAAGTAACATTTCCATTGCGTTAAGAACTGATATAGCAGCGTAGTTTAGAGGAATTTTCATCGTCTCTTTTATTTAATGATATTTAGATGAAAAACTGATAAGCTGATAACAGTGATATAAAATTTTTTCTTCCTGACGGAATTAGATTATTTTTTTATGTCATTCGAAGAATATTGCAAGTAGTTGGCTTTAATGAACAGTTCGAAAGCTTATCAGGAAGTTAAGGTTTTTGATTGTCCATCGTCGACTATTTGAACCAGTTTGCGGTTCCTTCTTATCTTCGAGATTTAAACCTTTCTAGCAGATGTAAATGAAGAATCGTCGACGTGCATTCACAAATAGTCATAGTGGAAGAATCAGGCTCGTGCTTTCTAAAGGATCCCTATCTACACTATGGCTTATCGCACTTCTAAGCAGAATATAAATGGATAATTTGGGTTGTGGTGTTGTATGTGTTGTAGGTACATCTCTGTGGAGAGACATCAGCAATAAATGTTGTGCGCCAACTGTTGAACCCGATAGGAGAGCATGTTGAAGTGCACGAATATAAGAGGAAAACTTCTCTATCACTCGCACCACATGCTCTTGGAACACTCGATAATGTGCAGGTATGTGCTTATGCGTTTATTTTCGCTATTTTTTCGCGTTCGTTTTGTCATCCGATCCATATTTTATGAAAAGTTATTAATTTTTATAATATATTTGATGTAATGGAAAGAAAAGTACCAAATTTATGGACCTTTCTTTCTTGTTTCTATCGATTTATCATCTCTTGATACATAAAGAATTATTTAAGGAAGGATGGTGAGCTGTAATGGGGATGAAAAGTTGTATCTTTGGATATTCTTTATAACTAGGCTCTGTGTTTATTTTGTAGGGTTGATTGGGATGTTTTGCTGTCTAGATTTTAGGCGAACCTTTACTTTTTCACCGAATGTAAAATAGTTTTAAGTCAATCGGGCTTGGTTATTGTGCTCTGAAGCAACCAGTGATATGACAATTGATGTATGCTAAAATTGGATGTGAATATTTGACTTGTGGATGAGACTTCCCAATGATATAGGAGTGATATGAATTGCGAAGTCTTGCAATTGTTGGCTAGTATTCGCCTCTTCTCATGGAGTAGTTTCGATTAGTTTATAGATTAGTTTCGAAATTTGTAGATTTGGAATATTCTGTGGGATATTCGAAATTTTATTGCAAATGATTGCTTGCCGTCGTTCAAGGAAATTCGTGGTGCGTAATCCCATATATATGTATTTGATCCTGCCATCGTAATTTTTAGGGTATCGTTTATGTGAGCCCAAGTCCTTATGTCTGTTTGGATGGTAGCTACGTTAGGGATCAAGGCATCACATTTGTCTTCATTCATTGTGCCATCGATTTTCGCATTGAACGATATGCCCCTTTTCATCGTTGCATGTAGGGAAGCAAGCTAGAAGACCTAGCAAGTATGCACTTTTTGCAGTTTCGTTTATCGCTTAATCCAGCCTCATAGTTCTCTTACAACCTCTAAAATATATGCAATAATGCATCCATAATTTAAACGAATTGCCCAACATTATTGGTCTTTTATGAAGGATTTTTGAGTGCTTTTAATTTCCATATACTCGAGCGTCGATGCTTTCCTAATAGAAAATGCTGCACAGATTGAATGGGTATTAGCGATGTTTGCAAATGAAAAATAAGTTGAAAGGCGATGCGAATGTGCAAAGTTTTTTTGTATAACTTTTGAGTCGTAATGCCTTAATATGGAAGTATTGCTTTTAGGATGGTGATTGCATAGTTTGTTTCTCGCGTCGAGCCATATTCAGCGTAACAAAGCAACTGGAGAAGATTGGGGTGAAACCAGCGGTCATTTATGGCGATTTACCACCGGGAACGAAACTTTCACAAGCGGGCAAGTTTAATGACCCGAATGACGCAACGAATGTACTTGTCGCGACGGATGCTATCGGCATGGGACTCAATTTGAATATCCGTAGGTAAAGAGCTTTCACTTGGCTTATTTCTCTCTTTTATCCTATCACGGAGCTAGAATCACGTCTCGAATTAGTATTACTATGGCTGGGGAGCGGAGGACATCTTAGCATCTGATATCGAGGATTTTTGAAGATGTCAATGGTCAAGTAGGATCGCTGCTAGTTTGTTATTGTTCACTGCGCTTCAAGTCACGCAATCTGAAATGCTGCTATTTTCGAGTACTGATGTTCTTTTCTTTTAAGGATAATATTTTATTCATTGATAAGACCGCCAAACGGTGAATTGATACCGAATTATGCGGCATTGCAAATCGCCGGACGAGCAGGACGTTTTGGAACTGTATACGAGGAAGGCAAGGTAACAAACTTAGTTTTGTTTTTACGGTATTTTTGTGATGCTTAGAATTAATTGCCTCTTTGTTGGTAGCATTATTGAAATTTGTTGCGGATTTTGCAAGTTATAGAAAAAAGATATGGGATAAGTGAGAGGAATATCTTCGAAATAGAGAAAGAATTGAACTGTTGAGGATTTGAAGGGATAATCAGTGTTGCTGAATTGCTAGTCTCCACTAAAGTTGGCATTCATCGACGAGATTTGAAGAGTGTTGAGTATCTCTCAATCACCCGTTAGCCATTTTTAAAATACAAGCGACTGGTAACTGATTGGCTTTTATGCCATTTTGTAGAATTGCATTGTAGTGACACTACGCGTATATGTTTGTATTTGTGTCTCTTTGCTCGTTAAGCAGTTTCAACTAGCAAATCGCTTAAGCTAGAGTGGTGAAATTTAGTGGCTGCAATATATGCGATAGGATGTCTTTTCATACGTTAGTTCACGATTATTTGTAGAATTTCGACGAGAGTAACGAATATTTAAAAGTGTCAAAGAATTTGTCCCAATTTTGTTTATCCTGTCCCGGAGTGAGTTTTTGCCCCACTCCGATAACAAAAGGACTAATAACTTGTGGAAAATTTGTACAGGTAGTGGGTCAAGTAAAACAGGAGAGCCATATTCAGTTCATTTTAGTTTTTGTTGATTGCTTATGGAACTGTTTATCCCGTGAGTAGAGTGTATAAGCGCTGTCTGTACCTTGTGTTTTATGCGTCTCCATTTGCTCACATTGCAAAGTTTCAGGTGATGACTGTACGTGAGGAGGATATGGGTATACTAAAAGAGATATTGTCGCAACCGGTCTCACCGATTGAGTCTGTGGGCATCGCACCAACTTTTGAACAGGTGTCTTATTACTTCGCCCCGTATAATTTTATTTTATACAATGAAGTGAGGTTCTTTGAAGAGTTTTTGATACACATTTATATATGGAGGTTTTTAATGTCGTTCTAAACGTTCTTTGCTGATGATAGAAACTGTGATACGCTCGTGATATAATAGAATTGTGGCAGAATATGTAGCTAGTTTATTCTTTTCACAGAATATTTTCCATAGGGGGTGTTGCTTTAACCGAATATATTTTAGTTCCCAAAAGATTTAGAGGAAGTGTGGCCCATCACTATTAGTTCTAACGTAAATCGAATGCTGCCCTGTTATAACTTTTCAAGTGCCTGTATTGTGGTAACACTTTACGAGCCTATATATGGTGATATATTTTAAAGTTTAGTTACGCCAGATAGGGTGATATATATATATATATATATATAAAATGCATGTTTCAGTTGGAGACTTTCTCGTTTCATTTGCCGAATGCATCGTTTATAAACTTGTTGGATATTTTCGTATCGGTGTGTTCGATCACGGATCGCTTCTTCATCTGCACTGTGAATCAAATGAAGAGTCTCGCCGAGCTCATCGACTACATTCCGCTACCTCTGAAGGTAAGGAACACCTATGGCTTTCGGTTTTTGACTCTAGCTTAATTATGATTGTAGACCTTTGTTTATTGGTAACCTGATTATTTTAATGCCCAGATTTGATAGTCCTGACTAAATCTATGAACTTTGGAGAATAGATCGATGACGATTATCGAATGATGAAAGCACTTTCAACTGATTGCTTTAAACTATTTATGGTAGTACTAGACCCGAAAATGGATAACGAAATGTGGTGTCTTTTCAAGGATTTAAGTGAGGCATTTGTACATTTAGTTTAGCTAATGGTTTCTTGCTTTATCAATTTTAACACTGTTTCTTTACTCAAGTACATTTTTATAGCATAGACGAGTCTGTATGTCGTTCCTTATTTATGTCAACTGTTTTCCGTGATTTAACCATCGTTCGAAACCTTAAAAGCCCGAAAAAGTCAAAGTGATATGTTATTTTTTATTACGTAAGCCGTAAATTTACAAATATATCTTATCCTTTGGCCAGCGATAATGCCACGGTCTTATTGTTGCTACTGACGTAGTGGGTAGATTTTTTTTTCAAGTCTAAATTCTTTATGGTTGAGTTAGTCTTTGATAGAGCCAGCATCATGTCTTAGCCTAGAACAGCTTCTAGTCTTAGATTTCAAACGAACTAATCTTGCGGCAAAGGGGTATACATGCTATACTAGCTGAGATGCAGTCCTTTACCTTTGCCGAGATAAATGCAAGATTTGGGAATCGCAGGTGTGTGTTTATGTGTGATTGCTTTTGGCGTCTGAAATTTAAATAAGTGGAAGATGAATAGTATTGGCGTCATTGAAATGAATGTTATTTGATGGCGTTATGTATAAGTCAATTATATTCAAATTTTAGGTTAGATATACATTCTGTATTGCACCAGTGAATCCGGACGAAAAACTTGCCGCATCGGCGTTTGTGAAGATGGCCAGAAGGTAACGTGAATACTTTTTTGCTAGTTCTGTGCGATTTTCTTTAGAAAGTATGTAGGTTGGAATGTAGATAGAACGGATGGGCAGCATCTTTGTGAAGGATTTGTTCAATATTTGGACAAATGCTGCTTTAAAAAATGAGTTGAACGTAAAATAAACCCGGTGGGATCGGGCATCGACTAGCAAAACGGCCTGTATCTCAAAATTGCTATCTATAGTAGAATGTTTCCTTGTGAAGGCTTTGAAAGCGAAGTTGTGGATGTCCTTTTTTATAAATGCAAACGCACATTTGAAGAGTAACCGACTTATTTGAAGGGCACTGTTTAGGTGATTCACGCTATATAGTCAGCAAAGTAGGAAGCGGTTTTTGCGTGTATGCAGACGATGAAATGTTCGTTGCAGATGCCGAAACTCTGTATGTTCCAACGTGTTTTAATTTCTTTCGATTTAGTTTTAATTTTTCAGGTTTTCTTCCGGGCAGGCTTTAACATTGGATTGGTTATGCGGCGTAATTGGATGGCCCATATCGCCTCCTGAGAAGTTGATTGATCTCGTTCGGCTCGAGCAAGTCTATGGCATTGTGGACGTGTACTTATGGCTTAGTTTGCGTTTCCCGGTATTATTTTAAGACTTAAAAAGATTTTTTTTTTTGAATAACAACGTGGAAGTATTGGTGGGGTGGGGTGAAAGCTGGGGGAAATTTACATATGTAGGTTTGATATAAAGGGTGGTGCTATTTATTTAATAGTATGTGTATTTATTTTGTGTTGTTTTTGTTTATTTATTTATTGTTCTTTATTTATTTATTTTGCATGTTTATTTTTTGGAGCGGCGAAATGGAAACGGTAATGATGAGGGTGGTTCATACAGTCGGGTCTTATATCCATATACAGAGGGAGTCTTTAGATTCCTTATGGACGTGGGGAAAACAACTTTGCGCCTTCATCTTCCTCAATAAATGACAGTTATAAATGAGACGCAAACAGTTGTCTCTTCAGGAAATCGTTGTTGTATTTTGACGTTTCTCTTGGTTTTTCTTTTACTTATTATTTCACCTGTTGATTGTTTTTGACATTATTTTTTGAGGATATGTTCCCCGACGAAATTGAAGTGAGGGCGTTGGAACGGCAGTTGGATTCGGTGATCGAAGATGGTGTAACGCGAATTATCGAATTGCTTGGAGTCGACAATGCGAAGGAGGCCAGTGAGGCAAAGAAGTTAGCGGAGAAGACGAAAACTGAGAAGGAAAAAGCAGATTTCGAGGATTCACTTGAGGTTTTTTTGAAAGAAAAATTTTTTTTAGATAATGGCTTATAGAAAGATGAAAAGGAAGCTGATGCTTGCTTAACGAAAGAATTGCAGTCTCAAAAAAAAATTATAGAATGGTGCAGGAAGTAGAGAACGGAGAGAATTAAATATAGGAAATTGTGCGTAAATATCTGCAAACCTATTGGATTTTGAAAATCGCAATTTGTTATCATAAAAAATCAAGCCTTTTATGTTAGAATTTTTTAAAGGGCTTCTAGTTTTGAACAAGGAATTCTTATAAGTAGGAATGAAGTCCCTTTGTTCTTTGTGGTGATGGGCACGGTACCTTTATGTTATGCTCTGAGCTGGGGGAAATATGAGGCGGGTGATTATATTAGAGGTGATTCGAAGTTAAGCAGAAGAGATGTGATGTGCGTAATTCATATTCAGATATTATGCAACATGGCCATCTTGTGTATATAATTCTCACATTCCTGTGTAAGATGTTCTTCATTTCAGGATGCGATCGCAAAAGTTGAGGTGAACGATGCAGAAAAACAACCACTGAAACTACCCGAGAAGCGAAAAGGTAATTTTTTTTCCGGAATGCATCTTACGAGATGGTATTCTTATATGTTAACACATTGAGAGCGTCGCAGTTTCATGTATTATGGGCAAAAGGTACTTAAAGAAAAAAAGGATTATAAGCGCAGTCCACATATCCGACATTCTTGGAATGGAAGAGGTGGCCAAAACGTTCGTGAAATTTATACCATTTATACCATTATTCTTTACCTATTGACTTTCCGCATCCACGGCAGTTTCGTTTCAACGGAGCAGCCGGGGATTTCACAATGGTATATTCGGCTGGGAAAATATGATCTTTATGAACTTCTTAAATAGAAGGATTCGCGGATGGCGGAAATGATAAGGATGTTTTTGAAGCTTCATTCTTCGACTAGTGGCTGCCACCTCTAAAAAATGATGCTTAAGTCGTACCGGGTACCGGATACGACCATGGTGAGTAAGGTAAAGCGTAGTCAGACGTGAGGTATTTCTGTGTAGTTAGGGTGGAGGTGGTAGAGGGAGGCGCTAGTGACAGCCTCACTGGGGTATTAATGCAGCAAGTGAAGTATTAAAGATCTTCACATAATTCAGGGGTTTCAGTAGTTTGCAAACGAAATCTGATAGACGAGGATGCATTGAAGTGGTTCTATAGATATTGCTTACTAAAATTTTTTACTATTAATGCCGGCATAATTGTAATTCTTATTGGTATTACTATTACTACTACTAATTGTTACTTTCATTGATATTACTAGTAATTCTAAATAAGACTGCTTGTATGAATTGCGCTTACGAGGAGTGATATTGAATATTACTCTGCTACCCAACATTATTGTTAAGTTGTTATTGATAGTGCTTATGAGTATCATTAGCAATTTAATTGATATGGCCAATGCTTACTTTGGTTGTTGATAGGAGTGATTGTCGATACTGAGGTTATTACTGCTGATAGCAGTAATTATCGACATTAAGATTACTACTGCTGAATGTTTGCTATTAATTCTAGCTACTATTGAACTTTATTATAACTTTTAAAAGTATTTACATATGTTGCTACCGCAATACTGCCTACTTTCTATTACTCCCAGTGTTGCCTACTTGTTGCTATTGGCGGCATATATTACTGCTGCTGAATACCTGTGTTACTTTTAGCTACTATTGAATTTTATTATAACTTTTAAAAGTATTTACATATGTTGCTACCGCAATACTGCCTACTTTCTATTACTCCCAGTATTGCCTACTTGTTGCTATTGGCGGCATATATTACTGCTGCTGAATACCTGTGTTACTTTTAGCTACTATTGAATTTTATTATAACTTTTAAAAGTATTTACATATGTTGCTGCCGCAATACTACCTACTTTCTATTACTCCCAGTATTGCCTATTTGTTGCTATTGGCGGCATATATTACTGCTGCTGAATACCTGTGTTACTTTTAGCTACTATTGAATTTTATTATAACTTTTAAAAGTATTTACATATGTTGCTACCGCAATACTGCCTACTTTCTATTACTCCCAGTGTTGCCTACTTGTTGCTATTGGCGGCATATATTACTGCTGCTGAATACCTGTGTTACTTTTAGCTACTATTGAATTTTATTATAAGTTTTAAAAGTATTTTTACATGTTGCTGCCGCAATACTGCCTACTTTCTATTACTTCCAGTATTACTTACTTGTTGCTATTGCCAGCATAGGAATATACTGTATTCATGACTTGATAAGTGGGGTTTTATTACTGAAATTTTGGATTTTTTATGTGTAAACGGTATAGTTAGAAATAGAAAAAGTAGCTGAATATGAAAATGTTTTGGCAAAATAGTTGGGCGGAATTCATCGGATATGACTAGCGAGTTGCTCTGCGGTTTATAGGTTAATGGAAATGAACTATGTAAAGAAAAAAAAGTTTATTCCTTCTTCCCGAATCGAAACCAATCTCGAAGCCAGTTATATTTATGTTAGGAGGTAGATTTGATTAGGTAGCTGAACTCATTCAGTGGACGCGTTCCAGGATGCTTACATTTGAGGGTTAGGTTCGCTTTGAAGCATTTGTATATTCTAGTAAATCTGAAATTGCGAGCTTAAGTTGCAATGAAATCTATTCTCAGTTCAGATGCAGCTTAAGCAACTTGACTGCTTTACCTTCCCTCTGTTTCCCAATCGCCGAGCATATAAATAATATCGGTGCTTTGAAATGGTTTATCGCTACTTGAATTGGAGACGAAAAATATTTTATGATGGCTAAAATTGATGTGATATCCAATATGAAATAATATTGACCGATGTTTGATTTGAAGGTAAACGAAAAAGTATAACCGATGTGGTGATGGCACGTGGGATGATTACGGCAAAAGAACTTGAAGAATTACGAGCCGAATTGCGACGTGAAGAAGCGGAAAAATTACGAAGGAAGAAATAACACTGCGAATATTTTTAGAAAATTTGGTCGAATAAGTAAATTTTTGTAAATAAATAGGAGTGAATTCTTAGAAATTTTATTGATGACTTGATTTTAGTGATATATGAAGGAATTGCATATACGCATTGGAATTAGGGATGAGGTCATTGGGGAAAGTGGAGTTCCGTAGAACGGGGAATGATGTTTAGCCTAAGTGTCGGAGTGTTTGCTATCGAAGTTGGAGTAGTAGAGGATTTTATAAGGATCACTTATATTGTTTGACGTAGTTTATGAGTTATCTCTGTTTAAATGCAGCAGCATCTTGTGAATACAGTTTATTATATATATATATATATATATATATATATATATATATATATATATATATATATATATAGCAGATCTCGCCATAGCGAACTTTGTCGACTCTGTGCGCTTTGCTGCGGTGCGTTTTATTGCTTTCGGCAGTTTGCGCAGCGTGTAATTTTCATTGCTGCAGAGTTGTTGCTGAGTGCCCTATGGTGCTCATCCCCTTTTATTGCAAGATGTTTGCGTTTGTTCAGTATCAAATCAGCCGTGTTAAGTTATCACTGTTAACATAAATTGTTGTTGAACATAGTTCAAGCAGTGTCACATATTCTCTTTTGTTGTTGTTATTTATGTTTATGGAATAGTGATTATTAAATTTAAGCGTTTATAGAATGTATTGTTTTTGGTTATATTTCAATGACGGGTATATATATTCATTGGCTCATTTTAATGATATTTGTGAATGTTGCTCTATGTGCTATTAGGAAAATAGTACTTTGTTTATTGTCTTCAAGAATTTCTCCTTTAATTTTTTCTTGATATATAGTTTTGATATCATTATGCAAAAGTTAATTTTTTTAGGGAAAAAAGTTTTGAAAAATAGAGGTTGTCGTTTTACAGGTAGGGGGGGGGGGTGTCAGCAATTTTCAAGTTTATACCAGATGACCATCTTTTTTCATATACCATTTTCTAAGTTGATTAGTCAAAGAGATGCCAGAACCAAAGTTGTGAAATAAGATGTGAGAAGCTTTGTCATTTGTTGATTGGATGCAATAGTATGGAAACATATGTTGCGTCAGCACTCTCCCAGGTGCCCCTCCTCACTTCTTTAATCAGCTTCGTGTCTGATAAGCTCCATTGAGCTCCATGGTTTAATAAGCTTCATAGGGCTCCGTGTCCAATAAGCGGATTGTCGCCAACTGGAAGGCTATAGTGATAATAGGTTTCTAAGCGAAAAT
This sequence comes from Baylisascaris procyonis, assembly GCA_037389465.1. Taxonomy (NCBI): domain Eukaryota; kingdom Metazoa; phylum Nematoda; class Chromadorea; order Rhabditida; family Ascarididae; genus Baylisascaris; species Baylisascaris procyonis. The sequence continues at coordinate 1,035,361 of JAZARR010000247.1, forward strand.
TAACCAGGCTTTCACATAAATTTGTTTCATTTAGTGCCATTTTTTGAATCACTTTTCAAAACATTGAACCCAAATTACGTTTTGAAGAGTTACTTTGGCATGTGTCCTCTAAGAAAATGAAGGGAGGGGGTGCCGGAGAGGCTGGCAGGTTGTACGCCCTTCGATGAATCCTTATTAACCAACCGGTTTCATAAATTACGAATAAATAATAAGTTAACACTAATGCTTTCATGTGTATTTACGATCATTTGTTTGTACATATGATCGTATAGTATATACGCTTTGATGATTCCAATTTTTTTATGACACTCGGTGACGAATCGCGTTAAAATTTCTCACCTATGAGGTTTCTTTGGTTTTCCTGTTGTATATCTATATGCATCCATTCCAAATTAACACAAATAAGATTGGAGATTGTGTATATTTAGGCGACGTCACCTGAAACATACATAAATCAACCAAATTTTTCAGGTGATTTCTTTTGTGGGTCAATGTGTGACTTGTGACTAACCAAATCAAAGTTGAGGACAACAGAATCGTGAAATGCTACATTGCTGCAATGTCTTGCTTATTACTTTTTTCCCGCAGTCGGGGGAGGGGACTGGGTCTTGTCCTGACGGGAGAGTTTCCCGGCAGTTAGCAGGAGGGAGTGGGAACTCGTCTCCGCATCGGGGAGGGATCACTGCAATCGGGAGGATGGTGGGATATAGGGAGGGGGACTCGTCTCCGCATTGGGGAGGGATCACTGCAATCGGGAAAGATGGTGGGATATGGAGCTAGGTGTAAACCAGAGGGGTGGTTAACTTTAATTTTTTTTTTCAAGTGAATGGAACGGTTCAGTCATGGTCGCTTTTTCCACGTTTATGAACCTCCTCTCACACTTCAGGCTTGTCACATCATCGCCAAACTTTGCCAAATTGTTTTTGGAATATGAAAGATCCAAAAATGCTGTTTTTGGAAATTCAGTTTTCCAAAGATGCCGTTTGCAAGAAAAAAAGGAAGTGAAAACTGTTGCGTAAGAATCACCACCCTCTCTCTCATCGTTGTTTTTTCTAAATATTTAATGCGCGTTATCTATGTCACAGTGATAACGTATATTAAATGTTTTATTGCTTCTTAAGTAAATTTATAAAGACATAAAATCGTTGCAGCCATTCGAGGAAACGATGATAGGGCACAGTGCTCTGCTTGTGGTGCTGGTTTGTTTTATTATCCCATCGCATACCTATCGGCTCAATGTGCCTCGTGTTCTGCTGCCCTATCATCTTACCGTAAGGGTGAAGTTCGACCTTATCGTGAGTGATCAGGAAAGAGGATGCTTCGTTTGGTGAGTTTTTCATTGCTTGATAAAATTTTATTAAAAATTGGTTGATTTTTCCACTATTGGTAGTATGTTTTATTGGAATGTGTGGTAGGTTATATCGAAGGAACATATTCTACTTCCTTCGGATTGTAGGTTTCTTCTGAAGTTCTGGCAACTGCATCCCCCTCTACTAGAGGTCCCGAGTGCAAGACTGGTGAAGTGATGAGTTCCTTTGTTGTCATGCTTTAGAATAACAATTTCGTCATGTTATAACTTTTCTCGTTATCAGTGGCACACTCAGCAGTGATTATTTAAACTCGGAATTAAGATGTCTCAGGGTAATCAATTGGTACCATATGCAGAAGTTAATAAACACTTACGCTTGATGAGCAATGTGTAGGTAAACCTCCGTGAAATCATTTTTTGTGAAACCTGAGGTAATTCTTGTGTTTCACATAAAGTTTTCATAAACCACTCGGTGGTGGTTTACTTGCTCCTCCTCATTTCCCTCTCCTATCCTCGTCCAAGCTTCTTATCCTTCGATCGTTAAAAAACAAGCAGACTTGAAACTGTTTTCTAATCGGGAGTCAAAAGGCTGTACGCTTAGCCATCTTTAATTAGTCATTTCACTCTTAGTGAATAAGTGATCAATGGATGGTCTAATAGCAATTTGATGATATAGTTATTTATAGCGCTAAAGAATGTGGAAAAATTAAGGTTAATGATTTGTGGGTTTCTCACTATAAATTTAGTGAAATATATGATCATCGGCGAAAATAAAACGTAATTTGTTGAAAGATGATTAACTGTGAGGTTGTACCCTTTACCTGGGGTATCTACCTTTTATTGAGAATACCGTGTAATGGACAAACGACAAATTGTTCACTTGTTGATTGCCGTTAATAACGGCATACTGCAGTCTTACAGTATACTCCTAAGTTCATAACTTTATATAATTCCTAACCTCGTAAGTATTACTTTTGAAGTGTATTGAAGACAACAGTTAGCGCTTAATAATTCTCCTTCCCCGCAGCATACGGTAGCACGCACGTGAATTGCTTTACGTGCGTGCAATCGTATATCTCCCATTCGGCAAACTAGGCCTCTATCCGTTGGCCTTCCCTGTCCACTTTATTCGCGAAACGAGGCATTAACCCGACTTGTGAATGTGTATAGCGCCTCGCTAGCAATCTTTTCGACTTCCTTGCACAGTCACTCGTCTCTTCAAATGAAATGTTCTATCGCCGTGTGGCGAGGCATAACGGCATGGTAGTCCGCAGTGGCAAAACTGGTTACACAAAGCTTTTCAGCTGTTGCGATAAGTTATTTCTTTTTGTTATTTTTAATTCTAATTTCCTTATTATTTAATTTTATATTTTATTCTGTTCATTCAACTGGTATTTGTTAATATATTTCATATCTGTGCATATTATGTCAATTTGTTATGTGGTTTTCAACTTGAGAGCCACTTAAGATTAGAAAGGATATTTGGAATGCACAGATATTTCCGTATATTGCGATGAACACATGGCATTTGATATCTTTCTATGTATTTCGCAAGTTTCGTTTAGCGTCATCTTAACGAAGGGCATTATTTAGATTTTGCGAGTTGTCAAGAATTCATTTAAGTGGTTCCAGATACTCCATTTGTTCTTTTAGGTGGACTTCTCGATGTCACCTACAAGGATCAGTAGCTGGAAGAGGCGGCGGTATGCGGTGTGAGCGCTAAAGTGGAAGAAAACGGACATTGGATGGCTAGCGATGCGCGAAAGGTGATCGAATCGTTCGATCGATGGAGATAAAATGCCGATGCTGAAGAGGCGAGTGCCAGAGCAATCGAAGATGCGAGGCGGCATTCCTCAGGTTAGCGTTTGCGTTCCGCAAACTCTTGGTATATGGTTTTAAAGTGAACAATGAAGACAGTTTCGATATCCGATGAGGGTGACGCTAGTCTAGTACCCATCGCTTCGATGAACGCAAAGGTTTTGAAGCTACGATGATCGCTTATGTATAGGTCGATTGTAGTTCATTACTGTCTACAGTATTCATTGTCGCCCTTCAAATTAACTCACCCTTCAAATAGCGCAATGAGGCGTTGCGCATTGCTTCGAAATTGCACAACCATCGAGCGCGCGTTTTACTGACGCGATGATCAGTGGCCTTATCCCATCACGTTACGCGCGTGAGTTATGGTCTTGAATGCGTGCGGTTTAGAAGGGTTGACCGTTTGGTATTTGTGATGTGGTTTTCTTTAGCGAGTGGTTGGTTGGTTGTTGCATTCTTGGGCGAGGGAGGAGCTTGGTTAGAGTGCTTCTGTGAGCATCTTATTGTGCCGTTGTATACTGAAAAATAGGGGGAACGGATCGACGACAACATTCCTCTCGTGTATATTGAGGAGCGGTTGGTGGACTTCCTCATGGTGGTCCACGAATGCTATTATCTTCATTTATAGTTTTCTCTTTCTTCGTTTTTATCATGAATTGTTGCTTTAATTAATTTCGTTCCTTTTATGGAGAAGCTTGCAAATAGTTCTGCTGTTCAAATTATTTAATCAGGTTGCACTCTTTTGGTTTAGGATTAGTCTAAATTACATAAGCCATCTGCCAGAATGTTTTCTACGCCTATGGTTAATTTCCTTAGTACTTCGCAAGTGATAGGTAGTTTGTGCAATTTCAATTTTGTCATTTCTGTCCTCAACAGTATTTACTCTATAAAGCATATTTAGGTAGGGATCCATGCGATAGACTTAATCTGAATTTGATTAGTTGTTTAGTCATCTTCGGTCGCCCTTAGGTGCATGCAAAAAAGAAATTAAAAAGCCGTGGCTACAGGTGCTGCGAATGATTCGCTTCTCTATGCATTTGACTCTTCAATTTTTAGCGTTCTTGGCTACGCACGCCTGAATTCTACTCACACAGCAATCACGTTGTCCTCGCTCACCTTGTCCTTCGAAAAATAAGCTGATGGGTAGATGATGGAGTCTTTTTTTGTTTTTAATGACTGAGGGGATGCAACGCAGCAGTTTGCAAGGACCCAGTGAGCCAAAAAGGAAGATAAGAGCAGCTTGCATTTTGTGAGAGCAAATTCATTTAACTCGACGAAGGGGGAAAGGAGTTCTCCTTCCGTAAGGAATAAAGCAAATTAGCAGAAGCCATTCTGCTGGTTCAGTTATGTTTGTGCGCTGAAAGCAGTGAATTTCATCGGCTTATTTTTGTGTTTTTGTGTCTTTTTGTGTTTTTTTTTTTTTTTGTTTGCCGTGAACGGAAATCGATCTGTTTTATTTAAAAATTATGCATAGTAAATGTTAGGTTGCACTGAACTTTTATCGTCATCTTGTTGCCTCGAGTAAATCCTTCCGAAGTAGACTGCCAAAAGTACTGGAAGGAAACATGCGCCCGAATCCCTTCCCGTCGTCCTTTGCCCCATTTCTTACCCATCCTCTGCTGTGTCCTCACAAATACATAAATGTAGGTGTGCTTATTTTGTGGTGTATGCGCATTGATGTGCAGGATGGTTGTTGAAAACTTTGTTAATTTCATGTTACGAGGTTGTTCCGAGAGTAGACTGTGTTTGCAGGTATGTGCGTTCGCAATGCCATAGATCTGATGGATCTACATCGCTTTGAGACATGGAATGATTTGCAGGATTCAACGAGCTCCATCCCACAATAATCGTCATTTCAAAGGAACATGCGATGGCCGAGAAGAGTGGCGCTTGAATGCCACAGATGGAGAAGGATGCATGCGATGTGGGCTTTGCTACATCCTTCAAAGGAATTGCTACCCATAAGGTGAGCTGTTATCCGATTCTAATTCACCTTTGTAGCTTATTCGTTTGAGGATGATACTATCAACACTCTCCCATATAAATGACGCTAATTTTTTCGACTGTTTAAGTAGGAGTTTAATTTTATGTTGGTAATTTATTTTGATCGGAGGAAGGGGATAGTAAAGACAGGGATCCAGATGTCGCGACGAATTCTCCGCAGATGTGTTAAGATTAGAAGTTACGACTCTGCCGACAAGTTGCATGCTCTAGTCATGCTAACGTATTATTGCACAGGTTTTTCAAAATCGCTAATGAAACTCAAGTAGTTTGTCTTATATCTTGCTGAGTATTATGCAGTTCTTGCGCTTCTAATGCACGCATACGGCGCTTATGTCCGTGTTTTCGATGCTGGCCACGGAATTGCATAAATAACGAAGCTTATAAGTGAATAGTGGAGAAAGCTTATGGATACCGTTTCATTGTGCTGGATTTGGAGAAGTGATTTTCAAATAGAACTGTTGTACTTATTAGAGAAGGACATACGGAAGGTATTACAGGTAATGCCCATTTATGAATAAAGAACATCAAGTTAGTATGAATGTTTTTGAATTGTACGTGAATGCAGCACATTTCGTAGGAATTACAAAAAGTTTGAAGTGAAGACAGAGATTGGCAATACTTTTTAACAAAATTGCAATAAGGTGGAGTGATATGGTGTAGATTATGCCCCTTTCCCACCTTTGCCCGAAGGCTCAACGAATTCTCAGCAGGTATAATTTCGATGATGTGCATACGAATTTCCGTCGATCTGGAGGCAACTTGCAGAGTTATTGTCATTGTGTAGGTAAGTCATGCTTTGTGAGTTCTGCATAAGTCCCATAGATAATTGGCTTGAAATGCGAGTTTTTATTTACTAGCAGTGAGAGGTTTATTCCTTTGTCAACAGTTTTTTCAATTTCTGTCGGGTATTTCTTTTGCCGTTCAAAAATTGTTGAATACAGTGAGGCAATGATGGTTAATTATAGCGGATGAGTTCGACGGTTGTTGTCGATGGCTGGATCAGAGGGCGAAGGAGCTGATGTATTGGAAGTGCCGGTATATGAGGATGGTGCTGTTCGACTCACCACCTTGGGCACTCGTTTCCCAGTGCAATTGGTCTCAATTTAAGATCGAAACGAGTGGTGTTCGTCGCAGCTTGGCGTTAGTTGTTCTTTCTCTTGTTATTTTTATTCAGACGTTCCAGACAAATGTGAGACGTTGCAAATAGGTTTGCTGCCAGCTTAGCTGGTGCGAATATGTTGGATATGATTGAGTGGCTAGAAGAGGAGACAGGAAAATTCGAGCACGCGTACGCTTCTGCGCACTCGGTCATCGCTATGTTGTGGCGATACGGTCACCTGTGATTGTGTGCCTTGTTATCTGTGGGATTCAATGCGTACTGCTCATATACCCTAAGTAATCACTGCTAATCGATGGCTGCGTTAATAGGCGTCGAATAAAATACCCGTAGAATGTTTGAAGCAAAGCCGTTGGTGATGACCGAAGAAGTTTTTCAGGGAGCACACGTGGTGCCTTTGTACCGAAGGCAATTTTTTTGATCTTTTTGCTTCGCTTTGCTTCTTTATTTGTCCTCAGCTTGGACTTATGAATTCATCTCTCTCTTTTCGGAGAGGATCGTTTTTTATGAGTTTAACGCTAGTTTTATAAGGAAGATATGGCCTTCATCGTGGTCCATAAAATGAACAGGTATATGGTAATGCTGTTCGAGCTCGCTTTTTGAGAAGTGACCAAGAGGGTGTTAGTGGAAAGGTGCAAATTTTTGGCACTTAGATGGGGGTTAAACTTCTTTCTCGGTACACAACGTTTCAACTCGAACAATTCATTTCAGTGTAAACGATGAATCGAGAACGCCCCTACAGCCAAAAGGATGGTGGGGTGCACGCCGCTGTGTGGCAGTTTTCCGTCCAAAAGCGCCACGTAAGTTTTCTTCTTATGTACTTGTGAAGTGGTGCATGAAGAAGATGCAGTGGTGTTATGCATGTATTTCTAGTTCAGTAGGTTCATATCTCCGTTACCTCTCCTAACCTTCTTTGTCCTGGCTTCTTCAGTCATCTCTCATCCAGTAAAGCTGTAGGTGCTAGAAATGGTTGTATTTGCAGAAATTTCGTTTCAACCAGTTTGGTGCGTTTCCCCACTTTTTACATACCCCTTCCCCCACAATCTAGGGCATAAAGTAGATTCATCTAGTTAGTTTTCATGGGATAATTAATTTCAATTCGAAGACTATGTCGGTTTTAGTTTTGCGTGGTAGCACCCAACTCACTTGACTTAATTCGGGATGGAGGCTGTTGCTTAGCAGTGTAGCCGCCGCGAATTTTGGGAAGGGGATAGAGGTGCTGCTAAACGACGAATGTGAATATGGACGATATGTTATAGAATAAGTCGTTTGAGTGATTTGCTGCGCAAAGTTTTTTAATGAAAATCAATTATGAATTGTTCAAAATGAAGTGAACTTATTTAAAATCGGCGGAAATGTGATTCGTTTCATGAGTTTATATTTCTGAATGGTTTTTTTTTTTTTTTTGAATATCTGAAATATTAGACAAGGAGCCCTTATAATATTCATGTTTTTTAAACAGTTAGGGATCAGTTGTTGTTAATTTGTCCATACCGGTTGCACTTAACTGTTTTTGCTCTTGACGCAGCTGCAAACAGTCTATGAGTAATGCCAGATGAATGAGCCATTGAACTCAGTTTATTTTGTCTTCATTATGACCGATTTTCATTTTCATAAAAAAGTTTGCGTTACATTTTAGGATTATTAGAGGCAAGAGGGTGGTTTCGTTTCGCTTATTGCCGTTTTTTTTTTTTGTGATAGTATGTCAGATGGGACTTCTTGTTACCTCGAGATCCTTTCCTTGAATAAACATCCTTCAAGATTTTTTAAGGGGGGGGGGGGGGTTAGCCAGATTTCTTCGCAATAAGCATTTCTTCCCTCCGATCAAAATTCAGGGAAAAAAATTTCTTTTCTGCATAGGATATTTTCAGTGCAAAATGTGGAAGGATATTGCTTTCGAAATGTCATCAAAATCCTATGCAAGAAATAGTTCCCTATTTATCATGGATATATTTCTTCGCATTTGAAAGCGTATAGAAAAGCATATAGAAATTAGTAACTCCATAGATTTATTCCATGGGTTACCTTAGAATGCGACTCACTTTTAAAGGATCTTTTCAGTGGGGCGTTTGTTGGGTGGATATTTGAAAAACTGGTCGCTTAGATGGGTTTTTCAAAAAATCCCTAAATTAGATTTTGATTTATTATGGACGATTAATAATTCGACCGTTCCCATAGCTGGTGAAATTCCACTTTCATAGATTTTGGTGTAAAAAGCTAATGAAGCGTTGTTGAGCAGACGAAGAGACTAAGTTCACTTCTCCAATTATCTATTCTAAATAGACAAGAATCAAAAGCATTGTATTGTTCATTGTTTGTGAGTTTGGTTATTCATAGAGAGTTTTTATGTTTAATCAACAAAGTGTTTTTATAGAGTTGTTTCTTTTTCACCATTTGCTTTGCACGGATGTTCGTTGAAGAGTAATTGCTTGTTTAGGTGAAGAGTATTCATTGGAAAATTGCACAGATGAATGGATATGAAATTTGGACTATACAGGTGAAAAGTTGTAATTTTCATTGGTCATTGATTTGTTGGTGTAACGCAGAGAAGAAGTAAAGGAGGATTGTCAATTTTTTTTTCTGGACGTATTTCAAAATTATTCAGTTTATTTGATGTTTAGATCAAAACCGAAGGCGCTACGGGCAAATCGAAAGGATATGGATTTATGAAGACGTCAACTCTGGAAGAGCAGCAGAAAGTCCTCGAGAGTGGACATTTCATCGATGATCGAGTTGTAGAGGTATTTCTTTTAAATTCTCAGAGCTCTTTATCTCTGAAGAGCTGTAGCTCGCCTTGCGCTAAAGGGCAGTCATCGTCGATATTTTCTTGTAGATTAGACATGCGGGGAGCTATTCTCTTTCTCTGATATTTTATCCGACTCTTTTGATACTCATTCACCTTTATTGCCTTGTAATCCTTCATCCATCCTTCTCTTCTTTCTTCATCTTCCCATCCACCATTTAACGAGCACTACAAGATGGTGTGCTCATTATTTTTTGTTGTAGTACAGGAATCCTGCTCCTCCGCCCTTCCCCTCTTCTCCAGCCACCCTCACCAGCGTAGGTGTGCGGTGTTTTTATGATAGATTGTGACGGAAAATTCACTGGGGAATGTATTTACCATTCAAGAGAAGAAACGCGGTGCTTTGTTATTCTTCGTCGAACTTCATTTTTATGTATCGGAAATTTGTTCGTTTTTTGTGGTCATGAAGGCTGAACACTTCAGTAATCAGAGAGGGGTGAGTTCAGCATTCTGATTGGGGAGAGTGTTTTCGCTGAGTTTTAATCTTTTTTTGCAAGGAATAAAGAGAGAAGAGAAGCTTATCATGAAGATTATATGTGAGCGTTTTCTCTAGCAGGAATTGTTCTGTAATTCCTCGAACGCACTCCAGTAGGCTATAAACAGTATATAGCTCTCACTTTGAAGGACATTGACTACCGTTAAACTATGGGAAGCAGTGAAACTGTAAGTCGACTGCCAGCTTGATTTGAAGATGCTATGAAATGTATGTTAATAAGAGTTTCGTGCAGGTACGAATTCCTTCGCGAACATGCGATCCAGGTGCAAAGAAGGCGCATCGGGATCTGTTATCGACAAAAGTATATGTTGGAAGAGTGTCGGACGAAGGTTCACAGTGCAGGATTTATTCAAATATTTCTCAGACAAACTTCGAGAGATGTCACCATATCTGGGTATATTTTTAGGTTGTTTTATTTACTAATTTAAACTACTGATTTCTCATTGTTTTCATTTTTTATTTAGAATTTATGGAATTTGTTTAGAATTTATTTGGAATTTATTTAGAAATATTTAGAACTTCAAGGCCTGGTATTGGGAGCAAAATAATTTGGCAGCCGGTCAGCCAGCAAGATCCATAATGCTGTTAAGGCTCATTAATGAAAGTGTGATGATTGTCAGTGAAAGTTGTAGGATATCGCAATTGGCACCGTTCCTCGCGCATTTCCCCCATCCGTATTATTCGAACGAAATTTTTGAACAGTGTGCCGACAAAGTTTTAAAGAGAGACTTTAGTTGGATATTTGTAATGGGCTGTGAACTCGAACAATGTCTGAGGTGAAACTAAGGAATTAAACATATTTGAGAACAGCTTTCTTCGAAGACTTCAGCTTTTTTTCCAAGCTGCGCAAGTGCCAAATCTTCGAGAAATGTTGGCAACAATCCAGAATTTTTCAGTGGTTTTCTGTAAACACGTCCAGAGTAGCAAAATTACGAGATGATAATTATAGGTGGATCGTATTATCATTTCAACTCCACGGTCGAGATTTCGCGTTTATAACGCTCAACGATGCGAACGTTGCAAAGCGTTTCATCGAGAAGGAAGATGTGGTGATCGGTGACGTTAGCATGGCGGTCAATTATCCGACGACCTTGATATGAACGCGAGTGACTACTAATTAGGAGGATTTACATCTGGGACGTCTGGAGCCCATCAATTGTTTCCATCGGACAGTTATGATGGTGGGCATGGATCAGCCTTGAACACCTATGGGGGCTATCCACATGTGGGCGCTCCACCTAGACCATACGCCTATCATCCGCAGAGTGGTATGGGTATGCCACCGCATGCATCTCGTACGGTATGCGAGCGCGGGCGCGCTAGGGTATGCATTCTATTGGTGGTCGTATGCAAAGCGGTTACGATGCGCGATCTTCAGAGGATAGGCGTTTCTAAGGATCTTATGGGCAACATCCTAAAGGGATTGATAATCTTGACTACTGATGGATTTGTGAAAAATCATGGAAGTCGTGTTCAAATTTGGGGATCAACCAGTTGCTGAGGTCTGTAACTTATCGTGCAGAAAAATTGTTTTATAATCTTAAAAAGTGCAATTAAAAGATGTAATTTTGCTAATTTTTCTTTGAACTTCTATGGATGATCGTGCATTCTTGAAGGAGGTATAATTTGTTGCAAGAATTTGCGATTAGTTTATTCTATTAGCGGTGTTTCTTTTTGCTGTTGTATGATATCTCATCGCTATATTCTTTGTTTTCTGTTCCTTTTTTTGATGTTATCAATAATATTTACATTCATAGTGATTTCGATTGTTTGAGTAATTAGAATAGGTAGCATATTATTGATCATGGATAGTTTATTTTGAACTATATTTCGTGGTCTTAGGATGGGTGAACCGCCGCATTTGCGCATCGGTCACTATGTCCTTGTAGTTTTGTCCCATTCGGCGCCACAGGTAATTTTGCACTTAAGGTGATTTTATGATCTGTTTTGGTGGGGATATAAGTACGGATACATGAGATATGTACATAAGAATAAGCCTAAGCGAATTGTGGGTTTACTTTATAAAGGGATTGCAGAAAATTTTTAAGCCAAAAAGGTAGAACATGGTGCAGTATACTTGTCAGTAATGGGTACATAGTGTAGTATCCGGCAATAGAGCGCTACCTATGCGGCGATGAGAAAACGCTGTGGGTTTGGGTTATTGGTGGTGTTGCCCTGAGCTGTGGGGATGCTAGATCACTGAGCTTTGATTTCGTTTGTTTCATGGAACTAATATGTTATTGCGATTGATTTATGCTTCTCTTGTAAATTGCTTCCTTTTCCCCCGAATGTAGATTGGTGATGATGATTTGACGATAAAATTATGAAATTCTTTTGAGTATTGTTTTATTTGGAGTTCATTTCTAGCAATTTTTGTGTTCTTTTTTTATTTGATTGTTCTTGTTGCATGATGTCTTTATTATCTAACTTATCTAAACTCTTTCTAAATAATTTCAGTCGTTTAAGTGATGGTCATCACTTGTTTCATTATCACGTATGTGATCGAATATATAAACTATTTTCTTTAAAAAATGTGTACTTTCGTTTTACTTCAAAAAGGATTCTACCTTTGACCATATCTGTAATGAAGCCGATCTTGTATGTGTTGTGAAAGTTGAAGTGGCTAGGGATCCTAACGTTCAGATATACAGTTAGGAGAACATGTCTTGATCATCGGTCATCGCACAAGCTTGGAGCTTAGGCTTATACACAAAAACCCTCATGTTATTATGAGTATTTGTTAATGAGGGTGGGAGAGGGGGAGAATGGGAAGCCATCATCTGCAGATGGCGAATGCAGTTCATTGAGGAGCTGATGGGGGATGGTATGCTAAATGGTTTGAAATCCCTTAGAATGGTGAAGATTATTTTTGCGTTCTTTTTCGGGAAAATGGGTGCAGGGAAAACTTTAAAAGCAACTGGAATGTTTCCTGTTGTTTTCAGATCGTTTGCCTCATTTTTTATCGTTGTTGTTGCTATCGTATTGAGGATGTTTCTATTGACTCCCTTTTAGTAGCCAGCCCTATAGGTAACCGTTGGCATAGGTTTCCTGGCAGTTTTTGGCTGGACTGATAGAGGGGAGGGGAAGGTGAAGGGAACAAAATGTCGCATTTTATTCAGTGGGAAAACTTTCGATGAATCCTGCTACTTCCTATTACCAGATGTGACTTATTTTGTCTTCCTTCAGAGTTTGTACTTCTAGGCTTCCTAGACTTTGGGCTCTGAACTTGAGTTAATCGTTGTTAGCAATTCGGCTCAAGGAATTCGAATATATCGGTACCGAACTGTTAAGTAGTAAGGACAGTTGACCCCAATGAAAATTACGAGGTCTATGCGGTTGTGGAGGAGCCACAAGGTGTCAATATTGCTCTAAAAGTTGTGCTAAGGGATTACAATGCATTTCGGAGGTCATACTTCACATTGAAACGTCATGCAAGATTATAGTTCAGGGGTTCATTCGCTGCGTTAGGCCCTACTCCTAGATCGTTCTATATCGGTGGGTGCACGGTCGACAAGTAAAATCTGCGCTCGCATTACTGTAATGTGAGCGATGCATCCTATAACATTCTAATTTCCCAGCCGTCGGTTTTGATGAGCATTTTTCCAGTGCCATATTTTTTTATAACTTTTTTTTAAATGAGGTTTCAATGTTGTAAGAGTGGAGTGTAACTGTTGATAGGGTAGGAAATAAACGTACATAGGCAAGGTGTTTTTCGACGAATGGAATGAGATAACATTTTCGGGCATAAATATGTGGGAAGGAAAAGTTTGACGATGATTGGTTGTAGTGATCTTTTGCAGCTATAAAGTTAAAGATAGAAAGTGATCTTATTTTGCCTATGTTCGTTTCATTCTACGATGTTGGTTTTGTTCGTGACGCTGTTTTCCTTTTTGATGCAGATCGGTCAGTTGTGATTATGTGACATCTTTTCATTTCCCATTGTTGAAGTCATTGAGGGCAGAAAAATTTTTCCATGTTGTTTTTGATCAAAATTTTTTCTGAGTCTTTTCTTTTTTTTTATAAGGATATTCGGAAGAAAAAATTTCATTTATTTCTTTATTTTATCTGCATGAGAAATTGAGGAAAGTGAGCGGGTCGAATAAATTTGAGAAATTATTTGAAAATTATGGAATTTTCCGATTTTTATTGATTATGTAATTGAGAGGCAATGATTCTTTTTAGGGGGACTGTTTATTTAATTAATTAATTTATTTCTTTATTTATTTATTTGTTTATTTGCAAATAATATTTTTGTTGTTGTTAGGAGTTTTATTCTCTTTCTTGAGATATTTATTTGTGTTGAATTGAAAGACGGTATTTGTAGTTTATGGTGTTATTTTTCACGAATAATTTTGATAGTATTCATCAGGAGTGGTATTTGGCTTATGGTTTCGCGACGTTCTATTGAATATAGGGAGAAATCATATAAATGGAGATCGATAAAGAAGTGGACGAGGTGGATGGAACCAATGAATATGCAGAATATTGCTGGCGAAATTGTTTTTATTATCGTCGTCGGCTGAGTCGTCCGATAACGAGAGTGTGGGACATCCTTACAACTGCGCCTTACTTATGTTAGTTAATTTTTGATAGCTGTTATTAATTGTCCACTATTAGTTGTGGTCATTTAAATAGCCAATGAGGGGATAACTAATCCATCTGATGCTTTATTAGTTCCATATTTAGGCAGGGATTTTCAAGAAATTTGTATTTTTTTCTCATCGATAAAATTATGCGATCTTTAGTAGCGAAATTTCCTCAGACCGGATCAAGATTGAAACGTTTTTTCCACCAGATCGTTCATGTGTTAGCTGTGCCTTATGTTCGACGATTTTGGCTATGTTAGTTGTTGAGATCTTTATATATATATATATATATATATATATATATATATATATATATATATATATATATATATATATATATATATATATATATATATATATATATATATATATATATATATATATATATATGTGAGTTTGTTGGAGTTGATGGACTGACTTTTAAGCGGGCGTCAAATCCATTGTTCCCTTTTACTGCTGATAGAAGTGCACGAAATTTTAATTGTTTATATTTTAAGGTGACAGTTCAAATCACGACATTCAGGAGATGCAGGGCTGAGGCGATACGACATCATGAGAATCTATTGTTGCTCGTTATGCTCCAGGTAACGCTCTTTTCATTTGACATTACTTACCTTGAGATTCCAATTTCGTAAATTTTAGCCGAGGCAATGTGATAGTTTTTTTGCAAACAATGGTACCGGCAAAAATAATGCGCCATTTTTTGGGTATAGGTTTTATTTGTTTACTCTGGCTACATATTGGCGATTCCATCCTTCTTGCCCTCGTTTCCTCCAATACCCTATCCTCCTATCCAGAAGTCTATTTTTGGGGGAATTTAAGTGTGATTTTTGACCTGTTGAAGATGAGATCGTCAACTACCGTAGCGATGAAAAGTTCGACTGCTTTTTCTTCGTGAAGAGGGGGAGGGGTGCAGATAGGAACATATTTTGCCCCTATAATTGTTTTTGAACTTCTTCACTTATTCAGATTCCTTTATCTCTATTTCTTTTTCTTTCACATAACATAAAAGGGAGAGAAGTAAATCACCTAAAATATATATAAAAGAGTCTTTTTTCTTGTTTTTCAGGAGAAGTTGTGGGTGAGACGAACGCGAAATTCTTTTTTCGACATATTTACGAAGAAGTTCTTCAAAATGTGGATTCCACGTCGATTCAATGGTTCGATCAGGTTGTTTCCAAGGAGGCGATGAATCATTATTGGTGAGGAATTATTCTCGAAACTCAGTGAACGTCCTTGTGACGTAGTGATCTCAACGATGAATGAAAATTAAATTTCTTTATTTGTTGATTGTTATGATGGATCTTGAAATTTCGTTATGAATGTTTTCTTTTATGTTAGAAATTGGATAGAAATTTACGAATCAATTATTCTTCAAGGAAGGTATGAAATTAACAGAAAGTAGTCTGTTGTGGTTTATCGTTGTTGCCAAGGAGTTTCAATGAAATGGTTTAAGAATCTCAGAAAAAAAAAGGTGAAAAAAATGAAAGAAAAGCGGAAGTGTTGTTACCTTTTGCTAACTGGACGTTTATAAGGGGAAGTGATAAAGGGTTATGCAGTGATTTGCAAATAAGATTTCGTTGTTATGTAATGATATGCAAATGAGGTCTCATTGTTATGCAGTAATATGCAAATGAGGCCTCATTGTTATGAAATAGTGTGCAAATAGTAGAAGATATATTTTGTTGAATTGTAGAAAATGTGGCATTCATTGAGAATATTGTGATCTGAGGACTGCCGCATACTTCATATAGTCAGCCATACCGGTCACAAAACAAATGGCATACGGCGATTCGTTTGATTCTTTTAGATCGAAATTGAAAATTGATAATATGTTGCGATAAGAGAAGATCATAACGTTAGAAAAAACGTGGCAACTTTTGGTTGTTTTCTTTGGCGCGTAAATTCTAACGACATAGAACAAATATATTCGTTTATATATAGATATATGTATGTGAAATGCATTTGCAAATCGTACAGTTGCCTTTAAGGCATAGTATTTTTGATCGTAATAATCCCCAACAGTCATTGTGCTCTATGAACAGCAATATATCGTGAGGGTAATCATGCCATTGCCATTCTTGTTACGTGATGTCGTGTTGGATGGTTGGCATGCCTCGAAGCTCTTCTAATATGTTCGCATTGTTTGTTGTTATCGTGATGGAAGACTGATTTGCTTCGCTGCTCGTTTTATTTGTTCACATTATATTTCTATATATTATTTGTGATAGTTTACATCTATATAGCGGTAGCTCGCTAATTGCCAATGCATCTAATAAATGTTACAATATTGCTTCATTGCATATTTTTGAAATTTTGCGTCCTTATTTTTGAATGCTTTTTCAAGTATGATTACAAATTGAGCAATGATTGATAAATTTTCTAGATTAGGTCTGCCTTGCCTTTAATGGATTTGATGAAAGGTGATATATTCAACATATCGTGTTTGTTGGAGTAGAGACCACTTCACTGGAGGCCTTCAAATGAAAAGTTGTGGAAGTTAGAGATTACACAACTTTTCGTATATGTGCCAGTTGTAAATAATAGTCACTCTGCTGTATATTAGCTGTGTAATTGGAAGTCCTCTCATGTATATTCATGGAAACGATGAATCTTATGAAGTTCTATGAGTCATTAGTGCTGTTTAGTTTAGCGATGAATGGCACATGTACTTAAACGATATGCAATGAAGCAGTAAATTTGGAGTAATTAAGCAGCGAAAATTAGGCGAAAATTAGCTGCACCTCATTTTCGAGTAGCTTTCTTCGAACACTACAAAAAGGTATCACCCGGGGCTTCTATTCTAGAAAAATGGCTTTCAATTTCAATCTTGCGTTTCGTTGGCTTCATCTGTAGTCTTGCTTCTAGTTCCACTGTATTGCACAATGAAGATGAAGGTGTTTCACAATAGTTCTATATTTCACAATCGAGATGCATTCGGGTACGCTTAGCATTGTGACCAGTGGGTTGGATCGTTAATGATTAGCGATGCATCTTCCAGATCTTATAAAATGACGGGTATGCATAAGCGGAAAAAAAAGAATATTTTGTCGTCATTATTCGCCATATTTGGACGTTGATAACTACCTTCATGCAAGCATAGGTGTGTTTACGGGTGCTTGTATATTTGTGTGCCTATGCGTATCTATAGCTGTGGTCCAGTCATTTGCCTGCTCATTTGATTTTCAACTAGTCGAATCACTGAGGTCATTTGTTGCTCTTTGGGCTAGCTACAATAGAGTGGTTGTACGCGCATCGATCGGTAAATGCACACCACTTAATTGACAATAAGGTCAATACCAGTTGACAGGCAAATAGGAGCGAGCACCTATACGCATTTGTTTGCATATTTGTTTCGAATCTTGGTTATCGTTAATGAGCTTTACATCTGGCCATAGTGACTTGTAGATTTGAAAATATTTTCAATCGCCCACATTGAATCTTGCTTAGCCTTAGTTGTTTTCGATAGGCACCTACCTATTGTCGTGAAGTATTTCTACATCGATAGGTGGATCAGTTCTCGTTTGCTTAGATTCTGTGATGAAGTGAATGCTGAAAACGTTGCTGGTTTTCAAGGTTTCAGCTCCCATTAAGCTCACCTGTTGAGGGCCGTTTCCACTAGCTGCTTCTTGATGACTATCCCGTTTTATGTGAGCGCATATTCGTAAAAAGCGTTCTGCTTCGTACGTTGCTGAGGGCAAATATGTTTTTGCGCAAAGCAATTACGAGACGTAAAACTGTGCTATGGAAGGAACCTTTCTTCTTTCAGTTTTCTTGGTGAACGATAGAGTTGAATCCTTGAACTCTTCAGTAGTCGACTGTCGATTGATGACCTTATAGTTGAATGGGGAATGAAATGCGTTACCCAACCATTGCCGTAACAACGCCGTGCTACAAATTTTCCAACAAGTGCGCTGTTCACATTCGGAAATAGGTTAGTCTGTTTTTTTTTGATATCTCGTCGACATCCTAGTGAGTATTCATAGAGTAACCTTAGCACTTCTCTAGCCAGATTATTTTGCCGTTGCATTTGAGTGGTGGACAGTGGAACTCCACAGACATTGTGGGAGAGAAGGGAGTGGTGGAGTTTTTGATGTAATTTGTTGAATAATTAATATGGCCACGATTTAGTGTTCAATAAGTCATGGACTACTCACTAATTTATTCAAATATAGATTCTTCATTTGATATGAATACTCTATATTTGAATATAGTATTAATTTTTTTGGACAACTTGTTGCATACTCTTGGCATTAGTGATAGGCGAAGCGATTTGTGCAAGTCAGGGATGCCAGCACTACTATACCTAATTAAATTCTTGTTTTATTATTGCAAGATGGTCGATTACAGAGATTGTTTTTACTGATTCACTCTTCTATATGTATCGCCGATTGCGCACTGCTTATACTTACCTGTTATCTGTTCTGTTTATGAAATCGATATTTTTTATTTATATCAGATATTAGCGTTGATATATATATATATATATATATATATATATATATATATATATATATATATATATATATATATATATATATATATATATATATGTGCTATTTAGTGATTTCCAATTGTTGAAAGCTGTAAGTCATGATATCAGTTGGGCTATACATATAATGCTGCTCAAAATTATTCCATATTCCAATTCTAGTTCAACAATGTTTCGATGAGCTATAGAAACCTTAAATAGATTTTTGCATAATTCTAGTATAATTCAGCGTTAATGTGTTCATTTAGATATATCATTATTGAATCTTGCCAGCGTGTACTCTTTTATCTATTACGACGCATTGCTTGTTGTTGCTTAGGGAGGGTGGGATATGCTCAAATATTACGGGCAAAATAAAAGAAGCGGAAAGGGTAATACCCATATTTAACATAATCGGGGTAAGCGGTGGCTTTATGTTCTGGCCGTTGTTCTACCCCGATATTAAAGTGGTGTTCAAAAAATCAATGAGCGAGGGGTGCCTTTCGTTGCATGAGGCATATATCTTTTCGAACGAAGACAGCAGGCAATCGTTGAAGATAGAAGCGAAGTGCTGCTGTCAGCACTAACGGTTAGAAATCGTGCAGTTTGCCTTGGAGCGTTATTTTCTTTGCTTGAGCGATGAGTACAACATCGTAGAAGGACAATTGCACTTCAGTTTTATACGTCAGCGAATGCGGACGTTCGACCTATTGTATGAATTTCAAGAGAAGTGACTCAGTGGGTTGTTTGGATGGTCAACACTGAAGATGAAGGGAGAAGAAGAATATTTATTTCTTTATTCTACAGTAAACTAGTTGTGGTAGGATTTGAGCATCTGCAAGTATATCTCAGGTTCGTAGTTTATATTGAGGGAGGAATCGAAACAAATGATAGGAAAGGAAGAAAGGGAAGTATTATTTGAAATATATCTTGGGAGAATAACTCTCCTATGTATGTCTTACTATTGAGATTTTGGGAAATAAATGGGAAATGAGATGGGAAATGAAATTTGTTTATGAGAGTTTCCGAAGCGAATATTGAGACGATAAGCTCTAAAGTGGAATACTAGCAAATAGCTTATATCTTATATGCGCCCTATGTTCGTTCTGTAATGCTGATGAGAGGAGAGCATTGCTAAGTGAAAGTGTTAGCATAGATCTGCGTCTGTCTGAGTTGCACTCTAATATTTTCGTATATCGTCGGTTAGCAGTCATCACTGCAATCGAACACTTTTCCTTTATTCATCACACTTAGCCGATTCCGTTTCTCTTGCTGAGAGTGTTCAACACCGCAGAATTATGGCTTCTTCTTTATTATTGTCATTTGCATATTATTCTATCTTAGTGTTTGCAGTGTTATTTGGTCTTTTTAGTGTCGAATGAACGAGCTTATCTCCTTCATTCCAGGCTTTCAGTCACTTATTGCATTACTCAGAAGTAATTTAGCTATGAAATATTTAATGATGAAGAAATTATAGGAAAGATGCTTTGTGTATTTCATAGTTCCTTTTTAGTTCTGTTTGCATCAGTCAGGACGCTAACGCTTCACGTTGTTGTTATCTCGTTTTAAGCTCTCTCATTAGAAGCTACGAAGACAGAAATCAAAGGCAAAACATTTGACCGATAATTGTTTCCCTCCTCCTTCTATGTGTGCTTAGCTCAGGGGCCAGTTCACGATCACCAAAAAATGTGCCACTGGGAGATTGAAGAATTACTATTTTCCAAACTCCTTCCTCTTCACCTTTCCCTTCCCTTCCACCCAATGAAACATCGATGAGAAAAAAGAATGTTTTATGTGGGAGGTGCTTAATTGGAAGTTTTTCTTATTTTGCAGTTCTCTTCATTGCTGTTCAAATGTCTTGCTGGAGGTTTCCTCTGTTGCACCACATTTTCTGCTACCTTTATCACTGCTGCTCACCTATACAGAACGTTTTTGTTTTGGCCTTTTCTTTCGGTCAATGTTCACATTTCATTAGATGCCTTCATTAAGTTCTATTTATGTAGTTATTGATATTTACGGATATTTCTATTCTTGACTTTCACTTCTTATTTCATTTTTTTACATTTATGATTTCATTCGTTTAACTCATTCATTGACTTTACTATATAGTATATATTGTTTTCACTGTAGCGAAGGTAGACATCAAGGATGTTTATGAAAAACGTGCAATCCTAAGAGCCAAACTAACCTAAATAAAGGGATTATTTAGGTGATTAAAGGGCGGTGATCACCCCGCGTGGTTAGATGCACTGAGATCCAATTGCTTAGCCACGATGGTAAACAACTTGCTGTAAACATATCTTGGTTCGATTGAACATCCAGGAGTACGTTTTTCTTTTATTCGAAGATTTGGCCATTGGCCATTAGGTACTAGCCAACAATTTCAGCCACGCAGG
Source organism: Baylisascaris procyonis (assembly GCA_037389465.1). Lineage (NCBI taxonomy): Eukaryota > Metazoa > Nematoda > Chromadorea > Rhabditida > Ascarididae > Baylisascaris > Baylisascaris procyonis. The sequence continues at coordinate 1,056,361 of JAZARR010000247.1, forward strand.
ATTTAGCCACACACTACACCTTCTCAAGAAAACTCTTAGGGGTATATATATATATATATATATGTAGCAGATCTCGCCATAGCGAACTTTGTCGACTCTGTGCGCTTTGCTGCGGTGCGTTTTATTGCTTTCGGCAGTTTGCGCAGCGTGTAATTTTCATTGCTGCAGAGTTGTTGCTGAGTGCCCTATGGTGCTCATCCCCTTTTATTGCAAGATGTTTGCGTTTGTTCAGTATCAAATCAGCCGTGTTAAGTTATCACTGTTAACATAAATTGTTGTTGAACATAGTTCAAGCAGTGTCACATATTCTCTTTTGTTGTTGTTATTTATGTTTAGGAATAGTGATTATTAAATTTAAGCGTTTATAGAATGTATTGTTTTTGGTTATATTTTAATGACGCGTATATATATTCATTGGCTGATTTTAATGATATTTGTGAATGTTGCTCTATGTGCTATTAGGAAAATAGTACTTTGTTTATTGTCTTCAAGAATTTCTCCTTTAATTTTTTCTTGATATATGGTTTTGATATCATTATGCAAAAGTTAATTTTTTTAGGGAAAAAAGTTTTGAAAAATAGAGGTTGTCGTTTTACAGGTGGGGGGGGGGTGTCAGCAATTTTCAAGTTTATACCAGATGACCATCTTTTTTCATATACCATTTTCTAAGTTGATTAGTCAAAGAGATGCCAGAACCAAAGTTGTGAAATAAGATGTGAGAAGCTTTGTCATTTGTTGATTGGATGCAATAGTATGGAAACATATGTTGTGTCAGCACTCTCCCAGGTGCCCCTCTTCACTTCTTTAATCAGCTTCGTGTCTGATAAGCTCCATTGAGCTCCATGGTCTAATAAGCTCCAGAGGGCTCCGTGTTCAAAAAGCGGATTGTCGCCAACTGGAGCGCTGTGGTGATAGTAGGTTTCTAAGCGAAAATTAACCAGGTTTTCACAAAAATTTTTTTCATTGAGTACCATTTTTTGAATCACTCTTCAAAACATTGAACCCAAATTACGTTTTAAAGAGTTACTTTAGCTGCGTACTCTAAGAAAATGAAGGGAGGGGGGGTGCCGGAGAGGCTGGCAGGTTGTGCCCCTTCGATGAGTCCTTATTAACCAACCGGTTTCATAAATTACGAATAAATAATAAATTAACACTAATGCTTTCATGTGTATTTACGATCATTTGTTTGTACATATGATCGAATATTATATACGTTTTGATAATTCCAATTTTTTTATGACACTGTGTGACGAATCGCGTTAAAATTTCTCACCTATGAGGTTTCTTTGGTTTTCCTGTTGTATATCTATATGCATCCATCCCAAATTAACACAAATAAGATTGGAGATTGTGTATATTTAGGCGAGGTCACCTGAAACATACATAAATCAACCAAATTTTTCAGGTGATTTCTTTTGTGGGTCAATGTGTGACTTGTGACTAACCAAATCAAAGTTGAGGACAACAGAATCGTGAAATGCTACATTGCTGCAATGTCTTGCTTATTACTTTTTTCCCGCAGTCGGGGGAGGGGACTGGGTCTTGTCCTGACGGGAGAGTTTCCCGGCAGTTAGCAGGAGGGAGTGGGAACTCGTCTCCGCATCGGGGAGGGATCACTGCAATCGGGAGGATGGTGGGATATAGGGAGGGGGACTCGTCTCCGCATTGGGGAGGGATCACTGCAATCGGGAAAGATGGTGGGATATGGAGCTAGGTGTAAACCAGAGGGGTGGTTAACTTTAATTTTTTTTTTCAAGTGAATGGAACGGTTCAGTCATGGTCGCTTTTTCCACGTTTATGAACCTCCTCTCACACTTCAGGCTTGTCACATCATCGCCAAACTTTGCCAAATTGTTTTTGGAATATGAAAGATCCAAAAATGCTGTTTTTGGAAATTCAGTTTTCCAAAGATGCCGTTTGCAAGAAAAAAAGGAAGTGAAAACTGTTGCGTAAGAATCACCACCCTCTCTCTCATCGTTGTTTTTTCTAAATATTTAATGCGCGTTATCTATGTCACAGTGATAACGTATATTAAATGTTTTATTGCTTCTTAAGTAAATTTATAAAGACATAAAATCGTTGCAGCCATTCGAGGAAACGATGATAGGGCACAGTGCTCTGCTTGTGGTGCTCGTTTGTTTTATTATCCCATCGAATACCGATCGGCTCAATGTGCCTCGTGTTCTGCTGCCCTATCATCTTACCGTAAGGGTGAAGTTCGACCTTATCGTGAGTGATCAGGAAAGAGGATGCTTCGTTTGGTGAGTTTTTCATTGCTTGATGAAATTTTATTAAAAATTGGTTGATTTTTCGACTATTGATAGTATGTTTTATTGGAATGTGTGGTAGGTTATATCGAAGGAACATATTCTACTTCCTTCGGATTGTAGGTTTCTTCTGAAGTTCTGGCAACTGCATCCCCCTCTACTAGAGGTCCCGAGTGCAAGACTGGTGAAGTGATGAGTTCCTTTGTTGTCATGCTTTAGAATAACAATTTCGTCATGCTGTAACTTTTCTCGTTATCAGTGGCACACTCAGCAGTGATTATTTAAAGTTGGAATTAAGATGTCTCAATGTAATCAATTGGTACCATATGCAGAATTTAATAAACACTTACGCTTGATGAGCAGTGTGTAGGTAAACTTCCATGAAATCATTTTTTGTGAAACCTAAGGTGATTCTTGTGTTTCACATAAAGTTTTCATAAACGTGGTGGTTTACTTGCTCCTCCTCATTTCCCTCTCCTATCCTCGTCCAAGCTTCTTATCCTTCGATCGTTAAAAAACAAGCAGACTTGAAACTGTTTTCTAATCGGGAGTCAAAAGGCTGTACGCTTAGCCATCTTCAATTAGTCATTTCACTCTTAGTGAATAAGTGATCAATGGATGGTCTAATAGCAATTTGATGATATAGTTATTTATAGCGCTAAAGAATGTGGAAAAATTAAGGTTAATGATTTGTGGGTTTCTCACTATAAATTTAGTGAAATATATGATCATCGGCGAAAATAAAACGTAATTTGTTGAAAGATGATTAATTTTGAGGTTGTGCCCTTTACCTGGGATATTTACTTTTTGTTGAGAGCACCATGTAATGGATAAACGACAAATTATTCACTTGATGATTGTTTGCTTGGTTATTAATGAGCATACTGTAGTCTTACAGTATGCTCTTAAGTCTGCAACTTTATATAATTCCTAACCTCGTAAGTATTACTTTTGAAGTGTATTGAAGAAAACAATTAGCGCTTAATAATTCTCCTTCCCCGCAGCATACGGTAGCACGCACGTGAATTGCTTTACGTGCGTGCTAGCGTATCTCTCCATTCGTGAAAGTAAGGCGCCTCTATCTGTTGGCCTTCCTTGTCCACTTTTTGCGAAACGAGGCGCTGCTCGAGTAGTGAATATGTATAGCGCCTCGCCAGCAATCTTTTCGACTTCCCTGTGCTGTCACTCGTCTCTTCAAGTGAAATGTTCTCTCCCTGTGTGACCAAGGAGAACGCTTTTCAGCTGTTGTGATAAGCTACTTCTTTTTATTATTTTTAATTCTAATTTCCTTATTATTTAATTTTATATTTTATTCTGTTCATTCAACTAATATTTGTTAATATATTTCATATCTGTGCATATTATGTCAATTTATTATGTGGTTTTCAACTTGAGAGCCATTTAAGATTAGAAAGGATATTTGGAATGCACAAATATTTCCGTATATTGCGATGAACATATCGCATTTGATATCTTTCTATGCATTTCCTAATTTTCGTTTAGCGTAATTTTATTTTTGTATTGCAGCAGTTTCTTTGTAGTTCTTAGGAAAGACGTTTTTGAATTTATGCAGCAGTTGTTTTTCTTATTTATAGAAGTATTCTTTGCTGATATGAAATACTCAATTAACGAACTATCTAGGGAATCGGCTAGACCAATAATGGATTTTCTCGACGGAGACGATAGCATTGTGGCAATGGGCAAGTCGTTTTGTGGTGGTGCTACTCGTACGTTCAATTGGCCAGCGATTCGACTACTTTCTCTTCTTCGAGAGCGGGACTGACGTCATGCAAGAAGATTGTTTCATTCGAGAACACATCGAGACGAATCCCGGCGAACTATGCAGGCTGGTTTTTATCGTTTTTTAATCGATGACATAATACAAAGAGGGAAAAAGCGGCTTGAATTATATATGAAATGAATTATATGAAAGTTTCATTAAATATAAGCGAAATATTACATAAAAAAGTGGAGATGAGATGATGACATATAACAGCGGGTTTCGTCATCAATTAGCTACCTCGCTTTTCATTGCTAATCCGTAATATAACTTTGAGTGGTTACTATGTTGAGCATAGTAAATTTGCGTTGATGCTGCTACTTGCAATCGAAGTGAAATCCATTCTTTCACCACTACAAATTGTGCTATTATTTAGGACGCTGTTAAATTAGTATTTTAGCACTCATTTATTTGTATATCTAACTATTTGTCTGTCTGTCTGACATGTTTATCTGTTTGCTTGGGAAATCACCTTTATACGTAATACGCAATAAAGGTTTTATGTGAATTTTTAAAAAGATAGTTTGATTTTAGATTTAATGCGCAAATAATTGGAAGGGAATAAGCGATAAGGGAGGTGGGAATCACACGGCGTTTATGGTTGCTTCGTTTTTTTTTTTTGTTCTCTTTTTTAGGACATTTCAGGATTTTTTTCTATGCTTTTATTTAAACAGTTGTTCATCACAAATTATTTTTGGCAGAATTTTTTAGTCAACCGATTTATTTTCTCTTTTGCTGTATTTCGCGTACTTTGTGGGCACCGAATGGATAGATCAACTCAAGAGGTTCGGCAAGTGTTTTTCTTTTTCGAATATTCGTAATATCCGCTTAAAAGTTGCATTTATTAGCAGTTGACGGGGAATTTCTTCATTTCCAGCCGGTCGAGTTTTGTTTTTGGTAGTGGTTGAGGTCACTAAAAGAGTCAATAATTGCATTATTTAGATTTCGTTATTTGTTGAGGGTTCGTTTAAGTTGTTCCGAGTTATCGTGCTCACTTCTTCAGAGGCTACTCCATTTGTTCTTCTTTTAGGTGGACTTCTCGATGTCACCTACAAGGATCAGTAGCTGGAAGAGGCGGCGGTATGCGGTGTGAGCGCTAAAGTGGAAGAAAACGGACATTGGATGGCTAGCGATGCGCGAAAGGTGATCGAATCGTTCGATCGATGGAGATAAAATGCCGATGCTGAAGAGGCGAGTGCCAGAGCAATCGAAGATGCGAGGCGGCATTCCTCAGGTTAGCGTTTGCGTTCCGCAAACTCTTGGTATATGGTTTTAAAGTGAACAATGAAGACAGTTTCGATATCCGATGAGGGTGACGCTAGTCTAGTACCCATCGCTTCGATGAACGCAAAGGTTTTGAAGCTACGATGATCGCTTATGTATAGGTCGATTGTAGTTCATTACTGTCTACAGTATTCATTGGCGCCCTTCAAATTAACTCACCCTTCAAATAGCGCAATGAGGCGTTGCGCATTGCTTCGAAATTGCACAACGATCGAGCGCGCGTTTTACTGACGCGATGATCAGTGGCCTTATCCCATCACCTTACGCGCGTGAGTTATGGTCTTGAATGCGTGCGGTTTAGAAGGGTTGAACGTTTGGTATTTGTGATGTGGTTTTCTTTAGCGAGTGGTTGGTTGGTTGTTGCATTCTTGGGCGAGGGAGGAGCTTGGTTAGAGTGCTTCTGTGAGCATCTTATTGTGCCGTTGTATACTGAAAAATAGGGGGAACGGATCGACGACAACATTCCTCTCGTGTATATTGAGGAGCGGTTGGTGGACTTCCTCATGGTGGTCCACGAATGCTATTATCTTCATTTATAGTTTTCTCTTTCTTCGTTTTTATCATGAATTGTTGCTTTAATTAATTTCGTTCCTTTTATGGAGAAGCTTGCAAATAGTTCTGCTGTTCAAATTATTTAATCAGGTTGCACTCTTTTGGTTTAGGATTAGTCTAAATTACATAAGCCATCTGCCAGAATGTTTTCTACGCCTATGGTTAATTTCCTTAGTACTTCGCAAGTGATAGGTAGTTTGTGCAATTTCAATTTTGTCATTTCTGTCCTCAACAGTATTTACTCTATAAAGCATATTTAGGTAGGGATCCATGCGATAGACTTAATCTGAATTTGATTAGTTGTTTAGTCATCTTCGATCGCCCTTAGGTGCATGCAAAAAAGAAATTAAAAAGCCGTGGCTACAGGTGCTGCGAATGATTCGCTTCTCTATGCATTTGACTCTTCAATTTTTAGCGTTCTTGGCTACGCACGCCTGAATTCTACTCACACAGCAATCACGTTGTCCTCGCTCACCTTGTCCTTCGAAAAATAAGCTGATGGGTAGATGATGGAGTCTTTTTTTGTTTTTAATGACTGAGGGGATGCAACGCAGCAGTTTGCAAGGACCCAGTGAGCCAAAAAGGAAGATAAGAGCAGCTTGCATTTTGTGAGAGCAAATTCATTTAACTCGACGAAGGGGGAAAGGAGTTCTCCTTCCGTAAGGAATAAAGCAAATTAGCAGAAGCCATTCTGCTGGTTCATTTTTGTTTGTGCGCTGAAAGCAGTGAATTTCATCGGCTTATTTTTGTGTTTTTGTGTTTTTTTTTTGTTTGAAGTGAACCGAAATCGATCTGTTTTATTTAAAAATTATGCATAGGAAATGTTAGGTTGCACTGAACTTTTATCGTCATCTTGTTGCCTCGAGTAAATCCATCCGAAGTAGACTGCCAAAAGTACTGGAAGGAAACATGCGCCCGAATCCCTTCCCGTCGTCCTTTGCCCCATTTCTTACCCATCCTCTGCTGTGTCCTCACAAATACATAAATGTAGGTGTGCTTATTTTGTGGTGTATGCGCATTGATATGCAGGATGGTTGTTGAAAACTTTGTTAATTTTATGTTACGAGGTTGTTCCGAGAGTATTGCAGGTATGTGCGTTCGCAATGCCATAGATCTGATGGATCTACATCGCTTTGAGACATGGAATGATTTGCAGGATTCAACGAGCTCCATCTCACAATAATCGTCATTTCAAAGGAACATGCGATGGCCGAGAAGAATGGCGCTTGAATGCCACAGATGGAGAAGGATGCATGCGATGTGGGCTTTGCTACATCCTTCAAAGGAATTGCTACCCATAAGGTGAGCTGTTATCCGATTCTAATTCACCTTTATAGCTTATTCGTTTGAGGATGATACTATCAACACTCTCCCATATAAATGACGCTAATTTTTTCGACTGTTTAAGTAGGAGTTTAATTTTATGTTGGTAATTTATTTTGATCGGAGGAAGGGGATAGTAAAGACAGGGATCCAGATGTCGCGACGAATTCTCCGCAGATGTGTTAAGATTAGAAGTTACGACTCTGCCGACAAATTGCATGCTCTAGTCATGCTAAGGTATTATTGCATAGGTTTTTCAAAATCGCTAATGAAAGTCAAGTACTTTGTCTTATATCGTGCTGAGTATTATGCAGTTCTTGCGCTTCCTAATGCACGAATACGGCGCTTATGTCCGTGTTTTCGATGCTGGCCACGGAATTGCATAAATAACGAAGCATATAATTGAATAGTGGAGAAAGCGTATGGACACCGTTTCACTGTGCTGGAATTTTAGAAATGATTTTCAAATAGAACTGTTGTGCTTATTAGAGAAGGACATACGGAAGGTATTACAGGTAATGCCCATTTATGAATAAAGAACATCAAGTTATTATGAATGTTTTTGAATTGTACATGAATGCAGCACATTTCGTAGGAATTACAAAAAGTTTGAAGTGAAGACAGAGATTGGCAATACTTTTTAACAAAATTGCAATAAGGTGGAGTGATATGGTGTAGATTATGCCCCTTTCCCACCTTTGCCCGAAGGCTCAACGAATTCTCAGCAGGTATAATTTCGATGATGTGCATACGAATTTCCGTCGATCTGGAGGCAACTTGCAGAGTTATTGTCATTGTGTAGGTAAGTCATGCTTTGTGAGTTCTGCATAAGTCCCATAGACAATTGGCTTGAAATGCGAGTTTTTATTTACTAGCAGTTGGAGGTTTATTCCTTTGTCAACAGTTTTTTCAATTTCTGTCGGGTATTTCTTTTGCCGTTCAAAAATTGTTGAATACAGTGAGGCAATGATGGTTAATTATAGCGGATGAGTTCGACGGTTGTTATCGATGGCTGGATCGGAGGGCGAAGGAGCTGATGTGTTGGAAGTGCCGGTAGATGAGGATGGTGCTGTTCGACTCACCACCTTGGGCACTCGTTTCCCAGCGCAGTTGGTCTCAACTCAAGAACGGAACGAGTGGTATTCGTCGCAGCTTGGCGTTAGTTGTTCTTTCTCTCGTCATTTTTATTCAGACGTTCCAGACAGGTGTGAGACGTTGCAAATAGGTTTGCTGGCAGCTTAGCTGGTGCAAATATGTTGTATATGATTGAGTGGCTAGAAGAGGAGACAGGAAAATTCGAGCACGCGTACGCTTCTGCGCACTCGGTCATCGCTATGTTGTGGCGATACGGTCACCTGTGATTGTGTGCCTTGTTATCTGTGGGATTCAATGCGTGCTGCTCATATACCCTAAGTAATCACTGCTAATCGATGGCTGCGTTAATAGGCGTCGAATAAAATACCCGTAGAATGTGTGAAGAAAAGCCGTTGGTGATGACCGAAGAAGTTTTTCAGGGAGCACGCGTGGTGCCTTTGTACTGAAGGCAATTTTTTTGATCGTTTTGCTTCGCTTTGCTTCTTTATTTGTCCTCAGCTTGGAATTATGACCTCATCTCTCTCTTTTAGAGAGGATCGTTTTTTATGAGTTTAACGCTAGTTTTATAAGGAAGATATGGCCTTCATCGTGGTCCATACAGTGAACAGGTATATAGTAATGCTGTTCGGGCTCGCTTTTTGAGAAGTGACCAAGAGGGTGTTAATGGAAAGGTTTAGTTGGGGTTAACTTCTTTTCTCGGTGCATAAAGTTTCAACTCGTGCAGTTCATTTCAGCGTAAACGATGGATCGAGTACGCCCCTACAGCCAAAAGGATGGTGGGGTGCACGACGCTGTGTGGCAGTTTTCCGTCCAAAAGCGCCGCGTAAGTTTTCTTCTTGTGTACTTGTGAAGTGGTGCAATGTATGTGTTTCTAGTTCAGTAGGTTCATATCTCCGTTACCCCTCCTAACCTTCTTTGTCCTGGCTTCTTCAGTCATCTCTCTTCCAATAAAGCTGTAGGTACTAGAAAGGGTTATATTTGCAGGTGAAATTTCGTTTTAACCAGTTTGATGCGTTTCCCCACTTTTTACATACCGCTTCCCCCACTATCTAGGGCTTAAAGTAGATTCATCTAGTTAGTTTTCATGGGATAATTAATTTCAATTTGAATGCTATGTTGGTTTCAGTTTCGCGTAGTAACAGCCAACTCACTTGACTTAAATCGGGATGGAGGCTGTTGCTTTGCGGTGTAGCCACCGCGAATTTTGGGAGGGGGATGGAGGTGCTGCTAAACGAATGTGAATATTGACGATATTGTTATAGAATGAGCCGTTTGAGTGGTTTGCTGCGCAATTTTTTTTAAATGAAAATCAGTTATGAATTGTTCAAAATGAAGTGAATTTATTTAAAATCGGCGGAAATGTGATTCGTTTCATGAGTTTATATTTCTGAATGGTTTTTTTTAAATATCTGAAATATTAGACAAGGAGCCCTTATAATATTCATGTTTTTTAAACAGTTAGGGATCAGTTGTTGTTAATTTGTCCATACCGATTGCACTTAATTGTATTGCTATTGACGTGGCTACAAGCAATGTATGAGTGATGCAGGATGAATTAGCCAATGAATGTCAGTTTATTTTGTTCTTACCATTACCGATTTTCATTTTCATAAAAAAGTTTGCGTTACATTTTAGGATTATTAGAGGCAAGAGGGTGGTTTCGTTTCGCTTATTGCCGTTTTTTTTGTGATAATATGTCAGATGGGACTTCTTGTTACCTCCAGATCCCTTCCTTGAATAAACATCCTTCAAATTTTTTCTTTTGGGGGGGGGGAGGGGGGGTGGCCAGATTTCTTGGCAATAAGCATTTCTTCCCTCCGATCAAAATTCAGAGAAAAAAAAATTTTTTTTGTGCATGACATGTTTTCAGTTCAAAATATGGAAGGATATTGCTTTCGAAATGTCACCAAAATCCTAGGCAAGAAATAGTTCCCTATTTATCATGGATATATTTCTTCGCATTTGAAAGCGTATAGAAAAGCATATAGAAATTAGTAACTCCATAGATTTATTCCATGGGTTACGTTAAAATGCGACTCACTTTTAAAGGATCTTTTCAGTGGGGCGTTTGTTGGATGAATATTTGAAAAACTGGTCGCTTAGATGGGTTTTCCAAAAAATCTCTAAATTAGATTTTTATTTATTATGGACGATTAATAATTCGACCGTTCCCATAGCTGGTGAAATTCCACCGTCATAGATTTTGGTGTAAAAAGCTAATGAAGCGTTGTTGAGCAGACGAAGAGACTAAACTCACTTCTCCAATTATCTATTCTAGATAGACAAGAATCAAAAGCATTGTATTGTTCATTGTTTGTGAGTTTGGTTATTCATAGAGAGTTTTTATATTTAATCAACAAAGTGTTTTTATAGAGTTGTTTCTTTTTCACCATTTGCTTTGCACGGATGTTCGTTGAAGAGTAATTGCTTGTTTAGGTCAAGAGTATTCATTACAAAATTGCACAGATGAATGGATGTGAAATTTGGACTATATAGGTGAAAAGTTGTAATTTTCATTGGTCATTGATTTGTTGGTGTAACGCAGAGAAGAAGTAAAGGAGGATTGTCAAGTTTTTTTTTCTGGATGTATTTCAAAATTATTCAGTTTATTTGATGTTTAGATCAAAACCGAAGGCGCTACGGGCATATCGAAAGGATATCGATTTATGAAGACGTCAACTCTGGAAGAGCAGCAGAATGTCCTCGAGAGTGGACATTTCATCGATGATCGAGTTGTAGAGGTATTTCTTTTAAATTCTCAGAGCTCTTTATCTCTGAAGATCTGTTGCCCGCCTTGCGCTAATGGGCAGTCATCGTCGATATTTTCTTGTAGATTACACATGCGGGGAGCTATTCTCTTTCTCTGATATTTTATCCGACTCTTTTGATACTCATGCACCTTTATTACCTTGTAATCCTTCATCCATCCTTCTCTTCTTTCTTCCTCTTCCCATCCACCATTTAACGAGCACTACAAGATGGTGTGCTCATTATTTTTTGTTGTAGTGCAGGAATCCTGCTCCTCCGCCTTTCCCCCCTTCTCCAGCCACCCTCACCAGCGTAGGTGTGCGGTGTTTTTATGATAGATTGTGACGGAAAATTCACTAGGGAATGTGTTTACCATTCAAGAGAAGAAACGCGGTGCTTTATTATTCCTCGTCGAACTTCATTTTTATGTATCGGAAATTTGTTCGTTTTTTTCTGGTCATGAAGGCTGAACAATTTAATAATCAGAGAGGGGTGAGTTCAGCATTCTGAGTAGGGAGAGTATTTTCGCTCAGTTTTAATCTTTTTTTGCAAGGAATAAAGAGAGAAGGGAAGGTTGTCGTGAAGACTATATGTGAGCCGTTTTCTCTAATAGGAATTGATCTGTAATTCCTCGAATGCACTCCAGTAGGATACAAACAGTATATAGCTCTCACTTTGAAGGACATCAACTGCCGAAATTTAGACTATGGAAAGCAATAAAATTGTGAGTCGATTGCCAGCGTTGATGATGTTGTGAAATGTATATGTTAATAAGAGTTTCGTACAGGTACGAATTCCTTCGCGAAAATGCGATCCAGATGCAAAGAAGAAGCATCCGGATCTGTTATCGACAAAAGTATATGTTGGAAGAGTGCCGGACGAAGATTCACAGTGCAGGATTTGTTCAACTTCGAGAGATGTCACCACATGCCTGGGTATATTTTTAGATTGTTTTATTTACTAACTTAAACTACTGATTTCTCATTGTTTTGATTTTTTGTTTAGAATTTATGGAGTTTACTTAGAATTTTTTTAGAACTTAGAACTTCAAGGTGTGCTAGTGGGAGCAAAATAATTTGGCAGCCGGTCAGCCAGCAAGATCCATAATGCTGTTAAGGCTCATTAATGAAAGTGTGATGATTGTCAGTGAAAGTTGTAGGATATCGCAATTGGCACCGTTCCTCGCGCATTTCCCCCATCCGTATTATTCGAACGAAATTTTTGAACAGTGTGCCGACAAAGTTTTAAAGAGAGACTTTAGTTGGATATTTGTAATGGGCTGTGAACTCGAACAATGTCTGAGGTGAAACTAAGGAATTAAACATATTTGAGAACAGCTTTCTTCGAAGACTTCAGCTTTTTTTCCAAGCTGCGCAAGTGCCAAATCTTCGAGAAATGTTGGCAACAATCCAGAATTTTTCAGTGGTTTTCTGTAAACACGTCCAGAGTAGCAAAATTACGAGATGATAATTATAGGTGGATCGTATTATCATTTCAACTCCACGGTCGAGATTTCGCGTTTATAACGCTCAACGATGCGAACGTTGCAAAGCGTTTCATCGAGAAGGAAGATGTGGTGATCGGTGACGTTAGCATGGCGGTCAATTATCCGACGACCTTGATATGAACGCGAGTGACTACTAATTAGGAGGATTTACATCTGGGACGTCTGGAGCCCATCAATTGTTTCCATCGGACAGTTATGATGGTGGGCATGGATCAGCCTTGAACACCTATGGGGGCTATCCACATGTGGGCGCTCCACCTAGACCATACGCCTATCATCCGCAGAGTGGTATGGGTATGCCACCGCATGCATCTCGTACGGTATGCGAGCGCGGGCGCGCTAGGGTATGCATTCTATTGGTGGTCGTATGCAAAGCGGTTACGATGCGCGATCTTCAGAGGATAGGCGTTTCTAAGGATCTTATGGGCAACATCCTAAAGGGATTGATAATCTTGACTACTGATGGATTTGTGAAAAATCATGGAAGTCGTGTTCAAATTTGGGGATCAACCAGTTGCTGAGGTCTGTAACTTATCGTGCAGAAAAATTGTTTTATAATCTTAAAAAGTGCAATTAAAAGATGTAATTTTGCTAATTTTTCTTTGAACTTCTATGGATGATCGTGCATTCTTGAAGGAGGTATAATTTGTTGCAAGAATTTGCGATTAGTTTATTCTATTAGCGGTGTTTCTTTTTGCTGTTGTATGATATCTCATCGCTATATTCTTTGTTTTCTGTTCCTTTTTTTGATGTTATCAATAATATTTACATTCATAGTGATTTCGATTGTTTGAGTAATTAGAATAGGTAGCATATTATTGATCATGGATAGTTTATTTTGAACTATATTTCGTGGTCTTAGGATGGGTGAACCGCCGCATTTGCGCATCGGTCACTATGTCCTTGTAGTTTTGTCCCATTCGGCGCCACAGGTAATTTTGCACTTAAGGTGATTTTATGATCTGTTTTGGTGGGGATATAAGTACGGATACATGAGATATGTACATAAGAATAAGCCTAAGCGAATTGTGGGTTTACTTTATAAAGGGATTGCAGAAAATTTTTAAGCCAAAAAGGTAGAACATGGTGCAGTATACTTGTCAGTAATGGGTACATAGTGTAGTATCCGGCAATAGAGCGCTACCTATGCGGCGATGAGAAAACGCTGTGGGTTTGGGTTATTGGTGGTGTTGCCCTGAGCTGTGGGGATGCTAGATCACTGAGCTTTGATTTCGTTTGTTTCATGGAACTAATATGTTATTGCGATTGATTTATGCTTCTCTTGTAAATTGCTTCCTTTTCCCCCGAATGTAGATTGGTGATGATGATTTGACGATAAAATTATGAAATTCTTTTGAGTATTGTTTTATTTGGAGTTCATTTCTAGCAATTTTTGTGTTCTTTTTTTATTTGATTGTTCTTGTTGCATGATGTCTTTATTATCTAACTTATCTAAACTCTTTCTAAATAATTTCAGTCGTTTAAGTGATGGTCATCACTTGTTTCATTATCACGTATGTGATCGAATATATAAACTATTTTCTTTAAAAAATGTGTACTTTCGTTTTACTTCAAAAAGGATTCTACCTTTGACCATATCTGTAATGAAGCCGATCTTGTATGTGTTGTGAAAGTTGAAGTGGCTAGGGATCCTAACGTTCAGATATACAGTTAGGAGAACATGTCTTGATCATCGGTCATCGCACAAGCTTGGAGCTTAGGCTTATACACAAAAACCCTCATGTTATTATGAGTATTTGTTAATGAGGGTGGGAGAGGGGGAGAATGGGAAGCCATCATCTGCAGATGGCGAATGCAGTTCATTGAGGAGCTGATGGGGGATGGTATGCTAAATGGTTTGAAATCCCTTAGAATGGTGAAGATTATTTTTGCGTTCTTTTTCGGGAAAATGGGTGCAGGGAAAACTTTAAAAGCAACTGGAATGTTTCCTGTTGTTTTCAGATCGTTTGCCTCATTTTTTATCGTTGTTGTTGCTATCGTATTGAGGATGTTTCTATTGACTCCCTTTTAGTAGCCAGCCCTATAGGTAACCGTTGGCATAGGTTTCCTGGCAGTTTTTGGCTGGACTGATAGAGGGGAGGGGAAGGTGAAGGGAACAAAATGTCGCATTTTATTCAGTGGGAAAACTTTCGATGAATCCTGCTACTTCCTATTACCAGATGTGACTTATTTTGTCTTCCTTCAGAGTTTGTACTTCTAGGCTTCCTAGACTTTGGGCTCTGAACTTGAGTTAATCGTTGTTAGCAATTCGGCTCAAGGAATTCGAATATATCGGTACCGAACTGTTAAGTAGTAAGGACAGTTGACCCCAATGAAAATTACGAGGTCTATGCGGTTGTGGAGGAGCCACAAGGTGTCAATATTGCTCTAAAAGTTGTGCTAAGGGATTACAATGCATTTCGGAGGTCATACTTCACATTGAAACGTCATGCAAGATTATAGTTCAGGGGTTCATTCGCTGCGTTAGGCCCTACTCCTAGATCGTTCTATATCGGTGGGTGCACGGTCGACAAGTAAAATCTGCGCTCGCATTACTGTAATGTGAGCGATGCATCCTATAACATTCTAATTTCCCAGCCGTCGGTTTTGATGAGCATTTTTCCAGTGCCATATTTTTTTATAACTTTTTTTTAAATGAGGTTTCAATGTTGTAAGAGTGGAGTGTAACTGTTGATAGGGTAGGAAATAAACGTACATAGGCAAGGTGTTTTTCGACGAATGGAATGAGATAACATTTTCGGGCATAAATATGTGGGAAGGAAAAGTTTGACGATGATTGGTTGTAGTGATCTTTTGCAGCTATAAAGTTAAAGATAGAAAGTGATCTTATTTTGCCTATGTTCGTTTCATTCTACGATGTTGGTTTTGTTCGTGACGCTGTTTTCCTTTTTGATGCAGATCGGTCAGTTGTGATTATGTGACATCTTTTCATTTCCCATTGTTGAAGTCATTGAGGGCAGAAAAATTTTTCCATGTTGTTTTTGATCAAAATTTTTTCTGAGTCTTTTCTTTTTTTTTATAAGGATATTCGGAAGAAAAAATTTCATTTATTTCTTTATTTTATCTGCATGAGAAATTGAGGAAAGTGAGCGGGTCGAATAAATTTGAGAAATTATTTGAAAATTATGGAATTTTCCGATTTTTATTGATTATGTAATTGAGAGGCAATGATTCTTTTTAGGGGGACTGTTTATTTAATTAATTAATTTATTTCTTTATTTATTTATTTGTTTATTTGCAAATAATATTTTTGTTGTTGTTAGGAGTTTTATTCTCTTTCTTGAGATATTTATTTGTGTTGAATTGAAAGACGGTATTTGTAGTTTATGGTGTTATTTTTCACGAATAATTTTGATAGTATTCATCAGGAGTGGTATTTGGCTTATGGTTTCGCGACGTTCTATTGAATATAGGGAGAAATCATATAAATGGAGATCGATAAAGAAGTGGACGAGGTGGATGGAACCAATGAATATGCAGAATATTGCTGGCGAAATTGTTTTTATTATCGTCGTCGGCTGAGTCGTCCGATAACGAGAGTGTGGGACATCCTTACAACTGCGCCTTACTTATGTTAGTTAATTTTTGATAGCTGTTATTAATTGTTCACTATGGGTTGTGGTCATTTTAGTAGCCGATGAGGGGATAACTAATCCATCTGATGCTTTATTATTTCGATATTTAGTCAGGGATTTTCAAGAAATTTGTATTTTTCTTCTCATCGATAAAATTATGCGATCTTTATTAGCGAAATTTCCTCAGACTGGATCAAGATTGGAACGTTTTTTCCACCAGATCGTTCATGTGTTAGCTGTGCCTTATGTTCGACGATCTTGGCTATGTTAGTTGTTGAGATCTTTATATATATATATATATATATATATATATATATATATATATATATATATATATATATATATATATATATATATATATATATATATATATATATATATATATATATATATAGATTTTACTGTTGATAGAAGTGCACGAAATTTTAATTGTTTATATTTTAAGGTGAGAGTTCAAATCACGAGATTCAGGAGATGCAGGGCTGAGGCGATACGACATCATGATAATCTATTGTTGCTCGTTATGCTCCAGGTAACGCTCTTTTCATTTGATATTACTTACCTTGAGATTCCAATTTCGTAAATTTTAGCCGAAGCGATGTGATAGTTTTTTTGCAAACAATGGTGCCGGGAAAAATAATGCGCCATTTTTTGGGTATAGGTTTTATTTGTTTACTCTGGCTACATATTGGCGATTCCATCCTTCTTGCCCTCGTTTCCTCCAACTCCCTATCTTCCTATCCAGAAGTATATTTTTGGGGGAATTTAGGTGTGACTTCATCTTTTGACCTGTTGAAAACGAGGTCGTCAGTGCCGTAGCGATGGAAAGTTCGACTATTTTTTCTTCGGGGAGGGAGGGGGAGGGGTTGTAGATAAGAACATATTTTGCCCCTATTATGCTTTTTGAACTTCTTCACTTATTCAGATTCCTTTGTCTCTATTTCTTTTTTTTTCACATAACATAAAAGGGGAGAAGTAAATCACCTAAAATATATATAAAAGAATCTTTTTTCTTGTTTTTCAGGGGAAGTTGTGGGTGAGACCAACGTGAAATTCTTTTTTCGACATACTTACGAAGACGTTCGTCAAAATGTGGATTCCACGTCGATTCAATGGTTTCGATCAGGTCGTTTCCAAGGAGGCGATGAATCGTTATTGGTGAGGAATTATTCTCGAAACTCAGTGAACGTCCTTGTGGCGTAGTGTTCTCAGCGATGAATGAAAATTAAGTTTCTTTATTTGTTGATTGTTATGATGGATCTTGAAATTTCGTTATGAATGTTTTCTTTTATGTTAGAAATTGGATAGATATTTACGAATCAATTATTCTTCAAGGAAGGTGTGAAATTAACAGAAAGTAGTCTATTGTGGTTTATCGTTATTACCAAGGAGTTTCAATGAAATGGTTTAAGATTCTCAGAAAAAAAAAAGGTGAAAAAAATGAAAGAAAAGCGGAAGTGTTGTTATCTTTTGCTAACTGGACGTTTATAAGTGGAAGTGATAAAGGGTTATGCAGTGATATGCAAATAAGATTTCGTTGTTATGTAATGATATGCAAATGAGGTCTCATTGTTATGCAATAGTGTGCAAATAATGAAGATATATTTTGTTGAATTGTAGAAAATGTGGCATTCATTGAGAATATTGTGATCTGAGGACTGCCGTATACTTCATATAGTCAGCCATATCGGTCACAAAACAAATGGCATACGGCGATTCGTTTGATTCTTTTAGATCGAAATTGAAAATTGATAATATGTTGCGATAAGAGAAGATCATAACGTTAGAAAAAACGTGGCAACTTTTGGTTGTTTTCTTTGGCGCGTAAATTCTAACGACATAGAACAAATATATTCGTTTATATATAGATATATGTATGTGAAATGCATTTGCAAATCGTACAGTTGCCTTTAAGGCATAGTATTGGTGATCGTAATAATCCCCAACAGTCATTGTGCTCTAAGAACAGCAATATATCGTGAGGGTAATCACGCCATTGCCATTCTTGTTACGTGATGTCGTGTTGGATGGTTGGCATGCCTCGAAGCTCTTCTAATGTGTTCGCATTGTTTGTTTTTATCGCGATGGAAGACTGATTTGCTTCGCTGCTCCTTTTATTTGTTCACATTATATTTCTATATATTATTTGTGATAGTTTACATCTATATAGTGTTAGCTCGCTAATTGCCAATGCATCTAATAAATGTTACAATATTGCTTCATTGCATATTTTTGAAATTTTGCGTCGTTATTTTTGAATGCTTTTTCATGTTTGATTACAAATTGAGCAATGATTGCTAAATTTTCTAGATTAGGTCTGCCTTGCCTTTAACGGATTTGATGAAAGGTGATATATTCAGCATATCGTGTTTGTTGGAGTAGAGACCACTTCACTGGAGGCCTTCAAATGAAAAGTTGTGGAAGTTAGAGATTCCACAACTTTTCGTATATGTGCCATTTGTAAATAATAGTCACTCTGCTGTATATTAGCTGTATAATTGGAAGTCCTCTCATGTATATTCATGGAAACGATGAATCTTATGAAGTTCTATGGGTCATTAGTGTTGTTTAATTTAGCGATGAATTGCACATATACTTAAACGATATGCAATGAAGCAGTAAATTTGGAGTAATTAAGCAGCGAAAATTAGCTGCACCTCATTTTTGAGTGGCTTTCTTGAACACTACAAAAAGGTATCACCCGGGGCTTCTATTCTAGAAAAATGGCTTTCAGTTTCAATCTTGCGTTTTGTTGGCTTCATCTGTAGTCTTGCTTCTAGTTCCACTGTATTGCACAATGAAGATGAAGGTGTTTCACAATAGTTCTATATTTCACAATCGAGATGCATTCGGGTACGTTTAGCATTGTGACCAGTGGGTTGGATCGTTAATGATTAGCGATGCATCTTCCAGATCTTATAAAATGACGGGTGTGCATAAGCAAAAAAAAAAAGAATATTTCGTCGTCATTATTCGCCATATTTGGATGTTGATAACTACCTTCATGCAAGCATAGGTGTGTTTATGGGTGCTTGTATATTTGTGTGCCTATGCGTATCTGTAGCTGTGGTCCAGTCATTTGCCTGCTCATTTGATTTTCAACTAGTCGAATCACTGAGGTCATTTGTTGCTCTTTGGGCTAGCTACAATAGAGTGGTTGTACGCGCATCGATCGGTAAATGCACACCACTTAATTGACAATAAGGTAAATACCAGTTGACAGGCAAATAGGAGCGAGCACCTATACGCATTTGTTTGCATATTTGTTCCGAATCTTGGTTATCGTTAATGAGCTTTACGTCTGGCCATAGTGACTTACAGATTTGAGAATATTTTCAATCGCCCACATTGAAACTTGCTTAGCGTTAGTTGTTTTCGATAGGCACCTATCGAAAACAACTAATACTTCACGACAGTAGGTAGTATTGTCGTGAAGTATTTCTACATCGATAGGTGGGTCACTCCTCGTTTGCTTAGCTTCTGTCATGAAGTGGATGCTGAAAACGTTGCTGCTTTTCAAGGTTTCAGCTCCCATTAAGCTCACCTGTTGAGGGCCATTTCCACTAGCTGCTTCTTGATGAGTATCCCGTTTTATGTGAGCGCACATTCGTAAAAAGCGTTCTGCTTCGTACGTTGCTGAGGGCAAATATGTTTTTGCGCAAAGCAATTACGAGACGTAAAGATTTGCTTTCGAAGGAATCTTTCTTCTTTCGGTTTTGTTGGTGGATTTGGATCCTTGAACTCTTCGATGGTCGACTGTCGAGTGATGACCTAATCGTTGAATGGACAATGGAATGCGTTACCCAACCATTGCCGTAACAACACCGTGCCACAAATTTTCCAACAAATGTGCTGTTCACATTCGGAAATAGGTTAGTCTGTTTTTTTTTGATATGTCGTCGACATCCTAGTGAGTATTCACAGAGTAACCTTAGCACTTCTTTAGCCGGATTATTTTGCCGTTGCATTTGAGTGGTGGACAGTGGAACTCCACAGACATTGTGGGGGAGAGGGGAGTGGTGGAGTTTTTGATGTAATTTGTTGAATAATTAGTATGGCCACGATTTAGTGTTCAGTAAGTCATGGACTACTCACTAACTTATTCAAATATAGATTCTTCATTTGATATGAATACTCTATATTTGAATATAGTATTAATTTTTTTGGACAACTTGTTGCATACTCTTGGCATTAGTGATAGGCGAAGCGATTTGTGCAAGTCAGGGATGCCAGCACCACTATACCTAATTAAATTCTTGTTTTATTATTGCAAGATGGTCGATTACAGAGATTGTTTTTACTGATTCACTCTTCTATATGTATCGCCGATTGCGCACTGCTTATACTTACCTGTTATCTGTTCTGTTTATGAAATCGATATTTTTTATTTATATCAGATATTAGCGTTGATATATATATATATATATATATATATATATATATATATATATATATATATATATATATATATATATATATATATGTGCTATTTAGTGATTTCGAATTGTTGAAAGCTGTAAGTCATGATATCAGTTGGGCTATATATATAATGCTGCTCAAAATTATTCCATATTCCAATTCTAGTTCAACAATGTTTCGATGAGCTATAGAAACTTAAATAGATTTTTGCATAATTCTAGTATAATTCAGCATTAATTTATTCATTTAGATATGTCATTATTGAATCTTGCCAGCGTATACTCTTTTATCTATTACGACGCATTGCTTGTTGTTGCTTAGGGAGGGTGGGATATGCTCAAATATCACGGGCAAAGTAAAAGAAGCGGAAAGGGTAATACCCATATTTAACGTAATCGGGGTAAGCGGTGGCTTTATGTTCTGGCCATTGTTCTACCCCGATATTAAAGTGGTGTTCTAAAAATCAATGAGCGAGAGGTGCATTTCGTTGCATGAGGCACATATCTTTCGAACGAAGACAGCAGGCAGTCGTTTAAAAGAGAAGCGAAGTGCTGTTGTCAGCACTAACGGTTAGAAATCGTGCAGTTTGCCTTGGAGCGTTATTTTCTTTGCTTGAGCGATGAGTACAACATCGTAGAAGGACAATTGCACTTCAGTTTTATACGTCAGCGAATGCGGACGTTCGACCTATTGTATGAATTTCAAGAGCAGTGACTAAGTGGGTTGTTTGGATGGTCATCACTGAAGATGATGGGAGAAGAAGAATATTTATTTCTTTATTCTAGAGTAAACTAGTTCTGGTAGGATTTGAGCATCTGCAAGTATACCTTAGGTTCATAGTTTATATTGAGGAAGGAATCGAAACAAATGATAGGGAAGGAAGAAAGGGAAGTATTATTTGAAATATATCTTGGGAGAATAACTCTCCTATGTATATCTTATTATTAAGATTTTAGGAAATAAATGGGAAATGAGACGGGAAATGAAATTTGTTTATGAGAGTTTCCGAAGCGAATATTGAGACGATAAGCTCTAAAGTGGAATACTAGCAAATAGCTTATATCTTATATGCGCCCTATGTTCGTTCTGTAATGCTGATGAGAGGAGAGCATTGCTAAGTGAAAGTGTTAGCATAGATCTGCGTCTGTCTGAGTTGCACTCTAATATTTTCGTATATCGTCGGTTAGCAGTCATCACTGCAATCGAACACTTTTCCTTTATTCATCACACTTAGCCGATTCCGTTTCTCTTGCTG
Source organism: Baylisascaris procyonis (assembly GCA_037389465.1). Taxonomy (NCBI): domain Eukaryota; kingdom Metazoa; phylum Nematoda; class Chromadorea; order Rhabditida; family Ascarididae; genus Baylisascaris; species Baylisascaris procyonis. Next base: position 1,078,187 of record JAZARR010000247.1, read on the forward strand.
AGAGTGTTCAACACCGCAGAATTATGGCTTCTTCTTTATTATTGGCATTTGCATATTATTCTATCTTAGTGTTTGCAGTGTTATTTGGTCTTTTTAGTGTCGAATGAACGAGCTTATCTCCTTCATTCCAGGCTTTCAGTCACTTATTGCATTACTCAGAAGTAATTTAGCTATGAAATATTTAATGATGAAGAAATTATAGGAAAGATGCTTTGTGTATTTCATAGTTCCTTTTTAGTTCTGTTTGCATCAGTCAGGACGCTAACGCTTCACGTTGTTGTTATCTCGTTTTAAGCTCTCTCATTAGAAGCTACGAAGACAGAAATCAAAGGCAAAACATTTGACCGATAATTGTTTCCCTCCTCCTTCTATGTGTGCTTAGCTCAGGGGCCAGTTCACGATCACCAAAAAATGTGCCACTGGGAGATTGAAGAATTACTATTTTCCAAACTCCTTCCTCTTCACCTTTCCCTTCCCTTCCACCCAATGAAACATCGATGAGAAAAAAGAATGTTTTATGTGGGAGGTGCTTAATTGGAAGTTTTTCTTATTTTGCAGTTCTCTTCATTGCTGTTCAAATGTCTTGCTGGAGGTTTCCTCTGTTGCACCACATTTTCTGCTACCTTTATCACTGCTGCTCACCTATACAGAACGTTTTTGTTTTGGCCTTTTCTTTCGGTCAATGTTCACATTTCATTAGATGCCTTCATTAAGTTCTATTTATGTAGTTATTGATATTTACGGATATTTCTATTCTTGACTTTCACTTCTTATTTCATTTATTTACATTTATGATTTCATTCGTTTAACTCATTCATTGACTTTACTATATAGTATATATTGTTTTCACTGTAGCGAAGGTAGACATCAAGGATGTTTATGAAAAACGTGCAATCCTAAGAGCCAAACTAACCTAAATAAAGGGATTATTTAGGTGATTAAAGGGCGGTGATCACCCCGCGTGGTTAGATGCACTGAGATCCAATTGCTTAGCCACGATGGTAAACAACTTGCTGTAAACATATCTTGGTTCGATTGAACATCCAGGAGTACGTTTTTCTTTTATTCGAAGATTTGGCCATTGGCCATTAGGTACTAGCCAACAATTTCAGCCACGCAGGATTTAGCCACACACTACACCTTCTCAAGAAAACTCTTAGGGGTATATATATATATATATATATGTAGCAGATCTCGCCATAGCGAACTTTGTCGACTCTGTGCGCTTTGCTGCGGTGCGTTTTATTGCTTTCGGCAGTTTGCGCAGCGTGTAATTTTCATTGCTGCAGAGTTGTTGCTGAGTGCCCTATGGTGCTCATCCCCTTTTATTGCAAGATGTTTGCGTTTGTTCAGTATCAAATCAGCCGTGTTAAGTTATCACTGTTAACATAAATTGTTGTTGAACATAGTTCAAGCAGTGTCACATATTCTCTTTTGTTGTTGTTATTTATGTTTATGGAATAGTGATTATTAAATTTAAGCGTTTATAGAATGTATTGTTTTTGGTTATATTTTAATGACGCGTATATATATTCATTGGCTGATTTTAATGATATTTGTGAATGTTGCTCTATGTGCTATTAGGAAAATAGTACTTTGTTTATTGTCTTCAAGAATTTCTCCTTTAATTTTTTCTTGATATATGGTTTTGATATCATTATGCAAAAGTTAATTTTTTTAGGGAAAAAAGTTTTGAAAAATAGAGGTTGTCGTTTTACAGGTGGGGGGGGGGGGTGTCAGCAATTTTCAAGTTTATACCAGATGACCATCTTTTTTCATATACCATTTTCTAAGTTGATTAGTCAAAGAGATGCCAGAACCAAAGTTGTGAAATAAGATGTGAGAAGCTTTGTCATTTGTTGATTGGATGCAATAGTATGGAAACATATGTTGTGTCAGCACTCTCCCAGGTGCCCCTCTTCACTTCTTTAATCAGCTTCGTGTCTGATAAGCTCCATTGAGCTCCATGGTCTAATAAGCTCCAGAGGGCTCCGTGTTCAAAAAGCGGATTGTCGCCAACTGGAGCGCTGTGGTGATAGTAGGTTTCTAAGCGAAAATTAACCAGGTTTTCACAAAAATTTTTTTCATTGAGTACCATTTTTTGAATCACTCTTCAAAACATTGAACCCAAATTACGTTTTAAAGAGTTACTTTAGCTGCGTACTCTAAGAAAATGAAGGGAGGGGGGGTGCCGGAGAGGCTGGCAGGTTGTGCCCCTTCGATGAGTCCTTATTAACCAACCGGTTTCATAAATTACGAATAAATAATAAATTAACACTAATGCTTTCATGTGTATTTACGATCATTTGTTTGTACATATGATCGAATATTATATACGTTTTGATAATTCCAATTTTTTTATGACACTGTGTGACGAATCGCGTTAAAATTTCTCACCTATGAGGTTTCTTTGGTTTTCCTGTTGTATATCTATATGCATCCATCCCAAATTAACACAAATAAGATTGGAGATTGTGTATATTTAGGCGAGGTCACCTGAAACATACATAAATCAACCAAATTTTTCAGGTGATTTCTTTTGTGGGTCAATGTGTGACTTGTGACTAACCAAATCAAAGTTGAGGACAACAGAATCGTGAAATGCTACATTGCTGCAATGTCTTGCTTATTACTTTTTTCCCGCAGTCGGGGGAGGGGACTGGGTCTTGTCCTGACGGGAGAGTTTCCCGGCAGTTAGCAGGAGGGAGTGGGAACTCGTCTCCGCATCGGGGAGGGATCACTGCAATCGGGAGGATGGTGGGATATAGGGAGGGGGACTCGTCTCCGCATTGGGGAGGGATCACTGCAATCGGGAAAGATGGTGGGATATGGAGCTAGGTGTAAACCAGAGGGGTGGTTAACTTTAATTTTTTTTTTCAAGTGAATGGAACGGTTCAGTCATGGTCGCTTTTTCCACGTTTATGAACCTCCTCTCACACTTCAGGCTTGTCACATCATCGCCAAACTTTGCCAAATTGTTTTTGGAATATGAAAGATCCAAAAATGCTGTTTTTGGAAATTCAGTTTTCCAAAGATGCCGTTTGCAAGAAAAAAAGGAAGTGAAAACTGTTGCGTAAGAATCACCACCCTCTCTCTCATCGTTGTTTTTTCTAAATATTTAATGCGCGTTATCTATGTCACAGTGATAACGTATATTAAATGTTTTATTGCTTCTTAAGTAAATTTATAAAGACATAAAATCGTTGCAGCCATTCGAGGAAACGATGATAGGGCACAGTGCTCTGCTTGTGGTGCTCGTTTGTTTTATTATCCCATCGAATACCGATCGGCTCAATGTGCCTCGTGTTCTGCTGCCCTATCATCTTACCGTAAGGGTGAAGTTCGACCTTATCGTGAGTGATCAGGAAAGAGGATGCTTCGTTTGGTGAGTTTTTCATTGCTTGATGAAATTTTATTAAAAATTGGTTGATTTTTCGACTATTGATAGTATGTTTTATTGGAATGTGTGGTAGGTTATATCGAAGGAACATATTCTACTTCCTTCGGATTGTAGGTTTCTTCTGAAGTTCTGGCAACTGCATCCCCCTCTACTAGAGGTCCCGAGTGCAAGACTGGTGAAGTGATGAGTTCCTTTGTTGTCATGCTTTAGAATAACAATTTCGTCATGCTGTAACTTTTCTCGTTATCAGTGGCACACTCAGCAGTGATTATTTAAAGTTGGAATTAAGATGTCTCAATGTAATCAATTGGTACCATATGCAGAATTTAATAAACACTTACGCTTGATGAGCAGTGTGTAGGTAAACTTCCATGAAATCATTTTTTGTGAAACCTAAGGTGATTCTTGTGTTTCACATAAAGTTTTCATAAACGTGGTGGTTTACTTGCTCCTCCTCATTTCCCTCTCCTATCCTCGTCCAAGCTTCTTATCCTTCGATCGTTAAAAAACAAGCAGACTTGAAACTGTTTTCTAATCGGGAGTCAAAAGGCTGTACGCTTAGCCATCTTCAATTAGTCATTTCACTCTTAGTGAATAAGTGATCAATGGATGGTCTAATAGCAATTTGATGATATAGTTATTTATAGCGCTAAAGAATGTGGAAAAATTAAGGTTAATGATTTGTGGGTTTCTCACTATAAATTTAGTGAAATATATGATCATCGGCGAAAATAAAACGTAATTTGTTGAAAGATGATTAATTTTGAGGTTGTGCCCTTTACCTGGGATATTTACTTTTTGTTGAGAGCACCATGTAATGGATAAACGACAAATTATTCACTTGATGATTGTTTGCTTGGTTATTAATGAGCATACTGTAGTCTTACAGTATGCTCTTAAGTCTGCAACTTTATATAATTCCTAACCTCGTAAGTATTACTTTTGAAGTGTATTGAAGAAAACAATTAGCGCTTAATAATTCTCCTTCCCCGCAGCATACGGTAGCACGCACGTGAATTGCTTTACGTGCGTGCTAGCGTATCTCTCCATTCGTGAAAGTAAGGCGCCTCTATCTGTTGGCCTTCCTTGTCCACTTTTTGCGAAACGAGGCGCTGCTCGAGTAGTGAATATGTATAGCGCCTCGCCAGCAATCTTTTCGACTTCCCTGTGCTGTCACTCGTCTCTTCAAGTGAAATGTTCTCTCCCTGTGTGACCAAGGAGAACGCTTTTCAGCTGTTGTGATAAGCTACTTCTTTTTATTATTTTTAATTCTAATTTCCTTATTATTTAATTTTATATTTTATTCTGTTCATTCAACTAATATTTGTTAATATATTTCATATCTGTGCATATTATGTCAATTTATTATGTGGTTTTCAACTTGAGAGCCATTTAAGATTAGAAAGGATATTTGGAATGCACAAATATTTCCGTATATTGCGATGAACATATCGCATTTGATATCTTTCTATGCATTTCCTAATTTTCGTTTAGCGTAATTTTATTTTTGTATTGCAGCAGTTTCTTTGTAGTTCTTAGGAAAGACGTTTTTGAATTTATGCAGCAGTTGTTTTTCTTATTTATAGAAGTATTCTTTGCTGATATGAAATACTCAATTAACGAACTATCTAGGGAATCGGCTAGACCAATAATGGATTTTCTCGACGGAGACGATAGCATTGTGGCAATGGGCAAGTCGTTTTGTGGTGGTGCTACTCGTACGTTCAATTGGCCAGCGATTCGACTACTTTCTCTTCTTCGAGAGCGGGACTGACGTCATGCAAGAAGATTGTTTCATTCGAGAACACATCGAGACGAATCCCGGCGAACTATGCAGGCTGGTTTTTATCGTTTTTTAATCGATGACATAATACAAAGAGGGAAAAAGCGGCTTCAATTATATATGAAATGAATTATATGAAAGTTTCATTAAATATAAGCGAAATATTACATAAAAAAGTGGAGATGAGATGATGACATATAACAGCGGGTTTCGTCATCAATTAGCTACCTCGCTTTTCATTGCTAATCCGTAATATAACTTTGAGTGGTTACTATGTTGAGCATAGTAAATTTGCGTTGATGCTGCTACTTGCAATCGAAGTGAAATCCATTCTTTCACCACTACAAATTGTGCTATTATTTAGGACGCTGTTAAATTAGTATTTTAGCACTCATTTATTTGTATATCTAACTATTTGTCTGTCTGTCTGACATGTTTATCTGTTTGCTTGGGAAATCACCTTTATACGTAATACGCAATAAAGGTTTTATGTGAATTTTTAAAAAGATAGTTTGATTTTAGATTTAATGCGCAAATAATTGGAAGGGAATAAGCGATAAGGGAGGTGGGAATCACACGGCGTTTATGGTTGCTTCGTTTTTTTTTTTTGTTCTCTTTTTTAGGACATTTCAGGATTTTTTTCTATGCTTTTATTTAAACAGTTGTTCATCACAAATTATTTTTGGCAGAATTTTTTAGTCAACCGATTTATTTTCTCTTTTGCTGTATTTCGCGTACTTTGTGGGCACCGAATGGATAGATCAACTCAAGAGGTTCGGCAAGTGTTTTTCTTTTTCGAATATTCGTAATATCCGCTTAAAAGTTGCATTTATTAGCAGTTGACGGGGAATTTCTTCATTTCCAGCCGGTCGAGTTTTGTTTTTGGTAGTGGTTGAGGTCACTAAAAGAGTCAATAATTGCATTATTTAGATTTCGTTATTTGTTGAGGGTTCGTTTAAGTTGTTCCGAGTTATCGTGCTCACTTCTTCAGAGGCTACTCCATTTGTTCTTCTTTTAGGTGGACTTCTCGATGTCACCTACAAGGATCAGTAGCTGGAAGAGGCGGCGGTATGCGGTGTGAGCGCTAAAGTGGAAGAAAACGGACATTGGATGGCTAGCGATGCGCGAAAGGTGATCGAATCGTTCGATCGATGGAGATAAAATGCCGATGCTGAAGAGGCGAGTGCCAGAGCAATCGAAGATGCGAGGCGGCATTCCTCAGGTTAGCGTTTGCGTTCCGCAAACTCTTGGTATATGGTTTTAAAGTGAACAATGAAGACAGTTTCGATATCCGATGAGGGTGACGCTAGTCTAGTACCCATCGCTTCGATGAACGCAAAGGTTTTGAAGCTACGATGATCGCTTATGTATAGGTCGATTGTAGTTCATTACTGTCTACAGTATTCATTGGCGCCCTTCAAATTAACTCACCCTTCAAATAGCGCAATGAGGCGTTGCGCATTGCTTCGAAATTGCACAACGATCGAGCGCGCGTTTTACTGACGCGATGATCAGTGGCCTTATCCCATCACCTTACGCGCGTGAGTTATGGTCTTGAATGCGTGCGGTTTAGAAGGGTTGAACGTTTGGTATTTGTGATGTGGTTTTCTTTAGCGAGTGGTTGGTTGGTTGTTGCATTCTTGGGCGAGGGAGAAGCTTGGTTAGAGTGCTTCTGTGAGCATCTTATTGTGCCGTTGTATACTGAAAAATAGGGGGAACGGATCGACGACAACATTCCTCTCGTGTATATTGAGGAGCGGTTGGTGGACTTCCTCATGGTGGTCCACGAATGCTATTATCTTCATTTATAGTTTTCTCTTTCTTCGTTTTTATCATGAATTATTGCTTTAATTAATTTCGTTCCTTTTATGGAGAAGCTTGCAAATAGTTCTGCTGTTCAAATTATTTAATCAGGTTGCACTCTTTTGGTTTAGGATTAGTCTAAATTACATAAGCCATCTGCCAGAATGTTTTCTACGCCTATGGTTAATTTCCTTAGTACTTCGCAAGTGATAGGTAGTTTGTGCAATTTCAATTTTGTCATTTCTGTCCTCAACAGTATTTACTCTATAAAGCATATTTAGGTAGGGATCCATGCGATAGACTTAATCTGAATTTGATTAGTTGTTTAGTCATCTTCGATCGCCCTTAGGTGCATGCAAAAAAGAAATTAAAAAGCCGTGGCTACAGGTGCTGCGAATGATTCGCTTCTCTATGCATTTGACTCTTCAATTTTTAGCGTTCTTGGCTACGCACGCCTGAATTCTACTCACACAGCAATCACGTTGTCCTCGCTCACCTTGTCCTTCGAAAAATAAGCTGATGGGTAGATGATGGAGTCTTTTTTTGTTTTTAATGACTGAGGGGATGCAACGCAGCAGTTTGCAAGGACCCAGTGAGCCAAAAAGGAAGATAAGAGCAGCTTGCATTTTGTGAGAGCAAATTCATTTAACTCGACGAAGGGGGAAAGGAGTTCTCCTTCCGTAAGGAATAAAGCAAATTAGCAGAAGCCATTCTGCTGGTTCATTTTTGTTTGTGCGCTGAAAGCAGTGAATTTCATCGGCTTATTTTTGTGTTTTTGTGTCTTTTTGTGTTTTTTTTTTTTTGTTTGCAGTGAACCGAAATCGATCTGTTTTATTTAAAAATTATGCATAGGAAATGTTAGGTTGCACTGAACTTTTATCGTCATCTTGTTGCCTCGAGTAAATCCATCCGAAGTAGACTGCCAAAAGTACTGGAAGGAAACATGCGCCCGAATCCCTTCCCGTCGTCCTTTGCCCCATTTCTTACCCATCCTCTGCTGTGTCCTCACAAATACATAAATGTAGGTGTGCTTATTTTGTGGTGTATGCGCATTGATATGCAGGATGGTTGTTGAAAACTTTGTTAATTTTATGTTACGAGGTTGTTCCGAGAGTATTGCAGGTATGTGCGTTCGCAATGCCATAGATCTGATGGATCTACATCGCTTTGAGACATGGAATGATTTGCAGGATTCAACGAGCTCCATCTCACAATAATCGTCATTTCAAAGGAACATGCGATGGCCGAGAAGAATGGCGCTTGAATGCCACAGATGGAGAAGGATGCATGCGATGTGGGCTTTGCTACATCCTTCAAAGGAATTGCTACCCATAAGGTGAGCTGTTATCCGATTCTAATTCACCTTTATAGCTTATTCGTTTGAGGATGATACTATCAACACTCTCCCATATAAATGACGCTAATTTTTTCGACTGTTTAAGTAGGAGTTTAATTTTATGTTGGTAATTTATTTTGATCGGAGGAAGGGGATAGTAAAGACAGGGATCCAGATGTCGCGACGAATTCTCCGCAGATGTGTTAAGATTAGAAGTTACGACTCTGCCGACAAATTGCATGCTCTAGTCATGCTAAGGTATTATTGCATAGGTTTTTCAAAATCGCTAATGAAAGTCAAGTACTTTGTCTTATATCGTGCTGAGTATTATGCAGTTCTTGCGCTTCCTAATGCACGAATACGGCGCTTATGTCCGTGTTTTCGATGCTGGCCACGGAATTGCATAAATAACGAAGCATATAATTGAATAGTGGAGAAAGCGTATGGACACCGTTTCACTGTGCTGGAATTTTAGAAATGATTTTCAAATAGAACTGTTGTGCTTATTAGAGAAGGACATACGGAAGGTATTACAGGTAATGCCCATTTATGAATAAAGAACATCAAGTTATTATGAATGTTTTTGAATTGTACATGAATGCAGCACATTTCGTAGGAATTACAAAAAGTTTGAAGTGAAGACAGAGATTGGCAATACTTTTTAACAAAATTGCAATAAGGTGGAGTGATATGGTGTAGATTATGCCCCTTTCCCACCTTTGCCCGAAGGCTCAACGAATTCTCAGCAGGTATAATTTCGATGATGTGCATACGAATTTCCGTCGATCTGGAGGCAACTTGCAGAGTTATTGTCATTGTGTAGGTAAGTCATGCTTTGTGAGTTCTGCATAAGTCCCATAGACAATTGGCTTGAAATGCGAGTTTTTATTTACTAGCAGTTGGAGGTTTATTCCTTTGTCAACAGTTTTTTCAATTTCTGTCGGGTATTTCTTTTGCCGTTCAAAAATTGTTGAATACAGTGAGGCAATGATGGTTAATTATAGCGGATGAGTTCGACGGTTGTTATCGATGGCTGGATCGGAGGGCGAAGGAGCTGATGTGTTGGAAGTGCCGGTAGATGAGGATGGTGCTGTTCGACTCACCACCTTGGGCACTCGTTTCCCAGCGCAGTTGGTCTCAACTCAAGAACGGAACGAGTGGTATTCGTCGCAGCTTGGCGTTAGTTGTTCTTTCTCTCGTCATTTTTATTCAGACGTTCCAGACAGGTGTGAGACGTTGCAAATAGGTTTGCTGGCAGCTTAGCTGGTGCAAATATGTTGTATATGATTGAGTGGCTAGAAGAGGAGACAGGAAAATTCGAGCACGCGTACGCTTCTGCGCACTCGGTCATCGCTATGTTGTGGCGATACGGTCACCTGTGATTGTGTGCCTTGTTATCTGTGGGATTCAATGCGTGCTGCTCATATACCCTAAGTAATCACTGCTAATCGATGGCTGCGTTAATAGGCGTCGAATAAAATACCCGTAGAATGTGTGAAGAAAAGCCGTTGGTGATGACCGAAGAAGTTTTTCAGGGAGCACGCGTGGTGCCTTTGTACTGAAGGCAATTTTTTTGATCGTTTTGCTTCGCTTTGCTTCTTTATTTGTCCTCAGCTTGGAATTATGACCTCATCTCTCTCTTTTTAGAGAGGATCGTTTTTTATGAGTTTAACGCTAGTTTTATAAGGAAGATATGGCCTTCATCGTGGTCCATACAGTGAACAGGTATATAGTAATGCTGTTCGGGCTCGCTTTTTGAGAAGTGACCAAGAGGGTGTTAATGGAAAGGTTTAGTTGGGGTTAACTTCTTTTCTCGGTGCATAAAGTTTCAACTCGTGCAGTTCATTTCAGCGTAAACGATGGATCGAGTACGCCCCTACAGCCAAAAGGATGGTGGGGTGCACGACGCTGTGTGGCAGTTTTCCGTCCAAAAGCGCCGCGTAAGTTTTCTTCTTGTGTACTTGTGAAGTGGTGCAATGTATGTGTTTCTAGTTCAGTAGGTTCATATCTCCGTTACCCCTCCTAACCTTCTTTGTCCTGGCTTCTTCAGTCATCTCTCTTCCAATAAAGCTGTAGGTACTAGAAAGGGTTATATTTGCAGGTGAAATTTCGTTTTAACCAGTTTGATGCGTTTCCCCACTTTTTACATACCGCTTCCCCCACTATCTAGGGCTTAAAGTAGATTCATCTAGTTAGTTTTCATGGGATAATTAATTTCAATTTGAATGCTATGTTGGTTTCAGTTTCGCGTAGTAACAGCCAACTCACTTGACTTAAATCGGGATGGAGGCTGTTGCTTTGCGGTGTAGCCACCGCGAATTTTGGGAGGGGGATGGAGGTGCTGCTAAACGAATGTGAATATTGACGATATTGTTATAGAATGAGCCGTTTGAGTGGTTTGCTGCGCAATTTTTTTTAAATGAAAATCAGTTATGAATTGTTCAAAATGAAGTGAATTTATTTAAAATCGGCGGAAATGTGATTCGTTTCATGAGTTTATATTTCTGAATGGTTTTTTTTAAATATCTGAAATATTAGACAAGGAGCCCTTATAATATTCATGTTTTTTAAACAGTTAGGGATCAGTTGTTGTTAATTTGTCCATACCGATTGCACTTAATTGTATTGCTATTGACGTGGCTACAAGCAATGTATGAGTGATGCAGGATGAATTAGCCAATGAATGTCAGTTTATTTTGTTCTTACCATTACCGATTTTCATTTTCATAAAAAAGTTTGCGTTACATTTTAGGATTATTAGAGGCAAGAGGGTGGTTTCGTTTCGCTTATTGCCGTTTTTTTTGTGATAATATGTCAGATGGGACTTCTTGTTACCTCCAGATCCCTTCCTTGAATAAACATCCTTCAAATTTTTTCTTTTGGGGGGGGGGGGGGGTGGCCAGATTTCTTGGCAATAAGCATTTCTTCCCTCCGATCAAAATTCAGAGAAAAAAAAATTTTTTTTTGTGCATGACATGTTTTCAGTTCAAAATATGGAAGGATATTGCTTTCGAAATGTCACCAAAATCCTAGGCAAGAAATAGTTCCCTATTTATCATGGATATATTTCTTCGCATTTGAAAGCGTATAGAAAAGCATATAGAAATTAGTAACTCCATAGATTTATTCCATGGGTTACGTTAAAATGCGACTCACTTTTAAAGGATCTTTTCAGTGGGGCGTTTGTTGGATGAATATTTGAAAAACTGGTCGCTTAGATGGGTTTTCCAAAAAATCTCTAAATTAGATTTTTATTTATTATGGACGATTAATAATTCGACCGTTCCCATAGCTGGTGAAATTCCACCGTCATAGATTTTGGTGTAAAAAGCTAATGAAGCGTTGTTGAGCAGACGAAGAGACTAAACTCACTTCTCCAATTATCTATTCTAGATAGACAAGAATCAAAAGCATTGTATTGTTCATTGTTTGTGAGTTTGGTTATTCATAGAGAGTTTTTATATTTAATCAACAAAGTGTTTTTATAGAGTTGTTTCTTTTTCACCATTTGCTTTGCACGGATGTTCGTTGAAGAGTAATTGCTTGTTTAGGTCAAGAGTATTCATTACAAAATTGCACAGATGAATGGATGTGAAATTTGGACTATATAGGTGAAAAGTTGTAATTTTCATTGGTCATTGATTTGTTGGTGTAACGCAGAGAAGAAGTAAAGGAGGATTGTCAAGTTTTTTTTTCTGGATGTATTTCAAAATTATTCAGTTTATTTGATGTTTAGATCAAAACCGAAGGCGCTACGGGCATATCGAAAGGATATCGATTTATGAAGACGTCAACTCTGGAAGAGCAGCAGAATGTCCTCGAGAGTGGACATTTCATCGATGATCGAGTTGTAGAGGTATTTCTTTTAAATTCTCAGAGCTCTTTATCTCTGAAGATCTGTTGCCCGCCTTGCGCTAATGGGCAGTCATCGTCGATATTTTCTTGTAGATTACACATGCGGGGAGCTATTCTCTTTCTCTGATATTTTATCCGACTCTTTTGATACTCATGCACCTTTATTACCTTGTAATCCTTCATCCATCCTTCTCTTCTTTCTTCCTCTTCCCATCCACCATTTAACGAGCACTACAAGATGGTGTGCTCATTATTTTTTGTTGTAGTGCAGGAATCCTGCTCCTCCGCCTTTCCCCCCTTCTCCAGCCACCCTCACCAGCGTAGGTGTGCGGTGTTTTTATGATAGATTGTGACGGAAAATTCACTAGGGAATGTGTTTACCATTCAAGAGAAGAAACGCGGTGCTTTATTATTCCTCGTCGAACTTCATTTTTATGTATCGGAAATTTGTTCGTTTTTTTCTGGTCATGAAGGCTGAACAATTTAATAATCAGAGAGGGGTGAGTTCAGCATTCTGAGTAGGGAGAGTATTTTCGCTCAGTTTTAATCTTTTTTTGCAAGGAATAAAGAGAGAAGGGAAGGTTGTCGTGAAGACTATATGTGAGCCGTTTTCTCTAATAGGAATTGATCTGTAATTCCTCGAATGCACTCCAGTAGGATACAAACAGTATATAGCTCTCACTTTGAAGGACATCAACTGCCGAAATTTAGACTATGGAAAGCAATAAAATTGTGAGTCGATTGCCAGCGTTGATGATGTTGTGAAATGTATATGTTAATAAGAGTTTCGTACAGGTACGAATTCCTTCGCGAAAATGCGATCCAGATGCAAAGAAGAAGCATCCGGATCTGTTATCGACAAAAGTATATGTTGGAAGAGTGCCGGACGAAGATTCACAGTGCAGGATTTGTTCAACTTCGAGAGATGTCACCACATGCCTGGGTATATTTTTAGATTGTTTTATTTACTAACTTAAACTACTGATTTCTCATTGTTTTGATTTTTTGTTTAGAATTTATGGAGTTTACTTAGAATTTTTTTAGAACTTAGAACTTCAAGGTGTGCTAGTGGGAGCAAAATAATTTGGCAGCCGGTCAGCCAGCAAGATCCATAATGCTGTTAAGGCTCATTAATGAAAGTGTGATGATTGTCAGTGAAAGTTGTAGGATATCGCAATTGGCACCGTTCCTCGCGCATTTCCCCCATCCGTATTATTCGAACGAAATTTTTGAACAGTGTGCCGACAAAGTTTTAAAGAGAGACTTTAGTTGGATATTTGTAATGGGCTGTGAACTCGAACAATGTCTGAGGTGAAACTAAGGAATTAAACATATTTGAGAACAGCTTTCTTCGAAGACTTCAGCTTTTTTTCCAAGCTGCGCAAGTGCCAAATCTTCGAGAAATGTTGGCAACAATCCAGAATTTTTCAGTGGTTTTCTGTAAACACGTCCAGAGTAGCAAAATTACGAGATGATAATTATAGGTGGATCGTATTATCATTTCAACTCCACGGTCGAGATTTCGCGTTTATAACGCTCAACGATGCGAACGTTGCAAAGCGTTTCATCGAGAAGGAAGATGTGGTGATCGGTGACGTTAGCATGGCGGTCAATTATCCGACGACCTTGATATGAACGCGAGTGACTACTAATTAGGAGGATTTACATCTGGGACGTCTGGAGCCCATCAATTGTTTCCATCGGACAGTTATGATGGTGGGCATGGATCAGCCTTGAACACCTATGGGGGCTATCCACATGTGGGCGCTCCACCTAGACCATACGCCTATCATCCGCAGAGTGGTATGGGTATGCCACCGCATGCATCTCGTACGGTATGCGAGCGCGGGCGCGCTAGGGTATGCATTCTATTGGTGGTCGTATGCAAAGCGGTTACGATGCGCGATCTTCAGAGGATAGGCGTTTCTAAGGATCTTATGGGCAACATCCTAAAGGGATTGATAATCTTGACTACTGATGGATTTGTGAAAAATCATGGAAGTCGTGTTCAAATTTGGGGATCAACCAGTTGCTGAGGTCTGTAACTTATCGTGCAGAAAAATTGTTTTATAATCTTAAAAAGTGCAATTAAAAGATGTAATTTTGCTAATTTTTCTTTGAACTTCTATGGATGATCGTGCATTCTTGAAGGAGGTATAATTTGTTGCAAGAATTTGCGATTAGTTTATTCTATTAGCGGTGTTTCTTTTTGCTGTTGTATGATATCTCATCGCTATATTCTTTGTTTTCTGTTCCTTTTTTTGATGTTATCAATAATATTTACATTCATAGTGATTTCGATTGTTTGAGTAATTAGAATAGGTAGCATATTATTGATCATGGATAGTTTATTTTGAACTATATTTCGTGGTCTTAGGATGGGTGAACCGCCGCATTTGCGCATCGGTCACTATGTCCTTGTAGTTTTGTCCCATTCGGCGCCACAGGTAATTTTGCACTTAAGGTGATTTTATGATCTGTTTTGGTGGGGATATAAGTACGGATACATGAGATATGTACATAAGAATAAGCCTAAGCGAATTGTGGGTTTACTTTATAAAGGGATTGCAGAAAATTTTTAAGCCAAAAAGGTAGAACATGGTGCAGTATACTTGTCAGTAATGGGTACATAGTGTAGTATCCGGCAATAGAGCGCTACCTATGCGGCGATGAGAAAACGCTGTGGGTTTGGGTTATTGGTGGTGTTGCCCTGAGCTGTGGGGATGCTAGATCACTGAGCTTTGATTTCGTTTGTTTCATGGAACTAATATGTTATTGCGATTGATTTATGCTTCTCTTGTAAATTGCTTCCTTTTCCCCCGAATGTAGATTGGTGATGATGATTTGACGATAAAATTATGAAATTCTTTTGAGTATTGTTTTATTTGGAGTTCATTTCTAGCAATTTTTGTGTTCTTTTTTTATTTGATTGTTCTTGTTGCATGATGTCTTTATTATCTAACTTATCTAAACTCTTTCTAAATAATTTCAGTCGTTTAAGTGATGGTCATCACTTGTTTCATTATCACGTATGTGATCGAATATATAAACTATTTTCTTTAAAAAATGTGTACTTTCGTTTTACTTCAAAAAGGATTCTACCTTTGACCATATCTGTAATGAAGCCGATCTTGTATGTGTTGTGAAAGTTGAAGTGGCTAGGGATCCTAACGTTCAGATATACAGTTAGGAGAACATGTCTTGATCATCGGTCATCGCACAAGCTTGGAGCTTAGGCTTATACACAAAAACCCTCATGTTATTATGAGTATTTGTTAATGAGGGTGGGAGAGGGGGAGAATGGGAAGCCATCATCTGCAGATGGCGAATGCAGTTCATTGAGGAGCTGATGGGGGATGGTATGCTAAATGGTTTGAAATCCCTTAGAATGGTGAAGATTATTTTTGCGTTCTTTTTCGGGAAAATGGGTGCAGGGAAAACTTTAAAAGCAACTGGAATGTTTCCTGTTGTTTTCAGATCGTTTGCCTCATTTTTTATCGTTGTTGTTGCTATCGTATTGAGGATGTTTCTATTGACTCCCTTTTAGTAGCCAGCCCTATAGGTAACCGTTGGCATAGGTTTCCTGGCAGTTTTTGGCTGGACTGATAGAGGGGAGGGGAAGGTGAAGGGAACAAAATGTCGCATTTTATTCAGTGGGAAAACTTTCGATGAATCCTGCTACTTCCTATTACCAGATGTGACTTATTTTGTCTTCCTTCAGAGTTTGTACTTCTAGGCTTCCTAGACTTTGGGCTCTGAACTTGAGTTAATCGTTGTTAGCAATTCGGCTCAAGGAATTCGAATATATCGGTACCGAACTGTTAAGTAGTAAGGACAGTTGACCCCAATGAAAATTACGAGGTCTATGCGGTTGTGGAGGAGCCACAAGGTGTCAATATTGCTCTAAAAGTTGTGCTAAGGGATTACAATGCATTTCGGAGGTCATACTTCACATTGAAACGTCATGCAAGATTATAGTTCAGGGGTTCATTCGCTGCGTTAGGCCCTACTCCTAGATCGTTCTATATCGGTGGGTGCACGGTCGACAAGTAAAATCTGCGCTCGCATTACTGTAATGTGAGCGATGCATCCTATAACATTCTAATTTCCCAGCCGTCGGTTTTGATGAGCATTTTTCCAGTGCCATATTTTTTTATAACTTTTTTTTAAATGAGGTTTCAATGTTGTAAGAGTGGAGTGTAACTGTTGATAGGGTAGGAAATAAACGTACATAGGCAAGGTGTTTTTCGACGAATGGAATGAGATAACATTTTCGGGCATAAATATGTGGGAAGGAAAAGTTTGACGATGATTGGTTGTAGTGATCTTTTGCAGCTATAAAGTTAAAGATAGAAAGTGATCTTATTTTGCCTATGTTCGTTTCATTCTACGATGTTGGTTTTGTTCGTGACGCTGTTTTCCTTTTTGATGCAGATCGGTCAGTTGTGATTATGTGACATCTTTTCATTTCCCATTGTTGAAGTCATTGAGGGCAGAAAAATTTTTCCATGTTGTTTTTGATCAAAATTTTTTCTGAGTCTTTTCTTTTTTTTTATAAGGATATTCGGAAGAAAAAATTTCATTTATTTCTTTATTTTATCTGCATGAGAAATTGAGGAAAGTGAGCGGGTCGAATAAATTTGAGAAATTATTTGAAAATTATGGAATTTTCCGATTTTTATTGATTATGTAATTGCGAGGCAATGATTCTTTTTAGAGGGACTGTTTATTTAATTAATTTATTTATTTCCTTATTTATTTATTTGTTTATTTTGCAAATAATGTTTTTGTTGTTGTTAGGAGTTTTATTCTCTTTCTTGAGATATTTATTTGTATTGAATTGAAAGACGGTATTTGTAGTTTATGGTGTTATTTTTCATGAATAATTTTGATAGTATTCATCAGGAGTGGTATTTGGCTTATGGTTTCGCGACGTTCTATTCAATATAGAGAGAAATCACCTAAATGGAGATCGATAAAGAAGTGGACGAGGTGGATGGAACAAATGAATGTGCAGATATTGGTGGCGAAATTGTTTTTATTATCTTCGTCGGCGGAGTCGTCCGATAACGAGAGTGTGGGACATCCTTCAGATGCGCCTTATTTATGTTAGTTAATTTTTGATAGCTGTTATTAATTGTTCACTATGGGTTGTGGTCATTTTAGTAGCCGATGAGGGGATAACTAATCCATCTGATGCTTTATTATTTCGATATTTAGTCAGGGATTTTCAAGAAATTTGTATTTTTCTTCTCATCGATAAAATTATGCGATCTTTATTAGCGAAATTTCCTCAGACTGGATCAAGATTGGAACGTTTTTTCCACCAGATCGTTCATGTGTTAGCTGTGCCTTATGTTCGACGATCTTGGCTATGTTAGTTGTTGAGATCTATATATATATATATATATATATATATATATATATATATATATATATATATATATATATATATATATATATATATATATATATATATAAAGATTTTACTGTTGATAGAAGTGCACGAAATTTTAATTGTTTATATTTTAAGGTGAGAGTTCAAATCACGAGATTCAGGAGATGCAGGGCTGAGGCGATACGACATCATGATAATCTATTGTTGCTCGTTATGCTCCAGGTAACGCTCTTTTCATTTGATATTACTTACCTTGAGATTCCAATTTCGTAAATTTTAGCCGAAGCGATGTGATAGTTTTTTTGCAAACAATGGTGCCGGGAAAAATAATGCGCCATTTTTTGGGTATAGGTTTTATTTGTTTACTCTGGCTACATATTGGCGATTCCATCCTTCTTGCCCTCGTTTCCTCCAACTCCCTATCTTCCTATCCAGAAGTATATTTTTGGGGGAATTTAGGTGTGACTTCATCTTTTGACCTGTTGAAAACGAGGTCGTCAGTGCCGTAGCGATGGAAAGTTCGACTATTTTTTCTTCGGGGAGGGAGGGGGAGGGGTTGTAGATAAGAACATATTTTGCCCCTATTATGCTTTTTGAACTTCTTCACTTATTCAGATTCCTTTGTCTCTATTTCTTTTTTTTTTTCACATAACATAAAAGGGGAGAAGTAAATCACCTAAAATATATATAAAAGAATCTTTTTTCTTGTTTTTCAGGGGAAGTTGTGGGTGAGACCAACGTGAAATTCTTTTTTCGACATACTTACGAAGACGTTCGTCAAAATGTGGATTCCACGTCGATTCAATGGTTTCGATCAGGTCGTTTCCAAGGAGGCGATGAATCGTTATTGGTGAGGAATTATTCTCGAAACTCAGTGAACGTCCTTGTGGCGTAGTGTTCTCAGCGATGAATGAAAATTAAGTTTCTTTATTTGTTGATTGTTATGATGGATCTTGAAATTTCGTTATGAATGTTTTCTTTTATGTTAGAAATTGGATAGATATTTACGAATCAATTATTCTTCAAGGAAGGTGTGAAATTAACAGAAAGTAGTCTATTGTGGTTTATCGTTATTACCAAGGAGTTTCAATGAAATGGTTTAAGATTCTCAGAAAAAAAAAAGGTGAAAAAAATGAAAGAAAAGCGGAAGTGTTGTTATCTTTTGCTAACTGGACGTTTATAAGTGGAAGTGATAAAGGGTTATGCAGTGATATGCAAATAAGATTTCGTTGTTATGTAATGATATGCAAATGAGGTCTCATTGTTATGCAATAGTGTGCAAATAATGAAGATATATTTTGTTGAATTGTAGAAAATGTGGCATTCATTGAGAATATTGTGATCTGAGGACTGCCGTATACTTCATATAGTCAGCCATATCGGTCACAAAACAAATGGCATACGGCGATTCGTTTGATTCTTTTAGATCGAAATTGAAAATTGATAATATGTTGCGATAAGAGAAGATCATAACGTTAGAAAAAACGTGGCAACTTTTGGTTGTTTTCTTTGGCGCGTAAATTCTAACGACATAGAACAAATATATTCGTTTATATATAGATATATGTATGTGAAATGCATTTGCAAATCGTACAGTTGCCTTTAAGGCATAGTATTGGTGATCGTAATAATCCCCAACAGTCATTGTGCTCTAAGAACAGCAATATATCGTGAGGGTAATCACGCCATTGCCATTCTTGTTACGTGATGTCGTGTTGGATGGTTGGCATGCCTCGAAGCTCTTCTAATGTGTTCGCATTGTTTGTTTTTATCGCGATGGAAGACTGATTTGCTTCGCTGCTCCTTTTATTTGTTCACATTATATTTCTATATATTATTTGTGATAGTTTACATCTATATAGTGTTAGCTCGCTAATTGCCAATGCATCTAATAAATGTTACAATATTGCTTCATTGCATATTTTTGAAATTTTGCGTCGTTATTTTTGAATGCTTTTTCATGTTTGATTACAAATTGAGCAATGATTGCTAAATTTTCTAGATTAGGTCTGCCTTGCCTTTAACGGATTTGATGAAAGGTGATATATTCAGCATATCGTGTTTGTTGGAGTAGAGACCACTTCACTGGAGGCCTTCAAATGAAAAGTTGTGGAAGTTAGAGATTCCACAACTTTTCGTATATGTGCCATTTGTAAATAATAGTCACTCTGCTGTATATTAGCTGTATAATTGGAAGTCCTCTCATGTATATTCATGGAAACGATGAATCTTATGAAGTTCTATGGGTCATTAGTGTTGTTTAATTTAGCGATGAATTGCACATATACTTAAACGATATGCAATGAAGCAGTAAATTTGGAGTAATTAAGCAGCGAAAATTAGCTGCACCTCATTTTTGAGTGGCTTTCTTGAACACTACAAAAAGGTATCACCCGGGGCTTCTATTCTAGAAAAATGGCTTTCAGTTTCAATCTTGCGTTTTGTTGGCTTCATCTGTAGTCTTGCTTCTAGTTCCACTGTATTGCACAATGAAGATGAAGGTGTTTCACAATAGTTCTATATTTCACAATCGAGATGCATTCGGGTACGTTTAGCATTGTGACCAGTGGGTTGGATCGTTAATGATTAGCGATGCATCTTCCAGATCTTATAAAATGACGGGTGTGCATAAGCAAAAAAAAAGAATATTTCGTCGTCATTATTCGCCATATTTGGATGTTGATAACTACCTTCATGCAAGCATAGGTGTGTTTATGGGTGCTTGTATATTTGTGTGCCTATGCGTATCTGTAGCTGTGGTCCAGTCATTTGCCTGCTCATTTGATTTTCAACTAGTCGAATCACTGAGGTCATTTGTTGCTCTTTGGGCTAGCTACAATAGAGTGGTTGTACGCGCATCGATCGGTAAATGCACACCACTTAATTGACAATAAGGTAAATACCAGTTGACAGGCAAATAGGAGCGAGCACCTATACGCATTTGTTTGCATATTTGTTCCGAATCTTGGTTATCGTTAATGAGCTTTACGTCTGGCCATAGTGACTTACAGATTTGAGAATATTTTCAATCGCCCACATTGAAACTTGCTTAGCGTTAGTTGTTTTCGATAGGCACCTATCGAAAACAACTAATACTTCACGACAGTAGGTAGTATTGTCGTGAAGTATTTCTACATCGATAGGTGGGTCACTCCTCGTTTGCTTAGCTTCTGTCATGAAGTGGATGCTGAAAACGTTGCTGCTTTTCAAGGTTTCAGCTCCCATTAAGCTCACCTGTTGAGGGCCATTTCCACTAGCTGCTTCTTGATGAGTATCCCGTTTTATGTGAGCGCACATTCGTAAAAAGCGTTCTGCTTCGTACGTTGCTGAGGGCAAATATGTTTTTGCGCAAAGCAATTACGAGACGTAAAGATTTGCTTTCGAAGGAATCTTTCTTCTTTCGGTTTTGTTGGTGGATTTGGATCCTTGAACTCTTCGATGGTCGACTGTCGAGTGATGACCTAATCGTTGAATGGACAATGGAATGCGTTACCCAACCATTGCCGTAACAACACCGTGCCACAAATTTTCCAACAAATGTGCTGTTCACATTCGGAAATAGGTTAGTCTGTTTTTTTTTTGATATGTCGTCGACATCCTAGTGAGTATTCACAGAGTAACCTTAGCACTTCTTTAGCCGGATTATTTTGCCGTTGCATTTGAGTGGTGGACAGTGGAACTCCACAGACATTGTGGGGGAGAGGGGAGTGGTGGAGTTTTTGATGTAATTTGTTGAATAATTAGTATGGCCACGATTTAGTGTTCAGTAAGTCATGGACTACTCACTAACTTATTCAAATATAGATTCTTCATTTGATATGAATACTCTATATTTGAATATAGTATTAATTTTTTTGGACAACTTGTTGCATACTCTTGGCATTAGTGATAGGCGAAGCGATTTGTGCAAGTCAGGGATGCCAGCACCACTATACCTAATTAAATTCTTGTTTTATTATTGCAAGATGGTCGATTACAGAGATTGTTTTTACTGATTCACTCTTCTATATGTATCGCCGATTGCGCACTGCTTATACTTACCTGTTATCTGTTCTGTTTATGAAATCGATATTTTTTATTTATATCAGATATTAGCGTTGATATATATATATATATATATATATATATATATATATATATATATATATGTGCTATTTAGTGATTTCGAATTGTTGAAAGCTGTAAGTCATGATATCAGTTGGGCTATATATATAATGCTGCTCAAAATTATTCCATATTCCAATTCTAGTTCAACAATGTTTCGATGAGCTATAGAAACTTAAATAGATTTTTGCATAATTCTAGTATAATTCAGCATTAATTTATTCATTTAGATATGTCATTATTGAATCTTGCCAGCGTATACTCTTTTATCTATTACGACGCATTGCTTGTTGTTGCTTAGGGAGGGTGGGATATGCTCAAATATCACGGGCAAAGTAAAAGAAGCGGAAAGGGTAATACCCATATTTAACGTAATCGGGGTAAGCGGTGGCTTTATGTTCTGGCCATTGTTCTACCCCGATATTAAAGTGGTGTTCTAAAAATCAATGAGCGAGAGGTGCATTTCGTTGCATGAGGCACATATCTTTCAAACGAAGACAGCAGGCAGTCGTTTAAAAGAGAAGCGAAGTGCTGTTGTCAGCACTAACGGTTAGAAATCGTGCAGTTTGCCTTGGAGCGTTATTTTCTTTGCTTGAGCGATGAGTACAACATCGTAGAAGGACAATTGCACTTCAGTTTTATACGTCAGCGAATGCGGACGTTCGACCTATTGTATGAATTTCAAGAGCAGTGACTAAGTGGGTTGTTTGGATGGTCATCACTGAAGATGATGGGAGAAGAAGAATATTTATTTCTTTATTCTAGAGTAAACTAGTTCTGGTAGGATTTGAGCATCTGCAAGTATACCTTAGGTTCATAGTTTATATTGAGGAAGGAATCGAAACAAATGATAGGGAAGGAAGAAAGGGAAGTATTATTTGAAATATATCTTGGAAGAATAACTCTCCTATGTATATCTTATTATTAAGATTTTAGGAAATAAATGGGAAATGAGACGGGAAATGAAATTTGTTTATGAGCGTTTCCGAAGCGAATATTGAGACGATAAGCTCTAAAGTGGAATACTTGCAAATAGCTTATATCTTATATGCGCCCTATGTTCGTTCTGTAATGCTGATGAGAGGAGAGCATTGCTAAGTGAAAGTGTTAGCATAGATCTGCGTCTGTCTGAGTTGCACTCTAATATTTTCGTATATCGTCGGTTAGCAGTCATCACTGCAATCGAACACTTTTCCTTTATTCATCACACTTAGCCGATTCCGTTTCTCTTGCTGAGAGTGTTCAACACCGCAGAATTATGGCTTCTTCTTTATTATTGGCATTTGCATATTATTCTATCTTAGTGTTCGCAGTGTTATTTGGTCTTTTTAGTGTCGAATGAACGAGCTTATCTCCTTCATTCCAGGCTTTCAGTCACTTATTGCATTACTCAGAAGTAATTTAGCTATGAAATATTTAATGATGAAGAAATTATAGGAAAGATGCTTTGTGTATTTCATAGTTCCTTTTTAGTTCTGTTTGCATCAGTCAGGACGCTAACGCTTCACGTTGTTGTTATCTCGTTTTAAGCTCTCTCATTAGAAGCTACGAAGACAGAAATCAAAGGCAAAACATTTGACCGATAATTGCTTCCCTCCTCCTCCTATGTGTGCTTAGCTCGGAGGCCAGTTGACGATCACCAAAAAATGTGCCACTATGAGATTCAAGAATTACTATTTTCCAAACCTCTTCCTCTTCACCTTTCCCTTCCCTTCCACCCAATGAAACATCGATGAGAAAAAAGAATGTTTTATGTGGGAGGTGCTGAATTGGAAGTTTTTCTTATTTTGCAGTTCTCTTCATTGCTGTTCAAATGTCTTGCTGGAGGTTTCCTCTGTTGCACCACATTTTCTGCTACCTTTATCATTACTGCTCACCTATACAGAACGTTTTTGTTTTGGCCTTTTCTTTCGGTCAATGTTCACATTTCATTAGATGCATTCATTAAGTTCTATTTATGTAGCTATTGGTATTTACGGATATTTCTATTCTTGACTTTCACTTCTTATTTCATTTATTTACATTTATGATTTCATTCGTTTAACTCATTCATTGACTTTACTATATAGTATATATTGTTTTCACTGTAGCGAAGGTAGACATCAAGGATGTTTATGAAAAACGTGCAATCCTAAGAGCAAAACTAACCTAAATAAAGGGATTATTTAGGTGATTAAAGGGCGGCGATCACCCCGCGTGGTTAGATGCACTGAGGTCCAATTGCTTAGCCACGATGGTAAACAACTTGCTGTAAACATATCTTGGTTCGATTGAACATCCAGGAGTACGTTTGTTATTTTATTCGAAGATTTGGTCATTGGCCATTAGGTATTAGCAAACAATTTCAGCCACACAGGATTTAGCCACACAGTACACCTTCTCAAGAAAATTCTTAGGGGTATATATATATATATATATATATATATATATATATATATATATATATATATATGTATATATATTGTGGCCCCTAAGTTGTTCAATTGGGACCTCTCATCTCTTTCAAATGCTGAATACGAATGGATCATTGATCAGATGTGGTACTAATTTATTGAGGTGTTCGAGTTGAGTTGTTGAATTGACTCTCAAATTGAGCTTGTCTTATAGATCAAATTACAATATGTTATTGGCGAGATGGTGCAGCTGTTGTTTTAAGGGAGCGCGCCATAGATGCATTATACTATTTAACCATAAAGAAGTCATACTTTTTAAAATATTGTGTGGTTCACTTCCATCGTTTAGTTGTTGTGAGGCTGTCAACTTGCACTCGGAATATTTATTTCAGAAGTTTTTCATATTGTTAGAAATAAGAATTAGCCCCTCTTCTCATCTCGTTTGTGAGAATAGAGTTGCGAAAGTTGTGATAGCCGTTAGCGTGATGTTCCTAAAAGAAGCATTAAAAAATGCAGCAGCTGTCACATAGGTTTATGTTAGCGATTATTTGCTCGCCTATCAAGCTCAATCTTTCGTCGATATTGTTTTCTTCGATGTTACAAATTCACTCAAATCTTATTGATGATTTCAATGATTTGTAATCATCAATAATCAAATTGCTTAATCTATTTTTGATTGTTGATCTCGAAGAATAAGGTTAATTAACTTCAAATAAGTTCATGTGATAGTCAATCCAGTGCTACTTCTGGATATATGCAATGCTATTGTAGCCGGCCACCATTGACCCCATCACTAGCAAAAGTGGAACACTTTCTGGTATCTAGCTTTGTTTCTTTTTGGTGTCTAGCTTTGTTTCTTCGTTAATGTTGTACGGAGTATCCAAGGAGAAAGGGGAAGGAGCTTAAATTTGTTTTACTATGAACTTCAGCTGTAGCAGTAGTATGGTATACAATCGGGAGGTTAAAAATTAGTTACTTTATTCATTAAAAGTAGTAAAAAATTATTCAAAGTAAGTTTTATTACGATACTATTTTAAATAAGATATTAGAGAGAATTCAATAGAAGGTGAAATAGTTTTTGAGCGTTTGAATGAAATCATAAACGTAAATAAAAATATAGATAATTTATTCCGAAAATAAAGGATAATTAAATTTGTAGAATTGATGAATTATTGTGAAGTATGCGAATTGTGTTAATAGGTAGCGATTGTGAAGTGAGCGTTGATGTGTGATATTTTCTTCGAATATTGTTGAGTAGCGAGAAAGAAGTTTGCAAAGTGAAGTGCAGTAGGGAAGCAATTGGTTCATATGAAGTGTTGATCCACATCCTTTGAAGAGTTTTTTTCTGGAAGAAAGCAGAGGTAAACTCTCGATGAAACGAAAGATTTGAAAAAAGTTTAAGTATGAGCGGAAACTTAGCAATTGTTTATCAAGTGAAGTGAATGATTTTTGCAATATATTCGATGCATTTCATCGAATTCTGCAAGGAATTCGTATAGGATGTGTAAAACTTTGTAATGCTATTTGCTAAGGTCATCGCGTTTATTTATTGTCCAACTTTTGCAATTGAATGCAGATGTGTTGTTGTTAACCGGTTATACGCTTGCATAGCTTTCTTCAATGTTTTTTTTCGAAATTTTAGTGTCAAAATTCGAGAAAAAACGAATCATTTATCAATGATAACACAAAGTATTGTTATAACGATTGATATAGAACTCTAATGAATATATTCATTTATGCTCAATATTTGTTTTGATCGGTTTTTATTGTATTTTACGGTTTGCTTCTTCGACAGATATTAGTGAGGATGTGCTACATTATCACATTTAGTAGCAATAAATGATAGCTAAAGTATAAGGCGTTCGCGTTAGTGTACCTCCTAGTGACACGCACATCGTGCAAACTACGCGCGACCGTTGCATAATTAAAGCGCCAGCCACTGTAGTGGTTTACTCTCAATTTTTGTTTTCATTGTTTAGAATGCACAAAAAAAAGGCTTATTGGTAGAGCTTTTTTTGCTTTTTTGTTTCGTTTATAAAATTTTTGTTATTCTACTATAATTTTCACTGGAAAGCACTAAAGCATTCTAAGTTAATTCAGGCTTATAAATGTGACCATAAATTAGAACTGCAGCCGAATTCTTTGTTTATTTGTGTATAATAATATTCAATGTTCATTTTGCATTATTGTATACTTACCGTTAGTTTTTCTTATTCTATTCACAATTTTTGGTTAAACAAAAAATGTTTTGGGGTAAATATAGAGATGAGCAATGAGATGGAAAAAAAGGGGATATTTAATGACAATCTTAATGATAGGGCGCGTAATATCTCAATGGGGCACCCTTACTACATGACTTATGGATTGCTAGTGAAAGTTGAAAGGTTTCAGTGCGATGTGAAAGAATCCTCATACTTAAGTAGTCTTATTTTCACTTTCTTTAATTGAAGTCATTTTCACTAAATTGGCAGCAATGCAAACAAAGGGATGGAGAAAGAAAAGAAATGACGTATCAGTAATAGTGAATAGACTATTTTTTAAATTGCTAAGGTGTTCAATTAAGACTCCTCATGGAGTTTGTCCTGAAATTATCGTATTTATATTTGTATTTTATTTCTATTTGTATTTATTTATATTCATATTCATTTTTGTATTTATATTTATACTTTTAGTTTTATTTACATGTATTCTGCTAAATGATTTCACTTGGGTACTGTTATCTGCGCACTAGGATCCATCGATCGAACGTGCATATCTTGCAGTTCTTTTTTTGCCCCAAAGGTTTCCGCTCTTTGAACTCTGACTGTATTGTATTGTGATTTGGCGGTGACGGACAGAAGTACATCATATGTAAATAAGCGCATTGCAGACCGACCGCTTTCATTAGTGAGTTATTTGTAAATTTGAATTGAATCATTTTCGAGTAGTGAATCGTACTAATATTTTCTTTAAAAAACAACATTCCTCTCAAAATTTTTACTATACTTTTCTTTTTCTATGTTAATTCTCGTTTCGATACTATTATATGTGTAGATGTTTTATTTCCCCAGCAAATATAACATCTACCCGTTGAAAAAGATCAATAGTTGTTGCTTGAAAGGAATATTGTATAGTGCGTTGAATGTAACCGTTGATGCCTCTTCGTATATAAGGCGAAATGTGTCGATTTTTATAGTAAAGATCACATATATTTGCATTAGATCACTCGTATCACCCTTGTAGTTCTTTGCTCTGCTAGTGAAATATACAAAGAATAGTCACAGTAGCAATATGGTCACACACAAACACTCGGTGATTGCATTCTGTGCCTCGAGGGTGCATTAGATGTCATATAAAATCCCCTCTAGATGGCTGTTCGTTCATTGCATCTCAGTGTTTGTTTGAGAAGATGGATGCTTGGAGCGCTTTTATTTCTTTTTGGAGTTTTCATTTTATTATTTGTTAATAATTATTTGATATTATTTAGGGATATATTTGTTTTTATTGATATTACTTACGAATATATTTGCTTTTATTGATATTATTTAGGAATATATTTGCTTTTATTGATATTATTTAGGAATATATTTGCTTATTGTTATTTGCGTTTCTTTAGATATAGCCGATGGATTAGATTCCATTTTATATTATTATGACTTTCATTTTATGTGGCTATCTATTTCATTCGATTTTCTCTTGCTTATTCGATTTTTCGATTTTATTGCTTTCGGTTAATGTGATTCATTATCGGCTCATAGCTTTCAATTATTTTCGTGATTCTCAATACTGAATTGAGTTTATAATTGCTTTCAATTTCAAGTTGTCAGGGTTTGAAATGGATTCCGTACTAATATCATCACCATGAAAAGTACCGTGTCATGTAGATCATTAGCCGACAAAAAAATATTTTTGTTATTACTTCAGTCGTTATCGTTATTGCTTCTTCAAGTTAGATAGTATTTCTTATATTGCACTGTGTTTGAATATTCATAAGGTTTCATTGATATTGTGCTGGCTAAAGTCTATTGTTCTACCCATTATTAACTTGTTTATGTTGGTGGTCTGGAAACAAATCTTTGACCTTAAATATTGAGAATAGAAATTGGACTGATGTTTGTTTGTTATTTATTTGCCTTTTCTTTTTATAGTTTTGGCTGAGGAAAATATAATATACATTTAATAAAGTATATACATTAATGTTACATTCAAAATAACACGAGAAAAACTTACTCCATTTTCTTCAGCTTGTACCATTGTTGTTGATTTACAAGTCGTATGTTGAACTCGTTGAGATTGATAAGTGATACGAGTAGTGCGCAACCGATTTGTGAGATCGTTTCTGAAAAAATAAACTATAGATTATCATCAGCCAGACTTATCGCTGTTATTTTCTCATAACATCGGCGTGTTAGATATAATACGATTGCGTAGATCCTACTTATAAATGAATAAATATCAACTTCGATGGAGAGTTTATTTTAACGCTTCAGTTTTCTAATTCATTTCTTCGTTGTTTTGAATAGCGTTTGATTTGTTAAACGATTAGGAAGTGGACTATTCAAAAATAATTTTTAATTTTATTACTTTTTATTGAGATTGGGAAGGGGATTTTCTAATTTTGCAAAACTAGCATCAACTTACTACGGAAAATAAGGGCGATTTATTATTGAGCAATATGTTGATTCAAAAGACATATGAAACACGTTCTCGGCATTTGAGAGATACGAACATTTTACACTGCAAAATACTCAAGCAGTTTTTCTCCACTATCGTTCTCGCATTCGAGTTCTTTTTTTTACACGTTTGATGCTCATAGCTATTCTTTCTTCACTTTCCTTCCCCTCTTTTTCTCATCTCTATTCCTATCCTATTATATCCTTTTTCCACTTGAATTTCTTTTCAGTTGAAAAGTTGGAAAAAATTTTCACAAAAGAAGTAATTCAGTTCATTCATCTTTATAGACTATTAGATTTTAATGAAAGATTCATTTCAGATAATGTCAAGACATAGAATGAGCATTGTTGTAATACTTACAAATTTTAGGCAATTCTTTATAAAACTTGAAATAATTTGTTAAGAATATTTCAATTTATTTGTATTTGTATTGGATTCAAAATTTACGATAATTTCACATATAGATATAGTGGGACAAGCGAAGATTTCTATAAGAGAGAATATAAGCCAATTTTCATAAAACTTTCATTCGGCGTTTATTCTAATTGCGATGTTGTGTATATTTGTGTCTACTAGATAGTTATATATTTCACTTTGATCCGTTAAATTCAAGAGAAGCTATAAATACCTTTAAATATGTTCACAGATTGGCATACCTTTAGCATCGATGGAATTTCTATAGTGCTGCGAGGGAATGAGGGGGGGGGGGGGGAGGGGTCAAATCTTTTAACTTTTAGGGTATTATTTTACATACTTTACTTTTTTGTTAGCTTTCTTATTCGATAGTAATTTTTGTTGATTTACTTACTCTATAGTGGTTGGCGAAGTTATTGAAACACAGAAAAGTGTATCTCCACTTTTTGAATTATTTGTTACTATTATAATTTATTTCTATAATAATTCGGTATATAAGAAGATGCTTAAACAGAATATAAAGGGTATCGTTGCAATTGTACTTCAAATTTAGCTCGAGCACAATAGCGCTGCGAGAAAAAAAAACACCTCAAGCTAAGGACGTTTCAATGTCGATAATAAAACACCTGTCTACTCTTTATTTTAGAGTTTGCTGTGTAAATGAGTGCTGCTTGCCGATTAGTTAGTATCATTGCTGCTGTACGTTGAATTCTTTTTTCTATTCTTCTCGGAAAACTAAATGGTATCCTGAAAGTTTTAGCGTGAAGTTTGATGTTCCGACTCCGTTTGGGCTAAAATTCCGTTATTTTTTGTGATTTTAATTCAGGTTTATGAAATGCCAATTCTACTGCAAATCTAATATTGATGTATGAGTAACTTTTAGAGAGCGATTTGCAGTCTATGGTTAATATTTTTATTCAACATAACTAGATAAATTACTTGATAGTTTTGTTATCGATTAAGTTGTCATCTTGTTAGCTATTTGCCCACATTGGAACTTTTATAATTTAACTTTTGCATTTTGTAGCGATCTTTACTTTCTTGGCAAGTTGTGCCTACCATATTCATCGTTTGAACCGTATATAGGCAGCTTTCATTTTCTAATGTTTTAGGTGAAATTTCACTCGTTAATTTCCTTCATCTTTTTTTTGGGGGGGGGGAGATAAATTTGAAAATTCCCAAATTGCTGGGCAACAAAATTTTAAGCAAAAATTCGCGACTGAAAATGGGAGTAATACCAATTTTGTTTAATATCGTAAATGGAATTTTCACTATTAGATTAACAAAGATTGATCTTCATTGATTGAAAAAAGTCGAAAATTTTGAAAAGCTTGTGTTGTAATTTTCCATCATTCATATTTTTTTGAAAACATTTATGTAAACAGAAAAAAAAAGAAAATTTCAACTCCCATCAGTCACTGCAAATGAAAATTCCGATCATCTCCTACGCTTTTTGACTGTCTCATTTCAGGTCACGTCCCCCAAAACCTTACAGTTTTTCTTTGACCTTTTTTTTCCATATTTGCGCGAAGGCATTGACAAAGGTGTGGGTCATCAAAATGAGCTTAGAACGATATAAAATTGAAGCCTATTAAGTGTTTCTGACTTCTTATGTATGTTTTTTTTTTTTCAATTGTCGTTCCATTTGCTCTTCAAATAGAAATTACGTGTCTATCGCTTATAGAGATTATAGTTTATGAATGAAATTAATCTATATTTTTGCACGATAAAAGTGAACGATGGCTCAACGTTCAGATTTCTAAGGGATTCGTCCGGCATTTTTTGCAATGAGTAATAATTCTAACAGATGGTTTCAATGAGAATTTCTAATGCTATCGCTAAGGAATCTTTTTTTTTTTTGCTTAGAAAAACCATTCAATGATTTTAACGATAATCAAAGAATGATCTATGAGATTTAGGTTGAATTTTTCGCAAATGTAAAAATTTTTACTCAAAAATAAATTTGTGAATTTATAAATTCATAAATTTATTCTTGAATTCTTGTTATCGAAAAAATTCCACACTGAAAAACTATTCGAAAAATTTGCTCAGGAAATTCCTAATGATCCAAGCAAATGTTCGGGCAAATATTAGGAAAGATTGATGTGAACAAACGATTGCGATTTATGAATCATCGCTTTGCACCGCTATTATAGTCATTTATTTCGTACCATTTTCCGGTTTTTTCGTGGACAATTCTTTCTTTTGCCATATAATTTTTTCTTCACTTTTTTGATTTTTTTTTTTACACTTCTTTGAGTTCTTCTTTTTTATTTCTTATAAATCGCTGTATGAAGAATAATGCGACTGTTAAGTTGGGCATAATAGCGATTATTACGTGAAAGATTGGTTGGTGGCGATGTAAGGATTTGTTTTACAGGAATGGATGATGTGGCAGATGAAGAGACGGATTCGGAGACGCATAGAAAAGAACTCGGAATTTTTCAAATAAAGTAAGTTATTGTTTCTCTGAATCAAACGCTGTTGATCTTTTAACGAAAGATTCTTGTTTATAAATCATATTCGAAGGTTCGTGAACGAACACCTAGCAGGGGAAGCGCGCTTTTAAAGCTGCCTTATGCAGAAATGCTTGTCTGAGCATCCATATATATATATATATATATATATATATATATATATATATATATATATATATATATATATATATATATATATATATATATATATATATATATATGTATATATAAGGCTGAACTTATTTATCGGCCTTTGCAAATTTGCATTAGCAAAACATATTATACCATCGTCCCGTGTATTTGCATGTTTGTATGTCTGCTTGTCTATCTGACTGCTTCGGCGAGCGTGATAATCCTCTGCCACCAGATATCGGCATCGAGGGGAGTTGTAGACTTTAAAAATGCGAAAAAACACCTCATCTCAGGAAGGTGGGATTTTCATTCTGCATCGATCACGCTGCAAAAAAAAAGAGAAAAAAAGGGGAAAGAATCCTTTTGTTGAAAATTGGTTCATTAGAAAAAAGTTCAAAGGCAGTTATTCTTCGTGTTCTATTTTTTGTTGGTGAACGGAAATTGATTGTTGAAGTTAGTTGATATAAAAGGCGCATATCGTACTTTCTATCTTGATAAACCTTCCTCCATTTATTTGCTGCCAGCCGATCAATTTATGCAGTGCAAATTTATCTTAACGCATTTTTAAGTTTCAAAGATCTATTCATTTACGCAATATGAAAATCTTTTTATAGTTTTTAATCACTAAAAAATTTGTTTTTCTCCAAGAATCAATTTAATAGTGACAGTGCTCGCGTGGATAACCATTCCTGAAAAAACAATCAAAAAATCGAATTTTTTGGATTACTTTTCCTGAGTACGGTATTTTCCTATAAGTATACAGTCTCTCATTCTGTTTTACAGTATTTTTTTCACTGCATAACATAGCAGCAGCAAATAAATGAATATGTAGTGACTATAAAGTCGTATACTGGACGACCGATTGCCTAGGGAGTAATTATCCACGAGATCAATGCGTTAATCGCAACGAATATTTCTCGTTAGTTGATAGTGCAATAAACGCCATCTGGAGCGATACAATTTGCTACGCTATTACTGACCTATTTAAGTATTTTGGGAAAAATTTTCGGCATTCGATGTGAAAATTTTCAATCAGATTGTAATTTATTAACGACATTTATGAAAACATTTTATTTATTTATTTATTTTCTTATTTATTTATTTATATTTTTTTCGCTTTATTTATTTTCTAAAGATGCGTTTCGATTACGAAAAAAAATTCTGACCCGCTGAAGTTGTGACCTATGATGTTTTGAGATTTTTATTGCCAGATGCGTGAAATTTTTATCAATAATAACGATCATTTTTGAAGATCAATGCAAATATTTTCGGCAGACAGATGTGAAACCGTTGACTTTTCGCTACCTTCTATCAAATTCTGACTTCCTATCTTCGGAGTGCAAAAATAGGCTCCTCTGGAGCAAATTTTACACTTCCAGCGCACAATCTTGAGAAGTACTTTTTAACGCTATTTTTCATAGGTCATCGCAACGAACTGTTTAGAGAGTTTCATAATATCGTTAAAGTTTCCATTTCCATTAAATTTCAATAAAACTCATTATATTATTTTAAGCGTAAACGAAATGATCTAAAAGTTTGTAGTACTTTTCAAGAAATCTATGAGTTTT
The DNA here is from genome assembly GCA_037389465.1 of Baylisascaris procyonis. Classification (NCBI taxonomy): domain Eukaryota; kingdom Metazoa; phylum Nematoda; class Chromadorea; order Rhabditida; family Ascarididae; genus Baylisascaris; species Baylisascaris procyonis. The sequence continues at coordinate 1,111,503 of JAZARR010000247.1, forward strand.
TTCTCTCAGTTCAACGGTTCGTTTAATTTTACTAATCGAATAAGATGTCAAATGCAAGGTCATAACTTTCTACGTTGTGACCACTTACCTAATTTATGCTATTGTGAGAGAAGTTAATATGCAAAAAACTATTTTGCGTATTTTCACATTTGCAGAGGATATTGGTTTGTAGCTGATTTATATTCATTTGCGTAATTTTAATATATAGGCTGATTATAAGTACGAATTGCATTCAAATAATTCATCTTTCTTTAGAAGGGATATGAAACGCAATACGGAAACAAAGGAAGCAACGTCGACTATTGGAGGTGACGATTCACTGCAATTAGAAGAACGAATTTCGGTGCGAGAGATCGCACAACATTTCGGTGCATTGCACGAGCCGTTATTCGTGGCTATGACTCGCAATGCAGATGATGGCAATTCACGTGTTAGTTCGCTTGCTAAAGCGACGGCAGCACCACCTCCATCATCTCATTCTGAGCTCGAGCCACGTTTTTCACAGCATGAGCGGAACAATCAATCCCCTATCCGGCCGGCTGCCTCATTTATTGGCCCCAAGTGTACAGCGCAATTCAGCGGTCAAACTGAAGATCTGGTGCTGAAATCAAAGACTATTTCAACCAGTGTCACATCTTTTGATAGTCCGCCATTATCTACAAACACCTCAGTTGATCGTTGTGAATTTCCGCTCTCGATGGGGGTTCAGATATCCCAACCCATTGTTCCGCCTAGCGACGATCCTCCGAATAAGGATGCACAACAAGATTCACATCGTCTCCCGGAGCTGATTCCCCAGACAGTCACAAATCATAGCGGCACTCCCGCTACACAAAGCGAATCTCCGACCGTCGCCAGCAATCTGCTGGCCACCACAAATGAGGCCACCAAAATTGATGAGCACGATGTGTGCAGCGAAGCCTATAACCATATCGTTCAATTTATAACTCACTCGAGCGTGAGCAAGCTGCGCGGCATCACTGACGTGAGTGGGACGACCATAGACGACAAGCATCAGATGACGATACCAGATGCCGACTCGACGAAGGAAAGCGTCAGCTCGCCGGGACTTACTGAGACATCAGATAGCTGTGCACTAATCGGAAGCGCTCAGACGGATGTCGACTCGGACGCTGAAGTGACTGGAGACGATGGTTGCGAAACGGAAGAAGCTAACAGCCAAGTGGACACACAGAAGCCCATGATCACAGATATCGGCACGCCAATTTTACCAAGGTATGCTTATCGTAATGGTTATATTTAATATCGTATGTGATGTGCATTGCTGTTGTTAATGCTGAGAGAGGCGCGCTATTTAGCTGTAGTTTTTGTTGATATAAATTTAACAGCTCAATATTATAGGTGATTTGGCTTTATATCGGGAAATTTTTCATCCTTATGGAAAACAAAAATTTATTGCCCTTCTACAATTATAACTTCTGAAATTGAATTAAGCACGCTGAATAGAATGGGCATTTTTTTTTCAAATTTTCCTGTCCTAATATATAAAATCGAATAGCCTTTTCCAATTACGAATCGAGAATGGGAAATTCAGGCTTTTCTAATTAGTACCTCAAATTAAACTAGAAAAGGCAAAAAAATTTTGACGGGTCGAACAAAAAAAGTTATCCTTATTACTTTTGAATATTGCTTGAAAATTACAACCATCGTGATATCCATAATTTTTTTTTTTAATTCTGCCTAATTCTTTCTAGTGTAGCAATAGTTTAAGATGGTTGAAGTGGTTCACTCTAATATCCTGCATTAATGAACCACAATTCTTCACTATGAATATTTAGATGTAATATTGAGTATTTTAATTTTAGTAATTTTAATTTTTAATAATTTTTAATAATTTTTTAATAATTTTTAATAATTTTTCAATAATTTTGGTTTTAAAATATCCAACCACAATAATTTTTGTAAATTTTAGCGATATTGCAAGAGTATTTTTATACATAGATCCTATTTTTATAATTTCGAGTAGTAAATAATATTGAGTAATGTTTTTTATTAATGTAATATTATAACAAATATGGTTTATAAGACTGTTGAGTGATACTTTTTCGGGTATGAATTAGAAGCGATGAATGATTGCTATTAATCGACAATAGTTGGCCGTTGTTGCATGTCACTCCGTCATGTATTATGTCAATCTCTCAGTCTTCTTCGCAGACGCTTTGTCAAGTTGTTTGAAATATAGTGATACTTTGATTGGGTCTTATGAGGTCTATTAATAACAAATAATATCGGCCATCTTGGCTAGTATTACTGGCCAAGCACCGAGTAGTCGAAACCCTTTTGAGGGACAGCGGGTAGTTAAAAACTGATTTACTCTAGGTGGAGTGCGTTGACCTAGCTTGCTGGAATAAACGACATGTTTATTGACTCGCAAAAGGTGTCATTCTGTATAGCAATGATCGGTTCTTTAAATGATATCTCCACGCATTTGTGATGTTTAACCCACAGAGACATCATATAGATGATCGAACTATAGAAGATGACTTTTGCTATTCGTTTTTTTTATTAGAATTTATTGCTTTATTGTCGCTAGATTTAATAACCCGGGTTTTGCAACTTTATAGATTTGGGTTGGAAATTGATCGTTTAATGCAACATTTGATGGCGTCCCTTCATTGGTAGACTTGAAGTGCGTTTCTTTGATAGCCAAGTGGATCATTTCAAGCGATATTTAGACGATGTTCTTTTATATTCGTAGTGATAAACCAGCTAATATTCAATGAATTCATTTATCATTAAAGAGGGAAATGCGATATGCTGCCAATGAGATGAATGCGCTATAAAATTGTCTCGATGATTGCGTACGCTTCACATCGATAGTGATTCGAAAATAATCAAGACTAGGAGGTGGACTGAAAGAGTGAACGCTGTCATTTTCGTTCATGTTCTCTTTTTCTCTCTGTTTTTCTCTCTCCCCTATCCCTCCTCCCTCCCCCTCTTCCTCGCCCATCCCATTATTGCACTCATATACGATGAATCGGTATATCATCTTGTTTATCATAGTCTATTTGGACGTGAAAATGAAGATCTTTATATGTAACTATCGTATTTCAAAAAAGGGTAGAAGTGCAGCATTTGAGGTGCTAACCCCTTCTAACAGCAATTTTGTTCTCTAATATTCCAAATAATATTGAAAAAGTATTCTGTGAATGATACAATTTTCTTTACTCAACTATCTGATCTCAGCATCTATTTGGTAGTTTAAGATTCAGATGCATATCTATTTCGTTAGTTTTTTATATTGACGTGTCAATGATTATAAGACTCTAATTGTGATTAAATATTTCCGTAGTATTCATTGCCACTCATATGGTTGATATTCGCGTTGTTTATAGGAATTAAATTTCTCCCTAAAGTAAAGAAATTTTTCTTTTTTTTGCTCATTTCAAATTAACTTCACCGCGATAGCGTTAAAATCTTATGGTACATTTATTGATACAAAAAAAAACGCAACGAGTTTTCATTGAGAGTAATTTGAGGAATAAAAAAAATGTGAGTGTTTTTTTATTGTTAGTTAATTTTAATTGCGATTGCAATTGCCAATATTATGCTATTGCGATCGATTCTCATTTCCATTAGTGAATCGTTTTGATCGCTACTTGCTATCGCTCATTCTAGAATACTCAATCACTATTTCACTTAATTTATTTTCGCTCTTGAAAAGAAATTCTTCGTAAATTTTTTTTCTTCAAAATTTTCAATTTTCTCGTCTCTTAATCTCGTATTCTTAGCGTTGACGTTCTGCCTATGGTAAATTTTCAACTGAATAGATTTTTCGAGGAGAAACTTTTTTTTAGCTGAATATTTTAAGCTGAATAGGGTTTTTTCTTCGATGATTGTCAGTGTAGTTGTGCTATATTTTGCAATCGAAATTCCACTAATAACCTATATATTAAATAATTTCACAACTTATTGTCATATTATTGGCAAATAACTGTAGTGTATATGTGATAATTTTTATCACTGTGGACTATTTCATTCAGAGTATTCGCTTCAGTTCGCTGCATCAGATTTCTTAGTTTTTTACTATTAAACAGGCTCATTAGAAGTTCTATATTTTCTTTGTTTTTATTTCTTATTGAGAAGATATTTACTGGCCACTTAATATAAGCTCGCCTTTGAATAATAGCTGGCTAATGAAGTAAATGGAATATTTGCCAAATTTGCATTTTTGCTTTCAGTGATATAAGCTATCAAAATTCCAATGTTTTTATATGCATATATACTAGTAAAACATTGTTGAGTTATTCGAACTCGTCGTAGTAATATAGCTCATATTATTGCTGATTATTATATTAGAATTAAAGGCTTTTGGTATTCTATCAGAAACTATTTCTATCGAACATTTGTTGTAATGATATAAGATGGTCCCTTTGATGAAAGTAATAAATTAGTAAGTGATATTGTTTAGTAAATTAGTTAAGTAATTTTCTTAGTAAAATAATATCTTTATAGTACAACTATAAGCTTTTAGTTGATTATGCGAAAGCAATTGCTATTTCTTTCGTTAGCAAAGATTATTGATTTATGCAAGTAAGTTTATGCTTTCATTCCATTCAATCGTTGTTGCTCCTCATATGCTGTCGTTGCTCATTCGTCATTATAAATAGATCCATTCAGTTGTTAAGAATTTGGGCGAACGATAAAGTAATAAATTCGTTGCGTTAATTAATCTAAATCAGGAATATTTGGGGGTATAACCCTAGAGGAAGGAATATTTGAGGGATAACCTGGAAGAGGGAATATTAGAGTTAAACCTGTCCTCTTTGGGAATTCTTTTGATGTTTCTTTCTATTTTTTGTGGATTGATTTTCATTCATCAAACATTTTTTTAGATGTGCATTGCAAATGAAATAGAAAAATGAAAATGTTTGCACTCAATAGTGCTGAATAACAATTTCGCTTGCTAGTGAACGTGCTATTTCGAATGCATCACTTTTCAGGCTTAGCGATATGTGCAATTGGTGGTTAGCGTGGGGAGGCAAAAGTCGTTTCGTGATCACAAATTCATTGCATTTACCTTCGTTTATGCTCGATTTGATGATAGTTGAAAAGTTTTCTCACCTGTTTCTTACCTGTTCCACTTTTTTGATTAGCGACAGCCGGCTTTCACTTATTGGAATCTTATTTCCAGACAAAGCTCAAGGATGTTATTTACTTTTACTGCTAAAAAATAAATTTTTTAATGATTATGAAATTGAATTTAATATTTATGGTGTGAAGGATGAATATACCATCTTGCTGAGCCAATTGTTTATTAATTTTTGATTTCAAAGGTTTTTCTAGTGGTTATCATTCCTTAATTGCAATACTAGTAATATTCCTTAATTATAGTATTTGTATTCATCGTGAACCATAGTGAGCATTCTAGATCAAATCTACTGAGGTAGTGAATTAAAAATGAGTTCCACTCTGAGCTGACAATCGAAAGTGTGCTGATGAAATTCATTGGTGTGAGTGTATATATTTATCGTTTCGCGTTGCGCGGTCCGTTTAAATTGGGCTCATACCGAACTCCTTCGCTCGATCATACAGAGCCATTACGTCCAAGATTGTCATCACGACCAGGGTGATGATAAGTCCCGACCTTCCTTCTAAGCCCTATAGGAGACGGGCATGAACTTACGACTTCTGCACTTAAGCGGAAATTGAAACGATATAAAGAGTTATTTATTCGTAATGAATGCTTTTTCGTATAGAGTAAAGTAAAGTAAATAGTAAAGGTAGTAAATAATTTTCTACATAGATTGTAATTGCAGATCAAGGAATGCGAGTCAAGAGCCACCAAGAATACAGACAATCGTGATGAAAAAGAAACGCTCAAATGAATGCTTCGCTGATGCAAAGGTCGATGGATCGAAATCAAAAAGGTTCACTTTATTTTTGAACTATAAAATTCCGCAAATATCTTCAAGGGGCATAAGTTTTAAGGGACACTTGGTTTGGATATATATTTAACTATAATTTAAACCTTTTTAGGAAAGAAGAACCACAGGAAGAAAACTTTTCTTGGTCTGGGAGGGGGAAGCTGAAGGGGTTAGGAAAGGTGAGGTCATGGGAAGGGAAAGGAAAGAGGGAGGATTCAGGATCATACTGTAGTGTTGATTTTAAAGCTTTATAAAATGTGAAGGTATTTGAAGTTGTGGAAAGAAGCCAAGTGCATATATGTTGATTACAATGCGCTTAACTGCACGCAAAAATCGACAAAGCTCATTAATCAACGAAATCTACACAGTGGCATTTAGGAGATTTTTATAGCTGATGAAATGCTTTTTTTGTGTGAACATCTCTCCCTCTCTCATTGTCTCTCTTTCTCTCTCCTACTTTAGAATCTTCTCTCATTTTATTTTTTTTCTCTGTATCTCTCTTTCTCTCTTTCTCTGCTATGCATCTCGTTGGTTTTTGAAAACTGCACTTCGCATTATTTGCGCTGATAAGTTGAGTATATATGTAGTGCATTTTCCAAAAATTTTTGCCAATCATATCGTCGAGAAATGAAATGAAAGGAAAATAATTTTAAGGGTATAAACATAATGAAGCATTTTATATTGCGATAGAGATTTTAACAATTAAGTAAGAAAGAGTGAAAATATTCGCAATCTGCTGATTTTGATCTACACTTCTCATAACTATATTGTGGATAAATTTCATTTGCATAAAAAAAATATTTGAATGCGATTTGTGATTTCAATTCGACTGTGAATCTCTCTTTGAGTTAAATAGTTGGGATATTATTCAGTAAGATAAATTAATTACTAACGCGAAGAGTAGCACATTTTAGAAATGATTATATTTTAGTGTATTACTTCAAAAGAAACGAAGGGACCCAGTCAGTTGATATTTAAATTTTTTAGGAAATCATTAATTGAAGCTTTTGCCTGAAGCTCAGGCTCAAGCTCAAGCTAAAACTAAAGCTGAGGATGAAGCTTGAATGAATCACTTTAATGAATGCTGGTTTCATTTTTTGCTCTTTATTACTCTATTATTCCGTCAAGGAGTTTGAAGATGCAAAAAAAAGCAAATTCTAGAATGTGCTCTCATATAGCTCTCTTCATCTGTTAATCTTTCTTTCACTTCAGTGATATTTTGCAATCCCTTCTAAAACGACTATATGAGGTAATCTAGAGCAGTCGATTTTCCTATTACGGTAATAATAGGTAGTATGGTAATATGCCTGTATCCTAGAGAGGTAATATGGTAATATAGGTAATACGATGAGATATTTGTATCTTAGAGAGAGTATTCGATGTTTTCGATGATGAATCTTAGAGAGGTAACTAAAGCGCTTAGCGCAACACATTCGATCGACACTTTAGACAAAACAAACTGAACAGAAGCGTTCTTTCTTTTTCTCAGAGCGTTGATGTGAACTCCTCAAGACATTAGCCCCCCTTAGAGTCGACGTCTATTGAGTGTTTGATGATCGTCGAGGTGACACATAATCGACTTATCGTACTAATGTAGCGTCAGCACTGGAATTGTCTTATTGCTACATTAATATACCTGATGTCTACCTATGTGGTAACTAAATAACTCATTTAAATACCTGAATGGAATTGGTCATTCTCTATCGAGTTTTTTTTTTTAAATTCAATTTTATTTTCTGAAACTTAAAATTGAATCGTCCATTTTTCAATCAGCTATTTTATTTCTATTATTTTGGCGATATTGCCAATAGAATTCAAGTATCTAGCAAATTGGTGATATAATAAGCGGATATAATCGAGGCAGGCTATTGTATGCTGTTAGATTATTAGCAACATTAGTAACGGTCTCTTCGTATCGTGTTGACTCGCATCGGAACGCCATTTTCAAAACCAGAATCTGCACTCATCGCCCGGTAAAGAGAATGCACTCAACAGCAATCGTCGACTTGTTCATTGAGTTCTATAACAAACGCTCTTCGCATATGGTCACCACCACTAGTTATATTCTCTCTCTTCAATAGTCTCTATGCAGCAATGATGTGCCAGGTATTACGAATAGGTAGTAATTATCCTTGCTTATACCTATTTTATTTCGCCATCCTCTTCCCTCATTGTTCATGTAACTCTTTTCTATATATTATAATTTTCACTCTTAATGCTCGCACTTTCAAACTAATTTCAAAAGCGATTTTATATTTCTTCGTTTTAGTTTTGAGGGGAGCTGGATGGGATTTTTTTTTTGAAAGAAAGAGAGGGAGAGAGCAACGAGAGATGGTCTCTCCTCTACCTTAAGTCGTAGTATGTCTAGATAGATATCTGTTGTACCTCGTTTGCCAGCTTATGTCATCAAATTCTCTATGATATCTGTTTCATATGCTTATATATTTTTGCATACATTTATTTCCTTATAAACTCGTACTTGCAAGATGCAATATTTCAAACGTGTACGTTGATGTATCTTTCGAAAAGTAGTCATAGGTATAGTTGATTTGTATTTTGATTGCATTGCATTTTGCACTTAAAAGATTCGATTGCATTTTATCACCGCGCAGAGATTGCATTTTGTATCAGCTAATTTATATTTAGCACCAGTTGCGTTGTGAAAAAATATAGATGGGCATTTTGAAGATTCATAGAAAATGCAACCAGTTGAAAAATGGATGATTGGCTTATTCGGCATAGTTTACTACTAACTTGCGAAAATATTTCGTTTAATGAGCGGAATGAAAAGCGCATATTGTGCCAGCTCCTACGCTTGTTATGGTCTCTATGAGCCTTCATTGTTTTGAATATTTCCAACGTCCTAAATAGTAAATTATGAATGATTTCTGTACTCTTGTGCTTTCCTAACTATCTCTATTTGTTTCTTTGAATGAAGAAGTTTAATGCATTTATGATTAAATAGAATTTAATATTTCGATTCGATATTACCTTATAGAAATATTTCTAAATTTGTCTAATAAATATTAAAATTATTACATTACTTCCGTTTGTAAGTTTAATTATTTTTGCGTGATTTAAATATAGAAAAATAATTTTTTATTCATACTAGTGAGAACTTTGCACTTGAGCATTTTTCATCGAATAATGAGGCAATAGAAGTTTGTTAGAATCAATTTTTGTGTACTTTACGTTTTTTTCGGGGAGAGAGAGAGGGAGAGAGAGAGGGGGAGAGAGAGAGGGAGAGAGAGCAATCGGCAGAGGGTGTTATTCTTTGCGATGTTCTTTGCACCCTTCTTATTGATGCAGCGAATACCGATGTACAGAGTGTGTATCACTTTTGTCTTGTTTTTTTTAGCCTTTTTCTCTCCAAGAGTTCTCTTTCTATTGCGAATTATTCTCTCGAAAAAATGTGTCAGGAATATTTTTATTCCCTAGAATTGGGAAACTGGCAACTTCCTGATTGACAGCTTTCCCAAAAAAGTTACCCGAGAAATTATTCACTACAAAAACGCACAATCATTTATTCATAAAACATCATCGTACTAGAATTATGTTCATCTATTATAAATATTTTTTTTCGGGGAAATATTCGATTTATTTCGTAAAAAAAATTTTTTTTTGGGAAATTATTTTATTGAGAGTATCATTTCAGTTGTGGCAGTCAGTCGAGAGCGGAAAAAACGTTGATCATAAACGATCCACAAACGGCCGCCGTCTCGGCCACAATTTCTTTAGGCCGATCGAAGAAACTCTCTCTGCAAAAGGTATTACTTATTTTTGGAATTATTACTTTTTACTTGGGAAGTTGGAAATTTACCGTCGGAATTTTTTTCTGAAAGAGAAAAAAAAGGACTTTAGCTGCTTCTTTGATACTATCAGTCAGCGTATGAAACAATATAGTATTCCATACTCGGTAGTATTTTACCACTGGTTAAGCAGCACTGATTAGTTTTACCGAAATTTTATTTACCCACTGCGATGAGGTTTTATTTTGTCTTTTGCTTAGACTTAACTTGGGCACTTGATCATTTATGCCGATTTACAAGTTGATCCGCCAAATTCACATAAGGTTATGGATATTAAAAAAACACAAAAATTAACTAAAGTTTACGAGTGATCGGTTCAGAAGAGGTGACACTTGAAACTTTTTGAAATCAAATTCAACACAAATAGCCTTCATAAATTCCTAATAAATTACGAGAAAAATTCATAATAACATTCATTGCGTTAAATCATCTAGTTCATTTTTATAATTCCTCTAAAAAACAGATTCATTATTCCAATATGGGCGATCATAAAAATACATTATATCTTTAGATATATTTTTATGCTCGCAATTACTACTGAAATTAGTGGATTAACTTGTAAGCTAGTGTGAATGCATATTTTAATATGAATTAGAGTTATGGCGTAGAGAAGGATCTTCCACGAGATAAGCATCTCGTCTAGGTTAAATGGAGATTTCAAAGATAGGAAAGGAATTCATTCAGGTCATATTATTGCATTCTCTAAGGCAACATTTAATCATATATGAGAATATTCTTACCGAATGTTGTTTTCTTAGCTTAGTGGATAACGCTTTCCCAGAATTTATTGGAATTTCTCGAGTCTTGCATTAGGTGGTTCCCGTAGAGTTTTTATTGAGCTTAAGTTATGGAATGCCACACTCCCCCCCCCCCCCCCAAACCTAAAGTTCCTAAAATTCTAGCGAGTTTTCAATAGTAAACGTTGTTATTTTAGGGTGGAAAATGCTCGCGCGCAACGAGCAGTGCAGTAGCAACATTTGCTGCTCCCTCGCAACCAGTCACTATACAGAAGCCAATGTTCGCCAACTTTGCGTCTACTTTGAGCACTCGACCTGTCTTGGTCGTTCATCCTGCACAGAAGTCCTTCTCACAAAGTGCCGTACATACGTATAAAAAGTTCTCGCTAGGCGAACCAAATCTCAAATTTGCGACAAACTCAGCGATTACGCTAGACAAAACGTCGTCAGATTTGGCCAACAAACCGACAGACAAACCAGACTCGCAATCAGACACGTCGACGCTGAATAGCGCAATTTCAAGGTTTGCACATACCTTTCTTAAAACAACTAAAGGGCAATGGTTCACCTTTCTTCAGTGCTTTATTAGTCCTAATCTTTGTTTACTTCATCCTTATTCTGCATAAAATAAAGCTCATTTTTTGCATTAGATTTTTAGAGTTGTATTTTCACTCCAGTGATGATCGGTGTATAGTCGTTATGTTTTGGTGGGCAAATGAAAACAATGGTAGGGACTCATTCGACATCCTGTTTAAGGTGGTCGTTTTCCTAGCAAGTCTCTTCACTTTTGTCGACTTATTTAACCCTTTCTTATTTAATTTGCTCTTGCTAGTATATATCTCATCGTAGTTTCCTTGTGATTATCTCCAACTGTAATTTAAGGGTTTCACGTAGCAGCGACGATTCGAGGGAATCATTGGCAAATAGACTTAGCAGAGGTCTCGTCGATCTTACACAAGGTAGTAGCGATCGACTACAACGATGGAAAAGTAAATTGCAAACGGGACGGCGACCAAAAGACACAAGCGAACCACCACCTACTATCAGGTCGGTCTTTATATGATTGTTTTCTGTGTATATTTTTTGGTCATAAAACATTGTGCTGAAAGATGGCCCATTTTTATATATGAGAGGTTTTGAAGTTCTTCAGCTAGCAATAGATCCTGACCTTTGAACCTGAAGTTCCTCTATAAGAACTTAAGGGAAATCACTATCCTTAGTGATTCAGAGAGGTTCCCTAGTGATCTCTTATAAGAAACAATAGCATTGTTTGGACAGGATCTATTGCGTTCTGTATAAGAGCGCTGCATGAGTCGTTCTGTATTCAGCGCACTCTATCCGTTCTGAGTTTATTTCTTTGAGACGTCAACTCTCTGTATCAGTTGAAATTATATCATCCATGGACTCTTCTTTAGCATTTCTATGCGAGTGATATTCGTTCCCAACCTGAAATTTTCGAGGAATTTAGATGTCATCGGAAAGCTTTTTTTGTCTCTAAACTAATGGTCCATCTTGAAAAAGAAATCCACTCTACGTTACAGTGCAATGCAATTGCAATTGCAACTAATTACATGCGCCTCACTTCATATGATCTCTATCGAGATCTCGAAATTATTCTTCATATCGCCATTTGTTTTCAAAATTTGATGCGCTTTAGAATTTCACAGTGATTTTTTTGAGGATTTTTTTTTTAATTTACAATTTTTATGTCCACTTTGCTTCTCCTGCTTAGAGATGAAAGGAAATTATTTGAGTGTAATTTTTATCTACGATAAATTTTCACGTGATATTTTAGCTTCTAGTGTTTTTTCTTCTTATACATAGTGATTTATTGTTGTCTTCAACTGTAGTCATATGTTATTTCATTTTTTCCCCAACAAGCATTTGCGTTTTCTATCGTAATATATTCGAGAATTCGGGAATTTGCGCCTAAGAGTATCGCCGAAAACACATATCGTATTTTTTAAATAGTTTAATTGTTTGTTTTGATTTTATAGAAATTGATTGCTGTGAAGATTGAAATTAGAATTTTTTTTTGCACTAAATGAACACTGCGACGAGTCAAGTAGAAACAGAGATCACCACTGTGGAACATTTTTCGTGTAATATTGTGCGCGATATGCGACTCATAGTAGCACAAAATCAAAGATTAGACTTTTATTTCAAGTCTAAAAATCATAGTACTTAGGTGATCAGCTAATTGAGCTGTAGATCGTTTCGGATCGAGAAATATGCGGATCGACTTCAATTTGTTAGGGTCACGTTGAAATGCCAACAAAGGGAATAGCCTATAGAGATAGTTAATGCACATAGGCACATGATGAGTCGGGTATTGCAGCGTGGGTAAAAAAGACGCAAATTTGGGAATAATAGCTCCCGGGTACCAATTGTTTGATCACTTGCCTTAGGAAAAAGCCAATATTATGCTGTAAAGTGTGATTTTATATTTTATATTTTTATATGATTTTTATTTTATATGATTTTTTATTAGTATGTTACGCGTACCATAATTCAAGTTATTATTAGTTTCTAATAAAATCCATATTTTTGGATGAGTCAGTAGGAATCGGAAGCTTAAATGAAATATTCTATGATGGCTGACTATTCTCACCTCTCAAGGCGACAACCTCAATCACTGGCTCATTTACATGTACTACAACCATTTTGATCCACATTTGTTTGGCGTAGGGAATAAGGTTGCAATATTTCGGTGCAATATTTGAAATTCTAATCGACAATACGATTACGGATGACCGGTGAAGTGGTCAGTTCCGGTCGTTAAAAAAAAGATGAGCCCATGTCGGATGGGTTAGGATGAGTGATAGGGCAGCGTGGGAGAATTGTGTTTGGGGCGAGTGAACGTTTGTTGCTGCGAAGGTGGTGGGCATCGTTTTTGGGTCATCAAGAACGGCTTTCGAAACGTCGAACCCCTTCAAACGACCTTCACCACATCTCTCAGACACATTCATTCGTTTCACTGCCTATCGGCGCACATAGACGTCTGTCGACTGCAGGATAGCATTGGATGTTCCTTTGGATTTTAGTGTTTTTCCCATCTCTTTGTGTCTGTCTCATCTATTAGTTGTAATTCTCAATAGCGCTTTCATTTCGATGATGCTTATTATGCTTGAAAGTTATTTTGCAATTATTTCTATTTTTTTTTTTTAAATTTGCATCAAAATATTCATTAGACCGTCTCAAATCCTGCAACTTTATGTAAATCTTATTATAATCTAAGGGTGGTTTTCTTTTAATTTTAGCCCACTATTACTGGAAGTGATTTTAAATATTCTAAAGGGGAATATGTGTAGCTGATCGTTGAGATTGTTAGATCATATAGCTTTGTTTTATTATAGAAACAAAAATCTTCTTTCTTTTTATATAGTTTTGAATATTCACGCTTAAACAAAAGGATTATGAGAGCTCATATCTGTAGGTGCATCTGCGTGTCTATGCATATGTATTTATTTGTCTATCTATCTGTATCCACACGGAAATCACTAAAATAAGAGTTAAGAAATTTGTTGGCTATAGTATATATTCTAGTTGATTGCGTTTAGCAAAATTGAAATTCATTCATCAATTGCAATTGAAGTTATAGTCATTTAATGAGATGCAAAAATTTCATTGCATTTTGCAATCGTTTCGTTTTGTAACAACGATGGAATACACAGAAGAACAAAACTTTTTTGGGCGATTCATGTGAGTGATCGGTTCAGTTGCTGGTATTATTATCACTGAACGTTCGATGAAACAGATAAAAAAAAAACACACTATGCACACAAAGGCTGCTAAAACAGTACTCAGAGGTGCCGTAACATAAATATACGCGAACTGTAAAAGAAAAAATAAGATAAGGGTTGATATATATATATATAGAATCTAGACGGTTCCTGAATTATCTCTGCAAAAATGCACGTATCGCGGAACTTGAAGTTTGTGTGAAATTTTGTCGAGAATGCAATGTTTTATTTTTTTTTGTTATACTAAATGTTCACTCTCATTGATATTTGTTCTGGTTTCCTACAGTGTCGTTTCTTTATGCCAATATATTTAAACGTTTTCATTGAGTAAGCTTCATATCCTCCCTAAAGGGAACTAATAATTAAGAAACGTATTTTCGTCTATTTTTTTAAGTGATAATGTGTGATGATTGGATTTATATCTTTGAATATTCAAAGAAGTATGCTATTGATGATTAACTCAAAATTTTGTACCTATTTCCTATTTAGATGAATGCTATAGAACATTAAGCTTCGTTGAGTAAGCTTCCGCATAGCAATATGACCATTTATCTTTGGTCGTTAATAGATGTTGACTGAAAACAATCATCAAATTCAACGCAGAAAATGGATCCTCTTCCATGGTCGCTTGCAACCTTTTCAAAATTATTTCATCGTATCGTTGAGCTCATTAAGCAATTTTAAATGCAATGCATCAAGAAATGTTTTCCAGCAAATAACTAAAGGATATATTTTTCGGCGTAATTCCACACGGCTGTCAGCAATTACTAAATATTGACACAATGATCTAATTCACTTTATTACACATTACCGTTTTATGGTTTTATTGAAGTTTCGGCTACCTGTGTAAAGATGTCGCTATTCAATTATAACTCTCAATTTAATGTATTACGTCGTCTTTGATGAGCATATTTGAGCTATGATATTAATTTGTATGTTTCCGGTTTCAATCCAGTATTCTTTTCATGAGATTTGTTTTTTTTTTTCAGGAATATGCCTGTAATTCATGAACCGTCCGGTCATTGTTCAGATGCTGAGGTGGTCCTCAACTGGGCACCAAGTCGCTTCATTCCATTGCAATCGGTAATAATCTTTTTTTAAAGGATTTCTTTGAGAAATGTTTTCTGTGATGATAATCCTGTCAGTTGATTCCTTGTTGGGAGTAGGGAGGCTGAGTTGAACGAATAGAAGGAAAATTCCTGAATAAATATGGGGACTTTATGATGGATGAACTCTTCGTATTCGTTTCTTAACGAATACCGGAAACTTTTATCTCTGTTTTATTAGACCAAATGATATTTAAATGAACATTTTTAAACGTTTTGAATAGGTTCTACTTGAAATTATAATGCATCTAGCTGTTGTGAGAATATGAGAATGTGAGAAAAATCATAATGTTGAGAAAAAAAAATGTGAGAAAAAAACTTTTTTTTTTAGCTAAAAAAAGGCATTATTTTCAATTATATGTGAGCGAAAAGAAACACCCTTTGGTACTTTCCCCACTTAATATTTTAGCTGAATCACCTTATTCAGGGTATTTATATTTGCCATCGTCGATCTACTTATCCATACCCTAGCTAAATTTGGACCATTATTTCAGCTTGCAATATTTGACTAGATTCGTCGAATACAGTTTAGCTAAACAAAGTAGAACCGCTGTAATTGACACCTGTCTGTACGCAGTCGATGATTGCAAACTGTTGCAAAAATTCATCCACATATTTAACTAACGTTCTTCCGGTTGGTCGTGCATTTAATTGTTTCATCAATCAATAAACGATAAAATGCACGTATCGGATTTGATGTTAAGCCGTTTTTAACAATCGTAATTTATAATAGGGCCTCTATTATTTTATATATGTTTTGTAAGTGTTGTATGTTGATTGCGTTTATTGCAGTCTTCACCGGAAAAATTTGGTAGCAATACAAATAAGTCGGCGTTCACGGCACAAATTTTAAGGCCGCGTATACTGCATCCGTCGCTTTCGGCGACCGATATTCTTCATCCCACCGACGCGGATAAAGAGTTAGTTTTTTTTCATCGATTTCTTCCCTCTTATAATTTTTTTTCGATTTGTGAACTGTCATCCTGGAAATATTTTATTTTTCCCGTATCATCATATCGCATCATTATTAAATGTTCTTTGGCAAGGTAAACGAGAGTCTACATCCCGAAAAATATCACCTTCGAAAGGATCTTCAGGATTCAGGGTTTTATTTACCCGGGATTTAGGATTTTATTTATCCAGTGCCATAGGATCTTTAATGCTGAGGGGAGATCTACTTTGTTTGAATCTTAATTTTCCTCATTCTATCTTTCATTGCGAGCAGATTTACGCTGCGCGTTTTCTTGCTGCTTTCTTTGTTCTCGACGCTTATACGATACTATAATTGCAAATAGAGCGTCCTACAAATTATGCACATATGTTCTGGCATGGATATTTCATTTTCCAGCAAATGCAAAGCGATTTGGAGAAAATATTTCTCCTTGTTATTATGATTGTATTGCCGCAATTTTATTTAGATCATAAACTGCTTTTGAGCTATTTCCTATCTTCGAGTCTTCCTTTTTTTTTTCTAATATTGCCCCATCTATTAAAGGCAGCAACATAGAGGTGAAACTCTCTGCATTATATTTTATCAGGGCGCCGCTCTGATTTCGTTCAATTCGATGTTCTGTTATCACATAAAATGTTTAATGGAAGCAAGCCAAGCGTGTACAAGACCTAGATTTATGTTCATTGTGAGAGATTTGTTCGTCATTTCAATGAGTATATTGATATAGACATGCTCAATCAATGCAGAAATAGACTGAAAAAAGGCGCAAATGTCTAGTTTTAGTATTGATAATTTTTTTCAATACCTCTAAAAGAAACTTGGTGGAATATTTCTTCGACGACAAATGAATACTTTTAATACTTCGAAGCATTATTAGTTTTCTTTTGAGAGTAAGATTCTCGTTGTTTATTTTCGCAGATTTTGCTCGTTTGTTTTTACATGTTTAATAAAATTGAATAGTAAATCGCCTCAATTGATGATAATATTGAGTAATTTAATGGTTTCCGAAGTTTTGAGAAAACATCGTAAATAATTCTGCTACACTCTTATTGTAATTTGATCGTATGATCTTGAGATATCGATTAGCAGATCAGTATTAGCGGATCAAAGTCATAATGTTGCTGTCGAGAATCGTCTTGTATATTATCATAGAACCTCGTATGCGCCACTTCTAATATTGCTATGATGAAGGACACTAGGGTTTGTTGACCATTCATTCCACATATTGGCACTTATGTCGTCTTCAGAGATTATCCGTGTCACTCCCCTTGCAGATTTGTATTCCATTAATATGCGCTCGGAGGGAAAGAGGGGGGAATGGACTGGTTTGACTTTCTCCAAATTGAAAACAGGGTGATGTGAGTGCTCGTTCTATTTCGTATTAAATGTAGAGACTATATGCTGCGCAGAAAAAAGTGTATAGGGGAGGACGAGAAAGGGAGGGAGTAGGGGGATGGTGGACTGGTTTGGCTTTCTCCAAATTGAAAAAAGAGGGTATTGTGAGTGCTCGTTCTATTTCGTATTAAATGTAGAGACTATATGCTAGGCAGGAAAGATGTATAAGGGGAGGATGGGAGAGGGAGGGGGTAGGAGGTGGTGGACTGGGTGGACTTTCGTCAAATGGGTGATATGAGCGCTCACTCTATTCCTATTAAATGTATGGACTATTTGCTAGGCAGGAAATGTGTATAGGGGGAGGATGGGAGAGGGAGGGGGTAGGGGGTGGTGGACTGGGTGGACTTTCGTCAAATTGAAGAGAGGGTGATGTGAGCGCTCACTCTATTCCTATTAAATGTACGGACCATTTGCTAGGCAGGAAAGATGTATAGGGGAAGGATGGGAGAGGGAGGGGGTAGGGGGTGGTGGACTGGGTGGACTTTCGTCAAATTGAAGAGAGGGTGATGTGAGCGCTCACTCTATTCCTATTAAATGTACGGACCATTTGCTAGGCAGGAAAGATGTATAGGGGAAGGATGGGAGAGGGAGGGGGTAGGGGTAATGGACTGGGTGGACTTTCGTCAAATTGAAGAGAGGGTGATGTGAGCGCTCACTCTATTCCTATTAAATGTACGGACCATTTGCTAGGCAGGAAAGATGTATAGGGGAAGGATGGGAGAGGGAGGGGGTAGGGGTGGTGGACTGGGTGGACTTTCGTCAAATTGAAGAGAGGGTGATGTGAGCGCTCACTCTATTCCTATTAAATGTACGGACCATTTGCTAGGCAGGAAAGATGTATAGGGGAAGGATGGGAGAGGGAGGGGGTAGGGGGTGGTGGACTGGGTGGACTTTCGTCAAATTGAAGAGAGGGTGATGTGAGCGCTCACTCTATTCCTATTAAATGTACGGACCATTTGCTAGGCAGGAAAGATGTATAGGGGAAGGATGGGAGAGGGAGGGGGTAGGGGTGGTGGACTGGGTGGACTTTCGTCAAATTGAAGAGAGGGTGATGTGAGCGCTCACTCTATTCCTATTAAATGTACGGACCATTTGCTAGGCAGGAAAGATGTATAGGGGAAGGATGGGAGAGGGAGGGGGTAGGGGTGGTGGACTGGGTGGACTTTCGTCAAATTGAAGAGAGGGTGATGTGAGCGCTCACTCTATTCCTATTAAATGTACGGACCATTTGCTAGGCAGGAAAGATGTATAGGGGAAGGATGGGAGAGGGAGGGGGTAGGGGTGGTGGACTGGGTGGACTTTCGTCAAATTGAAGAGAGGGTGATGTGAGCGCTCACTCTATTCCTATTAAATGTACGGACCATTTGCTAGGCAGGAAAGATGTATAGGGGAAGGATGGGAGAGGGAGGGGGTAGGGGGTGGTGGACTGGGTGGACTTTCGTCAAATTGAAGAGAGGGTGATGTGAGCGCTCACTCTATTCCTATTAAATGTACGGACCATTTGCTAGGCAGGAAAGATGTATAGGGGAAGGATGGGAGAGGGAGGGGGTAGGGGGTGGTGGACTGGGTGGACTTTCGTCAAATTGAAGAGAGGGTGATGTGAGCGCTCACTCTATTCCTATTAAATGTATGGACTATTTGCTAGGCAGGAAATGTGTATAGGGGGAGGATGGGAGAGGGAGGGGGTAGGGGGTGGTGGACTGGGTGGACTTTCGTCAAATTGAAGAGAGGGTGATGTGAGCGCTCACTCTATTCCTATTAAATGTATGGACTATTTGCTAGGCAGGAAATGTGTATAGGGGGAGGATGGGAGAGGGAGGGGGTAGGGGGTGGTGGACTGGGTGGACTTTCGTCAAATTGAAGAGAGGGTGATGTGAGCGCTCACTCTATTCCTATTAAATGTACGGACCATTTGCTAGGCAGGAAAGATGTATAGGGGAAGGATGGGAGAGGGAGGGGGTAGGGGGTGGTGGACTGGGTGGACTTTCGTCAAATTGAAGAGAGGGTGATGTGAGCGCTCACTCTATTCCTATTAAATGTACGGACCATTTGCTAGGCAGGAAAGATGTATAGGGGAAGGATGGGAGAGGGAGG
Organism: Baylisascaris procyonis; assembly: GCA_037389465.1. Lineage (NCBI taxonomy): Eukaryota > Metazoa > Nematoda > Chromadorea > Rhabditida > Ascarididae > Baylisascaris > Baylisascaris procyonis. Next base: position 1,131,227 of record JAZARR010000247.1, read on the forward strand.
GGGTAGGGGGTGGTGGACTGGGTGGACTTTCGTCAAATTGAAGAGAGGGTGATGTGAGCGCTCACTCTATTCCTATTAAATGTACGGACCATTTGCTAGGCAGGAAAGATGTATAGGGGAAGGATGGGAGAGGGAGGGGGTAGGGGGTGGTGGACTGGGTGGACTTTCGTCAAATTGAAGAGAGGGTGATGTGAGCGCTCACTCTATTCCTATTAAATGTACGGACCATTTGCTAGGCAGGAAAGATGTATAGGGGAAGGATGGGAGAGGGAGGGGGTAGGGGGTGGTGGACTGGGTGGACTTTCGTCAAATTGAAGAGAGGGTGATGTGAGCGCTCACTCTATTCCTATTAAATGTACGGACCATTTGCTAGGCAGGAAAGATGTATAGGGGAAGGATGGGAGAGGGAGGGGTAGGGGTGGTGGACTGGGTGGACTTTCGTCAAATTGAAGAGAGGGTGATGTGAGCGCTCACTCTATTCCTATTAAATGTACGGACCATTTGCTAGGCAGGAAAGATGTATAGGGGAAGGATGGGAGAGGGAGGGGGTAGGGGTGGTGGACTGGGTGGACTTTCGTCAAATTGAAGAGAGGGTGATGTGAGCGCTCACTCTATTCCTATTAAATGTACGGACCATTTGCTAGGCAGGAAAGATGTATAGGGGAAGGATGGGAGAGGGAGGGGGTAGGGGTGGTGGACTGGGTGGACTTTCGTCAAATTGAAGAGAGGGTGATGTGAGCGCTCACTCTATTCCTATTAAATGTACGGACCATTTGCTAGGCAGGAAAGATGTATAGGGGAAGGATGGGAGAGGGAGGGGGTAGGGGTGGTGGACTGGGTGGACTTTCGTCAAATTGAAGAGAGGGTGATGTGAGCGCTCACTCTATTCCTATTAAATGTACGGACCATTTGCTAGGCAGGAAAGATGTATAGGGGAAGGATGGGAGAGGGAGGGGGTAGGGGGTGGTGGACTGGGTGGACTTTCGTCAAATTGAAGAGAGGGTGATGTGAGCGCTCACTCTATTCCTATTAAATGTACGGACCATTTGCTAGGCAGGAAAGATGTATAGGGGAAGGATGGGAGAGGGAGGGGGTAGGGGGTGGTGGACTGGGTGGACTTTCGTCAAATTGAAGAGAGGGTGATGTGAGCGCTCACTCTATTCCTATTAAATGTATGGACTATTTGCTAGGCAGGAAATGTGTATAGGGGGAGGATGGGAGAGGGAGGGGGTAGGGGGTGGTGGACTGGGTGGACTTTCGTCAAATTGAAGAGAGGGTGATGTGAGCGCTCACTCTATTCCTATTAAATGTACGGACCATTTGCTAGGCAGGAAAGATGTATAGGGGAAGGATGGGAGAGGGAGGGGGTAGGGGTGGTGGACTGGGTGGACTTTCGTCAAATTGAAGAGAGGGTGATGTGAGCGCTCACTCTATTCCTATTAAATGTACGGACCATTTGCTAGGCAGGAAAGATGTATAGGGGAAGGATGGGAGAGGGAGGGGGTAGGGGTGGTGGACTGGGTGGACTTTCGTCAAATTGAAGAGAGGGTGATGTGAGCGCTCACTCTATTCCTATTAAATGTACGGACCATTTGCTAGGCAGGAAAGATGTATAGGGGAAGGATGGGAGAGGGAGGGGGTAGGGGGTGGTGGACTGGGTGGACTTTCGTCAAATTGAAGAGAGGGTGATGTGAGCGCTCACTCTATTCCTATTAAATGTATGGACTATTTGCTAGGCAGGAAATGTGTATAGGGGGAGGATGGGAGAGGGAGGGGGTAGGGGGTGGTGGACTGGGTGGACTTTCGTCAAATTGAAGAGAGGGTGATGTGAGCGCTCACTCTATTCCTATTAAATGTATGGACTATTTGCTAGGCAGGAAATGTGTATAGGGGGAGGATGAGAGAGGGAGGGGGTAGGGGGTGGTGGACTGGGTGGACTTTCGTCAAATTGAAGAGAGGGTGATGTGAGCGCTCACTCTATTCCTATTAAATGTACGGACCATTTGCTAGGCAGGAAAGATGTATAGGGGAAGGATGGGAGAGGGAGGGGGTAGGGGGTGGTGGACTGGGTGGACTTTCGTCAAATTGAAGAGAGGGTGATGTGAGCGCTCACTCTATTCCTATTAAATGTACGGACCATTTGCTAGGCAGGAAAGATGTATAGGGGAAGGATGGGAGAGGGAGGGGGTAGGGGGTGGTGGACTGGGTGGACTTTCGTCAAATTGAAGAGAGGGTGATGTGAGCGCTCACTCTATTCCTATTAAATGTATGGACTATTTGCTAGGCAGGAAAGATGTATAGGGGGAGGATGGGAGAGGGGGATGGATAGTCTGACTTTCTTCAAGTTGAATGGAGGTTGAGTCGAGCGCATCTGTGTGACAGATTGTGTCGACAGTGGATTACAAGCGTAACGAGATGGGGTGACACAACAATAAAAGACATCCTAAGCAGCTGCGTGCGCGTGAATGGACTCGACAAATTGCCCACCACTAAATCCAACTGACCAATTGCCCTTCACCAAATCCAATGACCACTTCGTTACTCGTCCAAAATTCGTCAATAATTGGATCCCAAAGATAATTGTTTTCAATCCTTCACAAAAAGGATTAACTAATTCGTGTTTAATTTAGTGTACATCCTCCCTAGTATGCTGTAGGCTACTTCATTCATTGTTGGTCTTTAAATAACCATTATTGCTGTTCGCCAACAATCCTTCTAGAGTGTTTTATTTTATTTTTTTTACCAAAATCCTTCTGTAGCGTTTTGTTTTATTTTTGATCTTAGTTGTGAATTTTACTTTACACTTTTCTTGTTCGATGGCAAATCTTTGTAATAGGGTCTAATCGATCAACGAAAATGATCGTGCTAACTTTTCCTGTTCATTTTCATATTCTTGTTCATTTCGTTGTGTAGATGCAGTAGTTGGTTTGAGAGCCATTTTGATAATAGAACACCTAAATTACGTCAATAGAAAGTAATTATTCCTAAATATTTTTCTTAGCTCTTTCTAAATTATTTCCCATAGAATGAGAGTTCGAGTATTCCTCTCTAACATATATCCTAACACATAGGCACAATATTTTATGGCACAATTTTTAATTTTCAGTTCATTCTAAGAATGTTCGAACAGGCAGAAATATGTAGCATCAAATTAAAACTTAACGCTGATCTACTTCTGGACATGCAAATACCTGTTATTCTTTAATTGCCTAGGAATGTTTCTATCATTGTTGTGTTGCCGAAATCCCCATCAGCGATTCTAGCAATATTGTTTTAAAAATAAACTGAATATCAAAATTGTGCCGTAAAATATTGTTGAATAAAGGTTTAATGGTGCCATCGATCAGTGCCTCTATAACGAGATCATTCTTGATCAATTTCGTTTAAGTGAATATTTTTCGATGTGAAATAGTAGTGAGGCAGAGAATGAGCACTAAGACCAGTTGAAATCGATTAATCAAAGAATTTCAAAGAACTGCACACTTTTTTACATTCCGATTTTCATCCGATTGGGAGAACTTACAAATTTGATCGATGAGCCGAAGGAGTGATCTTGCTAGGATTTTTTTTCGAATCTTCTGATTTTTCATCTGTCGACAGTCGTCGATACCATTGTGAGAGTGAGGTCTGTCAGGCATGTTATGAGATCTGCGAGGTATATTATTGGTATCCCTCAGGTATATTATGAGGTCTGTCAGGTATATTGTGAGGTCTGTCAGGTATATTGTGAGGTCTGTCAGGTATATTATGAGATCTGTCGGGTATATTATGAGATCTGTCGGGTATATTATGAGATTTGTCGGGTATATTATGAGAGCCGGCAGGTATATTACGATGTTTTTATTTGGGACGTTTTCTGATTGTTACCCTGATTCGCATCATCCTTATAAAACTAGAATATGTGCCGTTTGTTGATGCGAAATCTCTCACATTTAAAGAATAGCGCCGAGTGTTCAGGTTGTTACGCCATTATAGATCTGTTTTCGTATTATTCAATCATTTTGCACATTTTCAACCCATAAATCTCTCTCTTTCACATTCATTCTCTATTTTCCCAACATTTCCGACCACATTCTGTACCTTTCCGTTATCATTTACCGTTCTTCTGGTTTTTTACCGTTTCCAGTATCGATCATGATGTATATTTGTTTATAAGTTTATTTGATAGATTTTTATTATTTAAGTTTTATAAGTGAAAAAAAAACAACATCTGCACTATTCTCATTGGTCATCGTAACGGCTTTTTAATGTCATTGCAGTTTTGTTATCGTTTTTTTTTTTTTCATAACTGTTAAAATTAGCGTACTTCCTAGAGCAAATGAACACAAAATTTGAGCAAGTATAATGACTTTCGCCTTATTAGCTTATGGCTATATTGCCTCCTGACCACTTAAAATAACTCCTCCCCCTCGATCTTTACCAAATTACAGTGTGATCTCGAAACAAACGTTCATAGATTACTAATTTTGCAGCATTTTCAGCAAAATTTTATTGAGTACAGGTTATACTTCCTCTTAATTTTGGCGTAGCATCACTTAAGCGCCTCCTATAGGATGTTATATTATGCGATATGCATATAGGAGCGGCTTTGTTTATTAGACTACTAAATCTTTTTTTCCATATGTCGGTCATCCCACCCGATGGGCGGCGGGCTGTATTGTGCAAGTGACCACTAATAATGCGCAGCTTTTTTGTTGCACTAACCAGTTTTCGACGTTCTTGCATGGTGAAAAATGTCAGGAACCGAAATATACGTATACATTTTTTATGGACTTTATTTATTTATTTATTTATTTACATATATTCGTACCCATTTATCATTTTATTTGCTATTACATTTTATATAAGTCCACAAATATTTCAAATATATAAGACGTATATTTACATGTATATAACTTATATGTAATCGTTCAGAGAGCGATATTCAGCAATTTATAGACCGTTTACACCGGAAATACGCGTATTATATATAATAAATTTAAAATGAACCACGATATTGTTTGAAGGACCAAAATGCAAAATGGGGGCGAAGCGCCTAGCGGAGGGTCTCAGCACGAAAAAGCGAGTAAAGAGGAAGGGATAGACGAAGGCGACGAAAGGAAAGGGGTAATGCTAAGTGAAGAGAGTCAAATAACATAAACTGCAAATGAGCTCACGATCAATGGACATTCTGTCGCTCTAGAAAGAAAGTGTTCTGCGGTTACATAGATTGTCTTCGATCCTTTCTGGTGGATTATCATCCGTTATCCAAGTGTTGTTCTCTTTTTAACCAGAGATGTCTTATATTATATTCAAAATGACGTGGCATGTGGTGTGCTCATATATGCAGATTAGCTAAGCAATGTGTGTTGATCGAGGTTCGGTATGCACTAGAATAGCCACAATAGCTGTTTCTTGTATTCCATTATACCATATGGTGTTGTGGTGAATAGCAACAGAACATTGTTGTGTTTACTGTTTGTTTCAGATAAATGTGCACTCTTATGTATGTTCATTCTGAGTTATGCTCGAGAGTGGCGATGACACTTTCCGCACCTTACTTTCTCAATTTTTTACTATTAGTATGGGAGGGAGGGGAGGGGAGAGGAGGGGGAGGGTCCGAACTATTCTTGATTATGAAAACGACTAACCTGTAGGTAGGCAATCACCAAAATATGAGTCGTACACCAGTATGATCTCTTGATTTCTAACCATTCCTGGTTGTCAACCTTTGTCCAGGCCTGAACCTAATTTTCCAGAAATCATCCTGCGCAATTTCGAATCATCTATCATTCATCGGTTGAATATCAACCGTCCGATAGAACGATCGTACCGATGATGTTTTATGAGGTCTACTGAAGGAATGTTTTGCGACGTAAATTCTTTACACTAAATTCTATTCAGTAAAGTCTTTGTTACCTTTATCATCGATTGCTGCAAACACTATAGCGGTGAGGGGAGTTCCAAACCTGTTGCGGATGTATCGTTGAGATTCAAGTATATTGGACTTTGCGAAAACTTATTGAATTTGTATTAGTTTGCGAAAATAATTAATATTAAATATGTGGTACGTTTATTCAAAACAACTAATCTTAAATAGATGGTACGCAACTAATCTTAAATACATTGCACGGTACGTTTATCTGAAAGCAACAATAGTTTCGCTGAGAAGAAAACTATTCTTTTATTGTTTATTATTCTCTGAATGAAAATTTCATCCATAAAAATGAATAATTTAGTATAGCGTCGTTTTATTATTAGGCGTCCTATATAGATGTGATAGGAAATAGTAAGATGGGCTAGGTTTATTGGTTAATGTAGTTAGGCGATTTGCTCTGAACTTGAAAGAATTGCTGGGCCGTTGTAGGGAAATGACTGATAGAAGGACGCTTTTGATATGATATTAGTGTGTTTAGTGGGATTGCTCATCTATGATTGTTTTTAGTTTCATTCTTATATGAAGGTCATCCAACCACTGACCTATTCATAGTTCCTTTGATGTGATTGTTTTGTTATTCATTGCGGTTTCTCTTTCTCACATTTTTATATCTCTACTGTTCAAAGAATTCTTCGGTTGCTTTCACTCTTTCCGAAAGAAAAGATAATATGTTAATTTTCAAAAATATTCGATCGACTTAAATATGCAATTCACAGATTTTTATTAGTAAATATGCAAATTTTATGAGATTTTATGAAATTTTTCCACCGAAGCAATTAGAAAAGTTTTCTTACGGGATTTGATTTAAAGCGGATTGTTGTTATGATTCTCTTTATATTGGCGATAAAGTCATGGATATATTTAAGCGTCAGGAGATGAGTGCTTTATGATGGCATTGCTGTGATTATGTGCTGAGTGATATAATGAACTTCTGAGAAAGGATCTCTGAGGCGGGACTTCTGAGACAGGATTTTTGGGAAAGAATTTCAGAGGAAGGACTTCTGAGAAAGAGCTTTGAAGCCAGGATTTCAGAGAGGGGCCTTGTAGGAAAAGATTTCTTTATGTAGTAGATATTGTCGATTATTCACTGGCATACTAAACTGTAGCTACAATAGAATAGCATGAAGGAAATCAACTGCTGTATTACTTTAGAAACAAATAATAGCAAAGAAACACTCGATAATATGTACTGACGACAAATAGACGAATATATATCGTTATGAAGCAAGTTGCTCAATAAAGAAAATCTGTTACACTGATTGCATAGATAGTAGTAACTTTATTATTTGTTCCATTAACTGCTGATGCAGTTCCTGCCCAAAGAAGGCTTTCATTCCCATAGAAGGAAGTTGAGAGGGTGCAGAAATTCCCACTCTTCGCGAAAAGATGCAAAACGTAATAGGACATCATAGAAGTGAAGTTTTCAGCACTAATCCTGGACTTTCATTGACATGCGTGGTCTGCTGTTTCAGCCTTATGAGTTTCAATCCACTTTATTTTATTTGGCGTTGAAAAAATGCTGAGGAACGTAAAATGTTATTTTCACTAGACAGTGCTTATTCTTAATAAAGGTTACTTCTAGAAAACTTTTCTTGACGTATGGATTCATTCCTCCATATTTGCTTCACTCTTCTTTCAGGATATATTTAGCTATGATTTGTTTCTATGAAAAACTTCTAGACGAAGTAGAGTCTCGTAGAAGTAAAGTTTATTTATATTGACTCTTATTCAGTAAAGTTTACTTATTGAAGGCGATATTCAGTAAAGTTTACTTATTTATATTACTTATACTCAACAAAGTTCACTTATTTATATCAATCAGATATTAACAAAGACGATTAATCTCGTAACCTTATTTTGAGGAAAATATAATTTATTTTTATTGCTATGATTTCTTCTAGCATTCCATAATCGTATTGTTTTGCGCTTCTCGTCGTTAGGTGATTGTGTGAATGGTGGGTCTTCAGTAGTCGAGATTGATGTGACGATACGAATGGAATGTTAAAATAGTTGATGCTATAGCCGAGGAAAAAGGAGTAAGGAGGCGAGGAGGTGGGAGGGGGGGATGGCAGGGGACGAAGGGGTGGAGGGGGGTTTAGTTGATGACAGTGATTATATTCGGTTTTTAATCTTGAAACCTGTTCATTTCATGTTTTTCTCTTTTCAGTGAGATTTTTTTCCATTTTTTTTTCTCCATTCTTTCCGTTTTCATCAAACAAAACATCGAAAGATTCCGCGTATAGATTTTATTCTTATCTTTACAATCGTTGTTTGCTCCTATCTAACTCTTTCGTTGACTAAATCATTGTTAGATATTCGTTTCGCATTTCAACTTCACTTTAAAGTTTCTGTCTCCCTCTCCCTCACTTCTATGCATTTTTGTTGCTTTAATTGTAAAACGTGAGTTTATAATTCTTATTATTTATTTAAAAAAACCTTTGAGAAGCTTTTATAACTATTACGTATAGAAAACTTTTATCGAATATTCTCGTTATGATGGAAAGAGAGCTAGCTATTGGTAATATAGTTGAGTCGAAATTCAGCTGAAACCGGAAACACTTCAGGAACATCGACCTATCGAAGGTGTTCGCTACCTTGCTATTTAAGATGAATTTTATTTTTATTTTTGGATTACGTTTGAAAATTTGAAATGACCAAAAATTTTACTAAATCTCTATGCATAGAAAAGTTTAATGGAATCATAACTAAACACATAGGTGGATAAAAAAGAATTTCGAAAACATCGACTTTAGAGATTTTATTATTTTTCGTAATTGTAATACTAAATTTTTAGATGATTTTGTTAGATTTTGATGATCATATTAGATGAAAATATTCTCTACGCTATTTTTATTTAGTCATTGAAATCTTTTCGGTGAATGTTCCATTTAAATCGAAAATCACCGATTGTGATCAATTGGGCTTTATACCACAAAAATAAGCTTATGGGCGCCTAATATTACAAAAATTAGACTTTAGTTTTATAATGGCTTTTATCAAGATACATTTGTTTTGTGGAAAATTTTGTGAGAGATCCCACTTTCCTCACATCGGAGCTAGGTAGATTCTGCATCTACATGAAAGGGATATCTTTGACTTCGTTGGCGATCGTTGTTCGTAGATAATACTATTCGTCCTGTCGTTTTAAGATTCGCTAATACCATGTTCGATCCCTTATCCAACTATCAAATTATTTGATGAAGAATGGAGACCTTTAAAAATATTCATAATCTAATCTATGTACTGTGTATAGTTGGAAGTAGTGGAGAAATGCGATAGTTTTGTGGCTATCACTAACTGATTTTCTTCAGTTGTTCCAAACAAAATGGGTAGGTGCGTTGATAACATTTAGGTGTGATTGGCTTATTTCGAAGCGAAATGTATATTCCGTTTCGTAAAAAACTGCAAAAAAGTGGTCAGATAGTTTTTCTAATGTACCAGTCACGGATTGCTTTCTTATGTTTCTGTCGCGTTTTTCTTCGTCGATTCAAGTGAGTAGGTAGTCGTCGTGAACCTATCCCGACCGTCACAGCTGACTGCCGGATAAAGAGTGGGGTTGGTATCGGATTACTTGTAATTTAGTAAGTAAATTAGTGCTATTTAGAGTGGGGCATTGCGCATATATCCGTTAGCATTGCATCTCTGTTGACGATAGGCTGCAGCGGATTATTACCCACTCATTGATATACAGCGTTACTTACTCAACGAGATTCTATTAAGTTCATATATTCGATACCCGTCGCATAATCGTTAATAATTAATTGAACCTTTTATTTCATTTGCCAAAAATTTAAAATTTTTCGTTTATATTAAAGTTGTTTCTGAATGAAAGGATTTCATTTAGTAATGTTTGAATATTTTTTGTTCAGCGCTTTTTTATTGATATTTATTTGTTGTTTTGATTATTCTGCTGGATTCATCTAATTGCTAGATTTCAAATATTATTTCCTAATTCATTGATCATGAATGATTCTTGCAAACTATTTATGTGATTTCCAGAAAACAGCGATAACGAAATCCTTAATAAAATTCAGACGTTGCTTTATGTTGATGAATGCTTAGGGAAGCAGATTTATGCATGGATATTTGCATATATTTAGCTATCAGGAAATTTGCATATATTTAGCCATCGTTTATCTAAGATCATCGGGAAGCTCTCTATTTGGCTTCCATTAATTTTGCAGATAACAATGATTTGCGAACTTTATGCAATGCTTTAGAGTTTTATAAAAAATTATAAAAATTTTGCTTTCATTAATTTTGCGGGTAAAATGTAATGCACCCAGAAAAGAAATCTTCCCATTAGTTCAACATAATGTATCAGCGTTGCTCTAGATGGAAGGAAATTTAGTTTAAGAGTATTTGAATAACTACGGATGCATAGGCTTAGGATTTATTCCCTTCTCGATTATTTCTTCTATTATTTTTGCTGCCTACATATTTTTGTATTTCACTTAGAAAATATTAGAGTGCACTTTTTCTGAATTTCCTTATCGATTAGCTATTAATATACCTATAAAGGTTCATTGAAATACGTATAGTGATACCTATTCACAACTTCCTTTGATTTCAAGTGTTTTGGTCTCTATATTTCAGCATATATGACTTCTTTTTACCTTCTTTCGTACTTCTTTTAATGTGATTGTCGGTTGGAAACACTTGGAAGGGGTTTCATCAAGCCTCCAATGCATCCTATTTTTTGAATGTTTCTTTTTCTCGTTTCCCTTCTTTCAAGATTGTGGTAAGAGTTGAAATCATCAAGCGTCATTTTTCGAATCGACGAACCAGAAATTAGGCTCCTATAAGGTCTGCGCAGGCGGTCTGACGGCTTCGCATGCCTAACCGCTGATTTCATTTGGGGCATCGATCAAATGTTTTATGTTTATTTCGCATCTTACTTGTCGTGAGATATTTCAATCTAGATGACAAGAAGTGTACCGTCTCTCTTGGTTCATCGTTCAGGGTGGTCTTATCATCGTAAATTATTCAGCCGCTAGCGACATTTGCAATAGAATAAACCGTAGTGCATCTAATGTTATTTGCTGCGCGAGTGCATCATTTTATGTCAACAATTGCAGTAGCGAATGCTAAATTGAATTATTTCGTGGATCCATTTAATGAAAATATCATTATACTTGATTAAACTTTAGATGATGATCCTATTTAGGAGACGGCTAGAGGTGAATGGGTGGGAAGGAGGGAGGGGGTGAGGGGTAGAGGGTTAGGATTGAGGAGAGGGAGGATTGAGTTCACGAACGAGCAGATGGCATACCAACTGCTGAATTATTTCGTGAATCCATTTAATGAAAATATCATTATACTTGATTAAACTCTAGATGATGATCCTATTTAGGAGAAGGCTAGAGGTGGATGGGTGGGAAGGAGGGAGGGGGTGAGGGGTAGAGGGTTAGGATTGAGGAGAGGGAGGATGGAGTTCACGAACGAGCAGATGGCATACCAACTGCTGAATTAGTTCGTGGATCCATTTAATGAAAATATCATTATACTTAATTAAACTTTAGATGATGATCCTATTTAGGAGGAGGCTAGAGGTGGATGGGTGGAAAGGAGGGAGGGGGTGGGGGGTAGAGGGTTAGGATTGAGGAGAGGGAGGATTGAGTTCACGAACGAGCAGATGGCATACCAACTGCTGAATTATTTCGTGGATCCATTTAATGAAAATATCATTATACTTGATTAAACTCTAGATGATGATCCTATTTAGGAGAAGGCTAGAGGTGAATGGGTGGGAAGGAGGGAGGGGGTGGGGGGTAGAGGGTTAGGATTGAGGAGAGGGAGGATGGAGTTCACGAACGAGCAGATGGCATACCAACTGCTGAATTAGTTCGTGGATCCATTTAATGAAAATATCATTATACTTAATTAAACTCTAGATGATGATCCTATTTAGGAGAAGGCTAGAGGTGGATGGGTGGGAAGGAGGGAGGGGGTGGGGGGTAGAGGGTTAGGATTGAGGAGAGGGAGGATGGAGTTCACGAACGAGCAGATGGCATACCAACTGCTGAATTAGTTCGTGGATCCATTTAATGAAAATATCATTATACTTAATTAAACTTTAGATGATGATCCTATTTAGGAGGAGGCTAGAGGTGGATGGGTGGAAAGGAGGGAGGGGGTGGGGGTAGAGGGTTAGGATTGAGGAGAGGGAGGATTGAGTTCACGAACGAGCAGATGGCATACCAACTGCTGAATTATTTCGTGGATCCATTTAATGAAAATATCATTATACTTGATTAAACTCTAGATGATGATCCTATTTAGGAGAAGGCTAGAGGTGAATGGGTGGGAAGGAGGGAGGGGGTGGGGGGTAGAGGGTTAGGATTGAGGAGAGGGAGGATGGAGTTCACGAACGAGCAGATGGCATACCAACTGCTGAATTAGTTCGTGGATCCATTTAATGAAAATATCATTATACTTAATTAAACTCTAGATGATGATCCTATTTAGGAGAAGGCTAGAGGTGGATGGGTGGGAAGGAGGGAGGGGGTGGGGGGTAGAGGGTTAGGATTGAGGAGAGGGAGGATGGAGTTCACGAACGAGCAGATGGCATACCAACTGCTGAATTAGTTCGTGGATCCATTTAATGAAAATATCATTATACTTAATTAAACTTTAGATGATGATCCTATTTAGGAGGAGGCTAGAGGTGGATGGGTGGAAAGGAGGGGGGGGGGGGTAGAGGGTTAGGATTGAGGAGAGGGAGGATTGAGTTCACGAACGAGCAGATGGCATACCAACTGCTGAATTATTTCGTGGATCCATTTAATGAAAATATCATTATACTTGATTAAACTCTAGATGATGATCCTATTTAGGAGAAGGCTAGAGGTGGATGGATGGGAAGGAGGGAGGGAGTGGGGGGTAGAGGGTTAGGATTGAGGAGAGGGAGGATGGAGTTCACGAACGAGCAGATGGCATACCAACTGCTGAATTAGTTCGTGGATCCATTTAATGAAAATATCATTATACTTGATTAAACTCTAGATGATGATCCTATTTAGGAGAAGGCTAGAGGTGGATGGGTGGGAAGGAGGGAGGGGGTGGGGGTAGAGGGTTAGGATTGAGGAGAGGGAGGATGGAGTTCACGAACGAGCAGATGGCATACCAACTGCTGAATTAGTTCGTGGATCCATTTAATGAAAATATCATTATACTTGATTAAACTCTAGATGATGATCCTATTTAGGAGAAGGCTAGAGGTGGATGGGTGGGAAGGAGGAAGGGGGTGGGGGGTAGAGGGTTAGGATTGAGGAGAGGGAGGATGGAGTTCACGAACGAGCAGATGGCATACCAACTGCTGAATTAGTTCGTGGATCCATTTAATGAAAATATCATTATACTTAATTAAACTTTAGATGATGATCCTATTTAGGAGGAGGCTAGAGGTGGATGGGTGGAAAGGAGGGAGGGGGTGGGGGGTAGAGGGTTAGGATTGAGGAGAGGGAGGATGGAGTTCACGAACGAGCAGATGGCATACCAACTGCTGAATTAGTTCGTGGATCCATTTAATGAAAATATCATTATACTTAATTAAACTTTAGATGATGATCCTATTTAGGAGGAGGCTAGAGGTGGATGGGTGGAAAGGAGGGAGGGGGTGGGGGGTAGAGGGTTAGGATTGAGGAGAGGGAGGATTGAGTTCACGAACGAGCAGATGGCATACCAACTGCTGAATTATTTCGTGGATCCATTTAATGAAAATATCATTATACTTGATTAAACTCTAGATGATGATCCTATTTAGGAGAAGGCTAGAGGTGAATGGGTGGGAAGGAGGGAGGGGGTGGGGGGTAGAGGGTTAGGATTGAGGAGAGGGAGGATGGAGTTCACGAACGAGCAGATGGCATACCAACTGCTGAATTAGTTCGTGGATCCATTTAATGAAAATATCATTATACTTAATTAAACTCTAGATGATGATCCTATTTAGGAGAAGGCTAGAGGTGGATGGGTGGGAAGGAGGGAGGGGGTGGGGGGTAGAAGGTTAGGATTGAGGAGAGGGAGGGGAGAGGGAGGATTGAGTTCACGAACGAGCAGATGGCATACCAACTGCTGAATTATTTCGTGGATCCATTTAATGAAAATATCATTATACTTGATTAAACTCTAGATGATGATCCTATTTAGGAGAAGGCTAGAGGTGAATGGGTGGGAAGGAGGGAGGGCGTGGGGGGTAGAGGGTTAGGATTGAGGAGAGGGAGGATTGAGTTCACGAACGAGCAGATGGCATACCAACTGCTGAATTAGTTCGTGGATCCATTTAATGAAATTATCATTATACTAAATTAAACTCTAGATGATGATCCTATTTAGGAGAAGGCTAGAGGTGGATGGGTGGGAAAAAAGGAAGGGGTGGGCGTAGAGGGTTAGGATTGAGGAGAGGGAGGATTGAGTTCACGAACGAGCAGATGGCATACCGATTGCTGTGCGCCTCAGATAGCATTGAAAGGGATAGCTTATGATTGAGTGGGTGAGGGTGAATCCATCGTGGACGCTTGTTGTATGCGCAAGATTGCCTCTAGTCTAGCCCACCTACTAATAGCAGTTGTGTTGATCATATTAGCATTGTTCTTCCTCTAAACGATGTTTTTTGATTGTTTATTATGAAGAGGATTAAAAAGTTTGGCGTTAAAAAATGAAAATTTTTTCCCATTTTTTGATTTTTTCTGGTTTTTTTTACATTATCAGTGACTTTTTATTTATTTTTTCTTTGAAAACTCTTGTTTTTAACCTCTTTTATAAATATAAATATATAAATTTGAGTGATTTGCAATGCTATGAGAGAGCCTCAACGGTTTTCTTGCTTTCTAAAATTTTATACGGTATTAATTGCTACTTTTATTTAATCGGCGATTGTCTAGCGCTAGTTTTTTTTTTTAGGTGAAATACTTATATCCTTTTCGGTATTATTTATAGCTCATCTTTATTGTGTTTTTTCCTATTTCATAAATTACTCTAAAGTGGTGCAGAAAATTTAGCTGTGTTGAATCTTAGCCTAGTTGATATTTGGCCTAGAAACTAACAGCCTAGTTACTTAATTATGAAGTATGAGAAATATTTTCATTGGTGCACAATCAATCGGCGATATAGACATCTTCATAAGCGTTGATATTGAGATAAAAGAAACGAACATAAGGGCCATCAAAGGTCATCTACAGGGTCATGAACTTTGTGCATCATTGTGTAGTATGAATAATGCGCATATGGGTGCATACTTCATTAAAACATATGAGACGATTTAGTGTTTTGATTTGCCTGCTAAGCAATCTAATAGTCACTTAATTTAAAATAAAATTTAGAGGAATATTCACATCAAATCGTTTCAACGATTTTTTTCAGTCTTTTTCAGCTGGCATTGTTTATCGTAAATGTCTGTTTGTTGGATTACGGAAATGATATAAGTGCTATTGTTTCATTTGCAATATAAGGGGGGGATTCAATGATTGCCTTTTATCCCGTAGTTGTTGTTCTTGATTGTTTTTTATCCTCCTCTACCGTAAAGGTAGCAACTGTTTTCAAACATTATTTATGTCTCAGACAGGTGTTTGAATTTGAATATTCTTTAAGGTTCAAATAGGTGTTCGAATTTAGTTGTTTTTTGGCGAAATTCCTTTTAGATTCTCAAATACATTAAGAGTACATGAATGCTACAAGGCTTATATTGTTCATTGTCAGCTCCTACTCTCTATTCGGTCGTAATGAAATGACGTCATACAAAATATCACTCAATAACGTTGCAGAATCTTGACAGCTGTTCTGAGGCAGTAATAAAATCCGTTATTTTGATTGTGATCTTTTGAAATCTTTTTTAGCTTTGAGGTTATTAGATGCGATTGAATATGATTTAGACTATTGATAAAATAACGCGCCAATATTCGTTGATGTGATTGCGGTGATCGAATCTAGAGGTCATAGATGCATTTGCCTTGTGCCGCATATGGACTGCTCATTGCGTGGTGTGTAAGAGATGGACAGTAGTAGTTTACACAGTCACTACCTTTGTGAGGGGTTAACAACGGATTGCAACTATGTACCGGTCTTCCCTTCTATTTTTATTATTTGCCTATCTGAGATTGTTCATAATAACGACTCTTTTCTATATTATTCTTACGCTTGCATACCTAATTTGCAATTTATGCTTGCTGTAAAATCGATGGCAAGTTCATTGAGAAATGCAGTTCTCGTAGATGTATTTTCCGGTCTATTATCTGAATATATCGGAAATTTATTGTATTTTAGAAAAAAAGCACTATTAATTCAAGGAGATTTTTTGATATTTTTAGCTGAAATCCATACAACCGCTCTATATCCAGTATAATTATTATGTATAATAAGGTCAAAGTTAAATAATTCCCGTTAAAAAATGTTATCTTGCGGCTTAATTATATTCCATTGAATGTATTTGCAGTGTATCGTTAACGGATTCTGAAATGGATCATCGTACACTAAGGCAACGCGATGAAAATAGTTTCAAGTCGACAAGACATCTAACGATGCACCATCAAAACATGAAGAACCTGCAACATCTTGTACAAACCATTGAAGGTATATTTATTTATGAGTTTAATTGACATAATTTAAGTGCTATATTACTGTAGATGTGTTTTGACTATTTCAATTAGATATGAATATATGGGAATTAGCTGATATTATTTAATAAGGGAATTGAAAATTTTTTGAGCGTTTATTTTCAGTGATAATTTTAGAGCAATTATTAGGGCTTTTGATGAAACCACTTCTAGATGGTCATTAGTAATGATAATTTAATCGGCTTACTATTAAATTCGAGTCATAGAATTCCATGGCAAGCTCTATGTAATTTCATCAATATTTTTAGGTTAATAATGTGAGCAGTATCGCCTCTTTCGTCAATTTTTGATTTTCACTGAATGGAGTCAGCCATATTAGGATAAGATACGCCTTTGAAATATGTTTAAATAACTGTTTGATTTGAAGGCAGTATTTTGAATTTATAGGAAACTCGTGCAGTGGCACCGTTTAGGTGAGGAGAGTACCCGGGGATGGGGGGGGGGATAGAGAAGTTCCTTTGATAGACGAGTTCCTTTCGTTCTACAAAAACTTTTCGAGTAATAAATCAGTGCTGCAATAGTTCATTTCTAATATCGTTATGATGCATTTCTTATGATTCAAAATAAAAGAAAATTCCTAGTTATTTTTATGGAAATGTCGGCGCTGTTAGATTTAGTTTTTGATCAAGAAAAATTATTCCCACATAATTAGCGGGTCATCATATGGTACTACAAAAGAGTTTATGAATTTACGCTAACGAACTAGGAAATGTGAGGTGCATAGTGAAAATTTTTGGAGCAAAAACTCCCGAATAAGTTATTTTGCTTTATTTACTTGTGAGCTCGAATGAGTTTGAGGTTTTGTTTTAGATTCCATCTTTGCATACGTTCATAATTTTTTTTATTTCCTTTAGGCTGACTCCTCTCCTTCTTATCCCCCCCTCTCTGCTCATTCCTCCTGAATACAGGTTTTTTCGCTTTATATTTTAAACCATCATAAGAATCCCTCCCATCTAACACATCAGTAGTCATTCCTTCATTTTATTTATTTATTTATTTATTTTTTTGATCAATTGACAAACATCGTTTTGCTAGTATAAACCCCCTTTTTGATGAAATAGAATAGATGTACTCCCCCGGCGCCATTTTTTTTTTCAATTTACCCATCACCGACTTTATTAAGTTGTCCCGGATTTAAAAATTTACATAGTTTTTCATCAATAGGACTGATTATAGCATATATCCGAGGTGTCTTTTCAATGTTTTTTTTTGTAGAATAAGTGAAATTCCACTTTCATAAATATTATTACAATATAGAACATTAACTAAAATTCTAAATGTTTTATGCTTAGTATATAAGATGTAATCATGAAAGAGTTGCACTTCATCGCATAGAAATTGAATTTTTTTCTCATTTTTGTAGATTATGTGGATAAATTTTGGCAAAACTTTTCTTTCATTTTCAGGTTACGATAATATTACGAACAGCAATTTGCCACCGCCTGTTCGAATCACACCATATTCAGGAATGAAGCCACAGGTAAGTGCTTTTTGCATTTAAAAAAAATACAAAAACTATTTTTTATGGAGTGGATAAACCCTTTAGAATAAATGAAATTACTTGTGTTTGTTTTTTCAACAGATTAGTGACGTTGTATAGTTTTGGTAATACGCTGTAAAAGTGCTGTTTTTTTATTGCGTTTCTCTTTCTTTTATGGAGAATCTTCAGTGTGAAATACTTGCGATGCGCTTGTTTTTCTTTGTTTTTTTTTTCTACATCGACTTGCCGCATATCCTTTGTTAGGCAATCGCTGTAAATAGGAGCAATTTTTTTGTAGATTATTTGTAAAGACATCTCAACATTTGGTTATTGCAACGAAAGAGTTTAACAATCGGGTGCTAAACAAAAGAGACAATGAAATATGACCACAAGGCATCGACTAGAAAAGCGATTTATATATGATATTGTGAGAAAGATACCTCTTATGGGTTGGAAGTCGACGGCTGTCACTTGAGCTCATATATATGAATGAAGACATATTTTAGAGATAGGCTTATTATGCTATTTGTGAGTGAATTGTGTTTAATGTAGCGTTATCGTTTATGCTTGTAGGCGTTAGGGTACTAGGCTACTTTTTAATTGGCCTAGTCCAGCGAGCAGCCTTGCTTTATTGAAGAACTCAGTTACTCGAATTTTCTTACAACCTTCCCTTTTCCCTTCCCCTACCTCCCCCTCCCCTGTCCTCTCAACTTTCCCATTCCATTTAAGAGAGTATTCATATTTGTGCCTCCCCATACGTTAGGAAGCAATTAGCGGGTTATATCCTTTTATAAAGCGCGATTTGGTTTCTTTTTCGCGGATTAGTGTATCTGCTACCTGTGCTGATCACGTTATAACTCGAAATGCTTATGTTTGCATATGGGTATGAGGCAGTCTTCTTTTACCGCTTAGGATGCACTATTGTATCAATTGATTGTTTTCAACTGCAAAGTTTATTTTACAAGCGTGGATTTGTTTTCAACTGCAAACTTTATTTTACAAGCGTGGATTTGTTTTCAACTGCAAAGTTTATTTTACAAGCGTGGATTGTGTTTTGTTTGGAAAGCCAAATGGATATAAAGGGATATATCGGCTTTATAGTAGCCTTTTATACGTTAAATCTGCAAGGAGATCTTAATACTCACGTTTATTTTGTTCGTTGTCTTCTGGAGAATTTTATTTTCTACATTACTTTTCTATGTTTGCATAGGTTATATCGGTTAAGAATTGTAAAAAATTCATTACGTAAGTGATTTTGAAGTGAGCGATTCGATAGTGATATCTTTTTATAAGGGTTTCAACTGAATCATTATAGTTTATTTATTATCTTTTCATATTCATTACGTTGAATTGTGGCAAAATAAGTGACTAATAGCGTTGATTCGAACAAAATGCGCTAATGAGTTCATATAGAAATTTGAGTCTATCAACGGCATTTTTCTACACTGATTTCAGGGTTGATAGATAATATAGGTGACCACTTTAGCAAATATTATTAGATTTGATGATTTAGATGTTATGAGATTCCGGTCGATTTTTGATATTTAACTATTTTATACAGCATCAATATCAACGCAAAATTTTTCTTTATTTTTCTCATTTTATGCATCGATGGACCCTTCGTTATTTTCTTTTATGGACTCTTTTGTTGTTTTTGTAGAGTGATAGATGGGGATTTGGAATGATTTTTGCATTCTTCTATGATATTCGGGCGAAATTTGCTAAGTGATCGAATCGGGAAAAAATTGGAGGAAATTTTCTCGGAAGAAATAATCGGTCCTTTTCCACATACCTATAAGAAACACTAACATCTACAAGAGGTATATTTTCAAAATTTGCGTTGTTCGTTTGCTTGACTATCCATCTGAGTGGATTTTCTTTGATCATATATTTGCATATTAGATAATCTTTCAACTAGTAGATCGTTTATTAAGTTAGCACACTAACCAGTTCAATATCCACAATTGCAAAAATTGTATGGAAGCGATCGGAAACTGAAATAAATCCTGGATCAGGCGGAGTAGGAATATTGCATTACGCTCCTATTTTCTAAAGTCGAATCAATTTGCGCGTTTCCATGCAGCTTAATTTCGATATTTCGGCGCTTTTTTCTTTGTTTGCATCGTTTATCCATTGAAATTTTTTCTCACCTCTTCCTGAAATAATTATTGTATAAATATATATGGTATTGTTCTGATGATATTTAATCCTCTATGATCGGATTACGGGATAGAGCAGTGATTAGCCAAAATTCTTAGAGGTAATGGATGGGATTTATTCATTCGTCGTAACAAAATATCTCTGCGCTGGATCATTGATGATGCAGTGAAAATTGTCGAGTTAGTAGTATCTAGAACGGCGGGTATAATGACGCAACGTGGGCGCGTTTGAAGATCATGTTGCAGTCGTCGAATAGGGTTATCTCAACACCTCACTTAAGGCACATATATATATATCGAGCCGTAGCAGATGCGTCTAGTTCACCAGCTGTGCCCCCACACAACGTTCTTCGCGTGCTTCGCTGAACTCTTCTATCGCAGTTTTTTTTTTGTTACCCAACTCATCTAATGTTTTGAAAGAATTTTGCAAAACAATTTTATTTTTGGTGTTTAAAAAATGGGAAATTTTTACTAATTGAAAAGTTTAAAGCTTATCAGATGTGATTTCCTTTTTTTTCTTGTAGGTATTTTATAAATTTATGTACTACCATTTGCAATTAGTGAAGATAGTTATGATCATTATTTCTAGTTAATTTTGAATTTTAATAAATCACTTCATGAATTTATATAAATGATAGTAATTTCTTGAAACAATTATTGCGTCGCCGTAGTAAGGTATTTACCAGTTTATGATCCTTCTGGCTAATGTTTGCTTCAATAATACTAAGGTGTTGATCGGTCGGTCTTTATAGCAGTCTTTAGGAATACCGCATTCTTGTTCAATCCTCTAACCGCTCAGCTTGAACAAGCAGAGTAATATTTGTATTCGTCGCTTTAGAAAGTTATTGTCAGATATTAGAAAGTGATATTATGGCTCATGCAACATTTTTAGATGTTTGATTGAAATGTTTAGGCAAATTTATATAAAATTAATCAGTTTTATATTTTCTTCAGCTAATTTTCTAGAAAGGGTTCTTTTTTATTCATTGATTTTCTATCGGTTTTTTATATTTAACCTTTTTCAAATGCCACGCAAATACCAAAAAATTGTATTTACAATGCACAGCCTTTCTTGCCTACGGTATATGCCTGTACCTGTACCTGTATCTGTACATCAGTGTACCAGTACTTTCCAGTCAGTGTATATTTTCGACTCTTATAATTTGATGTTTTGTAATAGATTTGTGCAAAAATCGCAGAGAGTAGAACAACAGATGGTTTTTACTGCAAAAAGTTAAAAAGGAAGTAACCGTGGCAGGAATGTGGTCGCACTTGAAATAAAGGAGAATGATTTAGAGGGGAGAACTGATTGAGCATAGAGATGATTTGCTTTATTTGTAACGCTGTATGATTGTGAGATTTATTTCATAGAAAAATGAAACATTTAGGTCATCACGACAGCGTCATAGCAAATGACGGTGGTGAAAAATTACCTCAACCCGATTTTTGAGAAGGGCATAGGAGGAGAGGGAAGCGGCATCACTCATTTCTGGGAGAAGAAGGGGAGATGCTTTCAGCAGAGAAACTGGGAGAGCATTATATTTTTTATCATAAGCAAGAGAAGGGAAGATATTACTTCTTCTAGCAGAGGAGAGGGGAGTGGTAATTAATAAAGATCCTTGAGCACCTTTAGATTTCAATTTTTTAAAGAGTTTAACGGGGGTAGCAGAGTCATAGCCTCAGTCTTTGAGTCAAAATTAGAGCAATTTTTACCTTTAAATTAATATATTCGGGAATAAAAGATATCATAGTTTTTGAGGTAATATTAGAAAAGCACAATTGCTTTACTTGTTCGAATGACTAAACTTTACGCATCATTCGCCTGCAGCGCTATGCAAACGAGGCGCATTCTCGTCTTTTTAAGTAGAATAGGCAATGAGGTGAATATTCTCTTTTCTAATTACTTAAATTTTGTTGACTTAAACTAAGCATGAATCATTTTCAATCGCTTTGTTACTTAGATTTTTCCATTGTAGTTTTTATCCTCGAAATCATATTTTTTTAATTATAATATGCATTTTTGATATCCTCTCTTCTATCGTTCATTGAATATTTTAGAAAAAGGCGGAAGAAACAGGAGAGGAGAAACTTACTCTTATATATTCCTTATCAGTAGGTGATAATATTTTAGTAAAGAGTGGATATAGTATATGAATTGTTACTGAATTATCCACCTACAGAGAGCATAATTCACCTAGAAAATTAGTGCAAATTCGGTAAAAGTTAGATCTTTCTGTCGATGTTTATAAGTGCTTATACTCACATAGCGCTGATGGTTGCACTATTTTTGTTGCGCCAATATTTCATCAATAAGTTTTGAAATCCGACAACTTTCAATCGTTTTCATTCCATTTAGGAAAAATGTTCATTATACTCTAGAATTGTTTAATTGCGGATGTTTCATTTCAGCACTACAAAAATATTTTTATTGATATAATGTTATCTTTTCGGAATTTATCGAAGAAATAAATACAAAAGAAAGAGAAATCTTTCACATCACTTCTTAAAAATTGAATAAGATTGGAGTGAAATTCGAAAGGCAAGTTGTCGTTTGAGTGGTTGACGATGTATTACCGATGCGTCGTATCTCTAAGCAATATGAATGATGTGTATGACCTTGAGGTATATGTCTTGCTGACAACCGAACCGCGCTGACAACCGTGTTGCGTTGTGTTTAGTGATGTCGTCGTACTTGATGAGAGAGAGAGAGATCCGAATCGTGTGTGCAATGCAACACTGAACCATCAGCCATCATCATTCAACCTCTTCTATACCCTTTGCAATCCTCATATACTCAACTTTTTCATTGTCAACCACTAGCCGTTCTACAATTCACCCATGTTGTGACTCTCTGTTTGTTGATCAAAGAAATAAGTTTGCAATAGCCCACAACAATAGTTTGCAATAATTTTGCATTATTATAGGATGCATTTACAATAGTTACCTATTTTGGTTTATGTTTGTGGTTTGCCATTTGGCTTTAAGAATATTTTCATGTTATATGGTATATTTATTTACTGGGTGATCTTTAGTGTATACAATGGCTTCTAGCAATTAAATGACGCAAAGATGTATCTACTCCCTTTCTTCTCTCTTCCTTTCGTCCCATCTGTCTATGATTAGTTGAGGTCGTTTTCCTTGATTATTTCCCTTTCATAACGGACCATTCATTTCACGGTCTTATTTTCTTCTTTTTGTCGTCTTTTTAGACAGTTTCTTCGAAAAACATCCTGATACTGACTCTCCTCTGGCCTATCATGCAGTTTTATTGAATTAGAATTTGCTTTTATTCTTCATAAAAACGTGCAAATTGCATGATCGCAAGCTAGATGTGGGATATGTTGAAGTGCTCACTTCATTATGCGTTAATTATGTTATGTTATATTGTTCATCGAATCAATTCATTCATCCTTTGTGACATTAAACGCTTAATGATTAATTATATACGTTGGCAATAACAGTGCATGCAAATTGCAATGTGAATTTTCTATTTAATTCTCAATTTATATACTAAGCCGACTGAAAAATTTTTTGTATTATAGCGAATATTTGAATAAGTTATTGGCTTTTACTTTTTTCTGCCTTTTCGCGTTTTTAAAAAAAATTTGCATAAATTGTAAAAATTATGATTTATTCCATTTGCAAGAACAAATCTGCGATGGGAAATTTTAATTTTTCTATTAGTGTCTATTGTGTGTCTTTAGGATCATAGGGTATTTGCTGTTAGGATGGTTGTAGTTTAATTTCATTTCCGTTTCCATAAAAGTGCATAAAAATTGTTTAAAAATATTTAGTTATTCGATTTTTATTTGGATATAGATCATTTTCCTCCTTTACAAAGGGATATTTCAATAGCGCTTTTATTATATAAAATGAATGCGTCAAGAATATTATTTGGGACGACGTTTGTTCTTATAGCTTCAAGCATAGGAGTGTTATTGTCTTTGCATGAAATTATGTGATTACCTAGAAGTATTTACCTAGATTTATTCAGTGGAAAGTGAGAATCGATTTCATTGATTATGGCTAGTATTCCATCATCAACCTATGCTATACTTGAGCTTTTTTTTGGCGCTTAATACAGGTGTAAATACAGGTGTAAGCCTTCGATATACTGTTTTAAGTCTTCATTGCATTTAAAAAATGCGAAAAAAATTGATTGGTTGTTTAGTGCTCGCAAGCTGGATGCTTTAAAATAGATGACTTTGCTACATACATGACTTATCTTCAGTTAGTATTGAGTATTAGAGAGATATTATAGGGACATGTCGTTCTATTTTAAGGACTCTATCGCAGATTGTTTTATTGAAGTTGGTGAACTCAAGAGGAGGAGGTGGGAGGCGGATGTAATGCAAATATAATGAGCACATTTTTCTTGAATATCGTTTTTGTTGGTTTGTTGATAACTTACTGATAATGTAATCAATTCCTATCGCCTTATGATAGATGAAAGAGTAACATGTAACGATGATGAGATACTATAGAAACATCATCATTGTATAGATTTTACGTTGATTATCAGTAAGTTATCAGTAAAATATCAGTAAATGTCAGTAAATTAGTAAACACTATACAGTAAGGAACGATTATTGTTATTATTACTAGAATTAGATTTATTTACTTCTGTAAAATCGTCAATATACGCAACAATATCTGTTGGTTGGCATGCTATATAATTATCGGCTATCCTACTAGACAGCCGATATGCATCCATCGATCTTCATGTTGTTTATTATGTATTGCGCCGCATATCTATAAATAGCGATCGCTTCTTTAATCAGCGTCATTGAGTAGCTTTGAGGAGTGACGAACACGACGATTTGAATTTACGGCCGCATTGCATATTGCAATGAATCAATTATTGGAATGTCTTTGTATGGTATGTCTCTCGCATATTCTTTTGCGATACATACGTTGGACTATATACTCCTATATATTTCGCTTCGGTTAAGTATACTTGTTTATCCGTAGTTGTTATCGGTTTATCAGTAGTTTTAGTAGTTGTTCTTAGAAAGCTGATCTATGATATACACTACAATTACATTAAAGAATTCACTAGAAATGTGACGAAATATTGTGATGATTGCACGAATGAGCGTG
Organism: Baylisascaris procyonis; assembly: GCA_037389465.1. NCBI lineage: Eukaryota > Metazoa > Nematoda > Chromadorea > Rhabditida > Ascarididae > Baylisascaris > Baylisascaris procyonis. The sequence continues at coordinate 1,156,493 of JAZARR010000247.1, forward strand.
TTATTGAAGAATTGATGCTAACAGTTGGCGAGGATTTGGAACAAAAAATTTTTTTGATCGGATCGTAGTGACCAATGGTCACATAGGAAGTTGATAAAAGTAGCCAGTAATCAATGAACAAAAGTATCTCCTTTTATATAGCATGGGAGTTCATTGTTCTAAAATTCGCATTATTGCATTATCCAAAATTCGGTTCTATAATCGTTATGTTGTCTTCTTCATGATTAGTCCATTTTAGGTTCTTTTTTGAGCTGTGGAGATTTTTTTAATAGATGGTATATTACTAACTTAGCCATTCTTAAGTTATATGAATAACGGCTAGTTCACAAATGTGCGAATGAGCAGTAAATTCTTTTCTTTGCAAATGAGGTTGCTTTGCAAAGGGAACTTCTCTTGTTAAAGGTTTGCAAATGCGCATTATACAACGTCCCGATCTTGCATATACATGTGTGTCTGTATGTATGTCTGTCTGTATGTCTGTTGTCTTGCCGGTTTCAACCCACGTTATGGGCACTAATAGTTGCAAAAATTTGCATATGGTTTACGTTCATAAGATTTTCATCCCACGTCGATTGAGCCAAAGGAAAGATGAGTTTTTAGATATGAGTGGACATTTGAAACGTAAGAACATCTTTCTTAAAGCTAAAGGCCATAATAGTGCAGATTTTCTGGCGCTCTTTCCCACTATATTCTACAATGTCGAGTTAATGATGCGATTCGTATGTTGGAAAATGCTCCCAAGTTGCATTTTGAATTTTTTAATATACATTTCCTTAGGCAGTCTCGAGGGCAGTGGATCGAGTCGATAGGTCGTAATCAAATCATACACCTCAAATAGCCTCAAAAAAGCAATTTTAGTGATCCCATCGAAAAAATTTTGACTTGTCGATGACCTCATTTGAGTGAATCCAACCTTTACACCTTTTTATTACCAGCTGTAACTTTATAATTAAGTTCTTCCTTATAGTTTTATAGTTAAGTTTTAAACGTGATCAGCATATCATGCAGTTTCATCAAAAGCTTTTCGGGTAGACAACTGCTATAAGTATGTATAGGCAATCAAAATTTTTCAACCTAGAAGTCGCCTCGTTCCCATCTGTCAGTTATCTCTATAACACTCTTTGGCAGCTGTCCTTTGCTCACAGTGGGCGACTTCGTACGTGTATCACTAATCTCAGAATCAGTGATTGAAGACTTCAGAAATTTGAGGCTAGCATCATTAACCAGATGGGGGGAGGGGGTGGCAGTGTGGGGAAAGGAGATTAGAGTAAAATTTGCTAGAATTTTGGAGGTCATTATTTTCGTTGTCTGCATATTCGAAAACCCTCGTTAGCGTAAGGCAGTGCTGATCGAAGCATATTGGGAACCATTTTGTAAACGAATCCCTCATCCTTACTTAGCCAGTATGTCTCTAAAAAGATAAGTGGATAGAATAGCTTCAAAGCTGTATAGCTTCGATCGGAGAAAGTCGGCACCTTGTAAAGGTATTAGACATTAAGTTTGCAAAGTTCCACACTAAGTTTGCAAAGTTGTACGCAAAGTTTGCAAAGGTTTGCAAAAAATTTTTCATAGGCTTTTTTCAGTAAAGTTTTGCTTAAAATAAATTGTTATTGCATTTAGGATTCGGATATCATACGACCGGTTGCATTTCGGCCATTTGTTCCGAAGAAACCCGAAACAAGGCAATCGATGACATCAGCGTCGTCATCGTTCTATGTGAAACATGAGGTCGACTCATCGAACTCACGTCAATCTAGGTAAGGCATTTCTTCATTGTCAAGCATTTTCATGTTTAGTAGTTTCATCCCTATCCAATCCAGTAAAATTTTATAGTTGTATATGTTGGGTTTGCTCCTTGGGTCTCGCATCCGCCCTTAAGACCAACTTTCCTCTAATTCAGGCTAAGTGGCTAATTAATCTGAACTGGAGTACCATGAGTCGTTCTATGCCTGACTTTAGGAACTTGGACAATAATTAAGAAGCATCATGCTTTACACTAGTATATTCCGAGAATTCTCACAGGATTCCTCACTCTTCCAATCCTTCCTTCTTACTGCTTTCAGTTTGCACATCACTTAAATACCAGCCATTTCTCAATAGGTTGTTGTATTGTTTTCGTGGAATTTTTCCCGCGTATTTAGAATAATTGCCTTTTGCGGATTGCATTTTCGCCGCCAATGTTTTATCCCGTTGAATTTTCCATCTTTGAAGATCACTTCTCACAACGCTACTATCTATATTTAATCTAAGGTAGAATTTTTTAGTATAAAGCTAAATTTAATCATTCGTCCTATGAAACAAAAAGCTAAGTTGAAATTTTCTAAGGGTTAAAAATGTGCAATTTAATAAGTAATATTTATTCATTTACAGTGCGGATCAATATAAGCGATCGTCACAATTGAACGAATCGAATTGTATAACATTGGCAAACAATCGCCCTCGTGCTATCTATCAACCTTCCACAAGGTTCGTAAATTATAGGCTTGCTTTAGAGAATATTTTTTGTACAAATTTCTTGTTTTTTTTTTTTACTTTTGATCAAAAAATTTTTTTGGATTTTATTTGTTGGAATTCTACTTCAGTGGGATTTGTTCCGTCTATGAGCGGTAATACTTTTGTTATTTCCCGATTTTTGAATTTCGTTGAAAATGCTTTTCAATTATTTAATATTGGGGGTGGAGGGGGGAGGGAGGGTTGCGCTACTTTCTTACGCTCAACTAAACATTGCGTTCACAACTTCGTCCCATTCCTTAACTGCTTATCTCATGTGATATATAGCTGCACTGTTTCACTATGAAAAAAGTACCACTTCAAAGATTTTATTTAGCTGTTTCTATTTTTTAGACGGATTTCTTTTCATTCGTCGATGATTTAGGTGGACAAAAGGAGGAGTGGGAAGGAAATTTTAATGATTAGTGTGGTCAGAGTGGCTCAATAAATGTGAACAAGTATTGCATTAGTGACTATGTAAGTGTGTAGTTAGGAAAGTATAAAAGCTGAAACCCGGATAAGTATGCTACAGGAGGATTGGCACGATTTGTGGTTTCTACTGCCATAGAGGCGAAGTAATCCAGTACATACGCACATCCTGTAATGACGCTTTACTTCGCATTTCATTATCACTCTGAGGCTATCTATTGCGCAATGGGTAGTGAAATTAATTCTTCTGCGATTCATTTTAGGGGATCATGTTATAGGTGTATAGGTATATCATTCCAAAGAATACGATGGAGTATACAGGTGTATCACTTCGAAGAATATGATGAGTGTATAGATGGAGGCTAAATAAGTTAAATAGAACTGTGCGCAACTGTTATATCGAGAGCCGCCTCAGAGGCCAAAAAGGGTTTCTGAATGACTGGTGGCTTTGAAGTTTAGGACATCCTTTGGCCTCTGGACGATTGAAAGTCACAGTCGAGGTCGCTCTCCTCCCTTCCATCCACTGTTACTATGTCGTTTGCATTTGAGAAGCGTGATTGGATCAGATAAGTAAAATCTCCATACAAGCAACAGTGGAGTTTAAAAGCCCGTTATTTCTTCGCTACAAGTGTTTTGGGTCCATACTGTTCAGTTAGCGTGCTGCCGATCGCAACTTGGGCGGATTCATGAAAACTGTGTATGAACCAAGTAAAAGTAGTATAAATGAGCTGCTAAATTTGTAGTGCGGAACCATCGCCATCGTCAACTCAATATCCGGTAAAATCACCCAAATGCGAGAACGAAGAGAACGATTACGATGTTGTACCCGAATATATCGATCGAGAGAAGCTATTCACTGATGGTAAGCTTTGCACATCAACTCCACAGCTATTTTCCCCACGATCCCGCTTTTGTTCCACTCGATAACGCGTTGCAAAAGACGATGATCCCTTACATCCATTTATATACCATCAGTCGTTTAGTATGATTAGTGCAGTCCTTCCGCTATATGTTTTCAGTTTGCCCATTCATTGGATGTTAAGCCATAACTGTGTCAGTTTGAGGTATCCCATTTATTTGTATTGATTCCTTCTGATATTTCTGATCTTATAAGAAGGTGGTGGTGTAGATATCTTGTCTTCTGATAATGACACTAAAAGCGCATGAAGATCCTTTTTGCAGATTCCGGTAGTAGTGATAACTATTCAGTTCTTTATCAGACACCTTTTCATTCAAATCAGAGAGGTGTTCCATCGCAAATCAATAGCAACGCATCTACTACCTTCACCGTCAACAACGTCAGTCTACCGACCAATGTTCCTAAGGTCTTATGTGCATTTGTTTTATCCTTCAATTTTTTCTATCTTATAGCTTAAATGTTTTTGAGCTGTTGAAATGAATTATTTACTTACGTAGAGTGTGAAGTATTGGTATGATCCCTGTGATCTATTTTAGAAATCGCCATCTTCACATCATATTTACGGGTCGAATGCATCAAGTGGTAGTCGACATAGCTCGGGAATCCACGTAACTCCTTCACCAAGTGATTCGGGCATCGTCGACTATGAAGTAAGTGCTCGTGACTTTCAAATTTTTAAGACCATCTGTCATCGAAATAAATTGTTTTACCGTTTTCAATTCTTCAAAAGCAATCATAGATGAAACCATATTTATGTTCATCACATTATTCACTGTGTTCAGCAGTTTCAAGTTTGGATCGTGACGTTGGAAAAAAAGAAGACCCCTTTGTTTTTGATGCCTACATATCGGCGATATCCGAAACAAAAAAGTCCTTTAATTTGAGATCGTCTGTCTTTTGCCTCTCAAATAGCAGGGATATTCATTTATATTTATATTTATTTATATTATATTTATATCTTTTATAAATAAAAAACACTTTTTAGGCAGCATTGATTTTCATTCTCATAATTATAATCTACCATCGATATTCCTCTACATTATAGGATAATTTCCTTCTATCAAGTAGAATAGTTTCATTTTAGAGTATTATTCGCGACAAGGAAAATGAACTATCAACTGTGAGAAGTACAATGGAACAAAATGAAGAGATCATTATTCGAGTTTACCAAGAGAAAGAAAGGATGTGGAAGGAACAATTGGCCGATTTGAAACGAAAGTTACAGGTATATTTTGAATCGTTTCCACTTGAATTATTTTAATTTATTATTGCACCAAAGGTGGACTCCAGGTAAATGATTCGATTCCCTTGTTTTACTTGCTAGGTTCAAATTTTACTTCATCTTTTTTTAAAAGTTTCCTGCTTTAATTAATGTTATAGGCGAGTCAACAAGGTGAATCAGCGCTACGTCAACAAATTCAACGATGCAATGAGCAACGTGATCAATTTCAAGCAACAATTAGTAATCTCAGCTCTGATAAGCAAGGGCTTCAACGGAAGGTATGCATTAATCTCATAAAATATTATTTCTTGTTCTATTTAAGTATCACTTTAATCATACCTTTCAACGGATTGTGCAGTAGAATATTTCTACATTTTGCAACTCAAACTAGCCTTAATGTACTGCTTTTATCGAATGTTCCAAATATTATGTTTTTTGAAATTTACTGGATTACATCGTCATATATGGTTACATATAATATTTTAGCAGTACTACATTAAGCAGATAATTTTCAGTAGTACACTTTAGCAGATAATATTTGTTTATATTTGTGTTTGTGCCTTATGATTGGCCAACTTTCGAAACAATAAGGGACCGATCATGATGTCGCGAAATTTTACAATTATTTGTTTGAGAACCGAATGGTTGCGAGCATTTTGGCCAAACATTCATTGAGGTGACCAATATTAGGCAAGTTGGCCAACTTAGGCCAAAGAAATACGGATGCAACCGGGCAGTCTGAAAAATGCAGCTCTGTTAAGCTTTTTATGCTACTAGCTGATCACGTGAGTGAAGCATTTATTAAAAAGCTGTTACGGAAGAAGACGTATATTTCATGAAATTTTAGGGAACTTAATTGAACGAGAAGGAACCATTTCCATCTAAAATTCAACCGCATAGTGCAAGAGACTGTGATTTTTCTAGTTTTGAAGGATTTATTGATAGGCTGGAAAGGGGATATTCCTACCAATGCCTGGAGAGGAGGCTCATTTGCCGGGGGCGAGGAGGTTTCTACGTTGGACGGTCTTTTAAACATGAAAAGTGATTTGTAAGCATAATCACAAAACGAAGCGGCCATTATCATAGATTTAATTCAGTGCCTCCAAATCGAGCGGGAAATGTTCCAAATTCGAGAGCGCTTCGACGAGTTGCTACGCGCTCGCGATGCTGCATGCGAATCGTGCCGACGGCAATCGTCAAGCTTGGATAGCGATCGTCGTGCAAGACCACCACCAGTGCCCATGTCCAGGCACACTAAGGTACGCAGTATTAAGGATGTTCTAACCATCTTTCCAAAAACATGGCAGTGCCGGCTTAGGCTTAGCATGCTTATGTGCTGGCTCAGGTTTGTGGTCAGATTTTGTCCGCCCATATAGCCCAGCTTAAGCCCAAGAGTAGACCTAGGCGCAGGCTTAAATGTGAGTCTAAGCCTAGGCCCAAGCCTAAGCCTGAGGGTAAGCTCAATCTTAGGCCTAAGCCTAAGCAAAAGCTCTAGCGTAAACGTAGACATAAGAATAAGCATGAGCCTTAGCGTAAGCTTAAGCTTAAGCATGAGCCTAGGCTCTAAACTAAGCCCTAGCGTAAGCCTAGGCCCAAGCCCAAGCTCAAGCCCATGCCTAGGCATAAGCGCGGGGTTAACCGTGATCCTACGCCTATGCATAAGCATAAGCCTGAGGGTAAGCTTAAGCTTAACCCTACCCCTAGGGCCAAAGACCAGGCCTAAGCCTGAAAATAAGCACAAACCTAAGCCCAAGCCTAAGCCTAAGACTTAGCCTAAGCCCTGACATGAGCGCATGCCTAGGGCTAAGCGCGGGCTTAACCGCGATCCTAGGCCTACGCATGAGCATGAGCCTGAGGGTAGGTTTAAGCTTAATCCTATGCCTAGGCCGAAAGCCCAGCCCTAAGCCTGAAAATAAGCTGAAGCCTAAGCCTAAGGCTAAGCCTAAGCCTAAGCCTAAGCCTAAGCCCAAGCCTAAGCCCTAAGCCTAAGCCTAAGCCTAAGCCCTGGATTAAGCTCATGCCTAGGCCTAAGCGCGGGCTTAACCGTGAGCCTAGGCCTACGCATGAGCATGAGCCTGACGGTAAGCTTAAGCTTAATCATATGCCCACGCCGAAAGCCCAGCCCTAAGCCTGAAAATAAGCTCAAGCCTAAGCCTAAGCCTAAGACTTAGCCTAAGCGCTGACTTCAACCCATGCCTCGGCTCAAGCGCGGACTTAACCGTGAGCCTAGGCCCACGCATAAGCATAAGTCTGAGGGTAAGCTAACTTAATCCTATGCCTAGGCCGAAAGCCCAGGCCTAAGCCTGGAAATAAGAACAAGCCTAAGCCTAAGCCTAAGCTGTGTCTTAGGCTCATGCCTAGGCCCAAGCGCGGGCTTAATCGAGAGCCTAGGCCTGCGCATGAGCATGAGCCTAAGGGTAGGCTTAAGCTTAATCCTATGCCTCGGCCGAAGGCCCAGCCCTAAGCCTGAAAATAAGCTCAAGCCTAAGCCTAAGCCTACGTTTAAGCCTAAGCCTAAGCCTAAGCCTAAGCCTAAGCCTAAGCCCTGGCTTAAGCTCATGCCTAGGCCTAAGCGCGGGCTTAACCGTGAGCCTAGGCCTACGCGTGAGCATGAGCCTGACGGTAAGCTTAAGCTTAATCATATGCCCACGCCGAAAGCCCAGCCCTAAGCCTGAAAATAAGCTTAAGCCCAAGCCCTGCTTTAAACTCATGCCTAGGCCTAAGCGCGGGCTTAAACGTGAGCCTAGGCCTACGCATGAGCATGGGCCTGACGGTAAGCTTAAGCTTAATCATATGCCCACGCCGAAAGCCCAGGCCTAAGCCTGGAAATAAGAACAAGCCTAAGCCTAAGCATAAGCTGTGTCTTAGGATCATGCCTAGGCCCAAGCGCGGGCTTAACCGCCAGCCTAGGCCTACGCTTGCGCATGAGCCTGAGGGTAACCTTAAACTTAATCCTATGCCTAGCCCGAAAGCCCAGGCCTAAGCCTGGTAATAAGAACAAGCCTAAGCCTAAGCTTAAGCTGTGTCTTAGGCTCATGCCTAGGCCCAAGCGCGGGCTTAATCGCGAGCCTGGGCCTGCGCATGAGCATGAGCCTAAGGGTAGGCTTAAGCGTAATCCTATGCCTAGGCCGAAAGCCCAGCCCTAAGCCTGAAAATAAGCTCAAGCCTAAGCCTAACCTAAGCCTAAGCCTAAGCCTAAGCCTAAGCTTAAGCCTAAGCTCAAGCCTAAGCCTAAGCCTAAGCCTAAGCCTAAGCCTAAGCCTACGCTTAAGCCTAAGCCTAAGCCTAAGCCTAAGCTTAAGCGTAAGCCTAAGCCTAAGCCTAAGCTTAAGCCTAAGCCTAAGCCTAAGCCTAAGCCTAAGCTTAAGCCTAAGCTCAAGCCTAAGCCTAAGCCTAAGCCTAAGCCTAAGCCTACGCTTAAGCCTGAGCCTAAGCCTAAGCCTAAGCCTAAGCCTAAGCCTAAGCCTAAGCCTAAGCTTAAGCCTAAGCCTAAGCCTAAGCCTAAGCCTAAGCCCAAGCCTAAGCCTAAGCTTAAGCCTAAGCCTAAGCCCAAGCCCTGGTTTAAGCTCATGCCTAGGCCTAAGCGCGGGCATAACCGTGAGCCTAGGCCTACGCATGAGCATGAGCCTGAAGGTAAGCTTAAGCTTGATCCTATGCCTAAGCCGAAAGCCCAGCCCTAAGCCTGAAAGTAAGCTTAAGCCTAAGCCTAAGCCTAAGCCTAAGCCTAAGCCTAAGCCTAAGCCTAAGCCCAAGCCTAAGCCTAAGCCTAAGCCTAAGCCTAAGCCTAAGCCTAAGCCTAAGCCTAAGCTCAAGCCTAAGCCTAAGCCTAAGCCCAAGCCTAAGCCTAAGCCTACGCTTAAGCCTAAGCCTAAGCCTAAGCCTAAGCTTAAGCGTAAGCCTAAGCCTAAGCCTAAGCCTAAGCCTAAGCCCAAGCCTAAGCCTAAGCCTAAGCCTAAGCCTAAGCCTAAGCTTAAGCTTAAGCCTAAGCCTAAGCCTAAGCCTAAGCCTAAGCTTAAGCGTAAGCCTAAGCCTAAGCCTAAGCCTAAGCCTAAGCCTAAGCCCAAGCCTAAGCCTAAGCCTAAGCTTAAGCCTAAGCCTAAGCCTAAGCCTAAGCCTAAGCCTGAACCTAAGCCTAAGCCTAAGCCTAAGCCTAAGCCTAAGCCCAAGCCCTGGTTTAAGCTCATGCCTAGGCCTAAGCGCGGGCATAACCGTGAGCCTAGGCCTACGCATGAGCATGAGCCTGAAGGTAAGCTTAAGCTTGATCCTATGCCTAAGCCGAAAGCCCAGCCCTAAGCCTGAAAATAAGCTTAAGCCTAAGCCTAAGCCTAAGCTTAAGCCTAAGCCTAAGCCTAAGCCTAAGCTTAAGCCTAAGCCTAAGCCTAAGCCTAAGCCTAAGCCTAAGCCCAAGCCCAAGCCTAAGCCTAAGCCTAAGCGTAAGCTTAAGCCTAAGCCTAAGCCTAAGCCTAAGCCTAAGCCTAAGCCTAAGCCTAAGCCTAAGCCCAAGCCCAAGCCTAAGCCTAAGCCTAAGCCTAAGCCTAAGCCTAAGCCTAAGCCTAAGCCTAAGCTTAAGCCTAAGCCTAAGCCTAAGCCTAAGCCTAAGCCTAAGCCTAAGCCTAAGCCCAAGCCCAAGCCTAAGCCTAAGCCTAAGCCTAAGCCTAAGCTTAAGCTTAAGCTTAAGCTTAAGCTTAAGCCTAAGCCTAAGCCTAAGCCTAAGCCTAAGCCTAAGCCTAAGCCTAAGCCTAAGCCTAAGCTTAAGCCTAAGCCTAAGCCTAAGCCTAAGCCTAAGCCTAAGCCTAAGCCTAAGCCTAAGCCTAAGCCTAAGCCTAAGCCTAAGCCCAAGCGTAAGCCTAAGCCTAAGCCTAAGCCTAAGCCTAAGCCTAAGCCCAAGCCCAAGCCCAAGCCCAAGCCCAAGCCTAAGCCTAAGCCTAAGCCTAAGCCTAAGCCTAAGCCTAAGCCTAAGCCTAAGCCTAAGCCTAAGCCTAAGCCTAAGCCTAAGCCTAAGCCTAAGCCTAAGCCTAAGCCTAAGCCTAAGCTTAAGCCTAAGCCTAAGCCTAAGCCTAGGCCTAAGCCTAAGCCTAAGCCTAAGCCTAAGCCTAAGCCTAAGCCTAAGCCCTAAGCCTAAGCCTAAGCCTACGCTTAAGCCTAAGCCTAAGCCTAAGCCCAAGCCCTGGTTTAAGCTCATGCCTAGGCCTAAGCGCGGGCATAACCGTGAGCCTAGGCCTACGCATGAGCATGAGCCTGAAGGTAAGCTTAAGCTTGATCCTATGCCAAGGCCGAAAGCCCAGCCCTAAGCCTGAAAATAAGCTTAAGCCTAAGCCTAAGCCTAAGCCTAAGCCTAAGCCTAAGCCTAAGCCTAAGCTTAAGCCTAAGCCTAAGCCTAAGCCTAAGCCTAAGCCTAAACCTAAGCCTAAGCCTAAGCCTAAGCCTAAGCCTAAGCCTAAGCCTAAGCCTAAGCCCTAAGCCTAAGCCTAAGCCTAAGCCTAAGCCTACGCTTAAGCCTAAGCCTAAGCCTAAGCCTAAGCCTAAGCCCAAGCCTAAGCCTAAGCCTAAGCCTAAGCTTAAGCTTAAGCCTAAGCCTAAGCCCAAGCCCTCGTTTAAGCTCATGCCTAGGCCTAAGCGCGGGCATAACCGTGAGCCTAGGCCTACGCATGAGCATGAGCCTGAAGGTAAGCTTAAGCTTGATCCTATGCCTAGGCCGAAAGCCCAGCCCTAAGCCTGAAAATAAGCTTAAGCCTAAGCCTAAGCCTAAGCCTAAGCTTAAGCCTAAGCCTAAGCCTAAGCCTAAGCCTAAGCCTAAGCCTAAGCCTAAGCTTAAGCCTAAGCCCAAGCCTTAGCCCAAGCCTAAGCCTAAGCTTAAGCCTAAGCCTAAGCCTAAGCCTAAGCCTAAGCCTAAGCCTAAGCCCAAGCCTAAGCCTAAGCCTAAGCCTAAGCCTAAGCTTAAGCCTAAGCCTAAGCCCAAGCCTAAGCCTAAGCCTAAGCCTATGCCTAAGCCTAAGCCCTAATCCTAAGCCTAAGCTTAAGCCTAAGCCTAAGCCTAAGCCTAAGCCTAAGCCTAAGCCTAAGCCCAAGCCTAAGCCTAAGCCTAAGCCTAAGCTTAAGCTTAAGCCTAAGCCTAAGCCTAAGCCTAAGCCTACGCTTAAGCCTAAGCCTAAGCCTAAGCTTAAGCCTAAGCCTAAGCCTAAGCCCAAGCCCTGGTTTAAGCTCATGCCTAGGCCTAAGCGCGGGCATAACCGTGAGCCTAGGCCTACGCATGAGCATGAGCCTGAAGGTAAGCTTAAGCTTGATCCTATGCCAAGGTCGAAAGCCCAGCCCTAAGCCTGAAAATAAGCTTAAGCCTAAGCCTAAACCTAAGCCTAAGCCTAACCCAAGCCTAAGCCTAAGCCTAAGCCTAAGCCTAAGCCTAAGCTTAAGCCTAAGCCTAAGCCCAAGCCTAAGCCTAAGCCTAAGCCTAAGCCTAAGCCTAAGCCTAAGCCTAAGCCTAAGCCTAAGCTTAAGCCTAAGCCTAAGCCTAAGCCTAAGCCCAAGCCTAAGCCTAAGCCCTAATCCTAAGCCCAAGCTCAAGCCTAAGCCTAAGCCTAAGCCTACGCCTAAGCCTAAGGCTACGCTTAAGCCTAAGCCTAATCCTAAGCTTGAGCCTAAGCCTAAGCCTAAGCTTAAGCCTAAGCCTAAGCCTAAGCCTAAGCCTAAGCTTAAGCCTAAGCCTAAGCCTAAGCCTAAGCCCAAGCGTAAGCCTAAGCCTAAGCCTAAGCCTAAGCCTAAGCCTAAGCCTAAGCCTAAGCCTAAGCCCAAGCCCAAGCCTAAGCCTAAGCCTAAGCCTAAGCCTAAGCCTAAGCTTAAGCTTAAGCCTAAGCCTAAGCCTAAGCCTAAGCCTAAGCCTAAGCCTAAGCCTAAGCCTAAGCCTAAGCCTAAGCCTAAGCCTAAGCCTAAGCCTAAGCTTAAGCTTAAGCTTAAGCTTAAGCCTAAGCCTAAGCCTAAGCCTAAGCCTAAGCCTAAGCTTAAGCCTAAGCCTAAGCCTAAGCCTAAGCCTAAGCCTAAGCCTAAGCCTAAGCCTAAGCCAAAGCCTAAGCCTAAGCTTAAGCCTAAGCCTAAGCCTAAGCCTAGGCCTAAGCCTAAGCCTAAGCCTAAGCCTAAGCCTAAGCCTAAGCCTAAGCCTAAGCCCTAAGCCTAAGCCTAAGCCTACGCTTAAGCCTAAGCCTAAGCCTAAGCCCAAGCCCTGGTTTAAGCTCATGCCTAGGCCTAAGCGCGGGCATAACCGTGAGCCTAGGCCTACGCATGAGCATGAGCCTGAAGGTAAGCTTAAGCTTGATCCTATGCCAAGGCCGAAAGCCCAGCCCTAAGCCTGAAAATAAGCTTAAGCCTAAGCCTAAGCCTAAGCCTAAGCCTAAGCCTAAGCCTAAGCCTAAGCTTAAGCCTAAGCCTAAGCCTAAGCCTAAGCCTAAACCTAAGCCTAAGCCTAAGCCTAAGCCTAAGCCTAAGCCTAAGCCTAAGCCTAAGCCTAAGCCTAAGCCTAAGCCCTAAGCCTAAGCCTAAGCCTAAGCCTAAGCCTACGCTTAAGCCTAAGCCTAAGCCTAAGCCTAAGCCTAAGCCCAAGCCTAAGCCTAAGCCTAAGCCTAAGCTTAAGCTTAAGCCTAAGCCTAAGCCCAAGCCCTCGTTTAAGCTCATGCCTAGGCCTAAGCGCGGGCATAACCGTGAGCCTAGGCCTACGCATGAGCATGAGCCTGAAGGTAAGCTTAAGCTTGATCCTATGCCTAGGCCGAAAGCCCAGCCCTAAGCCTGAAAATAAGCTTAAGCCTAAGCCTAAGCCTAAGCCTAAGCTTAAGCCTAAGCCTAAGCCTAAGCCTAAGCCTAAGCCTAAGCCTAAGCCTAAGCCTAAGCTTAAGCCTAAGCCCAAGCCTTAGCCCAAGCCTAAGCCTAAGCCTAAGCTTAAGCCTAAGCCTAAGCCTAAGCCTAAGCCTAAGCCTAAGCCTAAGCCCAAGCCTAAGCCTAAGCCTAAGCCTAAGCCTAAGCTTAAGCCTAAGCCTAAGCCCAAGCCTAAGCCTAAGCCTAAGCCTATGCCTAAGCCTAAGCCCTAATCCTAAGCCTAAGCTTAAGCCTAAGCCTAAGCCTAAGCCTAAGCCTAAGCCCAAGCCTAAGCCTAAGCCTAAGCCTAAGCTTAAGCTTAAGCCTAAGCCTAAGCCTAAGCCTAAGCCTACGCTTAAGCCTAAGCCTAAGCCTAAGCTTAAGCCTAAGCCTAAGCCCAAGCCCTGGTTTAAGCTCATGCCTAGGCCTAAGCGCGGGCATAACCGTGAGCCTAGGCCTACGCATGAGCATGAGCCTGAAGGTAAGCTTAAGCTTGATCCTATGCCAAGGTCGAAAGCCCAGCCCTAAGCCTGAAAATAAGCTTAAGCCTAAGCCTAAACCTAAGCCTAAGCCTAACCCAAGCCTAAGCCTAAGCCTAAGCCTAAGCCTAAGCCTAAGCTTAAGCCTAAGCCTAAGCCCAAGCCTAAGCCTAAGCCTAAGCCTAAGCCTAAGCCTAAGCCTAAGCCTAAGCCTAAGCTTAAGCCTAAGCCTAAGCCTAAGCCTAAGCCCAAGCCTAAGCCTAAGCCCTAATCCTAAGCCCAAGCTCAAGCCTAAGCCTAAGCCTAAGCCTACGCCTAAGCCTAAGGCTACGCTTAAGCCTAAGCCTAATCCTAAGCTTGAGCCTAAGCCTAAGCCTAAGCTTAAGCCTAAGCCTAAGCCTAAGCCTAAGCCTAAGCCTAAGCCTAAGCCTAAGCCTAAGCCTAAGCCCAAGCGTAAGCCTAAGCCTAAGCCTAAGCCTAAGCCTAAGCCTAAGCCTAAGCCCAAGCCCAAGCCTAAGCCCAAGCCTAAGCCTAAGCCTAAGCCTAAGCTTAAGCTTAAGCCTAAGCCTAAGCCTAAGCCTAAGCCTAAGCCTAAGCCTAAGCCTAAGCTTAAGCCTAAGCCTAAGCCTAAGCCTAAGCCTAAGCTTAAGCTTAAGCTTAAGCTTAAGCTTAAGCCTAAGCCTAAGCCTAAGCCTAAGCCTAAGCCTAAGCTTAAGCTTAAGCCTAAGCCTAAGCCTAAGCCTAAGCCTAATCCTAAGCCCAAGCCTAAGCCTAAGCCTAAGCCTAAGCTTAAGCCTAAGCCTAAGCCTAAGCTTAAGCCTAAGCCTAAGCCTAAGCCTAAGCCCTAAGCCTAAGCCTAAGCCTAAGCCTAAGCCCTAAGCCTAAGCCTAAGCCTAAGCCTAAGCCCAAGCCCTGGTTTAAGCTCATGCCTAGGCCTAAGCGCGGGCATAACCGTGAGCCTAGGCCTACGCATGAGCATGAGCCTGAAGGTAAGCTTAAGCTTGATCCTATGCCTAGGCCGAAAGCCCAGCCCTAAGCCTGAAAATAAGCTTAAGCCTAAGCCTAAGCCTAAGCTTAAGCCTAAGCCTAAGCCTAAGCCTAAGCCTAAGCTTAAGCCTAAGCCTAAGCCTAAGCCTAAGCCTAAGCCTAAGCCTAAGCCTAAGCCTAAGCCTAAGCCCTAATCCTAAGCCTAAGCTTAAGCCTAAGCCTAAGCCTAAGCCTAAGCCTAAGCCTAAGCCTAAGCCCAAGCCTAAGCCTAAGCCTAAGCCTAAGCCTAAGCCTAAGCTTAAGCCTAAGCCTAAGCCTAAGCCTGAGCCTAAGCTTAAGCCTAAGCCTAAGCCTAAGCCCAAGCCCTGGTTTAAGCTCATGCCTAGGCCTAAGCGCGGGCATAACCGTGAGCCTAGGCCTACGCATGAGCATGAGCCTGAAGGTAAGCTTAAGCTTGATCCTATGCCAAGGCCGAAAGCCCAGCCCTAAGCCTGAAAATAAGCTTAAGCCTAAGCCTAAGCCTAAGCCTAAGGCTAAGCTTAAGCCTAAGCCTAAGCCTAAGCCTAAGCCTAAGCCCTAAGCCTAAGCCTAAGCCTAAGCCTAAGCCTAAGCCTAAGCCTAAGCCCTAAGCCTAAGCCTAAGCCTAAGCCTACGCTTAAGCCTAAGCCTAAGCCTAAGCCTAAGCCTAACCCTAAGCCCAAGCCTAAGCCTAAGCCTAAGCCTAAGCCTAAGCCTAAGCCTAAGCCTAAGCTTAAGCCTAAGGCTAAGCCTAAGCCTAAGCCCAAGCCTAAGCCTAAGCCTAAGCCCTAATCCTAAGCCCAAGCTCAAGTCTAAGCCTAAGCCTAAGCCTAAGCCTAAGGCTACTCTTAAGCCTAAGCCTAAGCCTAAGCCCAAGCCCTGGTTTAAGCTCATGCCTAGGCCTAAGCGCGGGCATAACCGTGAGCCTAGGCCTACGCATGAGCATGAGCCTGAAGGTAAGCTTAAGCTTGATCCTATGCCAAGGTCGAAAGCCCAGCCCTAAGCCTGAAAATAAGCTTAAGCCTAAGCCTAAACCTAAGCCTAAGCCTAACCCAAGCCTAAGCCTAAGCCTAAGCCTAAGCCTAAGCCTAAGCTTAAGCCTAAGCCTAAGCCCAAGCCTAAGCCTAAGCCTAAGCCTAAGCCTAAGCCTAAGCCTAAGCCTAAGCCTAAGCTTAAGCCTAAGCCTAAGCCTAAGCCTAAGCCCAAGCCTAAGCCTAAGCCCTAATCCTAAGCCCAAGCTCAAGCCTAAGCCTAAGCCTAAGCCTACGCCTAAGCCTAAGGCTACGCTTAAGCCTAAGCCTAATCCTAAGCTTGAGCCTAAGCCTAAGCCTAAGCTTAAGCGTAAGCCTAAGCCTAAGCCTAAGCCTAAGCTTAAGCCTAAGCCTAAGCCTAAGCCTAAGCCTAAGCCCAAGCGTAAGCCTAAGCCTAAGCCTAAGCCTAAGCCTAAGCCTAAGCCTAAGCCTAAGCCCAAGCCCAAGCCTAAGCCTAAGCCTAAGCCTAAGCCTAAGCCTAAGCTTAAGCTTAAGCCTAAGCCTAAGCCTAAGCCTAAGCCTAAGCCTAAGCCTAAGCCTAAGCTTAAGCCTAAGCCTAAGCCTAAGCCTAAGCTTAAGCTTAAGCTTAAGCTTAAGCCTAAGCCTAAGCCTAAGCCTAAGCCTAAGCCTAAGCTTAAGCTTAAGCCTAAGCCTAAGCCTAAGCCTAATCCTAAGCCTAAGCCCAAGCCTAAGCCTAAGCCTAAGCCTAAGCTTAAGCCTAAGCCTAAGCCTAAGCTTAAGCCTAAGCCTAAGCCTAAGCCTAAGCCCTAAGCCTAAGCCTAAGCCTAAGCCTAAGCCCTAAGCCTAAGCCTAAGCCTAAGCCTAAGCCCAAGCCCTGGTTTAAGCTCATGCCTAGGCCTAAGCGCGGGCATAACCGTGAGCCTAGGCCTACGCATGAGCATGAGCCTGAAGGTAAGCTTAAGCTTGATCCTATGCCTAGGCCGAAAGCCCAGCCCTAAGCCTGAAAATAAGCTTAAGCCTAAGCCTAAGCCTAAGCTTAAGCCTAAGCCTAAGCCTAAGCCTAAGCCTAAGCTTAAGCCTAAGCCTAAGCCTAAGCCTAAGCCTAAGCCTAAGCCTAAGCCTAAGCCTAAGCCCTAATCCTAAGCCTAAGCTTAAGCCTAAGCCTAAGCCTAAGCCTAAGCCTAAGCCTAAGCCTAAGCCTAAGCCCAAGCCTAAGCCTAAGCCTAAGCCTAAGCCTAAGCCTAAGCTTAAGCCTAAGCCTAAGCCTAAGCCTGAGCCTAAGCTTAAGCCTAAGCCTAAGCCTAAGCCCAAGCCCTGGTTTAAGCTCATGCCTAGGCCTAAGCGCGGGCATAACCGTGAGCCTAGGCCTACGCATGAGCATGAGCCTGAAGGTAAGCTTAAGCTTGATCCTATGCCAAGGCCGAAAGCCCAGCCCTAAGCCTGAAAATAAGCTTAAGCCTAAGCCTAAGCCTAAGCCTAAGCCTAAGCCTAAGGCTAAGCTTAAGCCTAAGCTATAGCCTAAGCCTAAGCCTAAGCCCTAAGCCTAAGCCTAAGCCTAAGCCTAAGCCTAAGCCTAAGCCTAAGCCTAAGCCTAAGCCTAAGCCTAAGCCTAAGCCTAAGCCTAAGCCTAAGCCTAAGCCTAAGCCTAACCCTAAGCCCAAGCCTAAGCCTAAGCCTAAGCCTAAGCCTAAGCTTAAGCCTAAGCCTAAGCCTAAGCCTAAGCCTAAGCTTAAGCCTAAGGCTAAGCCTAAGCCTAAGCCCAAGCCTAAGCCTAAGCCTAAGCCCTAATCCTAAGCCCAAGCTCAAGTCTAAGCCTAAGCCTAAGCCTAAGCCTAAGGCTACGCTTAAGCCTAAGCCTAAGCCTAAGCTTGAGCCTAAGCCTAAGCCTAATCTTAAGCCTAAGCCTAAGCCCAAGCCCTGGTTTAAGCTCATGCCTAGGCCTAAGCGGGGGCATAACCGTGAGCCTAGACCTACGCATGAGCATGAGCCTGAAGGTAAGCTTAAGCTTGATCCTATGCCTAGGCCGAAAGCCCAGCCCTAAGCCTGAAAATAAGCTTAAGCCTAAGCCTAAGCCTAAGCTTAAGCCTAAGCCTAAGCCTAAGCCTAAGCCTAAGCCTAAGCTTAAGCCTAAGCCTGAGCCTAAGCCTAAGCCTAAGCCTAAGCCTAAGCCTAAGCCTAAGCCCTAATCCTAAGCCTAAGCTTAAGCCTAAGCCTAAGCCTAAGCCTAAGCCTAAGCCCAAGCCTAAGCCTAAGCCTAAGCCTAAGCCTAAGCTTAAGCCTAAGCCTAAGCCTAAGCCTAAGCCTAAGCTTAAGCCTAAGCCTAAGCCTAAGCCCAAGCCCTGGTTTAAGCTCATGCCTAGGCCTAAGCGCGGGCATAACCGTGACCCTAGGCCTACGCATGAGCATGAGCCTGAAGGTAAGCTTAAGCTTGATCCTATGCCAAGGCCGAAAGCCCAGCCCTAAGCCTGAAAATAAGCTTAGGCCTAAGCCTAAGCCTAAGCCTAAGCCTAACCCAAGCCTAAGCCTAAGCCTAAGCCTGAGCCTAAGCCTAAGCCTAAGCTTAAGCCTAAGCCTAAGCCCAAGCCTAAGCCTAAGCCTAAGCCTAAGCCTAAGCCTAAGCCTAAGCCTAAGCCTAAGCTTAAGCCTAAGCCTAAGCCTAAGCCTAAGCCCAAGCCTAAGCCTAAGCCCTAATCCTAAGCCCAAGCTCAAGCCTAAGCCTAAGCCTGAGCCTAAGGCTACGCTTAAGCCTAAGCCTAATCCTAAGCTTGAGCCTAAGCCTAAGCCTAAGCTTAAGCCTAAGCCTAAGCCTAAGCCCAAGCCCTGGTTCAAGCTCATGCCTAGGGCTAAGCGCGGGCATAACCGTGAGCCTAGGCATACGCATGAGCATGAGCCTGAAGGTAAGCTTAAGCTTGATCCTATGCCTAGGCCGAAAGCCCAGCCCTAAGCCTGAAAATAAGCTTAAGCTTAAGCCTAAGCCTAAGCCTAAGCCTAAGCCTAAGCCTAAGCTCAAGCCTAAGCCTAAGCCTAAGCCTTAGCCTACGCTTAAGCCTAAGCCTATGCGTAAGCCTAAGCCTAAGCCTAAGCCTATGCTTAAACCTAAGCCTAAGCTTAAGCCTAAGCCTAAGCCTAAGCCTAAGCCTAAGCCTAAGCCTAAGCCTAAGCCCAAGCCTAAGCCTAAGCCTAAGCCTGAGCCTAAGCCTGAGCCTAAGCCTAAGCCTAAGCCTAAGCCTAAGCCTAAGCCTAAGCCTAAGCTTAAACCTAAGCCTAAGCCTGAGCCTAAGCCTACGCTTAAGCCTAAGCCTAAGCCTAAGCTTGAGCCTAAGCCTAAGCCTAAGCTTAAGCCTAAGCCTAGGCCTAAGCCCAAGCCCTGGTTTAAGCTCATGCCTAGGCCTAAGCGCGGGCATAACCGTGAGCCTAGGCCTACGCATGAGCATGAGCCTAGGCCTACGCATGAGCATGAGCCTGAAGGTAAGCTTAAGCTTAATCATATGCCCACGCCGAAAGCCCAGCCCTAGCCTGAAAATAAGCTCAAGCCTAAGCCTAAGCCTAAGCCTAAGCCTAAGCTTAAGCCTAAGCCTAAGCCTAAGCCTAAGCCCTGGTTTAAGCTCATGCCTAGGCCTAAGCGCGGGCATAACCGTGAGCCTAGGCCTACGCATGAGCATGAGCCTAGGCCTACGCATGAGCATGAGCCTGACGGTAAGCTTAAGCTTAATCATATGCCCACGCCGAAAGCCCAGCCCTAAGCCTGAAAATAAGCTCAAGCCTAAGCCTAAGCCTAAGCCTAAGCGCTAAGCCTAAGCCCCTTGCCTCGGCCTAAGCGCCTGCTTAAGCCGCCTAAGCCTAAGCCTAAGCCTAAGCCTAAGCCTGAAGCCTGTAAGCCTAAGCTTAAGCCTAAGCCTAAGCCTAAGCCGCCTAAAGCCCAGCCCTAAGCCTGAAAATAAGCTTAAGCCTAAGCCTAAGCCTAAGCCTAAGCCTAAGCCTAAGGCTAAGCTTAAGCCTAAGCCTAAGCCTAAGCCTAAGCCCTAAGCCTAAGCCTAAGCCTAAGCCTAAGCCTAAGCCTAAGCCTAAGCCTAAGCTAAGCCCTAAGCCTAAGCCTAAGCCTACGCCTAAGCCTAAGCCTAAGCCTAAGCCTAAGCCTAAGCCTAAGCCTAAGCCTAAGCCTAAGCCTAAGCCTAAGCCTAAGCCTAAGCCTAAGCCTAAGCCTAAGCCTAAGCCTAAGCCTAAGCCTAAGCCTAAGCCTAAGCCTAAGCCTAAGCCTAAGCCTAAGCTAATCCTAAGCCCAAGCTCAAGCCTAAGCCTAAGCCTAAGCCTAAGCCTAAGGCTACGCTTAAGCCTAAGCCTAAGCCTAAGCTTGAGCCTAAGCCTAAGCCTAATCTTAAGCCTAAGCCTAAGCCCAAGCCCTGGTTTAAGCTCATGCCTAGGCCTAAGCGGGGGCATAACCGTGAGCCTAGGCCTACGCATGAGCATGAGCCTGAAGGTAAGCTTAAGCTGGATCCTATGCCTAGGCCGAAAGCCCAGCCCTAAGCCTGAAAATAAGCTTAAGCCTAAGCCTAAGCCTAAGCCTAAGCTTAAGCCTAAGCCTAAGCCTAAGCCTAAGCCTAAGCCTAAGCTTAAGCCTAAGCCTGAGCCTAAGCCTAAGCCTAAGCCTAAGCCTAAGCCTAAGCCTAAGCCTAAGCCCTAATCCTAAGCCTAAGCTTAAGCTTAAGCCTAAGCCTAAGCCTAAGCCTAAGCCTAAGCCTAAGCCCAAGCCTAAGCCTAAGCCTAAGCCTAAGCCTAAGCCTAAGCTTAAGCCTAAGCCTAAGCCTAAGCCTAAGCCTAAGCCTAAGCCTAAGCCTAAGCCTAAGCCTAAGCTGGTTTAAGCTAAGCAAGCCTGCCTAGGCCTAAGCGCGCCTAAGGCATAACCGTGAGCCTAGGCCTACGCATGAGCATGAGCCTGAAGGTAAGCTTAAGCTTGAAGCCTCCTAAGCCTAAGCCTAAGGCCGCCTAAAGCCCAGCCCTAAGCCTGAAAAGCCTAAGCTTAAGCCTAAGCCTAAGCCTAAGCCTAAGCCTAAGCCTAAGCCTAAGCTAAGCTTAAGCCTAAGCCTAAGCCTAAGCCTAAGCCTAAGCCCTAAGCCTAAGCCTAAGCCTAAGCCTAAGCCTAAGCCTAAGCCTAAGCCCTAAGCCTAAGCCTAAGCCTAAGCCTACGCTTAAGCCTAAGCCTAAGCCTAATCCTAACCCTAAGCCCAAGCCTAAGCCTAAGCCTAAGCCTAAGCCTAAGCCTAAGCCTAAGCCTAAGCCTAAGCCTAAGCCTAAGCCTAAGCCTAAGCCTAAGCCTAAGCCTAAGCCTAAGCCTAAGCCTAAGCCTAAGCCTAAGCCTAAGCCCAAGCTCAAGCCTAAGCCTAAGCCTAAGCCTAAGCCTAAGCCTAAGCCTAAGCCTAAGCCTAAGCCTAAGCCTAAGCTAAGCCTAAGCCTAAGCCTAAGCCTAAGCCTAAGCCTAAGCTTAAGCCTAAGCCTAAGCCCAAGCCCTGGTTTAAGCTCATGCCTAGGCCTAAGCGGGGGCATAACCGTGAGCCTAGGCCTACGCATGAGCATGAGCCTGAAGGTAAGCTTGAGCTTGATCCTATGCCTAGGCCGAAAGCCCAGCCCTAAGCCTGAAAATAAGCTTAAGCCTAAGCCTAAGCCTAAGCTTAAGCCTAAGCCTAAGCCTAGGCCTAAGCCTAAGCCTAAGCTTAAGCCTAAGCCTGAGCCTAAGCCTAAGCCTAAGCCTAAGCCTAAGCCTAAGCCTAAGCCCTAATCCTAAGCCTAAGCTTAAGCTTAAGCCTAAGCCTAAGCCTAAGCCTAAGCCTAAGCCTAA
Source organism: Baylisascaris procyonis (assembly GCA_037389465.1). NCBI lineage: Eukaryota > Metazoa > Nematoda > Chromadorea > Rhabditida > Ascarididae > Baylisascaris > Baylisascaris procyonis. The sequence goes on from JAZARR010000247.1 coordinate 1,177,701, forward strand.
GCCCAAGCCTAAGCCTAAGCCTAAGCCTAAGCCTAAGCTTAAGCCTAAGCCTAAGCCTAAGCCTAAGCCTAAGCCTAAGCTAAGCCTAAGCCTAAGCCTAAGCCTAAGCCTAAGCCTAAGCCCCTAAGGTTTAAGCTCATGCCTAGGCCTAAGCGCGGGCATAACCGTGAGCCTAGGCCTACGCATGAGCATGAGCCTGAAGGTAAGCTTAAGCTTGATCCTATGCCAAGGCCGAAAGCCCAGCCCTAAGCCTGAAAATAAGCTTAGGCCTAAGCCTAAGCCTAAGCCTAAGCCTAACCCAAGCCTAAGCCTAAGCCTAAGCCTGAGCCTAAGCCTAAGCCTAAGCCTAAGCCTAAGCCTAAGCTTAAGCCTAAGCCTAAGCCTAAGCCTAAGCCCAAGCCTAAGCCTAAGCCCTAATCCTAAGCCCAAGCTCAAGCCTAAGCCTAAGCCTGAGCCTAAGCCTAAGCCTAAGGCTACGCTTAAGCCTAAGCCTAATCCTAAGCTTGAGCCTAAGCCTAAGCCTAAGCTTAAGCCTAAGCCTAAGCCTAAGCCCAAGCCCTGGTTCAAGCTCATGCCTAGGGCTAAGCGCGGGCCTAACCGTGAGCCTAGGCCTACGCATAAGCATGAGCCTGAAGGTAAGCTTAAGCTTGATCCTAAGCCTAGGCCGAAAGCCTAGCCCTAAGCCTGAAAATAAGCCTAAGCCTAAGCCTAAGCCTAAGCCTAAGCCTAAGCTAAGCAAGCCTAAGCCTAAGCCTAAGCCTTAGCCTACGCCTAAGCCTAAGCCTAAGCCTAAGCCTAAGCCTAAGCCTAAGCCTAAGCCTAAACCTAAGCCTAAGCCTAAGCCTAAGCCTAAGCCTAAGCCTAAGCCTAAGCCTAAGCCTAAGCCTAAGCCTAAGCCTAAGCCTAAGCCTAAGCCTAAGCCTAAGCCTAAGCCTGAGCCTAAGCCTAAGCCTAAGCCTAAGCCTAAGCCTAAGCCTAAGCCTAAGCTTAAACCTAAGCCTAAGCCTAAGCCTAAGCCTACGCTTAAGCCTAAGCCTAAGCCTAAGCTTGAGCCTAAGCCTAAGCCTAAGCTTAAGCCTAAGCCTAAGCCTAAGCCCAAGCCCCTGGTTTAAGCCTCATGCCTAAGCCTAAGCGCGGGCCTAAGCCGTAAGCCTAAGCCTAAGCCTGAGCCTAAGCCTAAGCCTAAGCATGAGCATAAGCCTAAGAAGGTAAGCCTAAGCTTAAGCCTAAGCCTAAGCCTAAAGCCCAGCCCCTAGCCTGAAAATAAGCTAAGCAAGCCTAAGCCTAAGCCTAAGCCTAAGCCTAAGCTCAAGCCTAAGCCTAAGCCTAAGCCTAAGCCCTGGTTTAAGCTCATGCCTAGGCCTAAGCGCGGGCATAACCGTGAGCCTAGGCCTACGCATGAGCATGAGCCTAGGCCTACGCATGAGCATGAGCCTGACGGTAAGCTTAAGCTTAATCATATGCCCACGCCGAAAGCCCAGCCCTAAGCCTGAAAATAAGCTCAAGCCTAAGCCTAAGACTTAGCCTAAGCGCTGACTTGACCCCATGCCTCGGCCTAAGCGCGTGCTTAACCGTGAGCCTAGGCCTACGCATGAGCATGAGCCTGAAGGTAAGCTTAAGCTTGATCCTATGCCAAGGCCGAAAGCCCAGCCCTAAGCCTGAAAATAAGCTTAAGCCTAAGCCTAAGCCTAAGCCTAAGCCTAAGCCTAAGGCTAAGCTTAAGCCTAAGCCTAAGCCTAAGCCTAAGCCTAAGCCCTAAGCCTAAGCCTAAGCCTAAGCCTAAGCCTAAGCCTAAGCCCTAAGCCTAAGCCTAAGCCTAAGCCTACGCTTAAGCCTAAGCCTAAGCCTAATCCTAACCCTAAGCCCAAGCCTAAGCCTAAGCCTAAGCCTAAGCCTAAGCTTAAGCCTAAGCCTAAGCCTAAGCCTAAGCCTAAGCTTAAGCCTAAGGCTAAGCCTAAGCCTAAGCCTAAGCCTAAGCCTAAGCCCTAATCCTAAGCCCAAGCTCAAGCCTAAGCCTAAGCCTAAGCCTAAGCCTAAGGCTACGCTTAAGCCTAAGCCTAAGCCTAAGCTTGAGCCTAAGCCTAAGCCTAATCTTAAGCCTAAGCCTAAGCCCAAGCCCTGGTTTAAGCTCATGCCTAGGCCTAAGCGGGGGCATAACCGTGAGCCTAGGCCTACGCATGAGCATGAGCCTGAAGGTAAGCTTGAGCTTGATCCTATGCCTAGGCCGAAAGCCCAGCCCTAAGCCTGAAAATAAGCTCAAGCCTAAGCCTAAGCCTAAGCTTAAGCCTAAGCCTAAGCCTAAGCCTAAGCCTAAGCCTAAGCTTAAGCCTAAGCCTGAGCCTAAGCCTAAGCCTATGCCTAAGCCTAAGCCTAAGCCTAAGCCCTAATCCTAAGCCTAAGCTTAAGCTTAAGCCTAAGCCTAAGCCTAAGCCTAAGCCTAAGCCTAAGCCCAAGCCTAAGCCTAAGCCTAAGCCTAAGCCTAAGCCTAAGCTTAAGCCTAAGCCTAAGCCTAAGCCTAAGCCTAAGCTCAAGCCTAAGCCTAAGACTTAGCCTAAGCGCTGACTTGACCCCATGCCTCGGCCTAAGCGCGTGCTTAACCGTGAGCCTAGGCCTACGCATGAGCATGAGCCTGAAGGTAAGCTTAAGCTTGATCCTATGCCAAGGCCGAAAGCCCAGCCCTAAGCCTGAAAATAAGCTTAAGCCTAAGCCTAAGACTAAGCCTAAGCCTAAGGCTAAGCTTAAGCCTAAGCCTAAGCCTAAGCCTAAGCCTAAGCCTAAGCCCTAAGCCTAAGCCTAAGCCTAAGCCTAAGCCTAAGCCTAAGCCTAAGCCCTAAGCCTAAGCCTAAGCCTAAGCCTACGCTTAAGCCTAAGCCTAAGCCTAATCCTAACCCTAAGCCCAAGCCTAAGCCTAAGCCTAAGCCTAAGCCTAAGCTTAAGCCTAAGCCTAAGCCTAAGCCTAAGCCTAAGCTTAAGCCTAAGCCTAAGCCTAAGCCTAAGCCTAAGCCTAAGCCTAAGCCCTAATCCTAAGCCCAAGCTCAAGCCTAAGCCTAAGCCTAAGCCTAAGCCTAAGGCTACGCTTAAGCCTAAGCCTAAGCCTAAGCTTGAGCCTAAGCCTAAGCCTAATCTTAAGCCTAAGCCTAAGCCCAAGCCCTGGTTTAAGCTCATGCCTAGGCCTAAGCGGGGGCATAACCGTGAGCCTAGGCCTACGCATGAGCATGAGCCTGAAGGTAAGCTTGAGCTTGATCCTATGCCTAGGCCGAAAGCCCAGCCCTAAGCCTGAAAATAAGCTTAAGCCTAAGCCTAAGCCTAAGCTTAAGCCTAAGCCTAAGCCTAAGCCTAAGCCTAAGCCTAAGCTTAAGCCTAAGCCTGAGCCTAAGCCTAAGCCTATGCCTAAGCCTAAGCCTAAGCCTAAGCCCTAATCCTAAGCCTAAGCTTAAGCTTAAGCCTAAGCCTAAGCCTAAGCCTAAGCCTAAGCCTAAGCCCAAGCCTAAGCCTAAGCCTAAGCCTAAGCCTAAGCCTAAGCTTAAGCCTAAGCCTAAGCCTAAGCCTAAGCCTAAGCTTAAGCCTAAGCCTAAGCCTAAGCCCAAGCCCTGGTTTAAGCTCATGCCTAGGCCTAAGCGCGGGCATAACCGTGAGCCTAGGCCTACGCATGAGCATGAGCCTGAAGGTAAGCTTAAGCTTGATCCTATGCCAAGGCCGAAAGCCCAGCCCTAAGCCTGAAAATAAGCTTAGGCCTAAGCCTAAGCCTAAGCCTAAGCCTAACCCAAGCCTAAGCCTAAGCCTAAGCCTGAGCCTAAGCCTAAGCCTGAAGGTAAGCTTAAGCTTGATCCTATGCCTAGGCCGAAAGCCCAGCCCTAAGCCTGAAAATAAGCTTAAGCTGAAGCCTAAGCCTAAGCCTAAGCCTAAGCCTAAGCCTAAGCTCAAGCCTAAGCCTACTCCTAAGCCTTAGCCTACGCTTAAGCCTAAGCCTATGCGTAAGCCTAAGCCTAAGCCTAAGCCTATGCTTAAACCTAAGCCTAAGCTTAAGCCTAAGCCTAAGCCTAAGCCTAAGCCTAAGCCTAAGCCTAAGCCCAAGCCTAAGCCTAAGCCTAAGCCTGAGCCTAAGCCTGAGCCTAAGCCTAAGCCTAAGCCTAAGCCTAAGCCTAAGCCTAAGCTTAAACCTAAGCCTAAGCCTAAGCCTAAGCCTACGCTTAAGCCTAAGCCTAAGCCTAAGCTTGAGCCTAAGCCTAAGCCTAAGCTTAAGCCTAAGCCCAAGCCCTGGTTTAAGCTCATGCCTAGGCCTAAGCGCGGGCATAACCGTGAGCCTAGGCCTACGCATGAGCATGAGCCTAGGCCTACGCATGAGCATGAGCCTGAAGGTAAGCTTAAGCTTAATCATATGCCCACGCCGAAAGCCCAGCCCTAGCCTGAAAATAAGCTCAAGCCTAAGCCTAAGCCTAAGCCTAAGCCTAAGCTTAAGCCTAAGCCTAAGCCTAAGCCTAAGCCCTGGTTTAAGCTCATGCCTAGGCCTATGCGCGGGCATAACCGTGAGCCTAGGCCTACGCATGAGCATGAGCCTAGGCCTACGCATGAGCATGAGCCTGACGGTAAGCTTAAGCTTAATCATATGCCCACGCCGAAAGCCCAGCCCTAAGCCTGAAAATAAGCTCAAGCCTAAGCCTAAGACTTAGCCTAAGCGCTGACTTGACCCCATGCCTCGGCCTAAGCGCGTGCCTAACCGCTGAAGCCTAAGCCTAAGCCTGAGCCTGAGCCTGACTGTAAGCTTAAGCTTAACATATGCCTACGCCGAAAGCCTCCAGCCCTAAGCCTGAAAAGTCCAAGCTCAAGCGTAAGCGTAAGCCTAAGCCTAAGCCGAAGCCCTGGCTTAAGCCCATGCCTAGGCCTGAACGCAGGCTTAACCGTGAGCCTAGGCCTACGCATAAGCATAAGCCTGAGGGTGAGCTTAATCTTAAGCCTTAGCCTGGGTCGAAAGCCTACGCCTAAGCCTGAATCTAAGTCCAGGCCTAGGCCTAAAGGTGTGCCCAATCCCTAGCCTAAGCTCGAGGTTAAGACTAATTCTAAGCCTAAGCCCAAGCTTTATAGTAAGCGTAGGCATAAGATTAAGCATAAGCCTTAACGTGTGCTTAAGCTTAAGCATGAGGCCAAGCCCGGGTTCTAAGCTTAAGCCTAGGCTCAAACCTAAGGCTAGGCCTAGGTGCGGGCCTGAGCGTGAGCCTGGGCCTTGGCATAAGTATAAGCGTTAGCGGAAGCTTAAGTTTAACAGTATGCGTAGGCGGAAAGCGCAGGGCTAAGCCTGAAAATAAGCCTAAGCCTAAGCCTAATCCCAGGCTTAAGCGGGAACCTAAGCCTAGGCATAAGTATAATCCTAAGCGCAAACTTAAGCTTAACCCTATGGCTAACTACCATGCCTAAGCCTGAGCCTCAGGGGAGCAGCACCTACCTTTTGGTGCGTAGAGGGGGCTCATCGCCCTGTTCTCACTGAAAATTGTATAGCGAGAGCCGAAGGCGCGTGTGTGTTGTGTAGTTTCTGCTGATTTATATATGCTGTGTAGTTTCTGTAGTTTGGCGACGTTTTTATTTCTTTTGATGCTTGGCGATGTTGCATTTTGATGCCGTGTGGTAAGTGAGTCGTCAATGAACAAGAGACTGATATGCTGATACTCAATTTTAGGATGTCAGAGGGGTGATATTCAGGTCTAGTTTCCATCTATAATCTTGAAGAAATCAACGGCTGCTTCACTCAGTCCGAGAGATGTAAATTGGTTTCACGGTGTGACAAAAACGTTCACACAATGAATACCTGGCGCCATTAGCCGATCTGACATTTCGCGGTGAATCTGGTTTCGATTTAGGTGATCGCCTCGGGCGTAGCTTTCATAATGAATCGCTTTGCGGACACACCTAAACAAATCCCAATTATCACAATACAAAAAAATTTTGTCGAATTTCTTCTGTTTTTTGGAGATTCGTTTTTTTTGTTGTATTTTTCAAATCCGTTTTATACCTTTTAATTATCCGGCAATATTTCCGCTTTGCTCTTCTCCCCAATAAACATTATCTTCTTTAACTCCTTAACCGGCAGAAAAAACTCATATTCTTGCCATCTGAAGACTCATTTCGATGCGTCCATTTACAGCCTTCCCCGTCGTATCCTGGTTACTTCGCCATCCCTCCACCCTTCGGCCTAACCACAATAATTAGCGCGAGGTGCCTGTGAGCTTGGAATTTGAGGTTGAGGATATGCGTACGTGATAGTATGCTTTCTATAGCTCACAACAATTCAGCAATCATTTGTTAGGTGGAGTTTTTTTGGTTTCGGCCATTTTAGCGAAAATTTTATATAATATATCGCAGGACTTAGAAAAGTATCAGGAGAGGTTCTGAGCCTAGATATTGAGAGGGCTAAAGATCGAAATGCAAACGCAAATTTCAAGATTCAAGTTTAAGGAGTTGAACGTGGACCGGGATTTACGTGCCGAAGTTGAGCAGCTTCGTGGTGAGATATCCACATTACGAGATACGCTCACCGAACAAATCGGACTATTCACAGACGAGAGAAGACGCTGGGAGCTCGAACGAAACAAGGTATGTAAGCGTACTCATTTTATTCGTTATTCTGTGCCATTTGCATTGTTTCTTCGATGTTGACAGCCGCAAATCCCTTCGTACCTTTACAGCCGATGCTGGCAGCCATCTTATGTGAGATTCCGGATTGTGTCTTAATATAGTTCGCGCATCAACGGAATCCACACTTCATCATCTTGGAATATTAGGTCCTCACTGGTGTCTCTTATACAGTTCAAAAACTTCATACTTTTGACCTAATGGTGGAACTACGAGACATAAAATATGCGATTGTGGCTAAAAGGCGAGTGAGTTGGTTTATGAAGGTGACAAGGAGAGGTACTAATGGAAGGGGAAGGGGAAGGTTTTAATGTCTATATTGGTGTTGCACATTTTGCAAACTTCGCGCCACGAACATCTCCACTACAGTGTTTATTACATTGCATCCTTCAGAATGACTGGATTGCCTCCGAATTATTGAGTTCCTCACTGAACTATGTGGTCTAGCACAAATTAAAGCTCTCGAAAAAGGGATTGCATGGAATAAACGCTCCTTAAAAATGCCTCTGGATAATGTTCTCAATGATATGCAAATATGGCTAACTTAGTGCCAATCGTTCCTAACTATATGAGCGTCTGTTGTGCGACGTGACCTTTGCGTTTGACACTAGCTCGAGATGCAGATCATTCCCTTGTATCTAAACTTCATTTATTTCGAAAGGGAATGTTGTGTCTTATAATGTTTTACTAATTTAAGCTCCGCGTGTTATGTACATTTCGGTTTTTGCGAAAAGAGATTCTAATATAGTGATACTTCATCAAAATGGATTCTAGTTCAATTTTTTAGCCTTCCTTTATCTAGTTCAATTTTTTAGCCTTCCTTTATCCTTTTAAAAGAATATTTATCATTGAAATGTTTTAAAATTTACAGATGATAACATCGAATAATACCCGATCAACGGCGGTAAACGAAGCACGAGTTGTCGCCGCCGATAGTCGGATCCCATCGAGTGGAGCACAATGTATTGTTAGTGGTGATCGACTCATTTAAGATGATGTATAAGCCACTCATCAAGCGATATTAATTTTTTCTTCTCCATTGTGCCACATTTGCAAGCTTATGTCGCTATATTGTATTCTTTTTTCTGTATGTTCGCTTCTTTATCGTGTATCATTTGCCTAGTAGCCAAACAACATGATTGCATTGAATTTCCCGGGAAAAGAAAGGTGAGGTTTCTTTCTCGATTTGAAATTAGATTTTTCTTCAAATCCTGCAGGGAAGAATTTTTAAACTTTTTTAGAAATTTCGAAATAATTTTGCTGTCTAAAGAAGTGTTTTTTTAAATCATAAATTGCTTATGATTTATGAACTGTCTCCTTCACCGCCCTTCAGTCCATCCTTAAGTGTGGTCTTTTCTAAACGGAAATACCTATTTGTGATTAATTAGTGTAATTCAGTTTTTTTTGTTGAAAACAGCTATGATAAGGCATAATATTAGCGTTATTTACTGAACGCTTTTACTTTGTTAATTGAAATTAAGCGAGAAAATATTTTTTTTTAATTTTATTCCACTCGTTTGTTGTGCTCTATCAATCAACCATCCGAAAAGGATTTATTAGTGATGACAAGGGTTGATGAAACTTTCCAATGATAGTTGATCACTATCTCCTAACACGAGTGTTTTATTTTATTTGGCATTCTTCTACGACAGCGATCGTTGTAAAGTTATGATTCACTAATATTTCATCGACCCCCATGTTAATGACTCTCGAAATAGGTTGAAATAGTCAAATAAAAGTGGGCATTGCGTAAAATGCGCTTTTCTTGATCATACTTTTCACGGCAATTGAATTGCAAATGAGATGGTTTTAAGCTTAAGTATGCAATCGTTGCGTTGTATTGCAATGATATTTATTACGCTGAAAAGGATTTTTCCACAAACCATTGGTATTCGGGGAGTTTGCATCTAACGCTAGTCTTTAAATCCTCCTTTTTCTTAGGATGAACTTACCAAATTTTTAAGGAGTATTTTGGGTGGACGGGAAGGGGAGCAGGAATAAGATAACTCTGTCAAAACCTCTTTCGTCAGTGAACATTTTTAAATTCATGGAGTTTGATCCTGTTTCCTTTCTTCATTTCCCTTCAGGGTTTCGTTGAAGATGATTGATAGTATTTGAGGTTTTGGTCATTTTTTGCGACCAATGCTACAACGAACTCTGCGCCATACGCTGCAAGAAATCGATTTCCTCAATACAAGAAATGTGCAAAGATAATTCGCAGCTAACTAGAGAATTACAGCGTACCTTTCTGGGTGGGGATTGTTATATTCTTCCTTATTATTTAATCGTTGAATGCATATGGTAGTCTAATTCCAAGAAGTTTAATCAATTTTCTTTTTCCGGTGATTCAATGGGGATCCATTCTTTGAGCGCCACAAATGAACCTTTCCAACAAAGAACAGGAAATAATGCGTGAAACAACAAAAAAACGCACATTGTCGATGTTTCGCGTTCGCTTCGTTGTTGAACGTCCATGCCATTTAGCAGCACGAAGCTCATACCATGGAGTTCGAGTTTTTTACTGTCAATCGCTTTTTTATAAGACGGAAAGATGGGCGGTCCCATCCTTCTGTCTTCTTCGATATAATCTGCTGGGAGAGGTATGGATATTGAGGCAACAATTTTGTCTGGTCGGACGGCGAAGGCATTCATTGCCACGGATGGACGGTGGAGGGCCTTCCATATAGATACACTCTTTTATCCGACATCTCATTGAATACATATGGCAGGTATCGGAGTAGCATGTGTTGAGTATCGATAAGTCAATCGGAACCTAAAATTCCTCCTATGCAATTAGTGGGAGATGATCAGTTCATCGTTTCATTGTTTTTAAATCGACTTTGGAGGAATAACGACCTGGTTTTTGTTAATGAAGGGAGGGATCGACCACTACTTGCATTAACCATTCCTCAGCACTTTGTGTGGAAATGTACTTTGATGAGGTTTTTTTTTTGGCTAGAACCATTACACCAACCGTGTGGTTTTACCACTGAAATATAAAATTCAGTCTGAAAGCTACTCCTCCATCATTCGTTCATTTTGCACATATTCGCTTTCGGTAATTCTTCGATATACTCAATGATGATTGCCTCAACATCCGAATTTGCGTACTCGACAACCAATGCTACCCCCATTGTCCTTCCCGTTGTGTCACTTGAAAAGATCTATGAATGTCCAACGACCATAAAATACAGTTGTGCAGCCGAGAGATTATGCTCATCATTGGATCAAATCTTCCTTCCTACCTAATGTACCGACTGTTTCAGGTTCCCGAAAATGAAATATTTGCAGCAAAAAAACGCCAAATTTTCGATCTTTCATGCTAAGATGAATTCGAGTGGTCAATATGCAAACGGTTGAAGTTTTCCAGAAACCTCATATATCTATCTATAGGGATATATAAAACAATTTAAAAAATAAAAAGCATGAAAAAATTGCTTCAGAATATAGAAAGATGGACTTGGTTTGAAAAATATGCAACAGCAAATCCCTAACCGTTACTGCAAGGACTGGGTGAGAATCCATTGTGTTACGTGCCCCTTCTTTCGCAAGAATGGAGTCCGCTTTATTCCTCCTCCCTAACCGCTTCCACTCTCATATGGGTCTCGGGTAAGCATAAAACGAATGTGTGTTCTAGAGACACAAATATATAGATATGCTTCGATTTTGATGACTTTATTTTCTATGATTTTTCAAACATTTTTTTCGCTAAGCAATGATCGTATTGCAACTGGTACTGGCATCCCTACAGCTCCTCTAATCCATTCAAACGCAGCCAACAGACCAGCAGTAGCATGACTGATCTGGTCGATTGATCGATGCATCTGTTCTAGGCCGTATTTAGGAAATTATGGGTCTTCTTTTGGGCTTCAAGTGTACTGATGATTTTGCACTAAATGAGTGACGCATGAAAAGAGGCATCGAGTTTCAAAAAAAAAATCTGCGGAATGGGTATCTCGTACGGACGGTACGTTGCAATAATCGCCTTCAGCTCGAGAAAGCGACGCTCAGCAGCCTTATCCTGACTAGCTCATAAAATTTCCTCTTCATTCATACACTTTATGCATAATCTTACAATTCGAAACATTTCCTCACGATGAGAGGCGTTTGCTTTATGTAGAAAAAAGTTGAAAAGATATGAAATATTCTAATCCATGAAAGAGGTATACATGATTTGAATAAATTTAAATCAACAAATACAAATATTTGTGAAATAAATACAAATATGTTTGAGTAAACGCTTCAGATTCTTTCATTACAATGAATTTCATCATGATCTTTTAGATATGAGCAAAAATCAAAATTTGAAAATAAATAAAAATTTCATCATAAAACAAACATCGCGAATCTATTCGGTCTTTCTGTTTCTTTCAAGTGTCCATCATTTCTAAAGGTGAATTTTTTTTTATTCGCTTCAAGAATATCATAGATCCCGAAAATTGATACTAAGCAGCTGGTTAAAAAATACTTTTAAAAAACACCGAAATATAGCAAGGATATTTCTATCGCTAAGATTTTCATGGAATTCACAAGAACGTTTGCACTTCGATCTATGTAAATAAGAAAAGTTGGGTATGAATTTTTAAATTTACATATTTTAATTCTCTACCTCGAGAATATTATTTCAAAAATACGCAATATTAAAATGAAAATCTGCAAATTTAATCAACAATATGATCTGTTTACACGTCTCTAAAATAAACTGCTATCTCTCTTGATTTGATGTAAATTTTAATCGACAAGATGGAATAATAAGTAAAATTTGGCAACGTAACAAAAAAACTTGACGATTGGAAGCGTTATACTAAGCAATCACAATTCTACGAGAGGTGTCTCGTTGTGCAACAACCTGATTTTCATGTTTCAAGTTCGTATATCTTTAAAAAAAAGAAAAAAGAGAAGAAACCCATAGACAAGTTTCATACAACAATGCGATAGAAATTTTTACACATTTCATGATTGCGATTGCTTCTTTCTCGTTGAAATGATTAATGCATACAGGATTGCATGCACTTATAACAGCAATAAGCACACACACTGACCGGTTCATTCGTGAATTTTTTTTTTTTTGATCTCTCGTTGATCGTAATCTGCTATGTGTCAAACCACTGTGACCACCCTTTCTGTTCTATTTCGGAATGACCACATGAAGCGAACACGGCAAAAAAAAAACATGCTAGAGTGAATGTAGAGTGAATGTAGATGAAAATCTTACAAGTATTTCTAGAATATAACATGGGAAAGAGGTCTCGAATGGAATTAAAACAATGATTTTGTCGAAACTATAGATAAATGCATCTAACATAAGAACAGCAACAATAAACATTTCTTATGGAATATGCAAATCGTTAAATTCACATTTTTAACGACGCCAACATCAATATGCTTGTTAGAAGAAGCATCTTCGACATCAATGAACCAGTTAGTGCATAATAGTGATTAAATAGCAATCAAAAAGTATCCATTAATATCAAAGCCATAATCTTTTAATGATTGAAAAGCATATTTAGAAAGGTGCATATTTCTAATATTTTCCGTCGCTTAACATAGAAAAGGCTATGTGAGTTATCTGCCTCGGCAATCCATCGTATCTATTCTAGCTGAGAATGCAAGAGGAAATTGTTATGGAATAGGTGATAAAAACCTGAAAAATGCCTAATGAGTTCTTTAACACACAAATGTAGGACTATTGCCATACTCATTCTTTCCATTAGCAGTGATCATTTTTTACTCATGTAATACCGAAAGGGATTTTAGTGAAGGCATCATCAATAAATGACTCGTAGCATGCATATGATTAGGACATTTATTTCGATGATTGACGCTTAAGATAAGATGTGAGTTTAATTTTTCTAATTTGTTTATTTTCTTTCGACACTTATGCAAGAAAAAAGGTTTTTTTCCGTCAAGTGGTTGAATTTTACTGATGACAATAATGTCATATCACTTCGTCTTTCACTCTGATATCACCTATCGTGACATATCCAGGTGTACCTGTCCAACCTTGAAGTAGAAAAGGAAATGCAAAAATCTAAAGAACAACACTTGAGGATGCCACACATATTTCAAACAACAATTTTTCATCATTTACCAAATAGTATATTCCTTTAACAAATGAGCCTCGTAATATAGCTTAGCCAGATAATCTGTTATGTCGCAAATCACACCTTCAAATAGTAAATTCAACAATTTAAAATTGTTTAGTGATCACATATAAATCCACATCTTAATGAAACTTTTGTTGCTGCTTAGTGGATAAATTGTTCAAAGTTTGCATAAAATGAAATTCTATTGCTTCAGGGCATGTTGTAAATTGCGTCTTTTTTTTCTCTCAATGCATACATGTCGTCGTTGATGGTCTAAAGGTAGAGAATCGAAATAAGAAAAAAAAATGTTTCATGCATTCATCGGATGCCGGTTTTGAATGATGCATCTTACAATGAAAACGCTTCAATCACGTAATAAATCCGTAAACGTGCCTACCACTTGCTAAGCAATAAAACCGATCCCGTCGTACTGAATCCGATCATTGCTTCGCTTCATCTCCCTTCCCTCCACTCCTCATCGCTCTCTCCTCTATACTTATTATAATTCGATGCGCTCATTTTCGAAAATATTTACTACTACTGCTTTGTTCATTCAATTATACAACTGATAAAGCTGATATTATGCATACTTGGATTCTATCGTTATTCATTACAGCGTGACTGCTTCTATCTTCTTTTTTGAACTCTTTATGACAAACTAGTGATTGCTTAACATTCGGTAGTTCGTTGAAGTTGACGCTTCTAGAGAAAATAAAAATGTTTTATCGATGCTCTTGGAAGCTCCTCCTATATGATACCACTAATATTTCCTCACTTATATTGAAGCTATGAAGTTTCTAGGCACTATGATTGTTTTAACAGAATGTAGGTATTTGTATACCTTTACCAAGTGATTGTTCAAAAGAGCTCGAGCTAGGGAAAGCTAGAGTAAGCGTACACCTTTGAGTAAGGTCCCATCTTCTGCATGCTGATCTAGGTCTTGAAGGTATATCTTGATGTAGCGTGTTAGAACCGGTCGGTTTCACTATAATCGCTAAGTACCTGGTTCTAAGGTTACGGAAGAATTGTTGCACTTCCTCAAGCTTTTATTAGCGTGACTGTTGTTCTCAGTAAAACTTCACAACATCATTGACTAAGACTAATTTAACTTTTTACTACTATGCAACTCATCAATATGCAGATTAAAAAAAACTTCATTCCTCTTTGACTCCGTTCTCGGAAGTAAATTTTTATAGAGATTCTCCTAGAGATTATAAATATGTAAGAAAATTAATTTCGGCATGTATGGGATGGGAGGAGGTATGCTAATTGGGTAATGTAGAGGAAAAAGATTATTCCATCTAATCATTTGAATAGAGGAATAATCTCTTGCTCATACAAAATATCAACTTTACGTTGGTTTGATGCTGAATCTGGTTTCACCTTGTTGAAGTTTAATATTGAAGTTTTCCACAGAAATATTCTTCATTAATCATTCTATCAGCAATTGCAGGGCTAGACGGCGCCAAGTATACATTCAGCGCCATGCATTCCAGTGTAAGTTTACCTTATCAATTAAATATTTCTAGAAGAGAGTAAAGACATGAAGTTTGGAATATGCGTTGCTGAGATTTATGTGGGGTCAAACAATTTTACATTTGAAGAGAAAATAATATTCAATCGATTCGCATTGAAGGAAAATTCTTTGCTAGATGAATTAAACGATGAATGAATGTACTGATGAGTTGAAATGTTCTTGAAGTTGGCCACTTCAAACAAAACTTTTTTTCCAAAAATCAAAAATGCAAAATTAGCTATCGGTAATTTGTTTCAGATTTTATTATTATTTGTGGTGATCGTTTCGACTACTTGTTTGGCAAATGCACGCAATCAAACATTGGCCAACATGAGGAATAAGGTATCCTCAAAAGTAAGGACACATGCTAATGTCGTTTTACCACGACGTAAGCACGCATCCACTCGACATCGAGTTGCTGGTTTCGCTGTGAATGTGCAATCACCAATTCGCTATAATAAAGCTATCAACGCAGCAAGGTCAAGCTTTACGCAGTTTATACTCCCATAGACTCTAAATAAAATAGCGACGATGAAACTAGCACTTACTCTAGGCATCAGTGAACTGCAAATGGCAAAGCGCCGTAGTGAAATATTGTTTAGGCGTAGGCAGAATTACAGCATTGGTTTACTAATGGAAGGAAGCTGCTATGCAGTATGTGGGAATAAAGTTGGACAATAAAGATCTCATAGGTAATATTCCGTTCTTTCGAATATTCCCGACATCTTAACATGTCTTTTGACTTCTATAAGTGTGGAAGCACTCAGCAATTTGTCATTTTTGTAATATACCCGATTTCAAAGCTCAAAAATTATAGCGATGAACAAAATCAATTTCCGCTTTTCAGTACATTTCGCGGAGGCGCCAAAGGTTTAAGAGTAGGAATGAATTCTGCGACAGGTAGCACGAATTCTCCGACAATAGGTGGCACAAATGCTGTAGCGACAAGTGGCACGAATTCTTTGGCGACGGGTGCGAACGCTGCAGGACTTGGCGGTACTGATTTCGATCCAGCCCTACTTGGTGGCATACGAGGTGCTCCTGGATTTTTGATTCGCGTCAATATAGCCACCTTCCGATACGCATCAGCGTTGGCACGTCAGATTCTCGATAGGGAAATCGTTCGAGCACGTATCCCACCAGTAACGGAAGAAATCAAAGAGGTTATATTATTTGGCTATGTTGGCCTAGCAGCTTGCATCTTTAAAACTTGAGATGAGGAATCTTTATTGACATGCGATTGTTAAATAGTCCAGAAATATTCTCTCTAAATAGTGCCTACTATCCTGCCTACAACAACACCTTATTGCTATATGAGGACGTGTGCCGAATAGCTTAGGCTCATAGAAAAAAGTAATGCAGTCATTAGGGAAATAAACCAGCCAAATCACCTACCAAGGCATCCTTCTGCATAGCATCTGCTTATAAAGTATATTTTAGCTTAGTGATCGCATCTGCTTGCAACACCGAAAAAAATGGCTTTGGGAGATGGCATAGTTGCTTACCGCACGGCGTCGTTGCATAGCGCACATTGCACCGTTTTTTAGCGTATCGCTATCTAGCCCAATCCATATGCACTCTCGCATTTTTTGATCTAACCATCATCTCAAACCCTCTTCGTTTTATTGCTTCTGGCTATTATCCAATGCATAAATTTTCAACTAAAAAGACTAGTGGAAAACCTTTGCAGCTAAAATCCTGCATCATTAAACCACCAACGCAGCAAAAAATGTTTTTTTGGGTGGGATGGGGTAAATGGATCCGTGATGCTAGAATGTTTCCCATAGAACATTGATGCTTGAGTATTGAGAGGTTGAGAGATATATGATCATTTTTAAATACCCCACAAAGTAACGTTTTTGGCAGATGCTGCACCTTGTTAATTACCCACAACATCGCGTTTTTTGAATGGTATTACAGCTGTTTTTCACACCCCCCTCCCGCCCACCAAAATAAAACTCCCCTTCATCTTACATGACGTTGCAGTACTATTAGGCTATAAAAGAGGAACATAATAATTCTATGTAGCATACAAAATGAGAGACAGTTATCGTGCTCTGCGTTTTTCCTATTGACATCATCCCAAATCATCAGAATGTCCTGACAATAAATGCTTGGGAATATAAATTTCTACGTACTTCAGTTACAAGGGGAAATAACGGTATGTAACATACATGTCTCTTCATATCGTCCGCCATGCGATGTATCCGTCTATCCATCACCACCGAATCGAATCGTCCTTTCCGTGCAAGATCTCGATATTGGGTATGAACTTCGGCCTTAAGTCATGAAATGCTTCCTTGGAATAATTTTTAACCATGCACTAATAGATTCTCAAGGAAGTAGAATGCATCGATTCATGGGAAAGGTTGCTGTAGTGCTAAAGTGTTTTTTACAGTTTTCAAGTATAGATAATATTCTTCTGAACCTATTTATATATTAGCCAATATATGATCCCCCTGAAATGTGTTGCATCAACTCCTCCTCTCTACTTCTACAAAAAAAAACCGTTGCCCCTTTTTCATTAAAATACGCATTTGAACCATTTGATCTATTGCAAATAGATGCTTCATAAATTTTTAATTCTCATAGCTAATGCGAAAATCATT
The DNA here is from genome assembly GCA_037389465.1 of Baylisascaris procyonis. Classification (NCBI taxonomy): domain Eukaryota; kingdom Metazoa; phylum Nematoda; class Chromadorea; order Rhabditida; family Ascarididae; genus Baylisascaris; species Baylisascaris procyonis. The sequence continues at coordinate 1,194,536 of JAZARR010000247.1, forward strand.
CGAGTTATTGGGTGAGAAACTCTGATATAGCAAGGTGCCATTTTTATATTTATAATAACAGTCATTTTGCTTTTGAAGTTGCAAACTTATTTATCTCCACTTGAACGGTTAACGAAAGGAGACTATTGTTATCATTTTCAAGAATAAAAACTATAATTGAAGAGATTATGTTGTCACCTTACAGAATAACCGGAAATCTGGACGGCGAAATCAATCTTCTATTGATTCCAATTCCACTCTATGGTATTGTACACGTGAATTTTTATCATGTAAGGTGTTTTTTTGTTTTCACAGATGTGCGTAATTGTATGTGCTTGCATTTGGAGTGATGCATTTACACCTAAACTGCTCATCAACGTTTTCAACGATGAGCCGTCTTATCTTAAACTGGCCATGGAGATCAGTGGAGGGGGCAAGCCTGAAATGCTCTTGGTTCCAGGCAGGGAGTGAGTTTGCTAAGTGCTAAGCCCAAGCTTGAAGTGGCGACTTTTATCACCGATTCTTTCTTTTCCTCTTCTAGTTGATCAAGACGCAAATAACCTCAAGATTTGCGGCAGTGGAAGGGAAGAAGTATACTACCGCTGAGCTGATGCACAGGCGTCAAAGCTAAGCTGAAAAATGTAATTTTCTTGCTTCGCAAAAAGTAGTAATGGCAATGAATGGAATAGGCGGTGGATTCCGGCGTGAAAAAAGTTTTAAAATGCAATCATCACTCAACCATGTTTGCAGGTATCTCTTAATGTGGTTCTAGCGATGATGATTGGACCAGATGGCTTACCATTTATCGCTGTTGAGAGCTGCACTGCATGTGTTGGATATGTGGATCTATGCATCGAATGTGGAGGAATAGTTGGAGCAATTGCCAATCTTCCCTTATTCAGGGTTCGCTTAAAAGCATTACGACATTCTATCGTTTTACTGTTTAATTGAAAAGGCTGTATTGTTGGCGATGGTTGATTTTTGTGTACGAGTGATTTTGCATAATGAAGGGAATTGCGCTTTTAGTTAGCATCGATCCTCTTAGACGTATTATTTGTCTCTCTATTGGTCAGCGCTTCAGAATTTTTGTCTGCGTTAATTTCAGATCACTTTCCTCAAAAACATATCATTAGGAAGTTTTATCGATCTCACTTTCCAGTGCAATCCTCTGATCGAGTTTATAGGACACTCATGACGAATCGACGTGAGTAATTTTGCTAACTAAAAGCGCAATATGTACGCTTGCTAAAATATTCCACCTTCCAAAATCGCACTCAGAATCGACTTGAGTAGTGCGTGATTTGCGAATTATTAGCAGAATTTATATCTTATCTTAGCACGGACAACAAGATTGCAGCATATTGCCGAGGAGCGCATACAACAAATGGTACCAGATCGATTATGCAACATGGTTCCGCAATTGGTGAACGAGCGAATAAATCCCCTGTTCAGACGATTACCACGCGGCATTCCGCTTACTCAAATCGTCTCGATAGCCGGCGGTCTACTTGGCGGCAACGTTCCACCGATCGTAAGTTTCGCCGATTCTACTGATGTAGAGTGGCGCTAATCGAAAATTTTTGGTCCGCTGCTTGTTCACGCGACTGGTATCTTAGTCATACTTGTGCTGGCGATTAATGTGTCACCATTGCACCTTAGTCAACACACTAAGAAACTCCCAGGTTAATTCTCAGCATACCACCATTAACCGACAACTGACCCGATATTTTGATGCCTAGATAGGCATAGATTAGCATGAGAGTTATCGTAACAAGACGATTTGAGCGACGGCTATCACGATATGGCGATCGAAAAAAGTTGATATTACAACAAAGGAAATGATTGCATTTCAAAGAAAAAGAATGAAGAAATGAGGAAGTACATCTTTTCTTCTTTGCCAGTATCGTTCAGAAGACGATATGGTGGTGGCATGCGTGAATTTCTTATCCGGCTCGAAAGCTGGTGAAAGTTTACGCAAGTAATTTAGATCTGCTGTTGGAGATGTGAGCTAAAACAACTTAGGAGAGCCTTTTGGCCTGTCCTTCTTTATAGTATGCTCGGCGCAGGAATTTCGCTCACTCAAGACGGGTTATAATGGCTAGCAGGAAAACGACTCTTCTACTTGTGATCCCTCGCCATCTCCCGGCGATTGTTTGTCAGCCAGCTGTTCTACCTTACTAGTAATTACTTGATGGCTAATTCTCTACAGTAGTAAGTGTCATTTGCAATTGTATTTGCACTTCCCTGCAGGTATAACTGCAAATGAAACTTCGTTGAAGTGTTTGTCTACATTCGCAACTCTACTGGACAAACTCGACAAAACCCATCGACTGAAATTATTTGAACAAAGTTAGATGAAAGAAATATTTTCAAATTTTAGTGCTACTCTCCGATGTGTCAACGACGAGACAGTGCCACTAGTACGGCAGCACCTACCGAAGCGACCGTTTCTTCAACAGCTGGCACCCCACCACCTAACATTCCTCCCCCGTCAGCCGTTCGAGTTAATTCGGCTCCTGGGCCGGTTCCATTACCTATAGCTACAGGGATGAACTCTGCACCTGCACCTGGTGCTCCAGCGCCCTTAGCATCTGCCGATCCTTACCGCTACAGACGTGTACTATCTGCAGGACGATCCATTAAGGTGATCTTTTGCAACCGTATAAGCATGATCTCTCGAAAAAACAATATTTTTTTATTCTTACATAAATGAACTTGCAGTATTTCATCTACAAGAAGTAAGTGGAACATCTCTAGAGTTCGATCGTTGTTGCTGTAGTAAGCAGACTGCGGCAGCCAACGATGAAATGTAAAAGATTCCACTGCATAGCGTTATCGATGACGTTATGGCAATATCTTCACCTGAATATTTAAGCGTTAAGAACCAGGTTACAATTTTTTCGCGACAATAAAAAATTTCTTGACAAAAATTTAGTCCAAATCACTTTAATGTTATAAATCATAAGTCAAAGATATAAGTCATAAGGCAAATCATATTCCTCGCATCTAAAGACATTTAGATCATCGCATCGTCAAAATTTTTCGCTTCTTCACCCATCTTTCATGCTATGACGAAATGGTTAATCTGTTCGGTTAAGTTTTTAGTGGTATTATATGCTATCGTCGCTAGATGTGTGTTTTTCTTATTTACGCTCAAATTGTTTCTTTATAAAAATGGGAATTCATGAAGCATCGAGTAGCACCCGATCATGCCTATTATCTCGCTAATCTAGCGCTATTGATGAATTCTTATCCCATTGCATGAAGTAGTGATCGACGTAGACACTTCAAGTTGGAAATTGCATACCTATTATTTTCGCTATCAACAATCATCTCCTACCTGTGTCATTCCTTTTGAATCTTCAGACGGAGGCTCGATCGGTGCACAATCAACATACACGACCAAGACGTGCTTCTGAGCATGTCGTTCCCGAACTAGAAGAAGTGCCAATTAATGAAGGATTCAGTTGGTTGCCACCGCCACATGCACAAACCTCACCAAAAGAAGTTGTCCCCACTTCGCAACTGCAACAACATATTCCACTTAAAGCCTACAGTTCGTCGATGGTCTCTTTGGCATTCCTACCTCCTGCTAATGTTTTTGATGAACTTGAGGAATTAGCCGATACGGCACTAATACGTCGCAATGCTAGCGTAGCATTAGCTCATGGTGTGGCCATTGGTGGTAGTGGTTTTCGTGAGCCACTTATGGTAGGGATGCGAAGCGCAGGCGCTGGAGGTGGATTGGGGACAATGAGTCAAGTCGGTATGCGAGGAGCAGGTGCGGGCGATCCTTGTGCGGTATGCCCTCCAGGCAGTAGCAATGATCCGCTTGGTGCCGTGATGAGCCTTCTAAGGAGCTCATTCGACGCCGTAAGTTGTTTCTTTCAATTTTTGAAATATTTCTATCTTCTCATTACCCTCTATATGCAAATCGGTCTCAAACATATGGAATTCCATTTATTTTATAAAACGAGTAGGAGAAGAAATACCAATAACGCTCGGATTAGACTAAATTGTTTGCTCGTAACGATAGGAATATATTTATTTTTGAAGTGCTTCCTACAAATGAAAAGGAGATTTACCACTTTATGACCCAGAAGAAGCACATTTTAAATAATCTAACCCTTCTCAAAGAGAGAATTTCGTTGAAGAAGCGCTCTTTCTAATTACCAATATGCTATTTTTCTTTTCAAATAATTTGGCATATTTGAAATATTACTTGTCGAAAGTGAATTTTTGTTAATACAGAGAAGGCTTTCGGATATGATGTTGTCTTTACAAACGGTGAACGGCTACGCATCGCAAACCGATTTCACGCTTGGTTTGAGTGGCGAATTCAGTCCAGGTGGCAATGGAGGTACACCTTTTGGACCCTTCCCAATGAGTTTCCCATCACCGATCGGCAATCGTATGCTAGAGGTGTTGATCAGTGATTATACAATCAATTCGCTACTCTACTGGTTGCATAGGTAAGTGAAAAATCGAGTATTATTATTTATTGAGCATCAAGTTTTTTTATCGGTACAATTTTAAAATAGAGAATACTTGAAATACTTGCAAAATTTTTTTGTAGTAAATCCACCCAACCTTTTTATTCATTAGCTTATTCCGTGCCACTCAATCAAAAGAAAAAATCTCTAAGGTTAAAGAAAAAGTATTGAAAAGAAATCCATGAGATGCTTGTTTGGATGGAATTTTTCGGATAGAAAATACAAACCAATTTTCATTTCAGAAGGGGATTCCTCGGTTTCCGTATTGGTCCAGAAACTCCAAAAATCGGTGCACTCTTGAAAACGACATGTGAAACAGATGAAAGTTACGAAGAATCGACTGAGGAGGTAAGAATTGTATCTATAATTTTTTCTCGTTATAGTCATTCCAAATTGTTATCATATGACATTACTACAGTAACCAGCTTTCCGGGATTACTGAGTTTTAAACGATTTTTTATGAATCTACCCATAATCAAACTGTCTCTTAAATGAACTCTTCTAGACGAACGATGAAGATAATACAAGACGAGGAAGACGTTTAGCATTTCTTCGTATTTTCCGACGACAAAAACGACAAGGTCTTTCATCACTTGATCTAGCCGAATTGGGTGTTTGTTTTGGTGATATTATGCCTGCAGTGGCCGAAGAATATCCCAACAAAAATCTTTCACTCTTCATTCATACTGCACGCGCACCATCGATTCAACTTAGAGCTGGTGGTTAGTAATTGTTGTTCACTTTTTTCACCCCATTGATCAATATCTATAACTAATATTTCTACAATTTTAGATTTGTCATTCTCGACTACGAAAAAACTTTCAATTCCTACACATTCTATCGTTTTTTCCAATTTTTTATATTTCATTCCCCGTAATTTTCTTCATAAATTTCGGTATTTATTTTCTCTGGTTGCTATCTCATTAACTTATACTGTAATACCGTATATTTTTCTCATACAAAATAATCTATGATAACCTATGAAATAACCAA